>BSDZ01000094.1:1612500-2352500 GCA_030268105.1 Volvox africanus | reverse complement strand
CGGGGATTCGGAACCTCTCGCTATTCCCTCTTCTGGCCGTCATTGCAGACAGTCGCAAGTCGTTCTTCGGAAGATAAACTCCTTTGCTTCTCTATGCCATCTTAGCCTTCACCATGATCGATATCAACCGCGCGCGGACCACCGCGCGAACAACAAAATCCATTGGCCAGGAATCAGCTGCAGCCAACAGAGGCCCGTCCGCCCGGCCTCCGATGGCAAAACGCTTCGTTAACCTGGACCAAATTCAACGGGAATTACCAGCAGGAACTCCCATCCTACTCGACCAAGAGACCTTGGCCATGGACATCCATTGGCCACCAGATTCTAACCCGGCAGACGTCCACGCCCAGCTTTTCGGGCCCCTCACGGATGCAGTCATTACCAAAGTGTACGAGGTTATGGTGGCCAACATGCCAGGCCTACCATGCAGCCTGCCAAAGATTGGCAGGCATCACCAGTACAAGCACCCCAATGGCAACGTGGTGCAAGAAATTACCATTCTTCTCCCGAAGGGTGGCAGGGCATGGCTCCTATCATCACCCGCAGTCGCCAGGGGACACCTGAGACTGGGGCAAGTCCACCTTCTCCCGAACAACCCACCCATCACCGTGGAGGTCCACATCAAAAACCTCCACAAGATGCAGCCAGCACTCTGGGAGATATCAGGGGTGCCTTCAAGCCTATCCCCGCAAGCTATCCCAAGCTTCCTAGCGCAAGCTTATTCATCAGAACGATCCTCCAGACCCATGGATGAGTTCCAAGACCTCAAACCCACGCGCAAGGCTGACACATGGCGGGTTAAAATGGCACCGGGATCCCCCAGCCTCCCACCCCAGAGCCTGTTCAGCTTTGGACGACCGGGGGGCTTTTTGAACCAGGGCATGCTGGTGGCTACTAGGCTCCGGTCAGTAGTAGAGGAGGCCCCGTTTCGTATGCCCTGCAAACCCCCTCCACGAACGGAGCTCAATCGCCAGCGAGACCTCAAACGTCAACGCCTGCCAACCCACCAGCCAAATCCCCCAGCCCAGCCCACAGCCCGACTGAGAGGTCTGGACCCCTCGTCCAGCATGGCCAACACTGTGCCATCCTTTGCGGATGTTCTCAGGCAGCACCCACAGGGGCCCCCAAGGCAACCCACACCCAGCTCTCTGATGCCACTCCCACCTGGGGCGCCCCAACCCATGGCCCCACCACCCAGGCTGCCGCCCCAAGCTATCATCGAAGCAGCCGCAACAGCAGCAATGGCCAGGGAAGCAGCAGCCAAAGCCGCTACAGCAGCATGCAAACCCAGAACCCCGACTAATACCACTGATGTAGTCACAGAATGTGCAGCCCAACCACCACCTCCCCAACCAGCATCAAAGCCAGACAACCAGGGGGTGGTGAACGAGGTCAACGCACCAGCTGGACGCTCACTCTCCAGGGCCAGGGCACAAGAGCATACCTCAAACAGCCACGCCCTCACCAGAACCCAACAAAACAAAATTCGCAAGCAGCGACTGACCCACCTGCCAGAGGAGGTAAGAGCCCAGCGGCACATGGCCCAAACAGAGAGGGCAAGGCAAGCCCGGAAGGCCAAACTAGCCTTGCAACGGAAGGAGAGGGAGTCAACGGTATCAGGTGGTATAACCAAGGAGGCACTCCGACCACGGCGGACACCCACTCGGCGTCCCCGGCAAACCAAAAACAACCCCAACCCATCCCAGGACATGGACTGCGATGGGAAGGAGTATGACCCCCCCAACCGGGAAACCCAAGCCGAATAATGTCCAGAGGCAACAAGAGAAGTCAGCGGCAGGGAGCTATCTCAGGGCATCCACTGCGCATAGCCACACACAATATGCGAGGGCTTCTGGCCTCTCATGGCAGTCGACTTCAGGCAGCGGTACGTCAATGGGCTGAGCAGCGGCTGGATGTTGTATGTCTGCAGGAAACCCACCACACTACCCTCCAGCACCAATGCCTGTTTGAACGGGATCTTCGTTATGCCACCAAACAGATCCACACACAAAACTGGAAGATAGCAGCCTACTCTTGGTCTAACTCGACGCACACAGCAGGAGTGCTCATCCTCATCAGACAGGGGCTAGCTTCAGCTCTGGCACCTAAACTGGCAACACCCCAGCATACATGTACGAGAGGCCGTTTCACCGACTGTATCCTCCACTGGGGGGGACACCGCCTGCACATCTGCAATATCTACCTCCCACCTGGCACTACCTCGATGGCTGCGGAAACCCGGCGACAACTCTTCGAGAACGCCCTGGCTGCCACCACAACGCAAGCCATGGAGGACAATAGGGACACCACCCTTATCTGGGCAGGAGACTTCAACTTTGTGGAAAACCCAGAGTGGGACTCGTCCGCAGGAAGAGATGGGCGTCAAGCAGATAGGCCTATCACTGAGATGCGGCAGCGGGCAGGCCCACAGATGGTAGATACCCACCGATACCTCCACCCAAGGCGCCGGGACTTCACTCACCTGTACCATGCACCCACCCCAGGCGGTTCACGCCTAGATCGCATCTACATCAATGAAGCCAAGCTGCCGTACCTATGCCATACAGCCATCTCCTTCCACACAGCCTCAGACCACCGTCTTGCCACACTTCATCTCCTACCTTGCAAAAATGAGGTCAAGGGCCCAGGCATCAAGCGTATACGCATGGCCTTCACTGACCATGAGGATTTGGCTACAAGCATGGCGGAGTGGATCCGGAACCAATGCCAAGAGGCACCCTCAGTCGAAGAGAATCCGGGCAACCTTATTGCTTGGTGGCCTGGTTTTAAACGCCGACTAACCTTCCTAGCACACCAACTCAACAAGGTAGCGCAACAGCGCAGACAGCAGCCAGGTGCTCATACCCAGGAGGCCTACCTTGGGGTCCAACAGGCCCAACAAGCCCTCGATACTATGCCGCACTCACCACACCTACTACAGCAGCTCATAGATGCCCAAGCAAGACTGGCTAGGGTGCATATTGAGGACAACGCCAGGGTGGCAAAAAAGACCCGGGTCCACTGGTTACACGCAGGAGAGCGTCCTGGCCCAGCTCTGACAACCTTCCTGCAAACCCAAATCCAGGACCAGCAAACAGCCCCAGTGGCACTCCAGGCACACTCAGGCCGACTGGTCACTAATCCAGCACAGCTACCACAGGTCGTAGCGGACTTTTGGGCAGGGGTATGCAGAGCCCCAGACTTCACCACTCCTGAAGATCGCCAGTCAGTGCTAACCCAGTTAGCAGCAGCCAACATCCGACTCCCTGAGGAAGCTGACGAAGTGGCTGGGTCCCCGACCATTGCTGTGACTGAGCTGGGTTTCGCACTGAAGAAGAGCCAGCCAGGCAAAGCACCCGGATGGGATGGCATCCCAACGGATCTGTACCGCAAGTTCTGGCCAGAGATTGGCCATACCATGGCAGCCCTCTTCACGGCTATCGGCAAAACAGGGCAGGTGCCAACAGGCTTTCTGGATGGTATCATTAAGGTGCTTTACAAGAAGGGAGACCCCAAACAGCCTGGTAACTACCGCCCTATCACACTGCTTTGCTCGGACTACCGCTTGCTGGCCAAGGTGCTGGCAAATCGCCTAGGGCCAGCCCTGGGACGAATCATTAGCCCTGAGCAGTCAGCTTTTCTGCCCAAGAGGCTCATTGGGGCCAGTGTTCTCTTTCTACGCCATCTGCCTCATCTCTTACGGAAATTGAACCGCCAAGGTCTGCTGGCCTTCCTGGACTTCGCAAAAGCTTATGACACAGTGGACCGCAACTTCCTGATGGGGGCGATGGAGGCGATGGGAGCAGGCCCACAGCTTTGCAGTTGGACCCGGATATTGCTTAGCAACACGCGGGCAAGAGCCATGGTGAACGGTTTCAAATCCAGGCTTGTTAAAATGGAAGCAGGGGTAAGACAGGGTTGCCCTCTAGCACCCCTGCTGTATCTCTTTGTTGCCCAGGCCTTGTTCAGCTGGCTAAAGAGCCAAGAGATAGGCCTCCGCCTATTGCCTTCAGATGAAGACAGGGTCACAGCCTGTCAGTTTGCTGATGATGCAGAAGTGGCCCTTGAAGGAGAGGAATCCGTGCCAGCCTTCCTTGAAGCCATGGATACTTTTGCCCGGGCATCAGGTCAACGCCTGAACCTGGATAAGATGGAAATCCTACCCATAGGGGCTGTGGACGACCACCATCAGGGAAGCACAATAAATGGCCTGAAGGTGGTCACCACTGCGACAGCCCTTAACTTGCCAATGGACAACCAACTGCAGCCGCCCCAACCAGACTGGCCGGAGATGCTAGCCCTGGCCTACACGAGGATGCAACGCCTAGCCCATTATCCGCTCTCTGCCTTTGGTCGGGCTGCAGCAGTCTCCAACTATTGCCTGCAAACAGTCACTTGGCATATGGAGCATGGTGGACCACCTCCAGATACCACTCTGACCTACATTGAACGCTTAGCTGCTCGCCTTGTAGATCGGAAACAGGGCCCAGAAGACCAGGGCCAGCGCTTCACTGGAGTACCTAGCAGACTCTTGGTGGGACACCCATCAACTGGTGGTTTTGGCCTACTGCCCCTCAGGCAACACATTCGGGCAAGACAAGCCATGTGGGCAGTGCGATTCATCCGAGGGGCCCTGATGGCCAGGAGAGAGAGAGAGAGGGTAATGCTTCTGGACACGGCGATGAATACGGTTGCTGAAGAAGAGGAAGAGCCAGTTACTAGTGGTAATGTTCGAAGCCTCCACCCCTGGATCCGGACCCTGGCCACCTACCTGGAGATCACCCATCCGGCCTTTAAACCTTGGGCCCTTACCACTGCCCAGGCAACTGGGCCCTGGCTGGGTGGAGAGACCTTGCCTGAGGATATCAGCCGAATTGTAGGGGCTTTAGGGCACCTCCCACCACTAGAAGATGTCAGCAACCCACCTTTAGCCCCTGGAGACTGGTGCTGGGCGGCTGCTCTCTGGGGAAATCCTTTGCTGCCCAACAATTCGGACAATGGGGGAAGCATCAATGGTAACAACCACCGCCCAGGCCTGGAAACCCGTCACCCACTGATGGCTTCATGCAGAAAACTGCTCACAGTTGGGGACCTGGTAAGGGTGTACGACATGCTGGAGCATGACCAAACACCCCTCCCTCAGTACATGACCTGGCTGGACTGGACCCAACAGTTTCTAGACCCCTCAGCTAGCCCCACCCAACTGCGAGACAAGGAGTCTACCCGTATGGCTCTCTCGGCTCTATGCAACGATATCAGCCCGGCATGGATAGCAGCAGCACGGAAGGTAGTCAACCGCTTACAACCCCAACAGCCGGACAGGGTGGAGGACAGAATGCAGCAGCAGATGCCAGCACCACCAGACCGCACCACAGTCATGGCCATGATCGTCAGGCGTTTGGGCTGGAGATTGCCAGGGGACTCGGGTATAGTGCCTCTCTACAACCTCACGGTAAGCCAAGCTACTCAGCTGCAAGGGGTTTCAACAGCGGAGGAGCGATTGGAGCTCTTGTCAGCTTTTGTGCAGGAGGCGCAAGGGATGCCAACAGACGGTCCAGCTCCTCCCTGTCCTGTCACTAACCTCCAGCGCTTTCAGGCAACCCTAGACAGGCTGTGGACAGCAGTTCGGTGGGAAAATAAAAACAAAGAGACGCTGTGGCGTTTGGTGGTCGATGGGATACCCATACCTGGCAACACACATCTTTCCAGGGTGCCCATCAAACCATGTGGGTGTGGCAGCTATGGAGCTGATACTGATCAACCTTGCTCCCCACGCCTGCACCACTTCTGGGAGTGCCCTATAGCCAAGGCGGTGCGAGAACAGATTGACAGACATCTGCCATTGCCGACATCAGCCACCATTGAAGGGGGCTTGACCAGGCAACAGCTATGGCTTGTCCAAGCACCTCCCGGTTGCGAGCAGGCCCCATGGGACGTGATAGCTTTGGCAGCCTTATCTTCTATGGAATATGGCAGGCACTGTCTCCGGGCGGCAACAAGAGAACACAGGCCACAGTGGCCTTCTACCCACAGACGGCGGCAGCAACAACAGACCCACACAGCAGAGCAGGGACCCCGTCAACGGGCTATTACTGACTTCTTCAACCGTTCAGGGGGGTTCCCTCAAGAGGAAGAGGAAGATGCCAACACCCATCCAATCATCTCTACGACACAGCCAGCAATGGACACTCCAACACAAACAGCAACCTCACCCCTGGACCGTGCACAGGCCCGTACAGTTGCCGACTTTTGGGCACGCTTGCATTCTTTTGCAGCGTTGGGAATACCTCACTATGGCTGGGATCAAGTGGGACCACAACATCCCATCCTAGCCATAGTTGGCACGCAAATGCGGTGTGCAGATCCGGTTGACATCACCAACCATGGAGCAGCAAGAACAGAGCAGGGGCTTTAGGGCAGGAGTTTTGAGGAGGAGGTTCTGTGGGAGGAAAGGGGGAGAGTGAGGGAGGTAGAGACAAGGAGAGGACGGTCTAGATCTTGAGGAGGGGAAGGGAGAGGGTGGAGGGTTTCGTGGCTAGAGGTTCCTGTGTCCAGGCTTCGGGGCCTTAGGGTTTTAGGGGGGTTCAGCGAGAGAGGTCTTTCCTTGTTGTGCAGTTCAGGTGTCTGCGGGGCCAGCTTTGGGTGGGGCCGGAAGGCTTTCTAGGGGGGCGCCAGTTCGGCTTGTCATCCCCCCCTCCGCCCCTTGTTGGGTTCTTCTGGCTTGGCTGTGGAAGGGTGTGCTTTCCTGCTGGTGCTTCTCCTCTGAGGGGAACTGTGTGTGTCTGCCAGGCTCCTGTCTAGTCAGTGTCGGGTTAGAGGAGAGGTTTCCCCGTCCTTTGAGCAGCTAGGTGTCCCCCGTTTTCTGTTGGGCCTTCCTGTGGTTTCTTGGTAGCCCTGAGTGCTCTGTGAGTGGCCAGGCGAGAGCCTATGAGGGCTCGCTGGCCCTAGTGAGAGGGGGAGCACGTGGCAGGACAGACAGACAAAGCCACGTGTTCCTCCCCTGCGCTGTGGCTCGGTCCGGTCAGGACCCCCGGTGCTCGTCTTTGAAGGGCGAGTCGCCCACAGTGTAACACCCAATATATATAAAGGATGTTGTAAAGCAGGGTTACGAAACATTGTTGCTTACATGGGATTGATTGGCAGCCGCACAACCCTGGACGGAGTACCAAAGCACTACTCTTCACTTTTTAGTAGTACGTAGGGCCCATGCCTCATGTCTGCAGCTGTATGTATCCTGCTGAAGGAGCAAGTTATTTGCAATAGTACAACCTATTAATGAATGGAGACACATTCACCAGTTGTTTGTAAACTGCTGGTCTGCTGTCCTAATGAAGAAAAGAGGCGTATTGATGCTGAGATAAATCTGTCAGTGGTAGATTTCGAGCAGCTCCTTACTGATGCAGCTGGCGCAAAATCAATCAGTGAAGTTTCAGTTCAGGTTTTAGACTCGGAGGATGAGGATGGCAAGCTTGTGGCCCAGCAGGTGGCGCCTGTGCAGCTGCTTAGCCGCTGCACTCGGTGGCTGAAGAAGGAAATTAGCGCGCCTTTCAAGGGGAAGGCTTGGAACCAGGCTCAGAAGAAACTAACTATCCACGTATCCCTAAAACAGCCATCTGTTCAATTGGTATCCCCTGAAGTAAGCAGAATCAGTATACGAAAGGATCATGATCGTGGTGAGCCATTAAAGCGGAGCAGGTCATATGAGCAGGCCGCCATCAACAAAGCCGTCCGTGACAACGTGCCGTACAACCTCGACAGCAGCCTGAAGAATCCACGGGTCCTCATTGCGAAGGATATTCAACGTGAGCCGCATCTGCAGCCCGTTTGGGATAAGTGCTTTGCTGCTGGCTTTGCACAAGTGGCTGACTTACAGCCAAGAGTTACAGTCGACTGCTTCAAGAAGAAATGGCAAAAGTACGTACATGTTTATTTTCCTAATGTCATGCTTCTAGTGATTATCTTGTTTGTGGTAATCATACATGCCATCCATATCACTAGCTTACTTTCAGTGGGGACAGACAACAATAGAATGAAGCATGCACAGCATCATAAGTAAGCACTTTCATTCGGTGCATCCCATGTACTTTGTAGATACGCAACGGATTACAATGCCCAACGTGCAAGGTATGAAAAGGTGAAGGCCACCCACAAGGAGGAACTTGCCTGCAAGCCAGGTTTGTGAGCTCCTACTGCTACTGTCATCCATATACTTGTTTTACAACATTTTTTGATCAGGTTGATTGATAAAAAAATTCCTTTCTATGTATTTTGAAAAATGGAATTTGGGGTAAACGTGGGCCAAAGATTTGTTTTACGACAGAGGACATGCATGCCGCTTACGTTATGTACTGGATTACGAAATTTTTTGACAATGATGTGTATTATGGCATCTGGCGTTGATGTTCGTCTTCGCATTATTTTTATGTAGAGGACCTTGAGAAGAAGCCATGGAAGAAGCTATGGAACAAGGAGTCTCGGGCAGCCTGGAGGAGCTTCAAGTACGCTCAGCCAGATAACCCAGATGCGGGTCCCAGTGAGCGCCGCATTGCGATGGAGGATTTGAATGTGACAGATCGGCAGCAGGAGCTTATTAATGCACTTTTGCAGCGGAAGCAGATTGAAAGCAGTAAGACATCCTTCACCGTACCAGCCACTCCAGTGCCGGTTGGAGCTGGTGGAACAGCTCAGCATACACCAGGCCTTGGTGCACTGGAGTTGCCAAAAGGCACTACGGTAAGATGTGATTATGCATGTGTTCACTTTAATTATTGCTGCTGCTTCGCCACCATAATAGTACGTACTTCTTAGTATGTTTGCAGAAAGTACGTCACAGTTCATGCATAACATTTGTTTCTTATTTTAGCTAGTAAAACAATAACAATTTTTTCATGCCTTTATTTCCTCATTTACGAAATGCTTAATTGCTACCAAACCGCAGAAAAGCGGCCGAAAGGACGAGCCGCCAGGAACTCAGGATGGGCGCACTAGCCAACGCCAAAAGCAGCCTGCAAATGGTGAAGATGCATTGATGATGGTGCTGGCTGCCAATGCAGCTCGCATACATCAGAAGGAGAAGGAGATCAAGGCCGCTAGACGCCGACAGGTTAGTCCAAATAATAGTGGTAAAGAGAGTGGATGAAGGGGTGTGCAAATTTCCAGGCGCGCTTAGCAAGGTTATTGCAGGATGGGTGATGTACATTACTGATTGCATGTACAGGGATGTACAGGTCATTAATGTCCTTTAACCTGTTTTCTCCTTTTTGTCTTTTATGTAATTGTTCCTATATTCCTCAAACATACTTCCTTTTCATGTAGGCAAAGAGTTCAGAGCCCTCTAAGGCAAGGAACTCCAGCAGGAATGCTACAAACTCAAGCAAGGCGGCAGCGAAAAAGGTACAGCCCATTCATCCTGTCTTCCCGTTTTAGTGAGTTGTAATTTTATGTTTCGTTCTAGTCTTTTAATTTGCTGCGTGCTTTGTGGTTTGATGTGGTATATGTCGATTTGTTTTTCTCTTTTTTAATAAAAAATGTAAGCTTATCATTTCTAAAATCATATATGTATGTTAATGGTGGGCCTTGAAGGTAACGAACAATGACGATGTGCGGCCATCCACGAAAGTGAGACGGACAAGCACGGGCATCAAAAGAAAGGTACATTATATTGAGGCCCGACATTAATTACTTTTTAATAATATTTATTATCACTATCTAGTCCCTTAACGTGTTTTGGACCAGCAGGTGCCGGTGGAAGACAAGTCTACGGACGGTGACGACAATAATGACAGTTACGACCACCGGCGAAAGAAGGTAAATTTCCTGAGTTCAGCTTGTTGTCTTAATTTCCTGCTTGTATGAATGTAATATTCTAATATCTGTTGTTTTGACTGGTAAAGGTCAAGAGTGCTTCGGAAGATGTGCGATGTACACGGGCACGACGTCAACGTGGGAGCTCAGGGAGTAAGAAGAAACAGGTAACAAAGTGTCCACGTACATAGTACCTAGAAGCACTGCCCATCCATCATGATTAAAGATATCGTAACCGAAATTGATAATTGCTGGGTCATGTCGGCTTAATTTACCTTTATACTTATGCATGTAAATAATATCTAATTTTCCTTTTCTGAATTTTTCAGGAGTTGCTTCAGGAGGAGGTGAGCAAGGACGAGAAGAGTGAGGACGAGCAGGATGATGCCACCAGTGCGCGAGAGGACGATGACAACGAAGATAGTGAAATAGAAGACGATTAGATAGAACTAACATCTAACATGTTTGTTTCTAAGCTTATATTAGAGCGGGCTGCTAAATGTGCGGTGGCAGATGAAGTTAGGATGTATGTACCTAATGATGATTGAAATGATTGGTTCATGGTACAAATGATTATTGAACTCATAAACAGAATTTGATTGGCAGGATTGGATGTGTAGAAATTTGATTGTTTCGTTGAATTAATGTGTACTCACCAATGGCTGCTTACCTGGATGCTTCCCGAATATTGAGCTGTAAATTATTTCCTGGAATATTTTCATCTATCAATACTGAAATCCTATTGATATTCTTCATAACAGCTACGTACATTACGACAGGATAGTATCCGTACACAAAAAATAATTCTGCAGCGGGTTGGCAAAACAGCAAACAATAACAGGAATGATAACTGAAACAGTAAAGAAATAACCAGAACGACCAAAAGTAGTTACAGTGAGCAAGAATGCGAGGCTGCCTCGTACGCAAAGCGAAAATGGCGCGAATGTTGCTATCGCACGCGTAAGACCTTGCGAAAGCCTGCGAATATGTTAGTTACATGCGTATAAAACTTTTACCCAACCCACAACTGCTAGCTGTGTACACATTATTTGCAGCATACGCAAGCATGCGTTAATGCGCGTTAATGCGCATTAATGCGCGTTAGGCGTGCGTATATTGTGCGTTAGAGAACTTTAAGTGCGTTAACTTCCATGCACGGTATGTATTATTGCTTGCGTATGGGTCTCTAACGCTTGCGTTGCGTTAGGCCTAACGCACACCTTAGAATCTATGTGGGTGCGTTTGACATTGCGTAAGTTCGCGTTAGGTTGCATTAGCTAACGCAAAGTAAACGCAAACATTTTCGTTCCCTCCCAAAAAAGTTTATTTGCGATTGCGTTAGGTGCGTTAGGATTGCGTTAGCGATACGCAAGCAATAACGCAATGCGTTTGATTTGCGTTAGGCTTTGCGTTAGCTCGCGTTAGTTCGCGTTAAGCTTGCGTTAGGCTTGCGTTAGGGGTCCCTAACGCGAGCCTAACGCGAGCTAACGCACGAATTCCTTGTTATAGTGTATAGGGGGTTAAATGCCGCAACAGTTAAGAACCGTTACCCCCTCCCACGTGTCAATGATCTGCTGGATAAGCTAAAAGATTCTGCATTCTTTAGCTCTATTGACCTCCAGCAGGGGTATAATCAGATTCGTATAGCAGAATCTGACATCCCTAAAACGGCTTTCCGGACGCCGTTTGGCCATTTTGAATATACCGTCCTTAGTTTTGGACTGACGAACGCCCCTGCAACGTTCCAAGCCGTCATGGACCGCATCTTCAGGCCATACATCGACAAATTCGTCATCTGTTATCTGGACGATATCCTGGTGTTTTCAAAGACCCGTGAGGAGCACATACAACACCTCCGCCTGGTCTTTGAGGTTCTGCGGCGTGAGCAGCTGTATGCTAAGCGTTCTAAGTGCCACTGGGCACAACCACAGGTGGAGTATCTGGGGCATATAGTGTCTCAGGGTGGCATACGGATGGACCCCCGGAAAACTGCTATTGTTCGGGATTGGCCAGTGCCCTCCAACCTTCAGGAACTGCGTAAGTTTTTGGGCCTGACCAACTACTTTCGTAAGTTCATAGAGCGCTACTCAGTCATTGCTGCACCGCTAACAAACCTCACACATAAGGGAGCCTTCTCTTCACCTGAGGCCTGGACCCCCGCATGCCAAGAAGCTTTTGATGCTTTGAAGCGTGCTATCTCTGATGATATTATCCTGCACTTCCCTGACTACTCATTGCCGTTCCGTGTAGAGGTCATAACTGATGCATCTATACATGGGACGGGGGCAGTTCTGTTGCAGCAGGGACGCCCCATTGCATACACGAGTAAGAAGTTTTCGGGGGCTGAAACCCGTTATACCACTGGGGAACAGGAATTTCTGGCGGTCCTACATGCCTTGAAGGAATGGCGATGTTACCTTGAGGGCCGGCCTTTTGCCCTCAAGACTGATCACAAACCCCTTACGTTTCTGCAAGGTGTGCCCTCCCTTAACCGACGCCAGGCCCGCTGGATGGAATACCTGGCACGGTTTAACTGATTGGGAGTACCTGAGTGGCTCACTTAACATAGCTGATGCTCTCAGTAGGCACCCCTCACTGCATGCAGCCATTCTGGCGGTAAGCACACGGAGTAGGTCTCAGGCAAAACCTAACTTCGTGCCCTCCGATTTTACCAAGCGCTTGAAACAGGCTTATGCAGCTGACCCGTGGTTCACAATTCACAACAACACGGGGCACTTGGTACAGGAGCATGGCTTATGGATCCGATCGGAAGGATCCCACCATCAGATTGTCGTACCTAACGACGATTCATTACGTCGTGAACTTCTCTCACGTTTTCATGACGGCCCTCTTGCTGGGCATCCTGGCTGCACGCGGTTACTAGAGCTTTTGCGGCGTCAATTCTGGTGGCCCCGCATGGCTAAGGACACCGAAAATTATGTCCTCTGTTGCGACCTGTGCCAGCGCAATAAGGCCCAGTCTGGTAAAGCACATGGGCATCTCCAACCTCTTCCTATTCCTGACGCTCCGTGGGAAAGCGTCTCTATGGACTTTATTGTTGCGCTGCCCAAAATTGAGGGAGGATACGATGCCGTGCTGGTCCTGGTCGACCGTTTCACCAAGATGGTCCACCTGGCCCCCACGACATCATCCTGCACAGCTGAGCAAACGGCCCGTCTATTTTTCGACAATGTGGTACGTTTGCATGGGGTCCCCAAGTCCGTGGTATCTGACCGCGGCACTCAATTTGCAAGTAAGTTTTGGGGCGCCCTGGGGACTCTGGTAGGAATGCGGGTGAACCTGTCCACCGCCTACCACCCCCAATCTGATGGGCAAACAGAGCGTGTTAACCGTGTCCTGGGTGATATGCTCCGTAACTTTGCAGGACGCACCCCTACTGCATGGGATACCTACCTAACCGCTGCTGAGTTTGCCATTAATAATGCTACTAACCGGTCCGTTGGTAATAGTCCGTTTTTCCTGAATTACGGTTTTAACCCTGCTTTGCCTGTTTGGCGGGAGTTGGACGTAAATGTTCCAGCTGCAAAAACATTTGCTAAGTCTTTCGTGTCCCGTCTAACTGACGCTAAAGCTTGCCTGGAAGCTGCACAGCAACGGGCTATGGACTATTATAACAAGTCCAAAAAGGACGTCACGTTCACTAAGGGCCAGCTGGTTATGTTGAGCACGAAGAACCTTCGTTCCCTGGCTGATGGGTCTCGCAAGTTATTACCGCGCTTTGTGGGGCCTTATCCTGTCGTACGCATGGTAGGGTCGGTGGCTGTAGAGTTACAACTCCCATCTGACCTACGCATTCATCCCACATTTCATGTATCTCTCGTACGTCCATATCGGGGTACTCTGCCTGAGGCTAACGATAGCATCCCTCCTGTTACGGAAGCTAATCCCTCTACCTGGTTATCGGGTAAGCAGACCCTGTATGCTGTCGAACGTATCCTGGATTACCGTGCACGACGTGTTGGCAAAGGCAGGCGTAAGCGTAACGTACATGAGTACCTGGTTAAGTGGTCTGGGTATTCGTCTAAGCACAATAGCTGGGAACCGGCACGTAACTTCACCCCTGACATGAAACCCCTGCTTGATGAAGCTAGGCTGCGGGCACAGTCTAAGGACGGACCTCTCTGACGCTGTCCTACCTCAACCTGTCTGCTCTCGTTTCATGCATCGGGACGCTGCATCTAGAGGGGGAACAATTGTTGTATCCTTAATGCATTTTGGTAATTCATTAAGTATAATAATTATCTGTTTAATATTTAATGATATAATATTTAATTATCAGATTAACTGTTTCATGTTCCCATCTGGCATTCGATTTGTAGATCTGGTCTCGGCTGTCGACGACCAATACTAACCGATTTCCTGAAACATCCGAACCTGTCGGTTACTCCATAACCTGTATGGAATGGGCCATTTACCGCCTGAATGGTAAATGGTGGAACATCTGGTTCCTAGTTCACTGAATCTCCGGTTGTAGTGGTGACTTCTGAAGGTCACGCCCGGTTCGAGGCCTTATGGTCTCTCAAGTACGACCTAGTCGGCGGCTCTACTTAATCGGGCTCTGGCACAACAACCGGTATCTTTTGATACCACCCTTCGTGGGTACCATATACAACAGTTCGTTGCCTAATTGTCTCTCTTTGTCTAATCGGAAGTAGGTTCTTTCTATGGGGAGTTCCAGCGACGAACCACGAGGACCGCTACATACTTTTGCCGAAGACCTAGGCCGCGCCATTTTGGACGCCACCGCTTCCGGTTTGTAATTGTTTAATTGCTTTTACTTAGATTGCTGCACTTGTTGTGTAAGTGTACGCTCTGAGTCGCAGGTAATCTCAGTGCACCGGCATTGCTTGCCGCGGCGACTGAAACCGGCTTTCGTCCAGACCAGTTGGCGACTCTCATTGCCCAAACTACGGAGATCAGGGCTCAGCTGGGCAAGTACTTGCTGAGTTTACTGAATCTTCTCAAGAGTACTGACGGTAGGCTCACCGAATCGCTTTGTACTCTTGCCTTTGTGATAGAAGTCGGCTTCTATTACGCAAATCTAGGGTATCACTTCGTGCTCCATGTCTGCGGAACACGACGATACGCCGCACACTAGCCTAGCTAGCCAACCCGATTTTGTTGTGGCTGCTAGAGCACCGGATAGAGGTCTTGAGACTGTTGGCACGCGAGCCACTCAAGAGCCCCTTTTCCTTCAGACCCCTGATCACTTAATTGTGCCGCATTCAGCAGTTAACACCAATATGGACAACACTGCTGGACCAAGGGTTCTGCCATTACCTCAAGCTCGAGGGCATGATGACATCCCTGAGGTGATGAGATTGTCAATTCCCGTTCCTAGGCTCAATATCTCGCTAACTGAAAAGACATCAGGACATAGCATAGCCGATGCAACTCGTGCGTACGTGCGTGACGCTAAAAAGTATCTCCAGGCTGTTCATGGTGGCGATAATGATGGTATCAGGTGTCTTTTCGTTGGCAACACCCTCGAGGGCTCAGCGAAGGACTGGTATTGCGAATGGACCACCGCCCGGGGCGACTATACTTTTGACGAGATGATCGCCGCTTTGCTCGCACGGTTCGCTACTGAGGTTCAAGCACGTGATGTGGAGGCTCGTAAGGTTTTGGCAGCCGGTAGCTACCACATGCGTCGGGGTGAAAATGTACCTGCGTACCAGTCACGCTTCGAAGCACTAGTGACCCCCATTGCTGATCTCACCGAAACCGAACGTGTCTTTTGGTTTAAGCGAGGCCTGACGAAACTGTTGGCTAAATGGTGTGCTACTGACTTGTCTGGGGTGCCGATCAAGTCGTATGATGCCTTGGTCACTTTTGCTAAGGGTACGGAGATACGACTCCTGGCCGGTGAAGAAGAAGTCAAGTCTGTCCCTCGTGCAAATGCCGTGCAAGTGCAGGATCCGCTTGGGGAAGCTGTAGCTCTCGACCAGGAACTCGGAGCGACCCGCCCCACGCCTACTGCCGCGACGCGACGCAGCAACCGGCAACGCCAGGCATGCGGGGGCGCTAGCTCGGGTGTCCGCGGGTCAGGGGGAGCAGGTCCGAGCTCGTGTTGTGCTACTGTTAGTTTCCCGCCGATGCGTAGGTCAATGTGATCCTACAAGGCGAAGTGCTATTGTGATGAACACATTGCATATGAATTAATCTGCATGATATAAATGTATTTGTGTACATTTATATATGCATTTGGCATGTTGTCATTATCCATCGCGACATCGCATCATGGCAAATCCGCCTAGCATGCATGAAAGCCCGAAGCATTGAAGTGCTCATTATGCTCGTGCTACGAAACGATAAGTAATGTTATCTGATATAATATTACTTCATTAAAGCACACGTTGAGAGCGCCGCACTCGTCGCGATACATGCCCTGCAACCGGATATAGTTATCCGGACCCTTGCATCATGCGAATGCCGGAAAGGCTTATACGTTGTTATGCGTGGACATCGCCTATACGCAGTAGGATTGTCACATCTAGGATCGGCCTCCTAATGTAAATCGTACGGCATTGCGATACTGCGAGTATAACAGATGCGAGGACAGCTAAGCAAGACAAGACATTCAATACCGGAGAACACTTGTGTGTTCTACATTACTATTGCTATACGCTATTCTACTTAGCCCGAGCTAAGCCTGAACTTCCCTAATCACCGCCGCGTGATGATTGCTTGCTTCCGGAGCTGACGGCGATTTCGTCCATTGCATCGTTCCGATCTGTAAAACTGTAAGTTATATCTCTCTTCGTCTTGAAGTCTTCCGCTGTCTCTGTTTGCTCTCGCTTGCCTTGCTGTACTTGCAAGTGCTCGCGCATCGGTGTCGAAAGTCTCCAGACGTGCAGATACTTATGAGCAAACGCGAACAAGAGGTACAACAAATTCATCACAATAGCACTTTGCCTTGTAGGATCACATTGACCTACGCATCGGCGGGAAACTAACCGTAGCACAACAGCTCGGACCCGGCTAAGAGCAGGAAGCGTGGTGGTGCGCCGTCATCGGCAGCCGCACAGCGCTCTGAGCCCAATGTGAAGCGGACTTGCACGGATGACTCGTTTATGCCAAAATGGAATTGCAATCGTTCCGAGTTCGAGCGTCGGAAAGCGGCCAATGTTTGTCTACGGTGCGCGGAGAGTCATCCTACGAAGGATTGCCCGTTACTGCCGCCGTTTGTACCTCAGCCGAAATAGGGGCTTGCCCGGGTTCCTGTGGAGGGGGCACCACCCGGGATTTCTGAACTAACACGTGGTCGGTGGTCATCCTTATGGCCAGCCGTGAAGGCATTGTTGCCTTGCGTACTTGGACACATCGAGCGAGTGATTGCGCGACGCATCACGCTTGACGGACGCACGGACTTCTCTGCTTCGATCCGTTGTGTAATTTGTTTACACCTCGCCGTCCCCTGTCGTCTATCGATCTGTCTAACCACGTGGTTTTGTTCATCCCCTCGTCTCTGCGTGAGATGTCGGAACAGTTGGCCGTTTATAGGAGATGTAGGCGTCAATATCCAGGCACCGCCGCATGTGTATTACTCCCCGCTTTCTGTCGGCGCAAGGCAGAGGCATCGTTAAGGGGTATGCGGCGTGTCCACCGGTTCGAGCCGGGCACCGTCTTGTTTAATGGTGTGGATCAGGAGGGTACGCTGGCTCCGTGGCCAGGCACATCCTACTCGGTTGACGTTTGGTACGAAGCTCCTGATGAGGGTGCCGTAGGTTACGGACCCGCCCTAAGTGCACTAACGTTATCTGCTGGGCAGTCGCTCGTAGATAACCGTGTCCCAGTGGTTCAGATCGGTTTGAATGGCCGTACTCTGAAGGCACTTGTTGACACCGGTGCCAGCGACGACTTCATCTCTGTCGCAGAGGTGAATGCACTGGGGTTGACCCCAGAGTCGTCTGATTGTCCACAGGTTACCCTTGCTGACGGGGGTAAGCATCCCATCGTGGGCAGGATTACCCTTAGCCTATTGATAGGCCCTTTGCGTGTTGTGACCCGGCCGTATGTGCTGCAGGGCTTAGCAGAGACTGCACCGTACATAATGGGGTCTTCGACATTACGGCTGTTGTGCTACTGTTAGTTTCCCGCCGATGCGTAGGTCAATGTGATCCTACAAGGCGAAGTGCTATTGTGATGAACACATTGCATATGAATTAATCTGCATGATATAAATGTATTCGTGTACATTTATATATGCATTTGGCATGTTGTCATTATCCATCGCGACATCGCATCATGGCAAATCCGCCTAGCATGCATGAAAGCCCGAAGCATTGAAGTGCTCATTATGCTCGTGCTACGAAACGATAAGTAATGTTATCTGATATAATATTACTTCATTAAAGCACACGTTGAGAGCGCCGCACTCGTCGCGATACATGCCCTGCAACCGGATATCGTTATCCAGACCCTTGCATCATGCGAATGCCGGAAAGGCTTATACGTTGTTATGCGTGGACATCGCCTATACGCAGTAGGATTGTCACATCTAGGATCGGCCTCCTAATGTGAATCGTACGGCATTGCGATACTGCGAGTATAACAGATGCGAGGACGGCTAAGCAAGACAAGACATTCAATACCGGAGAACACTTGTGTGTTCTACATTACTATTGCTATACGCTATTCTACTTAGCCCGAGCTAAGCCTGAACTTCCCTAATCACCGCCGCGTGATGATTGCTTGCTTCCGGCGCTGACGGCGATTTCGTCCATTGCATCGTTCCGATCTGTAAAACTGTAAGTTATATCTCTCTTCGTCTTGAAGTCTTCCGCTGTCTCTGTTTGCTCTCGCTTGCCTTGCTGTACTTGCAAGTGCTCGAGCATCGGTGTCGAAAGTCTCCAGACGTGCAGATACTTATGAGCAAACGCGAACGAGAGGTACAACAAATTGGTATCGAGACAGGTTCGTTGCCTAATTGTCTCTCTTTGTCTAATCGGAAGTAGGTTCTTTCTATGGCGAGCTCCAGCGACGAACCACGAGGACCGCTACATACTTTTGCCAAAGACCTAGGCCGCGCCGTTTTGGACGCCGCCGCTTCCGGTTTGTAATTGTTTAATTGCTTTTACTTAGATTGCTGCACTTGTTGTGTAAGTGTACGCTCTGAGTCGCAGGTAATCTCAGTGCACCGGCATTGCTTGCCGCGACGACTGAGACCGGCTTTCGTCCGGACCAGTTGGCGACTCTCATTGCCCAAACTACAGAGATCAGGACTCAGCTGGGCAAGTACTTGCTGAGTTTACTGAATCTTCTCAAGAGTACTGTCGGTAGGCTCACCGAATCGCTTTGTACTCTTGCCTTTGCGATAGAAGTCGGCTTCTATTACGCAAACCTAGGGTATCACTTCGTGCTCCATGTCTGCGGAACACGACGATACGCCGCACACTAGCCTAGCTAGCCAACCCGATTTTGTTGTGGCTGCTAGAGCTCCGGATAGAGGTCTTGAGACTGTTGGCACGCGAGCCACTCAAGATCCCCTTGTCCTTCAGACCCCTGCTCACTTAATTGTGCCGCATTCAGCAGTGAACACGAATATGGACAACACTGCTGGAACAAGGGTTCTACCATTACCTCAAGCTCGAGGGCATGATGACATCCCTGAGGTGATGAGATTGTCTATTCCCGTTCCTAGGCTCAATATTTCGCTGACCGAGAAGACACCAGGGCATAGCATAGCCGATGCAACTCGTGCGTACGTGCGTGACGCTAAAAAGTATCTCCAGGCTGTTCATGGTGGCGATAATGACGGTATCAGGTGTCTCTTCGTTGGTAACACCCTCGAGGGCTCAGCGAAGGACTGGTATTGCAATTGGACCAACGCCCGGGACAACTATACTTTTGACGAGTTGGTCGCCGCTTTGCTCGCACGATTCACTACTGAGGTTCAAGCACGTGATGTGGAAGCTCGTAAGGTTTTGGCAGCCGGTAGCTACCACATGCGTCGGGATGAGAATGTACCTGCGTACCAGTCACGCTTCGAAGCACTTGTGACTCCCATTGCTGACCTCACCAAATCCGAGCGTGTCTTTTGGTTTAGGCGAGGCCTGACGAAACGTTTGGCTAAATGGTGCGCTACTGACTTGGTTGGAGCGCAGATCAAGTCGTATGATGCTTTGGTCGCTTTTGCTAAGGGCACAGAGATACGACTCCTTGCCGGTGAGGAAGAAGTCAAGTCTGCCCCTCGTGCAAATGCCGTGCAAGTGCAGGATCCGCTTGGGGAAGCCGTAGCTCTTGACCAGGACTTCGGAGCGACCCGCCCCACGCCTACTGCCGCGACGCGACGCAGCAACCGGCAACGCCAGGCGCGCGGGGGCGCTAGCTCGGGTGTCCGTGGGTCAGGAGGAGCAGGTCCGAGCTCGGACCCGGCTAAAAAATGGAAGCGTGGTGGTGCGCCGTCGACGGCAGCCGCACAGCGTTCCGACCCCAATGCAAAGCGGACTCGCACGGACGACACGTATATGCCAAAATGGAATTGCAATCGTTCCGAATTCAAGCGTCGGAAATTGGCCAACGTTTGTCTACGGTGTGCGGAGAGCCATTCCACTAAGGATTGCCCGCTAATGCCGCCGTTTGTACCTCAGCCGAAATAGGGGCTTGCCCGGGTTCCTGTGGAGGGGGCACCACCTGGGATTTCTGAACTAACGCGTGGTCGGTGGTCATCCTTACGGCCAGCCGTGAAGGCATTGTTGCCTTGTGTACTTGGACACATCGAGCGAGTCATTGCGCGACGCATCACGCTTGACGGACGCACGGGACTTCTCTGCTTCGACCCGTTGTGTAATTTGTTTACACCTCACCGTCCCCTGTCGTCTATCGATCTGTCTAACCACGTGGTTTTGTTCATCCCCTCGTCTCTGCGTGAGATGTCGGAACAGTTGGCCATATACAGGAGGTGTAGGCGTCAATATCCAGGCACCGCCGCATGTGTTTTACTCCCCGCTTTCTGTCAGCGCAAGGCAGAGGCATCGTTAAGGGGTATGCGTCATGTCCACCGGTTCGAGCCGGGCACCGTTTTGTTTAATGGTGTGGATCGGGAGGGTACGCTGGCTCCGTGGCCAGGCACATCCTACTCGGTTGACGTTTGGTACGAAGCTCCTGATGGGGGTGCCGTTGGTTACGGACCCGCCTTAAGTGCACTGACGTTGTCTGCTGGGCAGTCGCTCATAGATAACCGTGTCCCTGTGGTTCAGATCGGTTTGAATGGCCGTACTCTGAAGGCACTTGTTGACACCGGTGCCAGCGACGACTTCATCTCTGTCGCAGAGGTGAATGCGCTGGGGTTGTCCCCAGAGTCGTCTGATTGTCCACAGGTTACCCTTGCTGACGGGGGTAAGCATCCCATCGTGGGCAGGATTACCCTTAGCCTATCGATAGGCCCTTTGCGTGTTGTGACCCGGCCGTACGTGCTGCAGGGCTTAGCAGAGACTGCACCGTACATAATGGGGTCTTCAACATTACGACAGTACCACGCGCGCATCGACATGGAGACCGCAACCCTGCATATGTGCAAGGGTACTCTGTCGATTAAGGTACCTTTCCTGTCGTTCGAACATGTCACACCAAAGGAGGGCGAAACTGAGGCGGTGCCTATGGTTAATTTCGCCGTGACCGCAATGGCCGCGCGAATCGAACCAGAGCTAGTCGGGCGTAAGGAGGCCGTCCGTTTGTTACGGAAGGGTGCCCACGGACTGCTTTTGAGGCCGGGGGTGGGCTGTTGTGCCACCACCGCGCAGATTTCTGTGGATCCTGAGGTTGAGGCCCTACTGTCGCAGTATGAGGACGTCTTTAAAGATATCCCTGGCCTACCACCTATGCGTCCTGTTGATCACACAATCCCTCTTATGCCTGGAGCGCAGCCTACGGCCCGGCCAATGTACAGGTTGAGTCCATTGGAGCTGGACGAGGTGAAGCGCCAGGTGACGGATTTGCTTGCGAAGGGTATGATACGCTTCAGCACATCCCCGTATTCTGCACCGATTTTGTTTGTCGGTAAGAAGGATGGGACCTTGCGCATGTGCATCGATTACCGGGGGTTAAATGCGAGTATGGTAAAAAATTGCTACCCTTTACCACGCGTTGACGACCTGTTGGATAAGCTGAAGGGATCGGCTTATTTTTCCTCGATTGACTTGCAACAGGGCTATAATCAGATCCGCATCGCTGCCTCTGATATTCCGAAAACTGCTTTTCGGACGCCCTTCGGTCACTTCGAGTATACGGTTCTATGGTTTGGTTTGACTAATGCCCCTGCGACGTTTCAGGCGGTCATGGACCGAATGTTTAGGCTGTTTATCGACAGGTTCGTTGTTTGCTACCTGGATGACATCTTGGTTTATTCTAAGACGCGCGAGGAGCACTTGGAGCATCTTCGGCTCGTGCTCGACGTTATGAGGCGGGAGCAATTGTTTGCTAAACGCGCCAAATGCTTTTGGGCGCAGCCTCAGGTGGAATATTTGGGCCACATTGTGTCGGCCACTGGTGTGAAGATGGACCCGTGGAAGGTCGCCGTGGTTCACGATTTGCCCGCGCCTCAGAACCTCACGGAGCTGCGTAAGTTCCTTGGCTTGACCAATTATTTCCGAAAGTTCATTGGAAAATATTCCATCATTGCGGCCCCGCTTACTAACTTAACTCGCAAAGGCGTTTTCGTTTCGCTCGAGTCGTGGACATCGCAATGCCAGCGGGCATTCAAAGAGCTCAAGCGAACCGTTGCCAAAGATGTCACCCTTGCATTCCCTGATTACTCGCTGCCGTTTCATGTTGAGGTAGTGTCTGATGCCTCAGAACTTGGAAGCGGCGCTGTATTGTTACAGGAAGGGCGACCGATCGCCTTCACGAGTAAGAAGTTTTCTGGTGCGGAGATTCGCTACACCATCGGGGAACAGGAGCTTCTGGCAGTGCTGCATGCTTTAAAGGAATGGCGCTGTTATCTCGAGGGACGCCCATTTACTTTAAAGACTGACCACAAGCCCCTAATGTTTTTGCAAAGCGTTCCGATGTTGAACCGCCGTCAGGCTAGGTGGATGGAATACCTAGCTGGGTTCGACTGCACCTGGGAGTACATTTCTGGTAAATTGAATATTGCCAATGCTCTCAGTCGACATCCGTCGCTACACGCTGCAATTTTAGCAGCGCCCGTCATGCGACCGCATAACGAGGAGGTGCCGATCACGACGGACCTCGTGGAGCGGTTGAAGGTTGCCTACAACGCAGATGCCTGGTTCTCAGAGCCGGCTAATGTAGAAAACCTTCGCAAGCAGAATGGCCTTTGGCTACGGACGGAGGGTGCAGCTACACAAATCGTTGTTCCGAACGACGACGCGCTACGCTACGACATCCTTGCGTGGTTCCACAAGGACCCGTTAGCAGGACACCCTGGTAGCAAGCGGTTGGTCGAGTTGGTGCAACGTTCCTTTTGGTGGCCTCGTTTGGCTAACGATGCGGCGAACTTCGTACGGACATGCAGTCTGTGCCAGCGCAATAAGGCTTTGTCCGGTAAGGGTCATGGGTTGTTGCAACCGTTGCCTGTCCCGGATGCGCCTTGGGAAAGTGTTTCCATGGACTTCGTAGTCGCGCTGCCCAAAACGGAGGGGGGATATGATGCGGTGTTTGTAATGGTAGATTGCCTGACTAAGATGGTCCACCTAGCACCATGCACATCGTCCTGCACGGCTGAACAAACCGCACGTTTGTTTTTCGACAATGTGGTTCGGTTACACGGGGTTCCCAAAAATGTGATCTTGGACCGCGGTGGGCAGTTCACGTCTAAGTTTTGGGAAGCGCTCTGCAAGCTAGTTGGCATGCGTGTCAACCTGAGCACAGCGTCCCACCCGCAGACTGATGGTCAAACCGAACGCACAAACCGCACGTTGGGTGATATGTTGCGCAATTATGCTGGTAGCACACCACTCGTTTGGGATACATATTTGACCGCGGCAGAATTCGCGCTTAACAACGCTGTTAACCGCTCTACAGGCAAAAGTCCGTTCTTTCTTAACTATGGGTTTCATCCCGCGCTACCCGTGTGGCATGAGTTGGAAGTGAACGTGCCTGCTGCTAAACTTTTTGCCAAGTCTTTTATGTCCCGAATCACAGACGCGAAGTCGTGTTTGGATGCGGCGCAGCAACGAACGACGGAATACTACAACAAATCCAAGCAGGATGTGACGTTTTCGGAAGGGCAACTTGTGTTGTTAAGCACCAAGAACTTGCGTTCCTTGGCCGACGGATCCCAAAAACTCTTACCCCGTTGGATTGGTCCGTATCCTGTCATGCGCATGGTTGGGAATGTGGCTGTGGAGCTTGCATTGCATGCTGATATGACCATTCACCCCACGTTTCACGTATCGCTTGTCCGTCCTTATCGTGGTACGGAACCCGTCCCTGAGCCTACTAACGCCCCCACAGCGATCGAACCAGTTCCCGAGACCTGGATCGCTGGTAAACAGAAGTTTTACGATGTGGAGCGGGTGTTAGATTATCGCGCGCGTCGTGTGGGCCGACACCGACGTAAGCGGACAGTACACGAGTACTTGGTCAAGTGGACAGGGTATACCAGCGAGCACAACTCATGGGAACCGGCACGCAACTTCTCGCAGGACATGAAGCCCCTGCTCGAAGAAGCCCGCAAACGTGCCACGCAAGCCCAATGACCCTTGCAGTCGATGCTGTATGAAGCAGCGAGGACGCTGCATACGGGAGGGGGAATAATTGTTGTGCTATGGTTTGTTTCCCGCCGATGCGTAGGTCGATGCGACCCTACAAGGCGAAGTGTTATCTTGATGAACGCATGAATGATTATTGCATATGAATGAACCTGCATGATATAGATGTATTCGCATACATTTATATATGCATTTGGCATGTTATCATTATCCATCGCGACATCGCATCATGGCAAATCCGCCTAGCATGCATGAAATACCGAATCATTGAAGTGCGCATTATGCTCGTGCTATGGAACGATAAGTAATATTATCTGATATAATATTACTTCATTACAGCACACGTTGCAAGCGCCGCACTCGTCGCGATGCATGCCTTGCAACCGAATATCGTTATTCGGACCCTTGCATCATGCAAATGCCGGAAAGGCTTATACGTTGTTATACATGGACATCGCCTATACGCAGTAGGGTTGTCACACTTAGGATCGGCCTCCTAGTGTGAATCTTACGGCATCGCGATGCTACGAGTATAACAGATGCGAGGACGGCTAAGAGAAGATATTCGACACTGGAGAACACTCGTGTGTTCTACATTATTATTGCTATACGCTATTCTACTTAGCCCGAGCTAAGCCTAAACTTCGCTATTCACCGCCACGTGATGATTGCTTGCTTCTGGCGCTGACGGCGATTACGTCCATTGCACCGCTTCGATCTGTAAGACTGTAAGTTATATCTCTTCTTGTTTGAAGTCTTCCGCTGTCTCTGTTTGCTCACGCTTGCCTTGCTGTACTTGTGAGTGCTTGCGCATTGGTGTCGCAAGCCTTCAGACGCGCAGATACTGATGAGCAAACACGAAGGAGAGGTACAACAGCTGTCCTGGGGGTCGCGACCAACAGTCGCAACACCCGTGTTACATGTGGGTACATATGTTTCATGATGCATATGTAGGTGGGCAGGAACATACTAGCCCCACGCTTACCTCCGCACGTGTTCATGCATCATTCATCCCAGCTGTATGTCTGTATTAGCTGCTGGCCGTCAAAAAGGCTTCTTGAAATACTGGAAATAAATGCATTATATTAAGGTGCGTATTGTTGTGCTACGGTTCATTTCCCGCCGACGCGTAGGTCGACGCGATCCTACGAGGCGAAGTGCTTTTGTGATGAACGCATTACATATGAATGAATCTGCATGATATAAATGTATTCGTGTACATTTATATATGCACTTGGCATGTTGTCATTATCCATCGCGACATCGCATCATGGCAAATCCGCCTAGCATGCATAAAAGCCCGAATCATCGAAGTGCGCATTATGCTCGTGCTACGTAACGATAAGTAATATTATCTGATATAACATTACTTCATTAAAGCACACGTTGAGAGCGCCGCACTCGTCGCGATGCATGCCCTGCAACCGGATATCGTTATCCGGACCCTTGCATCATGCGAATGCCGGAAAGGCTTACACGTTGTTATGCGTAGACATCGCCTAGACGCAGTAGGGTTGTCACATCTAGGATCGGCCTCCTGATGTGAATCGTACGGCATTGCGATGCTGCGAGTATAACAGATGCGAGGACGGCTAAGCAAGATAAGACATTCGATACCGGAGAACACTTGTGTGTTCTACATTACTATTACTATACGATACTCTACTTAGCCCGAGCTAAGCCTGAACTTCGCTAATCACCGCCGCGTGATGATTGTTTGCTTCCGGCGCTGACGGCGATTTCTTCCATTGCATCATTCCGACCTGTAAGACCGTAAGTTATATCTCTCTTCGTCTTGAAGTCTTCCGCTGTCTCTGTTTGCTCTCGCTTGCCTTGCTGTACTTGCAAGTGCTCGCGCATCGGTGTCGAAAGTCTCCAGACGTGCAGATACTTATGAGCAAACGCGAACGAGAGGTACAACAATTTGGTATCGAGACAGGTTCGTTGCCTAACTGTCTCTCTTTGTCTAATCGGAAGTAGGTTCTTTCTATGGCGAGTTCCAGCAACGAACCACGAGGACCGCTAGATACTTTTGCCGAAGACCTAGGCCGCGCCGTTTTGGACGCCGCCGCTTCCGGTTTGTAATTGTTTAATTGCTTTTGCTTAGATTGCTGCACTTGTTGTGTAAGTGTACGCTCTGAGTCGCAGGTAATCTCAGTGCACCGGCATTGCTTGCCGCGGCGACTGAGACCGGCGTTCGTCCGGACCAGTTGGCGACTCTCATTGCCCAAACTACGGAGATCAGGACTCAGCTGGGCAATTACTTGCTGAGTTTGCTGAATCTTCTCAAGAGTACTGTCGGTAGGCTCACCGAATCGCTTTGTACTCTTGCCTTTGCGATAGAAGTCGGCTTCTATTACGCAAAACTAGGGTATCGTTTCGTGCTCCATGTCCGCGGAACACGACGATACGCCGCACACTAGCCTAGCTAGCCAACCCGATTTCGTTGTAGCTGCTAGAGCGCCGGATAGAGGTCTTGAGACTGTTGGCGCGCGAGCCACTCAAGAGCCCCTTTTCCTTCAGACCCCTGCTCACTTAATTGTGCCGCATTCAGCAGTGAACACGAATATGGACAACACTGCTGGACCAAGGGTTCTGCCATTACCTCAAGCTCGAGGGCATGATGACATCCCTGAGGTGATGAGATTGTCGATTCCCGTTCCTAGGCTCAATATTTCGCTGACCGACAAGACACCAGGGCATAGCATAGCCGATGCAACTCGTGCGTACGTGCGTGACGCTAAAAAGTACCTCCAAGCTGTTCATGGTGGCGATAATGACGGTATCAGGTGTCTCTTCGTTGGTAACACCCTCGAGGGCGCAGCGAAGGACTGGTATCGCAATTGGACCAACGCCCGGGGCAGCTATACTTTTGACGAGTTAGTCGCCGCTTTACTCGCACGATTCGCTACTGAGGTTCAAGCACGCGATGTGGAAGCTCGTAACGTTTTGGCAGCGGGTAGCTACCACATGCGTCGGGATGAAAATGTACCTGCGTACCAGTCACGCTTCGAAGCACTTGTGACTCCCATTGCTGACCTCACCGAATCTGAGCGTGTCTTTTGGTTTAGGCGAGGCCTAACGAAACTTTTGGCTAAATGGTGCGCCACTGACTTGGTTGGAGCGCAGATCAAGTCGTATGACGCGTTGGTCGCTTTTGCTAAGGGCGCGGAGATACGACTTCTTGCCGGCGAGGAAGAAGTCAAGTCTGCCCCTCGTGCAAATGCCGTGCAAGTGCAGGATCCGCTTGGGGAAGCTGTAGCTCTCGACCAGGACCTCGGCGCGACCCGCCCCACGCCTACTGCCGCGACGCGACGCAGCAACGGGCAACGCAAGGCGCGCGGGGGCGCTAGCTCGGGTGTCCGTGGTACAGGAGGAGCAGGTCCGAGCTCGGACCCAGCTAGGAACAGGAAGCGTGGTGGTGCGCCGTCGTCGGCAGCCGCACAGCGTTCCGACCCCAACGCGAAGCGTACTCGTACGGACGACACATTTATGCCAAAATGGAATTGCAATCATTCCGAATTCGAGCGTCGAAAATTGGCCAACGTTTGTCTACGGTGTGCGGAGAGCCATTCTACGAAGGATTGCCCTCTAATGCCGCCGTTTGTACCTCAGCCGAAATAGGGGCTTGCCCGGGTTCCTGCGGAGGGGGCACCACCTGGGATTTCTGAACTAACGCGTGGTCGGTGGTCATCCTTACGGCCAGCCGTTAAGGCATTGTTGCCTTGTGTACTTGGACACATCGAGCGAGTCATTGCGCGACGCATCACGCTTGACGGACGCACGGGACTTCTCTGCTTCGACCCGTTGTGTAATTTGTTTACACCTCGCCGTCCCCTGTCGTCTATCGATCTGTCTAACCACGTGGTTTTGTTCATCCCCTCGTCTCTGCGTGAGATGTCGGAACAGTTGGCCATATACAGGAGATGTAGGCGTCAATATCCAGATACTGCCGCATGTATTTTACTCCCCGCTTTCTGTCGGCGCAAGGCAGAGGCATCGTTAAGGGGTATGCGGCATGTCCACCGGTTCGAGCCGGGCACCGTTTTGTTTAATGGTGTGGATCGGGAGGGTACGTTGGCTCCGTGGCCACACCTATCCTACTCGGTTGACGTTTGGTACGAAGCTCCTGATGGGGGTGCCGTTGGTTACGGACCCGCCTTAAGTGCACTGACGTTGTCTGCTGGGCATTCGCTCGTAGATAACCGTGTCCCTGTGGTTCAGATCGGTTTGAATGACCGTACTCTGAAGGCACTTGTTGACACCGGTGCCAGCGACGACTTCATCTCTGTCGCAGAGGTGAATGCGCTGGGGTTGTCCCCAGAGTCGTCTGATTGTCCACAGGTTACCCTTGCTGACGGGGGTAAGCATCCCATCGTGGGCAGGATTACCCTTAGCCTATCGTTAGGCCCTTTGCGTGTTGTGACCCGGCCGTACGTGCTGCAGGGCTTAGCAGAGACTGCACCGTACATAATGGGGTCGTCGACATTACGACAGTACCGCGCGCGCATCGACATGGAGACCGCAACCCTGCATATGTGCAAGGGTACTCTGTCGATTAAGGTACCTTTCCTGTCGTTCGAACATGTCACACCAAAGGAGGGCGAAACTGAGGCGGTGCCTATGGTTAATTTCGCTGTGACCGCAATGGCCGCGCGAATTGAACCAGAGCTAGTCGGGCGTAAGGAGGCCGTCCGTTTGTTACGGAAGGGTGCCCACGGACTGCTTTTGAGGCCGCGGGTGAGCTGTTGTGTCACCACCGCGCAGATTTCTGCGGATCCTGAGGTTGAGGCCCTACTGTCGCAGTATGAGGACGTCTTTAAAGATATCCCTGGCCTACCACCTATGCGTCCTGTTGATCACACAATCCCTCTCATGCCTGGAGCGCAGCCTACGGCCCGGCCAATGTACAGGTTGAGTCCATTGGAGCTGGATGAGGTAAAGCGCCAGGTGACGGATTTGCTCGCAAAGGGTATGATACGCCCCAGCACATCCCCGTATTCTGCACCGATTTTGTTTGTCGGTAAGAAGGATGGGACCTTGCGCATGTGCATTGATTACCGGGGGTTAAATGCGAATACGGTGAAAAATCGCTACCCTTTGCCACGCGTTGACGACCTGTTGGATAAGCTGAAGGGCTCGGCTTATTTTTCCTCAATTGACTTACAACAGGGCTACAATCAGATTCGCATCGCTGCCTCTGATATCCCGAAAACCGCTTTTCGGACGCCCTTCGGTCACTTTGAGTATACGGTCCTATCGTTTGGTTTGACTAATGCCCCTGCGACGTTTCAGGCGGTTATGGACCGAATGTTTAGGCCGTTTATCGACAGGTTCGTTGTTTGCTACCTGGATGACATCTTGGTTTATTCTAAGACGCGCGAGGAGCACTTGGAGCATCTTCGGCTCGTGCTCGACGTTATGAGGCGGGAGCAATTGTTTGCTAAACGCGCCAAATGCTTTTGGGCGCAGCCTCAGGTGGAATATTTGGGCCACATTGTGTCGGCCACCGGTGTGAAGATGGACCCGCGGAAGGTCGCCGTGGTTCGCGATTGGCCCGCGCCTCAGAACCTCACGGAACTGCGTAAGTTCCTTGGCTTGACCAATTATTTCCGAAAGTTCATTGGAAAATATTCCATCATTGCGGCCCCGCTTACTAACTTAACTCGCAAAGGCGTTTTCGTTTCGCTCGAGTCGTGGACGTCGCAATGCCAGCGGGCATTCGAAGAGCTCAAACGAATCGTTGCCGAAGATGTCACCCTCGCATTCCCTGATTACTCGTTGCCATTTCGTGTTGAGGTAGTGTCTGATGCCTCAATATTTGGAAGCGGCGCTGTATTGTTACAGGAAGGGCGACCGATCGCCTTCACGAGTAAGAAGTTTTCTGGTGCGGAGATTCGCTACACCACCGGGGAACAGGAGCTTCTGGCCGTGCTACATGCTTTAAAGGAATGGCGCTGTTACCTCGAGGGACGCCCGTTTACTTTAAAGACTGACCATAAGCCCCTAACGTTTTTGCAAAGCGTTCCGACGTTGAACCGCCGTCAAGCTAGGTGGATGGAATATCTAGCTAGGTTCAACTGCACCTGGGAGTATATTTCTGGTAAATTGAATATTGCCGATGCTCTCAGTCGACATCCGTCGCTACACGCTGCAATTTTGGCAGCGCCCGTCGTGCGGCCGCGTAGCGAGGAGGTACCGATCGCGACGGACCTCGCGGAGCGGTTGAAGGTTGCCTACAACGCAGACGCCTGGTTCGCGGACCCGGCTAATGTAGAAAACCTTCGCAAGCAGAATGGCCTTTGGCTACGGACGGAGGGTGCAGCTACGCAAATCGTCGTTCCGAACGACGACGCGCTACGCTACGACATCCTTGCGCGGTTCCACGAGGACCCGTTAGCAGGACACCCTGGTAGCAAGCGATTGATCGACTTGGTGCAACGTTCCTTTTGGTGGCCTCGTTTGGCTAAGGATGCGGCGAACTTCGTACAGACATGCAGTCTGTGCCAGCGCAATAAGGCTTTGTCCGGTAAGGGCCATGGGTTGTTGCAACCGTTGCCTGTCCCGGATGCGCCTTGGGAAAGTGTTTCCATGGACTTCGTAGTCTCGCTGCCCAAAACTGAGGGGGGATACGATGCGGTGTTCGTAATGGTCGATCGTCTGACTAAGATGGTTCACCTAGCACCATGCACATCATCCTGCACGGCTGAGCAAACCGCACGTTTGTTTTTCGATAATGTGGTTCGGTTACACGGGATTCCCAAAAATGTGATCTCGGACCGCGGTGGACAGTTCACGTCTAAGTTTTGGGAAGCGCTCTGCAAACTAGTTGGCATGCGCGTCAACCTGAGCACGGCGTATCACCCGCAGACTGATGGTCAAACCGAACGCACAAACCGCACGTTGGGTGATATGTTGCGCAATTATGCTGGTCGCACACCACTCGTTTGGGATACGTATTTGACTGCGGCAGAATTCGCGCTTAACAATGCTGTTAACCGCTCTACAGGCAAAAGTCCGTTCTTTCTTAACTACGGGTTTCATCCCGCGCTACCCGTGTGGCGTGAGTTGGAAGTGAACGTGCCTGCTGCTAAACTTTTTGCCAAGTCTTTTATGTCCCGAATCACAGACGCGAAGTCGTGTTTGGACGCGGCGCAGCAACGAACGACAGAATACTACAACAAATCCAAGCAGGATGTGACGTTTTCGGAAGGGCAACTCGTGCTGCTAAGCACCAAGAACTTGCGTTCCTTGGCCGACGGATCCCGAAAACTCTTACCCCGCTGGATTGGTCCGTATCCTGTCATGCGCATGGTTGGGAATGTGGCTGTGGAGCTTGCATTGCCCGCTGATATGACCATTCACCCCACGTTTCACGTATCGCTTGTTCGTCCGTATCGTGGTACGGAACCCGTCCCTGAGCCTGCTAACGCCCCCGCAGCGATCGAACCAGTTCCCGAGACCTGGATCGCTGGTAAACAGAAGTTTTACGATGTGGAACGGGTGTTAGATTATCGCGCGCGTCGTGTGGGCCGACACCGACGTAAGCGAACAGTACACGAGTACTTGGTTAAGTGGACAGGGTATACCGACGAGCACAACTCATGGGAACCGGCACGCAACTTCTCACAGGACATGAAACCCCTGCTCGAAGAAGCCCGCAAACGTGCCACACAAGCCCAATGACCCCTGCAGTCGATGCTGTATGATGCAGCGAGGACGCTGCATACGGGAGGGGGGATAATTGTTGTGCTACGGTTCATTTCCCGCCGACGCGTAGGTCGACGCGATCCTACGAGGCGAAGTGCTTTTGTGATGAACGCATTACATATGAATGAATCTGCATGATATAAATGTATTCGTGTACATTTATATATGCACTTGGCATGTTGTCATTATCCATCGCGACATCGCATCATGGCAAATCCGCCTAGCATGCATAAAAGCCCGAATCATCGAAGTGCGCATTATGCTCGTGCTACGTAACGATAAGTAATATTATCTGATATAACATTACTTCATTAAAGCACACGTTGAGAGCGCCGCACTCGTCGCGATGCATGCCCTGCAACCGGATATCGTTATCCGGACCCTTGCATCATGCGAATGCCGGAAAGGCTTACACGTTGTTATGCGTAGACATCGCCTAGACGCAGTAGGGTTGTCACATCTAGGATCGGCCTCCTGATGTGAATCGTACGGCATTGCGATGCTGCGAGTATAACAGATGCGAGGACGGCTAAGCAAGATAAGACATTCGATACCGGAGAACACTTGTGTGTTCTACATTACTATTACTATACGATACTCTACTTAGCCCGAGCTAAGCCTGAACTTCGCTAATCACCGCCGCGTGATGATTGTTTGCTTCCGGCGCTGACGGCGATTTCTTCCATTGCATCATTCCGACCTGTAAGACCGTAAGTTATATCTCTCTTCGTCTTGAAGTCTTCCGCTGTCTCTGTTTGCTCTCGCTTGCCTTGCTGTACTTGCAAGTGCTCGCGCATCGGTGTCGATAGTCTCCAGACGTGCAGATACTCATGAGCAAACGCGAACGAGAGGTACAACACGTATGTGTATAAGGGGTATCGATGTATATGTGCCGTACTGCACGGCAGCTATTACACTATCCTAGCAACTGGTGACGGGGTCTGTGCCTTCAATGTCAGCAATGCCTGTCTGATTATACCCCTGTTGCAGATCAATCCAGGAAAAATAAGCTGAGCCTTTCAACTTATCGAGCAGGTCATCGACACGCGGCAAAGGGTAGCGATTTTTAACCGTAGTCGCATTCAAGCCCCAATAATCAATGCACATGTGTAACGTCCCATCCTTCTTACCGACAAACAATATCGGTGCAGTATATGGCGATGTGCTGGGCCGAATCATACCCCTTGTGAGCAGACCCCTCACTTGCCGCTTCATCCCGCTCAACTCCAACGGGCTTAACCTGTACATAGGTCATGAAACGGATTGTGCTCCGGGCACAAGAGGGATCGTATGGTCAATCAGGTAACATAGGTGGGAGCCCCGGGATGTCAAAAGCATCGGTATAGTTTGGCAAGGGGGGGCTTCGACCTCAGAATCGTTCACAAGATACTGCACGGTGGTAGCAATCAATTGCACCCAAGGCCTCACAAGCAATTCATGGGTACCTTCCTTTATCATTTGATAGGCTTCGTTTGCACCCTTGTGCTACGGTTCGTTGTCCGCCAATGTGTAGGTCGATGCGACCCTACAAGGCGAAGTGTTATCTTGATGAACGCATGAATGATTATTGCATATGAATGAACCTGCATGATATAGATGTATTCGCATACATTTATATATGCATTTGGCATGTTATCATTATCCATCGCGACATCGCATCATGGCAAATCCGCCTAGCATGCATGAAATACCGAATCATTGAAGTGCGCATTATGCTCGTGCTATGAAACGATAAGTAATATTATTTGACATAATATTACTTCATTACAGCACACGTTTAGAGCGCCGCACTCGTCGTGATGCATGCCTTGCAACCGAATATCGTTATTCGGACCCTTGCATCATGCGAATGCCGGAAAGGCTTATACGTTGTTATGCTTGGACATCGCCTATACGCGGTAGGGTTGTCACACTTAGGATCGGCCTCCTAGTGTGAATCGTACGACATTGCAATGCTGTGAGTATAACAGATGCGAGGACGGCTAAGCAAGACAAGACATTCAATACCGGAGAACACTCGTGTGTTCTACATTATTATTGCTATACGCTATTCTACTTAGTCCGAGCTAAGCCTAAATTTTGCTATCACCGCCGCGTGATGATTGCTTGCTTCTGGCGCTGACGGCGATTACGTCCATTGCACCGCTTCAATCTGTAAGACTGTAAGTTATATCTCTTCCTGTCTTGAAGTCTTCCGCTGTCTCTGTTTGCTCGCGCTTGTCTTGCTGTACTTGCAAGTGCTCACGCATCGGTGTCGCAAGCCTTCAGACGTGCAGATACTGATGAGCAAACACGAAGGAGAGGTACAACAAATTGGTATCGAGACAGGTTCGTTGCCTAACTGTCTCTCTTTGTCTAATCGGAAGTAGGTTCTTTCTATGGCGAGTTCCAGCAACGAACCACGAGGACCGCTAGATACTTTTGCCAAAGACCTAAGCCGCGCCATTTTGGACGCCGCCGCTTCCGGTTTGTAATTGTTTAATTGCTTTTACTTAGATTGCTGCACTTGTTGTGTAAGTGTACGCTCTGAGTCGCAGGTAATCTCAGTGCACCGGCATTGCTTGCCGCGGCGACTGAAACCGGCTTTCGTCCAGACCAGTTGGCGACTCTCATTGCCCAAACTACGGAGATCAGGGCTCAGCTGGGCAAGTACTTGCTGAGTTTACTGAATCTTCTCAAGAGTACTGACGGTAGGCTCACCGAATCGCTTTGTACTCTTGCCTTTGTGATAGAAGTCGGCTTCTATTACGCAAATCTAGGGTATCACTTCGTGCTCCATGTCTGCGGAACACGACGATACGCCGCACACTAGCCTAGCTAGCCAACCCGATTTTGTTGCGGCTGCTAGAGCTCCGGATAGAGGTCTTGAGACTGTTGGCACGCGAGCCACTCAAGAGCCCCTTTTCCTTCAGACCCCTGCTCACTTAATTGTGCCGCATTCAGCAGTTAACACCAATATGGACAACACTGCTGGACCAAGGGTTCTGCCATTACCTCAAGCTCGAGGGCATGATGACATCCCTGAGGTGATGAGATTGTCAATTCCCGTTCCTAGGCTCAATATCTCGCTAACTGAAAAGACATCAGGACATAGCATAGCCAATGCAACTCGTGCGTACGTGCGTGACGCTAAAAAGTATCTCCAGGCTGTTCATGGTGGCGATAATGATGGTATCAGGTGTCTCTTCGTTGGTAACACCCTCGAGGGCTCAGCGAAGGACTGGTATTGCGAATGGACCACCACCCGGGGCGACTATACTTTTGACGAGATGATCGCCGCTTTGCTCGCATGGTTCGCTACTGAGGTTCAAGCACGTGATGTGGAGGCTCGTAAGGTTTTGGCAGCCGGTAGCTACCACATGCGTCGGGGTGAAAATGTACCTGCGTACCAGTCACGCTTCGAAGCACTAGTGACCCCCATTGCTGATCTCACCGAAACCGAACGTGTCTTTTGGTTTAAGCGAGGCCTGACGAAACTGTTGGCTAAATGGTGCGCTACTGACTTGGCTGGGGTGCCGATCAAGTCGTATGATGCCTTGGTCACTTTTGCTAAGGGTACGGAGATAGACTCCTGGCCGGTGAGGAAGAAGTCAAGTCTGTCCCTCGTGCAAATGCCGTGCAAGTGCAGGATCCGCTTGGGGAAGCTGCAGCTCTCGACCAGGAACTCGGAGCGACCCGCCCCACGCCTACTGCCGCGACGCGACGCAGCAACCGGCAACGCAACGCGAGCGGGGGCGCTAGCTCGGGTGTCCGCGGGTCAGGAGGAGCAGGTCCGAGCTCGGACCCGGCTTAGAGCAGGAAGCGTGGTGGTGCGCCATCGTCGGCAGCCGCACAGCGCTCTGAGCCCAATTCGAAGCGGACTCGCACGGATGACTCGTTTGTGCCAAAATGGAATTGCAATCGTTCCGAATTCAAGCGTCGGAAATTGGCCAACGTTTGTCTACGGTGTGCGGAGAGCCATTCCACTAAGGATTGCCCGTTACTGCCGCCGTTTGTACCTCAGCCGAAATAGGGGCTTGCCCGGGTTCCTGTGGAGGGGACACCGCCCGAGATTTCTGAACTAACGCGTGGTCGGTGGTCATCCTTACGGCCAGCCGTGAAGGCATTGTTGCCTTGCGTACTTGGACACATCGAGCGAGTCATTGCGCGACGCATCACGCTTGACGGACGCACGGGACTTCTCTGCTTCGATCCGTTGTGTAATTTGTTTACACCTCGCCGTCCCCTGTCGTCTATCGATCTGTCTAACCACGTGGTTTTGTTCATCCCCTCATCTCTGCGTGAGATGTCGGAACAGTTGGCCGTTTACAGGAGATGTAGGTGTCAATATCCAGGCACCGCCGCATGTGTTTTACTCCCCGCTTTCTGTCAGCGCAAGGCAGAGGCATCGTTAAGGGGTATGCGGTGTGTCCACCGGTTCGAGCCGGGCACCGTCTTGTTTAATGGTGTGGATCAGGAGGGTATGCTGGCTCCGTGGCCAGGCACATCCTACTCGGTTGACGTTTGGTACAAAGCTCCTGATGAGGGTGCCGTAGGTTACGGACCCGCCCTAAGTGCACTAACATTATCTGCTGGGCAGTCGCTCGTAGATAACCGTGTCCCTGTGGTTCAGATCGGTTTGAATGGCCGTACTCTGAAGGCACTTGTTGACACCGGTGCCAGCGACGACTTCATCTCTGTCGCAGAGGTGAATGCACTGGGGTTGACCCCAGAGTCGTCTGATTGTCCACAGGTTACCCTTGCTGACGGGGGTAAGCATCCCATCGTGGGCAGGATTACCCTTAGCCTATCAATAGGCCCTTTGCGTGTTGTGACCCGGCCGTACGTGCTGCAGGGCTTAGCAGAGACTGCACCGTACATAATGGGGTCTTCGACATTACGACAGTACCGCACGTGCATCGACATGGAGACCGCAACCCTGCATATGTGCAAGGGTACTCTGTCGATTAAGGTACCTTTCCTGTCGTTCAAACATGTCACACCAAAGGAGGGCGAAGCTGAGGCGGTGCCCATGGTTAATTTCGCTGTGACCGCAATGGCCACGAGAATTGAACCAGAGCTAGTCGGGTGTATGGAGGCCGTCCGTTTGTTACAGAAGGGTGCCCACGGACTGCTTTTGAGGCCGCGGGTGGGCTGTTGTGCCACCACCGCGCAGATTTCTGCGCATCCTGAGGTTGAGGCCCTACTGTCGCAGTATGAGGACGTCTTTAAAGATATCCCTGGCCTACCACCTATGCGTCCTGTTGATCACACAATCCCTCTTATGCCTGGAGCGCAGCCTACGGCCCGGCCAATGTACAGGTTGAGTCCATTGGAGCTGGACGAGGTAAAGCGCCAGGTGACGGATTTGCTCGCGAAGGGTATGATACGCCCCAGCACATCCCTGTATTCTGCGCCGATTTTGTTTGTCGGTAAGAAGGATGGGACCTTGCGCATGTGCATCGATTACCGGGGGTTAAATGCGAGTACGGTAAAAAATCGCTACCCTTTGCCACGCGTTGACGACCTGTTGGATAAGCTGAAGGGATCGGCTTATTTTTCCTCGATTGACTTGCAACAGGGCTATAATCAGATCCGCATCGCTGCCTCTGATATTCCGAAAACCGCTTTTCGGACGCCCTTTGGTCACTTCGAGTATACGGTTCTATGGTTTGGTTTGACTAATGCCCCTGCGACGTTTCAGGCGGTCATGGACCGAATGTTTAGACCGTTTATCGACAGGTTCATTGTTTGCTACCTGGATGACATCTTGGTTTATTCTAAGACGCGCGAGGAGCATTTGGAGCATCTTCGGCTCGTGCTCGACGTTATGAGGCGGGAGCAATTGTTTGCTAAACGCGCCAAATGCTTTTGGGCGCAGCCTCAGGTGGAATATTTGGGCCACATTGTGTCGGCCACCGGTGTGAAGATGGACCCGCGGAAGGTCGCCGTGGTTCGCGATTGGCCCGCGCCTCAGAACCTCACGGAGCTGCGTAAGTTCCTTGGCTTGACCAATTATTTCCGAAAGTTCATTGAAAAATATTCCATCATTGCGGCCCCGCTTACTAACTTAACTCGCAAAGGCGTTTTCGTTTCGCTCGAGTCGTGGACATCGCAATGCCAGCGGGCATTCAAAGAGCTCAAGCGAACCGTTGCCGAAGATGTCACCCTTGCATTCCCTGATTACTCGTTGCCGTTTCGTGTTGAGGTAGTGTCTGATGCCTCAATATTTGGAAGCGGCGCTGTATTGTTACAGGAAGGGTGACCGATCGCCTTCACGAGTAAGAAGTTTTCTGGTGCGGAGATTCGCTACACCACCGGGGAACAGGAGCTTCTGGCAGTGCTGCATGCTTTAAAGGAATGGTGCTGTTATCTCGAGGGACGCCCATTTACTTTAAAGACTGACCACAAGCCCCTAACGTTTTTGCAAAGCGTTCCGATGTTGAACCGCCGTCAGGCTCGGTGGATGGAATACCTAGCTAGGTTCGACTGCACCTGGGAGTACATTTCTGGTAAATTGAATATTGCCAATGCTCTCAGTCGACATCCGTCGCTACACGCTGCAATTTTAGCAGCGCCCGTCGTGCGACCGCATAACGAGGAGGTGCCGATCGCGACGGACCTCGCGGAGCGGTTGAAGGTTGCCTACAACGCAGATGCCTGGTTCTCAGAGCCGGCTAATGTAGAAAACCTTCGCAAGCAGAATGGCCTTTGGCTACGGACGGAGGGTGCAGCTACACAAATCGTCGTTCCGAACGACGACGCGCTACGTTACGACATCCTTGCACGGTTCCACAAGGACCCGTTAGCAGGACACCCTGGTAGCAAGCGGTTGGTCGAGTTGGTGCAACGTTCCTTTTGGTGGCCTCGTTTGGTTAACGATGCGGCGAACTTCGTATGGACATGCAGTCTGTGCCAGCGCAATAAGGCTTTGTCCGGTAAGGGTCATGGGTTGTTGCAACCGTTGCCTGTCCCGGATGCGCCTTGGGAAAGTGTTTCCATGGACTTCGTAGTCGCGCTGCCCAAAACGGAGGGGGGATATGATGCGGTGTTTGTAATGGTAGATCGCCTGACTAAGATGGTCCACCTAGCACCATGCACATCGTCCTGCACGGCTGAACAAACCGCACGTTTGTTTTTCGACAATGTGGTTCGGTTACACGGGGTTCCCAAAAATGTGATCTTGGACCGCGGTGGGCAGTTCACGTCTAAGTTTTGGGAAGCGCTCTGCAAGCTAGTTGGCATGCGTGTCAACCTGAGCACAGCGTCCCACCCGCAGACTGATGGTCAAACCGAACGCACAAACCGCACGTTGGGTGATATGTTGCGCAATTATGCTGGTCGCACACCACTCGTTTGGGATACATATTTGACCGCGGCAGAATTCGCGCTTAACAACGCTGTTAACCGCTCTACAGGCAAAAGTCCGTTCTTTCTTAACTATGGGTTTCATCCCGCGCTACCCGTGTGGCGTGAGTTGGAAGTGAACGTGCCTGCTGCTAAACTTTTTGCCAAGTCTTTTATGTCCCGAATCACAGACGCGAAGTCGTGTTTGGATGCGGCGCAGCAACGAACGACGGAATACTACAACAAATCCAAGCAGGATGTGACGTTTTCGGAAGGGCAACTCGTGTTGCTAAGCACCAAGAACTTGCGTTCCTTGGCCGATGGATCCCAAAAACTCTTACCCCGCTGGATTGGTCCGTATCCTGTCATGCGCATGGTTGGGAATGTGGCTGTGGAGCTTGCATTGCCTGCTGATATGACCATTCACCCCACGTTTCACGTATCGCTTGTCCGTCCTTATCGTGGTACGGAACCCGTCCCTGAGCCTACTAACGCCCCCACAGCGATCGAACCAGTTCCCGAGACCTGGATCGCTGGTAAACAGAAGTTTTACGATGTGGAGCGGGTGTTAGATTATCGCGCACGTCGTGTGGGCCGACACCGACGTAAGCGGACAGTACATGAGTACTTGGTCAAGTGGACAGGGTATACCAGCGAGCACAACTCATGGGAACCGGCACGCAACTTCTCGCAGGACATGAAGCTCCTGCTCGAAGAAGCCCGCAAACGTGCAACGCAAGCCCAATGACCCCTGCAGTCGATGCTGTATGAAGCAGCGAGGACGCTGCATACGGGAGGGGGAATAATTGTTGTGCTATGGTTTGTTTCCCGCCAATGCGTAGGTCGATGCGACCCTACAAGGCGAAGTGTTATCTTGATGAACGCATGAATGATTATTGCATATGAATGAACCTGCATGATATAGATGTATTCGCATACATTTATATATGCATTTGGCATGTTATCATTATCCATCGCGACATCGCATCATGGCAAATCCGCCTAGCATGCATGAAATACCGAATCATTGAAGTGCGCATTATGCTCGTGCTATGAAACGATAAGTAATATTATTTGACATAATATTACTTCATTACAGCACACGTTTAGAGCGCCGCACTCGTCGTGATGCATGCCTTGCAACCGAATATCGTTATTCGGACCCTTGCATCATGCGAATGCCGGAAAGGCTTATACGTTGTTATGCTTGGACATCGCCTATACGCGGTAGGGTTGTCACACTTAGGATCGGCCTCCTAGTGTGAATCGTACGACATTGTAATGCTGCGAGTATAACAGATGTGAGGACGGCTCAGCAAGACAAGACATTCGATACCGGAGAACACTCATGTGTTCTACATTATTATTGCTATACGCTATTCTACTTAGCCCGAGCTAAGCCTAAACTTCGCTATCACCGCCACGTGATGATTGCTTGCTTCCGGCACTGACGGCGATTACGTCCATTGCACCGCTTCAATCTGTAAGACTGTAAGTTATATCTCTTCCTGTCTTGAAGTCTTCCGCTGTCTCTGTTTGCTCGCGCTTGTCTTGCTGTACTTGCAAGTGCTCACGCATCGGTGTCGCAAGCCTTCAGACGTGCAGATACTGATGAGCAAACACGAAGGAGAGGTACAACAAATTGGTATCGAGACAGGTTCGTTGCCTAACTGTCTCTCTTTGTCTAATCGGAAGTAGGTTCTTTCTATGGCGAGTTCCAGCGACGAACCACGAGGACCACTAGATACTTTTGCCAAAGACCTAGGCCGCGCCGTTTTGGACGCCGCCGCTTCCGGTTTGTAATTTTTTAATTGCTTTTACTTAGATTGCTGCACTTGTTGTGTAAGTGTACGCTCTGAGTCGCAGGTAATCTCAGTGCACCGGCATTGCTTGCCGCGGCGACTGAGACCGGCTTTTGTCCGGACCAGTTGGCGACTCTCATTGCCCAAACTACGGAGATCAGGGCTCAGCTGGGCAAGTAACACGAGGGAGAGGTACAACACAAGCTTGGGTTCTTCATTTCGGCGGACGAACGCCGCTAGAATGAAATTAACCACAGGCTCTGCACAGTTCCGCCCTCCTCTGGTGTGACATCTTGATACGACAGGAAAGGTACCTTAGGCGATAGGTTCCCTTTTGCACAATGGCCAATTGTGCTGGACTCCATATTGATGCGCACGCGGTATTGTCGTTATGTCACGGCACCCAATGTCCATATAGTGCTGTCTCTGAGAGACCTTGTTGCACTCATTGGGCCCTAACACACAGAGGGCCTATCGATAGGCTTAGGGTGATTCTGCCCTCGATGGGATGCTTATCCCCTTATTTGGGGATAACCTGAATGATTAGACAACTACGGGGCCGACCCCATCATACTTATCACTTAACAAGGATAAGGTCGTCAGTGACACCCGTAACATATGAGCGTCCTGAATATTCGACCAACAAAGTCGATTTCAATAGAATCGAAAAGGATCCAGTCATGTACTGCCTCTGCATTATTCTTAAGGCCCTCAATCGATCAAAACAGTAACAGGTTCATCGTTAGGGACACAACCGACATCAAAACATCAGATTTAATTATCCCAAAAGAAACAGAGGGTCCCATCATACAAATATTACGGGATACGACCAAAATTAATCCGAACCAGTACGTATATTGTGACTCCTCGTTAGAGAATATTCCAGTGTCAATGCCGGTCCGTTGCCTCAGCTATTTCAACTGAGGTCACGTTGGATACCTCGTCCGTCGATCATAGTCCTATGGCTAACGGGGGTAAGAGCGGGCAGCTCCTCCTAGGATGATCTGCTGCACACCGAAGACAAACTCCTAGTTGTCGCCGCTGTGCAAACTCCGTTTGTGTACATCCCCATGTTGTGCTACTGATGCGTAGGTCAATGCGACGCTACAAGGCGGTGTGCTGTCTTAATGAATGCATGACGCATATGAATGATCTTGCATGAACATAAATGTATTTGCATACATTTATATATGTTTGGCATGTTACATTATGCATCACGACACATCTCATCACATCATGGCTGATCCGCCTAACATGCATGAAATACCGAATAATTGAGAAGCGCATTGTGCTCATGCTATGGAGCAATAAGTAATATTATTTGATATAATATTACATCATTATGGCATACGTCGGGAACACCGCACTCGTCGCGATACATGCCTTGCAACCGAATATCGTTATTCGTGTTGTACCTCTCCTTCGTGTTTGCTCATCAGTATCTGCACGTCTGAAGGCTTGCAACACCAATGCGCGAGCACTTGCAAGTACAGCAAGACAAGCGCGAGCAAACAGAGACAGCGGAAGACTTCAAACAAGAAGAGATATAACTTACAGTCTTACAGATAGAAGCGGTGCAATGGACGTAATCGCCGTCAGCGCCGGAAGCAAGCAATCATCACGCGGCGGTGATAGCAAAGTTTAGGCTTAGCTCGGGCTAAGTAGAATAGCGTATAGCAATGATAATGTAGAACACACGAGTGTTCTCCAGTGTCGAATATCTTGTCTTGCTTAGCCGTCCTTGCATCTGTTATACTCGTAGCATCACGATGCCGTACGATTCACACTAGGAGGCCGATCCTAAGTGTGACAACCCTACTGCGTATAGGCGATGTCCATGTATAACAACGTATAAGCCTTTCCGGCATTCGCATGATGCAAGGGTCCGAATAACGATATTCGGATGCAAGGCATGCATCGCGACGAGTGCGGCGCTTGCAACGTGTGCTGTAATGAAGTAATATTATATCAGATAATATTACTTGTCGTTTCATAGCACGAGCATAATGCGCACTTCAATGATTCGGTATTTCATGCATGCTAGGCGGATTTGCCATGATGCGATGTCGCAATGGATAATGATAACATGCCAAATGCATATATAAATGTATGCGAATACATCTATATCAAGTGGGACCACAACATCCCATCCTAGCCATAGTTGGCACGCAAATGCGGTGTGCAGATCCGGTTGACATCACCAACCATGGAGCAGCAAGAACAGAGCAGGGGCTTTAGGGCAGGAGTTTTGAGGAGGAGGTTCTGTGGGAGGAAAGGGGGAGAGTGAGGGAGGTAGAGACAAGGAGAGGACGGTCTAGATCTTGAGGAGGGGAAGGGAGAGGGTGGAGGGTTTCGTGGCTAGAGGTTCCTGTGTCCAGGCTTCGGGGCCTTAGGGTTTTAGGGGGGGTCAGCGAGAGAGGTCTTTCCTTGTTGTGCAGTTCAGGTGTCTGCGGGGCCAGCTTTGGGTGGGGCCGGAAGGCTTTCTAGGGGGGCGCCAGTTCGGCTTGTCATCCCCCCCTCCGCCTCTTGTTGGGTTCTTCTGGCTTGGCTGTGGAAGGGTGTGCTTTCCTGCTGGTGCTTCTCCTCTGAGGGGAACTGTGTGTGTCTGCCAGGCTCCTGTCTAGTCAGTGTCGGGTTAGAGGAGAGGTTTCCCCGTCCTTTGAGCAGCTAGGTGTCCCCCGTTTTCTGTTGGGCCCTCCTGTGGTTTCTTGGTAGCCCTGAGTGCTCTGTGAGTGGCCAGGCGAGAGCCTATGAGGGCTCGCTGGCCCTAGTGAGAGGGGGAGCACGTGGCAGGACAGACAGACAAAGCCACGTGTTCCTCCCCTGCGCTGTGGCTCGGTCCGGTCAGGACCCCCGGTGCTCGTCTTTGAAGGGCGAGTCGCCCACAGTGTAACACCCATAAATCTATATCATGCAGGTTCATTCATATGCAATAATCATTCATGCGTTCATCAAGATAACACTTCGCCTTGTAGGATCACATCGACCTACGCATCGGCGGGAAACGAACCGTAGCACAACAATTATCCCCCCTCCCGTATGCAGCGTCCTCACTGCTTCACACAGCATCGACTGCAAGGGTCATTGGGCTTGCGTGGCACGTTTGCGGGCTTCTTCGAGCAGGGGCTTCATGTCCTGCGAGAAGTTGCATGCCGGTTCCCATGAGTTGTGCTCGCTGGTATACCCTGTCCACTTGACCAAGTACTCGTGTACTGTCCGCTTACGTCGTTGTCGGCCCACACGACGCGCGCGATAATCTAACACCCGCTCCACATCGTAAAACTTCTGTTTACCAGCGATCCAGGTCTCGGGAACTGGTTTGATCGCTGCGGGGGCGTTAGAAGGCTCAGGGACAGGTTCCGTACCACGATAGGGACGGACAAGCGATACGTGAAACGTGGGGTGAATGGTCATATCAGCGGGCAATGCAAGCTCCACAGCCACATTCCCAACCATGCGCATGACAGGATACGGACCAATCCAGCGGGGTAAGAGTTTTCGGGATCCGTCAGCCAAGGAACGCAAGTTCTTGGTGCTTAGCAACACGAGTTGCCCTTCCGAAAACGTTACATCCTGCTTGGATTTGTTGTAGTATTCCGTCGTTCGTTGCTGCGCCGCGTCCAAACATGACTTCGCGTCTGTGATTCGGGACATAAAAGACTTGGCAAAAAGTTTAGCAGCAGGCACGTTCACTTCCAACTCACGCCACACGGGTAGCACGGGATGAAACCCGTAGTTAAGAAAGAACGGACTTTTGCCTGTAGAGCGGTTAACAGCGTTGTTAAGCGCGAATTCTGCCGCAGTCAAATATGTATCCCAAACGAGTGGTGTGCGACCAGCATAATTGTGCAACATATCACCCAACGTGCGGTTTGTGCGTTCGGTTTGACCATCAGTCTGCGGGTGGTACGCTGTGCTCAGGTTGACACGCATGCCAACTAGCTTGCAGAGCGCTTCCCAAAACTTAGACGTGAACTGCCCACCGCGGTCCGAGATCACGTTTTTGGGAACCCCGTGTAACCGAACCACATTGTCGAAAAACAAGCGTGCGGTTTGTTCAGCCGTGCAGGACGATGTGCATGGTGCTAGGTGGACCATCTTAGTCAGGCGATCGACCATTACGAACACCGCATCATATCCCCCCTCCGTTTTGGGCAGCGCGACTACGAAGTCCATGGAAACACTTTCCCAAGGCGCATCCGGGACAGGCAACGGTTGCAACGACCCATGACCCTTACCGGACAAAGCCTTATTGCGCTGGCACAGACTGCATGTCTGTACGAAGTTCGCCGCATCGTTAGCCAAACGAGGCCACCAAAAGGAACGTTGCACCAACTCGACCAACCGCTTGCTACCAGGGTGTCCTGCTAACGGGTCCTCGTGGAACTGCGCAAGGATGTCGTAGTGTAGCGCGTCGTCGTTCGGAACGACGATTTGTGTAGCTGCACCCTCCGTCCGTAGCCAAAGGCCATTCTGCTTGTGAAGGTTTTCTACATTAGCCGGCTCCGAGAACCAGGCGTCTGCGTTGTAGGCCACCTTCAACCGCTCCGTGAGGTCCGTCGCGATCGGCACCTCCTCGTTATGTGGTCGCACGACGGGCGCTGCTAAAATTGCAGCGTGTAGCGACGGATGTCGACTGAGAGCATCGGCAATATTCAATTTACCAGAAATGTACTCCCAGGTGCAGTCGAACCTAGCTAGGTATTCCATCCACCTAGCCTGACGGCGGTTCAACGTCGGAACGCTTTGCAAAAACGTTAGGGGCTTGTGGTCAGTCTTTAAAGTAAATGGGCGTCCCTCAAGGTAACAGCGCCATTCCTTTAAAGCATGCAGCACTGCCAGAAGCTCCTGTTCCCCGGTGGTGTAGCGAATCTCCGCACCAGAAAACTTCGTACTCGTGAAGGCGATCGGTCGCCCTTCCTGTAACAATACAGCGCCGCTTCCAAATATTGAGGCATCAGACACTACCTCAACACGAAACGGCAACGAGTAATCAGGGAATGCAAGGGTGACATCTTCGGCAACGGTTCGCTTGAGCTCTTCGAATGCCCGCTGGCATTGCGACGTCCACGACTCGAGCGAAACGAAAACGCCTTTGCGAGTTAAGTTAGTAAGCGGGGCCGCAATGATGGAATATTTTTCAATGAACTTTCGGAAATAATTGGTCAAGCCAAGGAACTTACGCAGCTCCGTGAGGTTCTGAGGCGCGGGCCAATCGCGAACCACGGCGACCTTCGCTGGTCCATCTTCACACCGGTGGCCGACACAATGTGGCCTAAATATTCCACCTGAGGCTGCGCCCAAAAGCATTTGGCGCGTTTAGCAAACAATTGCTCCCGCCTCATAACGTCGAGCACGAGCCGAAGATGCTCCAAATGCTCCTCGCGCGTCTTAGAATAAACCAAGATGTCATCCAGGTAGCAAACAATGAACCTGTCGATAAACGGCCTAAACATTCGGTCCATGACCGCCTGAAACGTCGCAGGGGCATTAGTCAAACCAAACCATAGAACCGTGTACTCGAAGTGACCGAAGGGCGTCCGAAAAGCGGTTTTCGGAATATCAGAGGCAGCGATGCGGATCTGATTATAGCCCTGTTGCAAGTCAATCGAGGAAAAATAAGCCGATCCCTTCAGCTTATCCAACAGGTCGTCAACGCGTGGTAAAGGGTAGCAATTTTTTACCATACTCGCATTTAACCCCCGGTAATCGATGCACATGCGCAAGGTCCCATCCTTCTTACCGACAAACAAAATCGGTGCAGAATACGGGGATGTGCTGAAGCGTATCATACCCTTCGCAAGCAAATCCGTCACCTGGCGCTTCACCTCGTCCAGCTCCAATGGACTCAACCTGTACATTGGCCGGGCCGTAGGCTGCGCTCCAGGCATAAGAGGGATTGTGTGATCAACAGGACGCATAGGTGGTAGGCCAGGGATATCTTTAAAGACGTCCTCATACTGCGACAGTAGGGCCTCAACCTCAGGATCCACAGAAATCTGCGCGGTGGTGGCACAACAGCCCACCCCCGGCCTCAAAAGCAGTCCGTGGGCACCCTTCCGTAACAAACGGATGGCCTCCTTACGCCCGACTAGCTCTGGTTCAATTCTCGTGGCCATTGCGGTCACGGCGAAATTAACCATGGGCACCGCCTCAGCTTCGCCCTCCTTTGGTGTGACATGTTTGAACGACAGGAAAGGTACCTTAATCGACAGAGTACCCTTGCACATATGCAGGGTTGCGGTCTCCATGTCGATGCGCGCGCGGTAGTGCCGTAATGTCGAAGACCCCATTATGTACGGTGCAGTCTCTGCTAAGCCCTGCAGCACGTACGGCCGGGTCACAACACGCAAAGGGCCTATCGATAGGCTAAGGGTAATCCTGCCCACGATGGGATGCTTACCCCCGTCAGCAAGGGTAACCTGTGGACAATCAGACGAACCTGGGGTCAACCCCAGCGCATTCACCTCTGCGACAGAGATGAAGTCGTCGCTGGCACCGGTGTCAACAAGTGCCTTCAGAGTACGGCCATTCAAACCGATCTGAACCACTGGGACACGGTTATCTACGAGCGACTGCCCAGCAGATAACGTTAGTGCACTTAGGGCGGGTCCGTAACCTACGGCACCCTCATCAGGAGCTTCGTACCAAACGTCAACCGAGTAGGATGTGCCTGGCCACGGAACCAGCATACCCTCCTGATCCACACCATTAAATAAAACGGTGCCCGGCTCGAACCGGTGGACATGCCGCATACCCCTTAACGATGCCTCTGCCTTGCGCCGACAGAAAGCGGGGAGTAATACACATGCGGCGGTGCCTGGATATTGACGCCTACACCTCCTGTATATGGCCAACTGTTCCGACATCTCACGCAGAGACGAGGGGATGAACAAAACCACGTGGTTAGACAGATCGATAGACGACAGGGGACGGTGAGGTGTAAACAAATTACACAACGGATCGAAGCAGAGAAGTCCCGTGCGTCCGTCAAGCGTGATGCGTCGCGCAATGACTCGCTCGATGTGTCCAAGTACGCAAGGCAACAATGCCTTCACGTCTGGCCGTAAGGATGACCACCGACCACGTGTGAGTTCAGAAATCCCGGGTGGTGCCCCCTCCACAGGAACCCGGGCAAGCCCCTATTTCGGCTGAGGTACAAACGGCGGCAGTAACGGGCAATCCTTCGTAGGATGGCTCTCCGCGCACCGTAGACAAACATTGGCCGCTTTCCGACGTTCGAACTTGGAACGATTGCAATTCCATTTTGGCACAAACGAGTCATCCGTGTGAGTCCGCTTCGCATTGGGGTCAGAGCGCTGTGCGGCTGCCGACAACGGCGCACCACCACGCTTCCTGTTCTTAGCCGGGTCCGAGCTCGGACCTGCTCCTCCTGACCCGCGGACACCCGAGCTAGCGCCCCCGCGCGCCTGGCGTTGCCGGTTGCTGCGTCGCGTTGCGGCAGTAGGCGTGGGGTGGGTCGCTCCGAGTTCCTGGTCGAGAGCTACAGCTTCCCCAAGCGGATCCTGCACTTGCACGGCATTTGCACGAGGGACAGACTTGACTTCTTCCTCACCGGCAAGGAGTCGTATCTCCGTACCCTTAGCAAAAGTGACCAAGGCATCATACGACTTGATCGGCACCCCAGCCAAGTCAGTAGCGCACCATTTAGCCAAAAGTTTCGTCAGGCCTCGCTTAAACCAAAAGACACACTCGGTTTCGGTGAGATCAGCAATGGGGGTCACTAGTGCTTTGAAGTGTGACTGGTACGCAGGTACATTTTCACCCCGACGCATGTGGTAGCTACCGGCTGCCAAAACCTTACGAGCCTCCACATCACGTGCTTGAACCTCAGTAGCGAACCGTGCGAGCAAAGCGGTGATCATCTCGTCAAAAGTATAGTCGCCCCGGGCGGTGGTCCATTCGCAATACCAGTCCTTCGCTGAGCCCTCGAGGGTGTTACCAACGAAGAGACACCTGATACCATCATTATCGCCACCATGAACAGCCTGGAGATACTTTTTAGCGTCACGCACATACGCACGAGTTGCATTGGCTATGCTATGTCCTGATGTCTTTTCAGTTAGCGAGATATTGAGCCTAGGAACGGGAATTGACAATCTCATCACCTCAGGGATGTCATCATGCCCTCGAGCTTGAGGTAATGGCAGAACCCTTGGTCCAGCAGTGTTGTCCATATTGGTGTTAACTGCTGAATGCGGCACAATTAAGTGAGCAGGGGTCTGAAGGACAAGGGGATCTTGAGTGGCTCGCGTGCCAACAGTCTCAAGACCTCTATCCGGAGCTCTAGCAGCCACAACAAAATCGGGTTGGCTAGCTAGGCTAGTGTGCGGCGTATCGTCGTGTTCCGCAGACATGGAGCACGAAGTGATACCCTAGGTTTGCGTAATAGAAGCCGACTTCTATCGCAAAGGCAAGAGTACAAAGCGATTCGGTGAGCCTACCCACAGTACTCTTGAGAAGATTCAGTAAACTCAGCAAGTACTTGCCCAGCTGAGTCCTGATCTCCGTAGTTTGGGCAATGAGAGTCGCCAACTGGTCCGGGCAAAAGCCGGTCTCAGTCGCCGCGGCAAGCAATGCCGGTGCACTGAGATTACCTGCGACTCAGAGTGTACACTTACACAACAAGTGCAGCAATCTAAGCAAAAGCAATTAAGCAATTACAAACCGGAAGCGGCGGCGTCCAAAACGGCGCGGCCTAGGTCTTCGGCAAAAGTATCTAGTGGTCCTCGTGGTTCGTCGCTGGAACTCGCCATAGAAAGAACCTAAGTCTTACAGATAAAGAGAGACAGTTAGGCAACGAACCTGTCTCAATACCAATTTGTTGTACCTCTCCTTCGTGTTTGCTCATCAGTATCTGCACGTCTGAAGGCTTGCGACACCAATGCGCGAGCACTTGCAAGTACAGCAAGACAAGCGCGAGCAAACAGAGACAGCGGAAGACTTCAAACAAGAAGAGATATAACTTACAGTCTTACAGATAGAAGCGGTGCAATGGACGTAATCGCCGTCAGCGCCGGAAGCAAGCAATCATCACGCGGCGGTGATTAGCAAAGTTTAGGCTTAGCTCGGGCTAAGTAGAATAGCGTATAGCAATGATAATGTAGAACACACGAGTGTTCTCCAGTGTCGAATATCTTGTCTTGCTTAGCCGTCCTCGCATCTGTTATACTCGTAGCATCGCGATGCCGTACGATTCACACTAGGAGGCCGATCCTACGTGTGACAACCCTACTGCGTATAGGCGATGTCCATGTATAACAACGTATAAGCCTTTCCGGCATTCGCATGATGCAAGGGTCCGAATAACGATATTCGGTTGCAAGGCATGCATCGCGACGAGTGCGGCGCTCGCAACGTGTGCTGTAATGAAGTAATATTATATCAGATAATATTACTTATCGTTTCATAGCACGAGCATAATGCGCACTTCAACGATTCGGTATTTCATGCATGCTAGGCGGATTTGCCATGATGCGATGTCGCAATGGATAATGATAACATGCCAAATGCATATATAAATGTATGCGAATACATCTATATCATGCAGGTTCATTCATATGCAATAATCATTCATGCGTTCATCAAGATAACACTTCGCCTTGTAGGATCGCATCGACCTACGCATCGGCGGGAAACGAACCGTAGCACAAGAATTCGGACCCTTGCATCATGCGAATGCCGGAAAGGCTTATCGGTTGTTATACATGCCTATACGCAGTAGGGTTGTCACACGTAGGATCGGCCTCCTAGTGTGAATCGTACGGCATCGCGATGCTACGAGTATAACAGATGCGAGGACGGCTAAGCAAGACAAGATATTCGACACTGGAGAACACTCGTGTGTTCTACATTATCATTGCTATACGCTATTCTACTTAGCCCGAGCTAAGCCTAAACTTTGCTATCACCGCCGCGTGATGATTGCTTGCTTCCGGCGCTGACGGCGATTACGTCCATTGCACCGCTTCTATCTGTAAGACTGTAAGTTATATCTCTTCTTGTTTGAAGTCTTCCGCTGTCTCTGTTTGCTCGCGCTTGTCTTGCTGTACTTGCAAGTGCTCGCGCATTGGTGTCGCAAGCCTTCAGACGTGCAGATACTGATGAGCAAACACGAAGGAGAGGTACAACAAATTGGTATCGAGACAGGTTGTACGGCGTCGCAATGCTGAGAGTATAACAGATGCGAGGACGGCTAAGTAAGACAAGACATTTTGATACCGGAGAACACTTCTGTGTTCAACATTATTATTGCTAACCGCTTTCATACTTAGTGTTGTATCCTTAATGCATTTCGGTAATTCATTAAGATATAATAATTATCTGTTTATTATTTTATAATATAATATATTTAATTATCATATTAACTGTTTCATGTTTCCATCTGGCATTCGATTTGTGGATTTGGTCTCGGCTGTCGACGACCAATACTAACCGACTTCCTGAAACATCCGAACCTGTCGGTTACTCCATAACCTGTATGGAATGGGCCATTTACCGCCTGAATGGTAAATGGTGGAACATCTGGTTCCTGGTTCACTGAATCTCCGGTTGTAGTGGTGACTTCTGAAGGTCACGCCCGGTTCGAGGCCTTATGGTCTCTCAAGTACGACCTAGTCGGCGGCTCTACTTAATCGGGCTCTGGCACAACAACCGGTATCTTTTGATACCACCCTTCGTGGGTACCATATACAACAAGCTGGTATCGAGACCGTTCCTCCCTGGGACGTCTCGTCAAGTCTTCCGCTGAAATCGTTCAAGCCTTCTCAAGTCTTGCTGTGGTAACTGCTCAAGCCACTCTAACCGCGCAACGCGCTCAAGCCACTCAAGCTGCCCTTTTATAAATGGACATCGACCACGATCTTCCTCCTGCCGACATCCCTCTGGACATGGAGACATTGCCTGAGGAGCTGAGCGCCGCCATTTTCGCTGCGGCTACCACCGGTCTGTAATATTCACGAAATTAGTCTAGTGACACTTAGAACCTGCTCTCTGTGAGTTTGGCTGTGCTTTCTGTTAAAGTCAATCTCTAAGTTAGTCGCGGTCAACGTGGCTCGCGACCTAGACAATTCTGCCTTCTCTGTTAGGTAATATCTTCCTGCAACACTGCTTTCTATCTAGAACTTGTATTGCAGTTTTGCTGAGGAATCCCTGTAATTGCGGGTTCGATAGTACCTTCGCATCGAATCCAACGAGGAGTCGACTTCGTGAATTCACTTCGGCTTTCACTAATACATATATATCTCTATTACTTGAAAGGTATTGTGTTTGTTCCAACCGCCGTGAGTGCTTCTGCAGTGTCAACACCTCAGACCCTTCGGAGCGGCACCTCTGCCCAGTCACTCCGATCCATCGCAAATCAACTTCACGCGCGGACTTCAAAATTTTTGAAGTTCATCGAAGGCATCCAAGCGTTGGGTAGGCCCTGGTCCTTGCCTTTGCTTTGCCTTTCGCCAGAACAGTCACTCGCAGTTCGATCTGTTAGGCTTTCAGGCATACAATATGCAAGCCTCGAACTTAGCGAATGCTGTCTCGGCTCTTGCTGCCAACACCTTTCAGTTTGTTGGCCGGATTGCTGCTAATGCTAGCCAAGCGAATAGGTGGGAATGGCTCTCTAGGTTGACACAGCCACCAAATGCTGCTGTGGCAGGCGGTATCGACCTTCCGAACCAGCCTTCACCTATTCCCAGGCAAGGCGGCACAGCATCCCCTGAGGCACCTACATCACCTATTTATGCCCCATCCCCTTTTTATGTTCATGGCCCTGCTGTAGTGTCAAACCATTTGACACCTGGTGCCGTGGATATTCCTGGGATGGCTCCCGCTGCTGCCGCAACAACTTGTGCTGCTGTTGCGGGCACCTCTTCCAGGCCACCTGGGCCTCCTCATACTGGACATGAGGACGAGGTGATAAAAATAGCGATCGCAGTGCCTAAGCTGAATATCCCTATGGATGTTAAGCTTTCTGATTTAGGACGAGTTGCTGCGCCTCTAACACGGGCCTTTGTCCGTAATGTTAGGAACTACTTTGCCACAGCCCGTGGGGGTCAACAGGACTCTACGCGCCGTCTTTTCTTGGCCACTGCCTTTGAAGGCGCGGCAAGATTATGGCACGATCAATGGACTAACGCAAGGGATTCCTATACATCTGAGGAACTGCTAGAAGCACTGCTTGTCCGTTTTGCACCCCAGGTCCAGTCACGTGACACTGAGGCACGCCTGAAATTAAATGCTGGCAAATACCGCATGCGCCCTGGAGAAACTGTCTCTGCCTATCAGAGCCGCTTTGAGGCTCTTGTCACGCCCATTGCGGACCTGTCTGATAGTGAGCGTGTGTTTTGGTTTCAGCAGGGCCTCTCATCCGACCTTAGTGGGGACTGTGCAACTGACCTGTCGGGTAAAACCTTTAAGTCATATACAGACTTGGTTCAGTTCTCCCTGGGAGCTGAACTTAGGTTACTGGCCCGACGGGAATCTGACAAACTGGCCCGTCCCAAAATGAACATGCTGTCGGTACAGGACATGGCCTGCGACGACCCTGACGAGGAGACCCCGGCGCCCCCGACCAAAAAACCGCGGGCTGCATCCGTTCGTCCAGGCATCACCGGGCACGAGGATCAGCCGCGGCAGGTTAAGGGCGCCGGTAAGTCTAAGAGGGGCGGCGGACAGCAGGGGAGGCACTTGGCCCCAAAAGGGGGCCACGTGCAGAAGAAGGGGCCCAAGCAGAACCTAGCGGAATATTTAACCACATTCAAATGTACTAGACGGGAGTTCCATTTCCGTAAACAACATGGGATGTGCCTCCGTTGCGGTTCCGACCAACATAGGGTTGACTCCTGCCCAATGCTGGGGGCGGAGAAAAATAAGGGTAAGGACCACTAGGAACTTGCCCAGGCTGGTATAGAGGGATCACCACCTGGGGTCTTTGCTGTGGGCCAGATGGTAGCAAAGTGCCGTGCAGTACGGGCTCTTTTGCCCTCTGTTTTAAACCAAGTGGAGCAGGTGATAGGGAGACGTTTTTCTTTTGATGCACGAACTGTCCGTGCCGGCTTTGATGGCTTTTGTAATCTGTTTGAGCCTCAAGGTCGCCCCCTATCCTCCGCTAACTTGGGTGGGCATACTATCTTGTTCACTCCCTCTTCACTCTGCGAGCTACAGAAGCAATTAGCTCTCTTTAGGGCATGCAAACGTCAACACCCTGATACCTCAGCATGCATCTTGCTGCCTGAGTATGTGTCCCGACGCAACCCTTCTTTTCTGTCGGGAATGCAACGGGTCTTAAGGTTTAATCCAGGGACGGCTCTTTTCCATAGCCTTGATATGGCAGGTGAGGTTGTTCAACTCCCTGGAAGCCCATACTCTGTTGACGTCTGGTTTGCTGCTCCTAAATCGGTTCAGGAGGGCTTGCCTGAGACTGAACCCTGTATTTCAGTTCTCTGCTTGCCTAAAGCTGCTGCCCTGATAGGTGCTGGCGTACCTCTGATCACCGTAAGTACGGCAGGTCGTACGTTCACCGCCCTAGCTGACTCTGGAGCCAGTGATGATTTCATTTCGGCTTCAGTGGTTACGCAGCTTGGCCTGAAACCTAGCCCATGCTCCTGGTCAGAAGTTACCCTTGCTGATGGGGGTAAGCAGGCTATCTTGGGGCAGGTTAATCTTCGTCTATCTGCAGGTCCTTTAAGGTTAAATGTCCGCCCATACGTGTTGCCTGAGCTAACTGACGCTGCCACGTATATCTTGGGTTCTTCCACGCTAGCACAGTATGGGGCTGTCCTTGACTATGAGGCTAAATCTTTGCGCCTGCGCAAGGGGAATCTAGTCTGCAAGGTACCCTTTACTACTGCCGGACAGCCACCAGATCAGATGACACCTGCGCCTTGCTTTAATTATGCAACCACTGCTATCTGTCAGCATACTGAACCTGAAGTTGTTGGCAGAAAAGCAGCAGTTCGCATGATTCGCAAGGGGGCCCATGCTTTACTAGTACGGCCCAAGTTGTACCTGAATGCAACTTCTATCCCAGCTGATGCCACTGACCCTGAGCTTGAGGCCCTGTTACAGGAATATGCAGATATATTCCAGGAGGTCCCTGGTAAGCCTCCAATGCGGCCTGTGGATCACACCATACCTTTGGTGCCTGGTGCAGTACCCGTTTCCCGCCCCATGTATCGGCTAAGCCCCTTGGAGCTGGACGAGGTCAAACGACAGGTTACTGAGCTGCTGAAAAAAGGTATGATACGGCCAAGCACATCCCCATACTCCGCCCCTATTCTGTTTGTGGGAAAGAAGGATGGGACTCTGAGAATGTGCATTGACTATAGGGGGTTAAATGCCGCAACAGTTAAGAACCGTTACCCCCTCCCACGTGTCGATGATCTGCTGGATAAGCTAAAAGATTCTGCATTCTTTAGCTCTATTGACCTCCAGCAGGGGTATAATCAGATTCGTATAGCAGAATCTGACATCCCTAAAACGGCTTTCCGTACGCCGTTTGGCCATTTTGAATATAATGTCCTTAGTTTCGGACTGACGAACGCCCCTGCAACGTTCCAAGCCGTCATGGACCGCATCTTCAGGCCATACATCGACAAATTCGTCATCTGTTATCTGGACGATATCCTGGTGTTTTCAAAGACCCGTGAGGAGCACATACAACACCTCCGCCTGGTCTTTGAGGTTCTGCGGCGTGAGCAGCTGTATGCTAAGCGTTCTAAGTGCCACTGGGCACAACCACAGGTGGAGTATCTGGGGCATATAGTGTCTCAGGGTGGCATACAGATGGACCCCCGGAAAACTGCTGTTGTTCGGGATTGGCCAGTGCCCTCCAACCTTCAGGAACTGCGTAAGTTTTTGGGCCTGACCAACTACTTTCGTAAGTTCATAGAGCGCTACTCAGTCATTGCTGCACCGCTAACAAACCTCACACGTAAGGGAGCCTTCTCTTCACCTGAGGCCTGGACCCCCGCATGCCAAGAAGCTTTTGATGCTTTGAAGCGTGCTATCTCTGATGATATTATCCTGCACTTCCCTGACTACTCATTGCCGTTCCGTGTAGAGGTCATAACTGATGCATCTATACATGGGACGGGGGCAGTTCTGTTGCAGCAGGGACGCCCCATTGCATACACGAGTAAGAAGTTTTCGGGGGCTGAAACCCGTTATACCACTGGGGAACAGGAATTTCTGGCGGTCCTACATGCCTTGAAGGAATGGCGATGTTACCTTGAGGGCCGGCCTTTTGCCCTCAAGACTGATCACAAACCCCTTACGTTTCTGCAAGGTGTGCCCTCCCTTAACCGACGCCAGGCCCGCTGGATGGAATACCTGGCACGGTTTAACTTTGATTGGGAGTACCTGAGCGGCTCACTTAACATAGCTGATGCTCTCAGTAGGCACCCCTCACTGCATGCAGCCATTCTGGCGGTAAGCACACGGAGTAGGTCTCAGGCAAAACCTAACTTCGTGCCCTCCGATTTTACCAAGCGCTTGAAACAGGCTTATGCAGCCGACCCGTGGTTCACAATTCACAACAACACGGGGCACTTGGTACAGGAGCATGGCTTATGGATCCGATCGGAAGGATCCCACCGTCAGATTGTTGTACCTAACGACGATTCATTACGTCGTGAACTTCTCTCACGTTTTCATGACGGCCCTCTTGCTGGGCATCCTGGCTGCACGCGGTTACTAGAGCTTTTGCGGCGTCAATTCTGGTGGCCCCGCATGGCTAAGGACACCGAAAATTATGTCCTCTGTTGTGACCTGTGCCAGCGCAATAAGGCCCAGTCTGGTAAAGCACATGGGCATCTCCAACCTCTTCCTATTCCTGACGCTCCGTGGGAAAGCGTCTCTATGGACTTTATTGTTGCGCTGCCCAAAACTGAGGGAGGATACGATGCCGTGCTGGTCCTGGTCGACCGTTTCACCAAGATGGTCCACCTGGCCCCCACGACATCATCCTGCACAGCTGAGCAAACGGCCCGTCTATTTTTCGACAATGTGGTACGTTTGCATGGGGTCCCCAAGTCCGTGGTATCTGACCGCGGCACTCAATTTGCAAGTAAGTTTTGGGGCGCCCTGGGGACTCTGGTAGGAATGCGGGTGAACCTGTCCACCGCCTACCACCCCCAATCTGATGGGCAAACAGAGCGTGTTAACCGTGTCCTGGGTGATATGCTCCGTAACTTTGCAGGACGCACCCCTACTGCATGGGATACCTACCTAGCCGCTGCTGAGTTTGCCATTAATAACGCTACTAACCGGTCCGTTGGTAATAGTCCGTTTTTCCTGAATTACGGTTTTAACCCTGCTTTGCCTGTTTGGCGGGAGTTGGACGTAAATGTTCCAGCTGCAAAAACGTTTGCTAAGTCTTTCGTGTCCCGACTAACTGACGCTAAAGCTTGCCTGGAAGCTGCACAGCAACGGGCTATGGACTATTATAACAAGTCCAAAAAGGACGTCACGTTCACCAAGGGCCAGCTGGTTATGTTGAGCACGAAGAACCTTCGTTCCCTGGCTGATGGGTCTCGCAAGTTATTACCGCGCTTTGTGGGGCCTTATCCTGTCGTACGCATGGTAGGGTCGGTGGCTGTAGAGTTACAACTCCCATCTGACCTACGCATTCATCCCACATTTCATGTATCTCTCGTACGTCCATATCGGGGTACTCTGCCTGAGGCTAACGATAGCATCCCTCCTGTTACGGAAGCTAATCCCTCTACCTGGTTATCGGGTAAGCAGACCCTGTATGCTGTCGAACGTATCCTAGATTACCGTGCACGACGCGTTGGCAAGGGCAGGCGTAAGCGCAATGTGCATGAGTACCTGGTTAAATGGTCTGGGTATTCATCTGAGCACAATAGCTGGGAACCGGCACGTAACTTCACCCCTGACATGAAACCCCTGCTTGATGAAGCTAGGCTGCGGGCACAGTCTAAGGACGGACCTCTCTGACGCTGTCCTACTTCAACCTGTCTGCTCTCTTCTTATGCATCGGGACGCTGCATCTAGAGGGGGAACAATTGTTGTATCCTTAATGCATTTCGGTAATTCATTAAGATATAATAATTATCTGTTTATTATTTTATAATATAATATATTTAATTATCATATTAACTGTTTCATGTTTCCATCTGGCATTCGATTTGTGGATTTGGTCTCGGCTGTCGACGACCAATACTAACCGACTTCCTGAAACATCCGAACCTGTCGGTTACTCCATAACCTGTATGGAATGGGCCATTTACCGCCTGAATGGTAAATGGTGGAACATCTGGTTCCTGGTTCACTGAATCTCCGGTTGTAGTGGTGACTTCTGAAGGTCACGCCCGGTTCGAGGCCTTATGGTCTCTCAAGTACGACCTAGTCGGCGGCTCTACTTAATCGGGCTCTGGCACAACAACCGGTATCTTTTGATACCACCCTTCGTGGGTACCATATACAACACTTAGCCCGAGCTAAGCCTGAACTTTGCTTGTCACCGCCGCATGATGATTGCTTGCTTCCGGCGCTGACGGTGATTACATCCATTGCATCGCTTTGGTCTGTATTATTGTAAGTTATATCTCTTCTTGTCTTGAAGTCTTCCCCTGTCTCTGTTTGCTCTCGATTGCCTTGCTGTACTTGCAAGTGCTCACGCATGAAGAAAGCCTTCAGACGCGCAGATATCTATGAGCAAACCCGAAGGAGAGGTACAAGAAATTGGTATCGAGGCAGGTTCGTTGCCTAACTGTCTCTTTGTGTCAAATCGGAAGTAGGTTCACTCTATGACAAGTACCAGCGATGAACGACGTGGACCGCTAGATACTTTTGCCGAAGACCTGGGCCGCGCCGTGTTGGACACCGCAGCTTCCGGTTTGTAATTGTTGATTGCTTTTGTCTAATTGCTGCACTTGTTGTGTAAGTGTACGCTCTGAGTCGCAGGTAATCTCAGTGCTCCGGCATTGCTTGCCGCAACGACTGAGACAAGCTTGCGCCCGGACTATTTGGCAATTCTTATTGCACAAACTACGGAGATTAGAACTCAGCTGGGCACGTATTTGCTCAATCTGCTGAATCTCCTCAAGAGTGCTGTCAGTAGGCTCACCGAATCATTGGTACTGTTGTACGCCGGTTCAATCACCGTTCACACCGATGTAGGCCACAATACATTCGAGCATTATGAAGCATGATATAATCATATTAGCATGATATACTCAAGTATATCTAGCTAATCAGGCATGTCGCATTATCATCTACGACATCACGCTGTTGGTCAACATGTTTGACTCAAGGCTGATATTAATGCGGGACCTATCCATTGGCATAATATCTCACGTAATAATACTTTAAATATTATTACCTCATCTATGTCATAAACCATACGCGTATGCAAGAACGCAACGATCGCGATGGTTGGGTCGGCAACCGAATATCGATATTCGGACCTTCGCATATTGCATGCGTTGCATCCATTAATATCACGGATTATGCGGTATTTAGAATAGTGCTATGAAGGTACTCACACTTGAGATCGAAATCCAGTGAGACCTGTACTGCACATCGGTATCACGACGTGATAGGTGCAAGGACGGCCGCCTAGAGACCGAAGTTGGCTCGACGCTACTTTGGATTAAGTACTCGTGTACTTGACACAATCTAATTCGGATACATATGATATATGCATTTATATTCGGCCTGAGCTATTCCAGCATAGCATCTTCAGCCGTATGATGAACATTGCCCGCGGGGTCTGACGGCCGACTACCCATTTGTAACGAAGAATATTGTAAGTTGGATCTTTCCTTATTGTTGAGTCTTCCGTTGTCACTTTCCTTGTATTGAATCATCTTACTGTTTGTAAGCTCGGCGTGCACCTAGCTAACATCCAGACGTGCAGATTCAGTGCATGATTGAAGAAGGAAGGATACAACACCGGAGGCTGCACCGAACGTCGATCACTTACATATTTTCAAGCAGATGCCCCCCAGTCGAACTACCCCTACCCAGCTCAGGATCCACCTGAGACACCAGATTCTGTGAGACCCACTGAAGCGGAGCAAAACCCAGCGATGGTGTCACTACAGCAACTTATGGATGAAGGCGGGATTCCCGGCTTCATCGTCCCAACACCTCAACTTCATATTCATCGCGACACTGAACCCAAGGTTATTGCGAGCGCCACACACTCCTATGTCCGTGACGCTAAGAGGTATCTGAAGTTGGTAAAGGGTGGTGATCGCGACGAAGTGAAGTGTCTATTCATCGGGGCCACATTAAGCGGTGTCGCGAGGGAGTGGTATGATCATTGGACCACTGTGCAGGAGCACTTTACGTTCGAAGAGCTAATTAACGCGCTTCTCACTCATTTTGCTCCCGGAAATCAGTCGCAAGTGGCTGCCATGTACCGAGAATTACACGCAGGCACTTATCCAATGCGACCTGACGAGTCAGTGGAGGACTACCGGTTGCGTTTTGAGGGACTGACAGCATCCATGATTGGCTTTTCAGAAGGAGACTACATTTATTGGTTTCAACGCGGTCTCTTGCTTCAGTTAGCCCGAGTGAGTACTACGGACCTGACACTGGAAGGGACAAGGTCGTACACGCGATGGGTTCAGATCGTTCGTTACGTCTAAGCTCGCCTTAGAACGGGACAAGAACGCCCGACATCTTTAGCACCGCTATCAGCTGATACGACGCAAGATATTACTAACGAGACTGATCCAGCACCTGAGACTACTGGAATTCCATTACCGCCGGCTCCTATGCACCATGGCCACCTTCCGCTGACCGATCGCGCTCATACTCCTGGTACCCAAGAATTGATCCCAAGAGATTCTCATATGACTCGAAGTATGGGGAAAAGGAAGGATGTGCTACAAAATACCGCCGAGTCACGTGGAGCTGCATCAGAATCGAAGCGGTCAAGAACACAAAACTGATGGCTTACCAAGTGGGGATGTACGCAAGCGGAGTTTGTGCAGCGACGACAATTGGGAGTTTGCCTTCGGTGTGCATCAAATCACCCTACAAGGAACTGCCCGCTTTTACCCCCGTTAGCCGTAGAACTATGTTCGACGGACGAAGCACCTAACACGACTTCCGTTGATATTGCCGGAACACCCAGTCCACGCTAACACGGGAATGTCAGCTGACATGGAGTCCTGAATTATGTACTGACTTGGATTAACCTTGATTGTATCCAGCAATGTTGGTATGAGGAGACTCTTCGCTACCTTTGGCTAGATAACTCGATGATTAATAATTTGGTGCCTCTTACGAATCCTTTTCTGTGGAGTATCGTGGATTGTAGGAATGATGCGGAGGTATACCACGTTTGACTCCTTTGGATGGCAACGAAGTCGCTTTTGTTGATCGGAATTTCGGGACACCTATGAGCTACAGGTGTCACTGACGACCTTATCTTAAACTAGTGATAAGCATGATGGGGGTGTGGACTAGTGGGTGTATGTGAGGCTGGCGCAGCAGTGTGCTTGCTGTAGCTCGGGCAACTACACTAGACACTGGCCTCACAGCCCGGCCCTGAGGCGAGACTGCGCTACCTGTTCCTAGCTCTGTCGGTGATGGGGCGTCGCGCCGCGCAGTCACCTACTCCTCCAAGCTCCGTCGCGGAGTTCCATTGGCAGCTAATCAGGGTGATCAGTCCTGATAGTGCCTTTTATTAGGCTGATCTATTGGCGGCCTGGGCAGATGTGCGGAATGTGAACTACTGTAAGAGTCTGTATATATTATTGTTACAGTGGCTCAATTCCGAACAGTCTATATTGTGACCAGGCGAAGCGCTTCCAACGGGAAGTCTTCACCTTAGGTAACAGCAAGAGATCACTGAAACGTACGGCTCTTGGATCCAGCAACGACCAACTGTCATTCACGTGAATCAGCAGCTGTCGGAACTGTCGTTTCCTAACTGCTCTTTTACCAGAATTGTCACGCCGTCAACGGTGCATGACAGCTGTCATGTGCAGCGAACGGCATCGCTGCGTCCACGACACTGGGGGTGTGGACTCCCCCCCCCGAACGCAGCTAGCGAAACTGGCGAGGGAGGTGATGGCAATATCCATGCGCATGGGGTCTCCTGAGAGCCAGCAATCCATGCTTGTCCTGACTGGCTTGTCCTGCCGTAACCTCGACATGAACACGAAGTGGACGTGCGCTCCTGACTTGCCCTGGAGATAACCACCGACTGACGGCACACCACTCACTGGGCCGACAACTGACCCTAAAGAGAAGGCTCCTAGTGGAATGAGCCCCGCAGCAAACTACAAAGAAAGACCACCGGAATCCTAATTGCTCTGGTGTCTCCAAATAGCCCAGGGGCCTTGTACAACCCTGAGACTATCAAACGGTCTCACTCGGCGTGGAGACCACTATACCTAAACCAGAGCCGATGGCAACCTAACTGGCAGTACATACCCGCCCAGAGAGGGAACGTCGAGCACCCCTCAGCTGTTGTCAGAAATTCATCCCTCCGCTGGGCACCCATCACGGGGCACCAGAAAACGGAAGCCACCTCACACCTCCAACGGCGCCCCTAGCTGAGGACGGCGCCCCATCGCGGAGACCACCTTAACGAAATCCCATCATCACAGCCTGCAACTTTGTGACCCCCAACACGTCGGCCCAGGGAATACAACCCTAGCTCTGTCAACACCAGAGCTCCCTTCATGGGGCACCTCCGGCCTACTAATTTCTCCCCCCCCCCAGATCCTAGCCCCACCTCATCCAGCCACGATCAGGCGCTTGGCCACAGAGAGATTAACCTCCTCGGCCGACCCACCATCCCACTCTATGAAGAAGTAGTGTGGCCGCGCCAACGCTCCACGAAACGTAATGTACCCAACGTCACCACCTTCTGCCGTCGCCCGCCCTGGCTCGCATGTACGACACGCCTGACTCGCTTCCCATTGAGGGCGGCGGCCTCTGCATCCCGACGCCGCGAGGCGGTGTTGGGGAAAAGAACCGCCTCCGCCTCCGGCAGGTCCATCTCTGGCCCTGTCGGGGCTTCACGCTTGAGCCTGACACACTCCGGGCAGACCCACTGGCCGGGCGGCACGCCGCTGAGTGGCGGGGAGAGGCACTGGAGGTGCCAACCCGTCCCGCATGCATCACATAGCAGCATTTGCGCCTCATCGTGCGGCGAGTGGCAGACCTCGCAAGCAAGATCCGCTGATGGCCGCTGAAGCCGCGGGTCCACTATCGGATCGATGTCAACCAGGTGGCACGGCCTCAACTGTTCCATGCGCCTCCTCATACGCTTCCCATTCTTCCCCACCAGGACTACAACACCCATGGGCCCCACCCGCTCAATGCGCAGCACCTCATCGTGGACTGGCAGCTGCAGTGTGTTGTGCACCGCAGTGCGCCGCACGTAGACGTAGTCACTGGGGGCAAGTTCCAAAGACGGAGGCCGGTACCGGCCCGACCGCACGTGGGCATAGCGCTGCGTGTCCCGGTGTTGCGCGATGAGCAGGTTGGCTGCCGCGATGGGCATGTGCCGCCGCAGCAGCGCGGCGCGCTCATGGAGTGCGGCCACGTAGCTCTCCTCAGATCCCTTGCCCGTGAACCCCAGCGGCTCTGCCATCCGCTCCCGCACGGCAGGAGGAACGATCGGCTTCACACCGTACATGAGTTCGTACGGTGAGTACCGAGTCGAAGCCTGCGGTGAGCAGCGGTAGGCGAGTGCCAGCCAGGGGAGGTGTTGGTCCCAGGTATCGCTCCTCTTGACGTCCGCACAATACTTGCGTAGTGCCGCCTTTACCACTCGCACCATCCGCTCGGCCGCCCCGTCTGCTTGCGGGTGACTGGCAGAGGTGAAGCGATGGTCGACGAAACACTGGTGTAGAAATTGATGAAAGGCCCCCTGGAATTCTCCCCCACGATCTGTGAGCACCTCGGCAGGGGCCGAGAAGTGAGTGATGAGCTCTAACAGACCACGGGAGGTCTCCTCAGGTTGCTTGCTGCGCAGCGGGTAGAACTCCGCGTGCTTGGTGAAGTGTTCAATGCAGACCATAACGAAGGTGAAGCCAAACGGCTCGGTGGGCGGCAGAGGCCCCGCTAGGTCCACGCCCCAGCGGTAGAACATGCCCCTGATCGCCAGGGGCTGCAGTTGCACCGGGCGCGCCGTACCAATGCTGTTGGTCATATCGCACAGCTTGCAGCCGCGCACAACCTCCTGCACGGTTCGACGCATCCGGTACCACCAGTAGCCCAGCTGCACCAACGCCAGTGTCCGCCGAATGCCAAGGTGGGCCACCGCATGGACTCGCCGCACTATGGCCTCCCTGTCTTCGGGCGGCGGGCAGACCCGTGTCGAGCCGTCACTGAGAGCTCTAAGCAGTTGATCCCCCGCCCACTGGTACAATGCAGCCCGTCGAAGCACGCGTCGTGCCGGCCGCCCGTCCTCCTCCATGACCCCCGCCGGCGCCCCACGAAGGAACGCCAGCGTTGACGCATCACGCCAGACGTCAGGGTCTTGGCCCTCCGCCAAGGCATTCTCCTGTACCTCAGCAGCCGCCGCTACTGCAGCAGTGGCCATCACCACCGTAAGCCCAGGCGCCCGCTGTGAGAGCAGGGCGCAGGCCCATGGCGTGAGCAGGTTGTCCGCATCCACCATGGCTGAGTTGTGTGTCATCCCAGCCGCCAGTCTGGCCGCCGATCCCACAGTCGCGAGTGCAGCTACGGGAGCCAGCGGGGTCAGATCGGATCCCCCCCCCTGCGGCAAGGCCGTGAGGTGCTTCGTCGCAGGATACTGCATGTCATGGGGCGTGATGAAAGTGCGATGCAGCACCATGCAGAGGGAAAGCGCGACCTGGAAGACCGGCGGCGGAGACGACCGCTCCAGCAGCTCCAGCTCCAGCTCCAGCATGAAGTCCCGCGACGTCAGTAGCCAGAAGCCCGCCGCCGCTGTGTAGTCAGCGGCGGTGACCTGGCAGGGCGCGCGGATGGGGCCCGCGCGCAGTGGCGTGCCGGTGACCGCAGGCGGTGGCAAGGCCACCCACGGCCGCCCTGGTAAATCACACGCCACATACGGCGGGGCAAGGACCGTGCACGCCGCCGCCGGCACACGACCGGCCGGCAGCAGCGCGGCTAGGTCACGCCCATCAGGCGGGCGCAACTCTGTGACGCAGTGCTGAAAATGCACCGCGTTAGCAAGGTTGGTGTAGAGGCAGCTCAAACGGTGAACTGGCGCGCCAGTGACGGCGGCATCCAGGAGCACAGGCAGCCCAAAGAGCCACCCAGCATCCGGCGCCGCGTTGACATTGACGAAGGGACCCTCCAAGAGGAAGGCCGGCGGCGAAAGGCGCCGCTCACGACGAAACTGCTGAAAACCCCCCAAAAATCCGACAAGTTGCGCAGCACTCCACACACTGTTCCCAGCCCAGCTACCTACAACGATCCACACAGACTCGTCCCCAAAACCCAAGGCCTCGGCTGCCGGCCAGTACAGCAGGTCAGCAGGAATGCTGAAGGCCGGTACCAGCTGCGGGTCCCAGGCACCTGCGGCGAGCTGACCGGCGAAATGCAGCGCCCAGATTGGCACCAGCCGGGTCACTGCGAGCCGCTCACGGGCGTCGCAGGACAAATGAACGTGACGTTGCACACGAAACCCCAAACCCAAACACGCAAGCAGGCCCGATGCAAGGCCGCCCGGCAGCTCCAAGACACATATCCCCTCACCCCCTGCTGCTGCCGGAAAGAAGACATGCTGAACAAGCGCGGTATTCACTCCTAAAACTTCCCCTGTCCCTACCCTGAGGCGCAGGGGCAGCGCCTTGGCGGGCCGCAACCGACGCAAGGCTGCGGCCTTCCTGCGGATGAGCAGGGCCGCCGTTTGTAGTGTGACGGCGCCAGTGACCGGCGGCCCAGAAAGGCTGCAAGGCACGTGTGGCTCGGCGGAAGGCAGCACACCCCGCACCGAGGTCTCCAGCTCCCCGAGGGCAGGTTGCCCCGCCCCCGGGGCCTCCAGCCCCCCGGCGGCGAGTTGCCCCGCCGCCAAGGTCTCCAGCTCATTGTCGTAGTCCAGCTCTGAGGCCGCCGTGACGGGCAGCCCCGTGCTGGCCACGAGACACACCGCGTGCACGCACCAGGTCGCAGCACGTGCACGAGGGACCGGGCCAGCGAAGTGTGCAAGGCCAGCGAGCGGGCCAACCGCATCTGGGGCGGCGGCCAGCCCACTGGCCGGATTCGTCAAATCCTGACCATCCAAAAACCGTTGTGCCAGCGCCACCGAGCAAGCCGCAACCACCGTGAGGTGGGCTGCGACCGCCGCAGGGGCTCCAGCAGCCGCAAGCGCACGAGAGAAGGCGTAGAGCGGCCACTGGACGCCCGGGTACGGCACCAGCACAGGCGGCGAACGCAGAGGGTCGCCGTCTTCGTCCACTCGAGCTCCAGACCCATCATGCGCTGAGTCTCGCGGGTGCCGACTCAGGGCGTCGGCGTTCTGGTGCAGCTTGCCAGGCCGATGCGCCACATCAAAAGCAAACGCCTGCAGCTGTAGGGCCCACCGTGCGTACTGCGCAGGCAGGCCGTCCTGCTGAGACATGAGCCACAGCAGCGGCGCATGGTCGGTGACGACGGTGAAGTGACGCGTGGCGAGGTACGGATAAAAGAGTTTGCTGGCCCACACCACCGCCAAAAGTTCCCCCTTGTAGCTGTCATACCGCCGCTCGTGCACGTTGAGGGAACGAGAGACGGCCGCGCAGAGGTACTCACGCCCAGCATCGTCGAGCTGCCCCAGGATCCCGCTGATGCCCACACCAGAGAAGTCCGTGTGCAGTATGAGCGGCCGGTCAGGATGAACCCGCCGCAGCACAGGACCGTCCATCTGTGTGTAGATGCGCTTAAGCTCGTCAAGTGCCGCCTACTGTTCCGGACCCCACGATTCCACGTGCCACACGTACTTGGTACTGGTGAGCGGGTTGAGGGGCGCGGTGATGTGGGCAAAATGCGGGACAAGCCCCCGGTAGTACGAGAACATGCCCAGCAGCCGCCGCACACCAGCAGAGGACGTGGGCGGCTCCAACGCCAGCAGTGCCTCCACCTTGGCGCGGGTAGGGGACAGGCCACGCGCCGAGACCATGAAACCCAGGAATTCAACCGAGTCGCCCGCGACGAGGGTTTTCTCCGGGTGTAACTTGATGCCGATGTCCCGCAGCATGGCAAACACACGCTCCAGGTGCTCCAGATGCTCCTCCGCCGTGCTACTGAAGACAAGCAGGTCGTCGACGTAGCAGGCGACAAAATGCTCCAAACCGTATTGGCGAATGGCGTGGTCCAGGACACGCTGGAAGTGTGCTGTGGCGTTCCGCAGGCCGTACACCAGACGCCTGTACTGCATCAGCCGCCGTCGCCACCAGAAGCTAGTACGCTCCCGATGCTCAGGTGCCAGCGGAATCTGCAGGAAGGCAGCCCGGCAGTCCATCTTGGTAAGCCACAGCGAGTCCCCCACCTGCTGAAACAGCTGCTCCGGCAGCGGCGACAGGTGCAGGTCGGGCAGAGTGGCAGCATTGAGCTCCCGTGCGTCCTGACAAAACAGCCGCTGAGTCCAGGTACCATCCACCGACCGCTTGGGCGGCAGGGTGGAGTTCATGGCGTACTGGCTGGAGCGGCTCTCTTCGATGATCCCGGCATCCAGCAGCTCCTGGCAGGCCGCGTCCATAGCGGCGTACTCCTCCTGACTGTGGGAACGGGGCCGCTGGTAGATGGGGCGCTGATGAGCAAGCTCGATGCGGGCAGGGCCCACGTCACCGCAATACTCTCCTAGATCCGCCATGCTGCGGGCGAAAACGCCGTTGTACTGATCCACCAATTCCTTAAACTGCGCGGCCAGCTCCGGCGGCATGTCCGGGCGGTCGCACAGCAACCACCTGCCAGCGGTGACCGTGAACTTGGCCTCGGGCGGGAGTGTGCGCCGCCCTTCTGGTGTAAAATCTGCCGGCTCCAGAAAACCATCGTTGTCATCTGTCGTCGATGAGCGGCAGCAGCGGGTCAGCGACGGGGTAGTGGCGCCCCGCCGCAAGTGCCGGGGCACTCATGATGACCAGCCGCCCTCACCAGTTGGGGGCGGCTGTAGATAAGCAGACGACGGGGGTTCCACTAACGCGGGCCACCGTACGACGACCGGGAGGTCGATAGGGTCGCGGCCCGGTGGCCGCAGCCGTAAATGCTCACGTCCTTCCTCCATATCCAGGTAGCACTGATGTGGGCCCAGCGCAGGCATACCCAGCAGCAGTTCAAACGCCTCCGCGCCCGCATCGGCCACCACTAGTGCTGGGACGTTGGCAGCAAACGTGTCAGGCGTGCCGGCGCGAAACACCACATGGAGCCCCCCAGCGACCAAGCCCTTCAGGTGTGAACGGCCAGCGGCGGTGGTAACCGCAAACTCACCGTCTGGGTCAAGCTGCAGCTCAAGACGATCCGCCAGCCGCTGCGCAACAAGGACCACTGCGCTGCCAGTGTCCACCAACACCTGCGATGGTAGCTGCCCTTCCACCAGCAGTCCCTCCGCGGCTGAGTTCTGCTGAAGGTACGGCAGTGGGGCAGCCACGCACAGAGGGCCGCTGCACTTGAGTGTGAGACCGCTGCGGCCACCGGTGAGGCATACGGCGGCGGCAGCGCGGCTGAAGGCAGCCCCCTGCGGCGAAAGGAGTGCAGGCCAGCAAGGGCCGCCAACAGCCAGCCTTGAATATCATCCAGTCTGGAATTGTCGGGTCTTAGCTCGGACCTGGGGTCTGGGATCGTCGCCACGGCCGTTGCATCGCCAGCACCTGGGGGCGTGGCTGGGCGAAGAGCATGAGCCACCTCCGCTGCCCCCGCCACGGCAGCCCGGGGGAGTTGAGGAAATCCCATGGGCATGCGTTCCCCGACTGTGGCGCCGATGGGGAAGACGGAGTACCCGGCAAAAGGCATTGGGATGGCCGGGGAGGGCATCACTGCAGCGTCGCCGGGCGCAGAGGAGCCGGCAGGGGCGACGGCATTGAGTGGCCAAGTGCCCGGTTGCCGGGGCGGGTGCGTGTGTGGAGGTGGAGGCGGCATCAGTGGTGACTGTACTGGTGTGTGTGTGGGCCGGTAGACAGCGGCTGGCGGGCCGGCATGGACCCCGGTGGCCGTGACGTGTGAGGGGGCGATGGAGGGGGCGGCCAGAGGGACAGGTGGCGCAGGGGGGCGCCAAGCTAGGGCTGCAGGTTGCACGGGCGCGGCGACCTCTGAGACGGCCGAGGATGGGAGCTGCTGCATGGCGAGGACGCTCTGGAGTGTGTCCTCAATGCGCTGGAGCTGCGCCTGTTCAATCGTGACTGTCATGGAGGGCGCCGCCGCCCGAGCCAAGAACTGCTGCGCCTGCACGACGCTGCCAGAGAGATCCCGCGGCACCTGTCCCGTCTGCTGCGCCTCCTGTAACTTGCGGCACATGTCACGGAACAACCCCTGGGGGTCTGTAGAGATCCGTGATGCCGAGACCTTGCACGCCGCCTGGGTGTGCGGCGTCCGTGCGAGGACATGCAACCTACAAGTCTTGTGCTGATGCGCCTGCCACTGACCTTCACGGCAGACAAAGTCGGCTTTGGCGGCAGCCTCGGTGCTGACACCGCTCCCCTCAGGTGGGGTGGGCGGGCTGCCGCCGCCACCGCCTGCTTTTCCACCCTTGCCATTGGCGGGCGCTAGCACGTGCGCAGGCACCGTGATGATCTTGTTGCGACTGCCACCACCGCCGCCACTGCCACCGGCGGTGGTGCCACCAGCACTGCTGGCAACTCCACCGCCAGCATTGCCCCACGATCCCCCGCCGCCAGTGCCACCTGTGCTGCGTGGCAGCAGGCCCTCCGAACCCTTGGCGTTGACCATGGCGTTTAGGAACCGCAGAGCTTGCTCCATCGTCAGCGCATTCCATTTGTCCTCCGTGAGAATGTCCTCCTTGCGCCGGACCAGGAAGTCATGCCCCGCAAGTGCTGCAATCGCAGCGTCGAAGAACCGTTGGGCCTTGCGGACCTCCGGGTACAGCTGGGCGTCCAGCTGGTCAAACTTGTTATTGAAGCCCTGGACCGCAAGGTTGGGCTCCACGCCGGTGGGGTAGGCCCACTGGTCGAAGTCCTTTTGCAGGCGTTGCGCATTCGGGAGAACACGCGCCTGCACCTCCTTTAGCCAGAACGCGATGAGGTCCTGGCCGCCTCCGGCAGCCCGCTGCCCCCGGTAATCCGCATGCACCCCACCATGTGTGATGTAGTGCGCGTAGTGACGATCCACCACGCGGCCCAGCTCCTCAGGAGTGTATGTGCTCCGGAGGGGCGTGTTGACAGGAAGAAAGTCAGAGACCAACTTGCGCAGGACCTCCGAGTAGTCAGCACCCTGTCGCTTCTCGTGGGTCAGCGGGTACAGGGCGCATTCAGCATAGCTCAGCGCATGGGACTTAAAGGCCGTGAAACCATCGGATGCCCCGTCGTAGGCCCGTGCGTAGTCCCTAGCGCCTTTCATAGGTATCCAGTGTGGCGAGATGGGCGCCACGATGCAGCCGGGCTGGCGGGGCTGCGGGTCGCCCACAAGGTTCACGACGCCAGTGGCATGGGGCGCGGAGCACTCATCAGGCGAGCCCAGAGCCGGGTGGATCGGAGGTGGTGGAGTGGAGTGGGGCGGAAGTGGAGCGGGTGGCTCGCCCGGCGGGTACCCAGGCGGCCCGCGTGGAGGCTGAGGAGGATCGGGCGGGGGCGTGCCCGGGGCATATGAGGCGGAGGCCACCGGCGCGGCAGGAGCAACCGCCGCCGGACCCGCTGAGGGGGGTGCAGGAGCCGGGTAGCGGGGCGGTCGCGGCTGCAGCGGCGGCCTGCCGGGCTGCAGCGGGGCAGGCGGCGGGCGCGGCTGCAGCCTGTCCTCCAGGCTCGCATAAAGCTCCTCCCAGCGGACCATCTGCACGGGGCAGTCAAGAAAGCGGGCAACGGCGGGGAGGAACGACATGAGATGGGTTGCGGTCCAGACAGGCGGGTCCGCGTCGGAGCTGCTGGGAGCGCACCGCAGCGTGCCCGAGTCTGGTGTCTCCCCTATCTGAGACAGGAGAGAGTGCGCTAATATGCCACGGAGGGAGTACCGGCGCTCAACAGCCATAGCGACATAGTCCACTTGTGCGAGCGACCAAAGCACAGGGGGCGGAAGCGGGTCTGGCGGGGCAAATGCATCAGTGGTGAAGTGCATTGACTCCCAGCACGGGGCCTCAAGTGGTGCTGGCGCCCTAGGCTGCCGCTGATCCGCCTCGGCTGGCAGTGGGACAGCTCCCATATGCGAAGCACCCCCTAAGCCTTGCCTCCCTGATAGGACCCCCTCAGTTCGCACACCCCGCCTAAGTGAGCGCGTTGGTGGCCCAGACCCTCCCGGTCCATCCCCCAACATGGAATGATACTCAGTGGCGGGCGTCAGCACTCCATCATCTCCACCGCCCGATGGTACAAAACGGCGGCCTCGGTGTCCATCATGGTCCCAGGCGGGGTGCTCCGCAGGGGGAGCACCCCAGAAACCGCCCCATGGGTCCCAGCTTGGGGCGTCAGCGCCGCCGAGCGCTGCTTCTGCGCCGTCACCGCCACCGCTGCCATGACCGCCCGCGGCGACGGCGCGGTCGCCCGCCCTGGGGGGGGAAGGTGGCCCCTGGGGCCCAGAGCGAGCATCCCAACCAGCGCTTGCAGACACGCCTCGCCACCCACCTTCGGAGAGCACGGGAGAGACGGATCTGCCCGAGGAAGGGGCGCGGCTACCAGGGATGCCAGCTCCCCGCAGCCCCGAGAGGAAAAGGCGCGCCGGCGGGCCGTCCAGGCGTGGGCTGGGCGAGGCCTCCGTGTCAGAGCCAGGGCGCCGAAAAGAGATGGATCCCCCCGAGGCTGTTGGGGCTCCGGTCGATGCCGTCCCGCGGGGAGTGTAGCCGGCTTCCAGACGGGCCCCGGCGGCTAGGGCGTTGCTGCGCCAGTGTCCTTGTGTGAGACGCCACTGTCGTGGGTCCGTGGGTGATGGCTCACGCTCTACACGGTATTCAATCCTAAAACTTCCCCTGTCCCTACCCTGAGGCGCAGGGGCAGCGCCTTGGAGGGCCGCAACCGACACAAGGCTGCGGCCTCCCTGCGGATGAGCAGGGCCGCCGAAAAGAGATGGATCCCCCCGAGGCTGTTTGGGCGCCGGTCGATGCCGTCCCGCGGGGAGTGTAATGGCCGGCTTCCAGATGGGCCTCGGCGGCTAGGGTGTTGCTGCGCCAATGTCCTTGTGTGAGACGCCACTGTCGTGGGTCTGTGGGCGACGGCTCACGCTCCATGCGTGCGGAGCCGAAACCATTCTCACTCGTCCCCGCAGATGTCCGTCTCGTGTCCATGCGCAGGGAACTTCGTTACTAGGTGTTGAAGAAAAGAATTCCTCAGGATGATGACCCAAGGTTAGCGACACCGTAGAGGCGCGCTTGCCGTCGCGGTGATGAGACTGGCCAAGTCCCTAGATATCGGAAGCACCCGGAGGCGTCACGTGCTCCTACCGTCGCGGTGTAGATGCTGTCCGAAGAAAGAAGCGGAATGTGTAGATCTGCAGCTCCACACAAACGCCTGAAGCCCGAGCCCGTTCACGTGAGGACACGATGGCTTGGCTTTGCCTGGTAGTGGGTGTATGTGAGGCTGGCGCAGCAGTGTGCTAGCTGTAGCTCGGGCAACTACACTAGACACTGGCCTCACAGCCCGGCCCTGAGGCGAGACTGCGCTACCTGTTCCTAGCTCTGTCGGTGATGGGGCGTCACGCCGCGCAGTCACCTACTCCTCCAAGCTCCGTCGCGGAGTTCCATTGGCAGCTAATCAGGGTGATCAGTCCTGATAGTGCCTTTTATTAGGCTGATCTATTGGCGGCCTGGGCAGATGTGCGGAATGTGAACTACTGTAAGAGTCTGTATATATTATTGTTACAATGGCTCAATTCCGAACAGTCTATATTGTGACCAGGCGAAGCGCTTCCAACGGGAAGTCTTCGCCTTAGGTAACAGCAAGAGATCACTGAAACGTACGGCTCTTGGATCCAGCAACGACCAACTGTCATTCACGCGAATCAGCAGCTGTCGGAACTGTCGTTTCCTAACTGCTCTTTTACCAGAATTGTCACGCCTTCAACGGTGCATGACAAGCCCCCTCTATTGCCAAATTTTACTGATGCATTTGTCATCCTGGGGCTCCCACCTATGTTACCTGCTGACTATACGATCCCTCTTGTGCTCGAGCACAACCCGTTTCACAGCCTATGTACAGGTTAAGCTGCCAAAATTGAGCGGATGAAGCGGCAGGTGGGGGATCTGCTCGCAAGGGATATGAGTCAGCCCTGCACATCGCCATCTTCTGCACCGATATTGTTTGTCGGTAAGAAGGATGGGACGTTGCGCAAGTGCATTGATTATCGGGGCTTGAATGCGACTACGATTAAAAATCGCTACCCTTTGCCGCGCGTTGATGACCTGCTTGAGAAGCTGAAGGGCTCAACTTATTTTTCCTCGATTGACCTTCAACAAGGGTATAATCAGATACGCATTGCTGCTTCTGATATTCCGAAAACCGCTTTCTGGACCCCCTTTGGTCACTTCGAGTACACGGTCTTATCGTTTGGACTTACTAATGCGCCGCCACATTTCAAGCAGTGACGGATCGCATGTTCAGACCGTATATCGACAGGTCCGTCGTTTGTTATTTGGACGATATTTTAATATAATCCAAGACGCGCGAGGAGCACCTGAAGCATCTCGAGCTCGTGCTTGAGGTGATGAAGCGGGAGCAATTGTTTGCTAAACGCACCAAGTGTTTTTGGGCGCAGCCTCAGGTGGAGTATTTGGGCCACATCGTGTCGGCCACTGGAATAAGGATGGACTCACAGAAGGTAGCTGTGGTTCGCGAATGACCCGCGCCTCAGAACCTCACCGAACTACGCCAGTTCTTAGTTTTGACCAACTACTTCCGTAAGTTTATTAACAAATACTCCATTATTGCGGCCCCACTTACAAATCTGACGAAGAAAGGAGGTTTTGCTTCTCTCGAGACTTGGACACCCGCGTGCCAGCGGGCATTCGAAGAGCTCAAGTGAATTGTCGCCAACGACGTGACCCTCTCTTTCCCTGATTACTCGTTGCCGTTTCATGTTGAAGTAATATCAGATGCTTCCCTGCATGGAAGCGGCGCTGTATTGTTGCAGGAAGGATGACCGATCACCTTCACGAGTAAGAAATTCTCGGGTGCGGAGACCCGATACACGACCGGAGAGCAGGAGCTGTTGGCAGTTCTACATGCTTTAAGGGAATGGCGTTGTTACCTCGAAGGCCGTCCTTTTACATTGAAGACCGATCATAAACCGCTGACATTCTTACAGAGTGTCCCCACGCTCAACTGACGACAAGCCCGGTGGATGGAGTATCTATCTCGTTTCGACTGTACATGGGAGTATATCGCTGGCAGAATTAATATTGCTGACGCCCTCAGTCGACATCCATCGTTACACGCTGCAATCCTGGCAGCACCGGTTACTCGTTCGTGCAGTCAGGAGGTGCCGATAGCAGCGGACCTCGTGCAACGACTCAAGATGGCGTATGAATGAATCCATTGTTTGCTTCGCCAAGTAATGTGGAACATTTGCACAAGCGCAACGACTTGTGGCTGCGGATGGATGGTTCGACCACGCAAATCATCATGCCGAACGACGACGCTTTACGCTACGATATTCTTGCTCGGTTCCATGAGGACCCGTTAGCAGGACATCCTGGAAGCACGTGATTGGCAGAGCTAGTACGGCGCTCGTTTTGGTGGCCGCGCGTGGTGAAGGATGCGGAAAACTTCGTGCAAAGGTGCAGTTTATATCAGCGCAACAAAGCACTATCTGGTAAGGGCCAGGGTTTATTACAACCTTTACCTATACCAGATGCCCCTTGGGAAAGTGTTTCAATGGACTTTGTAGTCACACTGCCCAAAACTGAGGGGGGATACGACAGTTATGGTCGATCGCTTGACCAAGATGGTTCACTTGGCCCCCTGCAACTCGTCTTGCACCGCTGAGCAAACAGCACGATTATTTTTCGATAACGTGGTCCGATTGCATGGCGTTCCTAAAAATGTGATATCTGATTGCGGCGGTCAATTCACATCTAAGTTTTGGGAACTCGTTGGTATGCGCGTTCATTTGAGCACAGCATATCATCCGCAATCCGATGGGCAAACCGAACGCACAAATCGCATGTTGGGCGATATGTTAAGGAATTTCGCGGGATGCACACCCTCTGTTTGGGATACGTTTCTAACTTCGGCAGAATTTGCGCTTAACAACGCTGTTAACCACGCAACAGGTCAAAGCCCTTTCTTTCTGAATTATGGATTCCATCCTGCACTACCCGTGTGGCGAGAATTGGAGATAAATATCCCGGCGGCTAAAACCTTTGCGAAGTCGTTTCTATCCCGCATGACAGATGCAAAGGCATGCTTGGACGCGGCACAACAACGGACGATGGACTACTATAACAAATCCAAACGAGACGTAACATTTTCGGCGGGACAGATGGTATTACTGAGCACTAAGAATTTGCGTTCGCTCGCCGACGGTTCCCGAAAATTACTACCTCGCTGGATTGGCCCATATTCCGTTGTTCGCATGGTAGGGAATGTAGCTGTGGAGCTATCTCTACCCTCTGACATGAATATCCACCCCACGTTTCCTATTTTACTCGTCCGTCCATATTGCGACACAGCGACTGTCACAAACAACACCGAAGCCCCCGCAGTAATGGACCCCGGTCCCGAGACCTGGATCGCAGGCAAGCAAAATGTGTATGATGGGAGCGGATACTGGATTATCGGGTTCATTGTATAGGTCGACAACGACGAAAGCGGGAAGTGCACGAGTATCTGGTCAAGTGGACTGGCTATTCTAGCGAGCATAACTCTTGGGAGCCGACGCGTAATTTCTTGCCAGAAATGAAGCCCCTATTAGAGGAAGCTCGTCTACGTGCCACGCAGACCCAATGATCTCTGCAGTCGATGCTGTTCGATGCAGCGAGGACACTGCATACGGGAGGGGGGATAGTTGTTGTACACGGATTCGATCACCATTTACACCGAAGTAGACCGCAATCCATTCGAGCATTGTGAAGCATAATATAAGCATATTAGCATGATATACCTGAGTATATCTAGCTAATCAGGCATGTTGCATAAGCGTCCACAACATCGTGCTGTCAGTCAACATGTTTGACTCGAGGCTGATAAGTAATGCGTGATCTATCCATTGGCATATTATATCACGTAATAATACTTTAAATATTATTACCTCATCTATGTCATAAACCATACACGTATGCAAGAACGCAACGATTGGGATGGTTGGGTCGGCAACCGAATATCGATATTCGGACCTTCGCATATTGCATGTGTTGCATCCGTGAATATCACGGATTACGCGGTATTTAGAATAGTGCTACGAAGGTACTCACACTTGAGATCGAAATCCAGTGAGACCTGTACTGCACATCGGTATCACGACGTGATAGGTGCAAGGACGGCCGCCTAGAGACTGAAGTCGGCTCGACGCTACTTTGGATTAAGTACTCGTGTACTTGACACAATCTAATTCGGATACATATGATATATGCATTTATATTCGGCCTGAGCTATTCCAGCATAGCATCTTCAGCCGTATGATGAACATTGCCCGCGGGGTCTGACGGCCGACTACCCATTTGTAACGAAGAATATTGTAAGTTGGATCTTTCCTTATTGTTGAGTCTTCCGCTGTTACTTTGCTTGCATTGAATCACCTTACTGTTTGTAAGCTCGGCGTGCACCTAGCTAACATCCAGACGTGCAGATTCAGTGCATGATTGAAGAAGGAAGGATACAACATAGAACTCCGCGACGGAGCTTGGAGGAGTAGGTGACTGCGCGGCGTGACGCCCCATCACCGACAGAGCTAGGAACAGGTAGCGCAGTCTTGCCTCAGGGCCGGGCTGTGAGGCCAGTGTCTAGTGTAGTTGCCCGAGCTACAGCTAGCACACTGCTGCGCCAGCCTCACATACACCCACTACCAGGCGAAGCCAAGCCATCGTGTCCTCACGCGAACGGGCTCGGGCTTCAGGCGTTTGTGTGGAGCTGCAGACCTACACATTCCGCTTCTTTCTTCGGACAGCATCTACACCGCGACGGTAGGAGCACGCAACGCCTCCGGGTGCTTCCGATATCTAGGGACTTGGCCAGTCTCATCACCGCGACAGCAAGCGCGCCTCTACGGTGTCGCTAACCTTGGGTCATCATCCTGAGGAATTCTTTTCTTCAACACCTAGTAACGAAGTTCCCTGCGCATGGACACGAGACGGACATCTGCGGGGACGAGTGAGAATGGTTTCGGCTCCGCACGCATGGAGCGTGAGCCGTCGCCCACAGACCCACGACAGTGGCGTCTCACACAAGGACATTGGCGCAGCAACACCCTAGCCGCCGAGGCCCATCTGGAAGCCGGCCATTACACTCCCCGCGGGACGGCATCGACCGGCGCCCGAACAGCCTCGGGGGGATCCATCTCTTTTCAGCGGCCCTGCTCATCCGCAGGGAGGCCGCAGCCTTGCGTCGGTTGCGGCCCTCCAAGGCGCTGCCCCTGCGCCTCAGGGTAGGGACAGGGGAAGTTTTAGGAGTGAATACCGTGCTTGTTCAGCATGTCTTCTTTCCGGCAGCAGTAGGGGGTGAGGGGATATGTGTCTTGGAGCTGCCGGGCGGCCTTGCATCGGGCCTGCTTGCGTGTTTGGGTTTGGGGTTTCGTGTGCAACGTTACGTTCATTTGTCCTGCGACGCCCGTGAGCGGCTCGCAGTGACCCGGCTGGTGCCAATCTGGGCGCTGCATTTCGCCGGTCAGCTCGCCGCAGGTGCCTGGGACTCGCAGCTGGTCCCGGCCTTCAGCATTCCTGCTGACCTGCTGTGCTGGGCGGCCTCGGCTGCAGCTGCCGAGGCCTTGGGTTTTGGGGACGAGTCTGTGTGGATTGTTGTACGTAGCTGGGCTGAGAACAGTGTGTGGAGTGCTGCGCAAATTGTCGGATTTTTGGGGGGTTTTCAGCAGATTCATCGTGAGCGGCGCCTTTCACCGCCGGCCTTCCTCTTGGAGGGTCACTACGTCAATGTCAACGCGGCGCCGGATGCTGGGTGGCTCTTTGGGCTGCCTGTGCTCCTGGATGCCGCCATCACTGGCGCGCCAGTTCACCGTTTGAGCTGCCTCTACACCAACCTTGCTAACGCGGTGCACTTGCAGCACTGCGTCACAGAGTTGCGCCCGCCTGATGGGCGTGACCTAGCCGTGCTGCTGCCGGCCGGTCATGTGCCGGCGGCGGCGTGCACAGTCCTCACCCCGCCGTATGTGGTGTGTGATTTACCAGGGCGGCCGTGGGTGGCCTTGCCACCGCCTGCGGTCACCGGCACGCCACTGCACGCGGGCCCCATCCGCGCGCCCTGCCAGGTCACCGCCGCTGACTACACAGCGGCGGCGGGCTTCTGGCTACTGACGTCGCAGGACTTCATGCTGGAGCTTGAGCTGGAGCTGCTGGAGCGGTCGTCTCCGCTGCCGGTCTTCCAGGTCGCGCTTTCCCTCTGCATGGTGCTGCATCACACTTTCATCACGCCCCATGACATGCAGTATCCTGTGACGAAGCACCTCACGGCCTTGCCGCAGGGGGGGGGATCCGATCTGACCCCGCTGGCTCCCGTAGCTGCACTCGCGGCTGTGGGATCGGCGGCCAGACTGGCGGCTGGGATGACATACAGCCATACTCAGCCATGGCGGATGCGGACAACCTGCTCACGCCATGAGCCTGCGCCCTGCTCTCACAGCGGGCGCCTGGTGTTGTACGCGGGTTCGAACGCCGTTTGCACCAAAGTAGATCGCAACTCATCCGAGCATTATGAAGCATGATATAATTATATTAGCATGATATACTCGAGTATATCTAGCTAATTAGGCATGTCGCATTATCATCTACGACATCCCGCTGTTGGTCAACATGTTTGACTCGATGCTGATAAATTATGCGCGATCTATCCGTTGGCATAATATCCCACGTAATAATACTTTAAATGTTATTACCTCATCTGTATCATAAACCATACGCGTATGCGAGAATGCGACGATCACGATGGTTGGGTCGGCAACCGAATATCGATATTCGGACCTTCGCATATTGCATGCGTTGCATCCATTAATATCACGGATGACACGATATTTAGAACAGTGCTATGAAGGTACTCACACTTGAGATTGGAATCCAGTGAGACCTGTACTGCACATCGGTATCGCGACGTGATAGGTGCGAGGACGGCCGCCTAGAGACCGAAGTCGGCTTGACGCTATTTTGGGTCAAGTACTCGTGTACTTAACTCGGTCTGATTCTGATATATACGTTTTACTCATTTATTATCGGCCTGAGCTATTCCAGCATAGCATTCCCAGCCGGATGATGAACGCTGCCCGCGGGGTCTGACGGCAGACTCCTAATTTGCAACTGAAGATCATTGTAAGTTGAATCTTTCCTTATTTACAAGTCTTCTGCTGTCATGTTGCTTGCACTGAAGTGTCTTGCTGTTCGTAAGCACCATGCACGTGTAGCTAATACTCAGACGTGCAGATTCAGTGCATGATCGAAGAAGGAAGGATACAACACCTGGGCTTACAGTGGTGATGGCCACTGCTGCAGTAGCGGCGGCTGCTGAGGTACAGGAGAATGCCTTGGCAGATGGCCAAGACCCTGACGTCTGGCGTGATGCGTCAACGCTGGCGTTCCTTCGTGGGGCGCTGGCGGGGGTCACGGAGGAGGACGGGCGGCCGGCGCGACGCATGCTTCGACGGGCCGCATTGTACCAGTGGGCGGGGGATCAACTGCTTAGAGCTCTCAGTGACGGCTCGACACGGGTCTGCCCGCCACCCGAAGACAGGGAGTCCACACCCCCAGTGTTGTGGATGCAGCGATGCCGTTCGCTGCACATGACAGCGACTCCCGCACAAAATTCAACTCGCGCTATGTCGGCCCCTTCACCATTGAGGCCATGGTTTCCAAGAACGCGGCACGCCTGAAATTTCCGACGCACATGCAGATTCACCCGGTCGTGAACTCCGCCCTTTCAGGACGGCGGATGATGCTTTTCCCGACTGAGCCGTGGCCCAAGCCACGCCCGAGCCCTTCGTCAACTCCACTGGGGACCTGTGGTGTTTTGTATCTCTGTTGTGTCGGCCTACAAAGGCCCGATCAGAAGATGACCGTCAACGGCCTAATCTTTGACACTACCCGTAGATACCCCAGGATACTACATGGTGGCATGTTGAGGCCATTGTCAGCCGCCACATCACCCCCATCACTGGTCGCGTCACATATGGCGTCAAGTTCAAGGGATATGATGAGTCCGAAAACATCTTCATCGACGAGGCTACCCTATTGGAGGATGTTCCGGAACTGATCGCACAGTACGAACGCGACCACCCCCGTTCTGTGGCCAAGAACCGGCAGCGACGCAGCAGTTTTCGTAAACGCAGCTAGACCCTTGGTCTTTCCAACACGCCTGTTACCTACCACTTCGTGGAGTTCGCTGGAGTTAGAGTTGCGGGGACGCAACCCTTCGCGAAGGGGGGATAGTGTAACAGGGCGAATGGCGCAGAAGCGCCAGAAAGACCGAAACTGAGTTGTCGTAATTTGACAATTTGTGAAAAGTAACATAATTACATAATAATAGATTATTTAAAATAGATCTAACGCATAGAACTTGAACAAGTCGCAGGGAACTACTTGCATGCGAGCGTTCGTACAACGTTGTCGCGCCGGTTTTGAATAGACGTAAGGCCCCCTTACAAGCTAGGCAGCGCTATTTAAGGCACCCGAATAGTTAAGACAGACACTTCCTCTTCTATTGTAATAACTTCCTATAATGTAACTAGCAAGGAGTCACCCTTGCACCACGTGCCCTATGGCACAGTTACTCGGAGCTTGCCAATATAGCTACACCTACCAGCTACGCGAAGCCTCTGTTGCATCACCTATCTTTCTTATCTATTATTTGCAGATCGCTAAAGACAAGATGCCAAAACCGAAAGCGGAGGCCATCACATTTATTGGCAACACTATCATACAGATCAGCACTGCTTCGGAGAGTCAAGAACCTTTCTAAAGAGCTTGATAAGCTTGATCCAAGTATCAAATGCTGTAGTTCTTGACCAAATGACTAGGCATCAAGCTGCGATTTTTGAGTCAACCTACTTCAAGAATAAACACAGAAGTGGGGCTTCCTCATCCAAAGGCCCTTCCCAAGCAAGGAGCGAGCTGGGCTAGGATGGAGATGGGGATGGGGAAATCCAGGGAACATCACACATATGGAAGACGTGCGGGTGGTAGCAGCTCTGATCGAATTATGATGACTGAAATGATATTTACATACATACATGCGTTGTCCTGATGAAGCATGAGCGTGGTCATTCAGCATAATGCAACATATAGGTCATATGAATGCTTTTAATCATACAGGGAAGTTGTAATAGTTCTGGCATCCAGCCACACGGTAACAGAGGGTGCAATAGTTCATGATGCCATGGTAGATGCCATCTCTACTGCTTCAGCTAAGGAAAAGATAACAAGCAAAATATCATGGCAAAAAGTGATTGGTGCCGTGAGGTGGCGAGCCATCACATGCCATTCACCTTATGCAAAATGATGTAGTCAAAAGATGAAAGGGTAGTTAAGCATGTGCCATTTAAGTACCTTTCCCGTGGTAAACATAAAAAACATATTCTTTCTGAATTATGAGTTTCACCCCTTGCTGCCTGTGTGGTGTGAGCTACAGGTGAACGTCCCTGCGGCTAAGACCTTAGCCAAGTATTTCTTATCCCGGATGACAGATGTGAAGTCGTGTTTGGATGCGGTGCAGCAATGAACAATGGATTACTACAACAAGTCCAAACGGGACGTGATCAATATTCGGTTGTAGCTTATGGTACGATCATACCTCACACCATTACGCTTATACCATCGTAACCATCGTGTAGACATCAATACAAATCAGTATGAGCCTAAGCGCGCTTCTGCATAATTATTCTGTGATGTGTACAGGAATATGTCTTATCACGATAACCGAAGTCGTACTTCTCACACTTATGCATCGATCATGCGATCATTGATGTAATAATATACCAAACAATATCAGTTAAAGATTTAGGTCATTTTAATGCTAATAAACTACGTATGCCGGTTCAATCCGCGCATTCTTAAGGTGGCAACGCCATGCCATAATACCGATCTCGCGGATTCATCAATGCATGATTATGTAAATATATTAGATATATGTAAGGGTCACAATGCATTCAATTACGGGTCTCTGATCGTCTAGTCAGGGCGCCCGACGCATCGACGATGATTGAGCCGTAATACAACACTAGACGTCCTGATCATTATCATGATACTTTACTTACTCCTCTTAACCCAGATACAGCTAAGGGTGTTCGCCTAGGTCTTAGGTGCCCCTTGCTGAGTATACAGATGAGACCTCTGTGACCATATGTAGTTAATAAATCAAGGATAAGTCTTTTCGATTTGTTGCTATTCATTGTACATGGCAATTAAAGTTTAGCCTGAACTGGAGACAAGCTCATCAGTACTGCAATGGATGAGGCCGTGTGAGATGCCTCCCACCGTTCTGTAAAGCAATCTGTGCAGGACCTTCGGTTGGGAATTCTGTAGGTATTGTAACATATCGATAGGCATTGACAAGATGACGCTGACACCTGCCAAAAGGATATTTCTCCTGATTCTTGGGTGATATAAAGTTGGAGCGGGCACACTGGAACATAACATTGCGAGCAAAATATATGTCGTTACATAGGTGTAAGGAAGAGATATCACAATGGTCCAGCGGGCAGGTATAAAATAGCAACGGCATGAGTAACGTTCGACCGTCTACAAACTCGTGCGTAACCAGAAAATAGCGAACCCACATCCATAATTAATACCAAACGATAGCCGTAATACAAACATGTATATACGGCTAGTTAGGTTGGTTTGCCTCACTCTGGTCTCCTGCCCGACTACTTAGCCGACAGCTGGAACGGTTCGTAAATCCGCCCTCATTCTAACATTGGGACATTCTTGAGGCATATTCAGTGCATAGGACACAAGTCTTGTAGACCGGTTGTAGGCCCATATGGGTACCTGCCGTCAAATCCTAACAAATCGCTTCAGAGCGGAGCACCAGATCACGCATACATACTGGTATCTTTCCTGCGCAATGCTAGCAACTGTGTCTTCAGGCGGTCAATCTCTTGCGCCTGTGCATTTACTAACTGCACCAGCGCATCTCGCTCCTCCACCTGCAGGGTTTTAAGGGCAGGGAGTGGTAGTGGTTGCAGTGCAGCGCCTGAGAAGTAAGCATCTTGATTCACGGCAGGCTAGCATGAGGGAAGCAAGAGGATGTTTGTGTCCCACCCGCCATCTGACTTCCAGCTGCTTGTCCTAACTGGCTTCATATGCGACACCTTTTCCGCTTTCTGGTTATGACCTCGGGGCATTGGTCCATAGCTGCTCGGACACGGAATAACACGGTTTCCACCTTTGAAACTGGAGCAACATTTGCCTTTGGTGCAAAGAAATCCAAAACCGCGGTGTGCCCCTGACACACCTCGGCTTTGCGCTGCTGCACCGGATCCGCAAACAACCCCTTGCGGGTGGCAGTGAGGCCCGTCTCAAGTTTCCGCTGTGCAGCGGTCAGTTCGCTAACGGCGTTAAGGCAGGCGGTGTTTTCCCTCGTCAGCACCACCAGCTCATCCATGCGGGCAGCAATCTTGGCGTCCCACTCCGCAAGCTCCCTTGCATATTGTAGTTCCTACACGGAAATCAGGTGTGCGTTGCTGAAAACCTGACGAAACACGACCTCCCTCATTGAGTCCGTTGAGGATTTCACCTGCATCTGCACATTCACTACTTGCAGTAGGGCAAAGTTGCTGGCGCGTCTCAAGATTCATGATATGTGTTGTATCAAGGTGTATGAAGGTGGATGCGCATTCAACAGCAGAATCTTGCCAATAGCTGCGAAGCATGCTACCGTTGACTCGTGCTTGACTCGCGCCCAAATCACTAATGCTTGCCTGCTTCTTTAGCTCCTCCTTGAGATCCTCCGTTCCTCGGCTGCTGCTCACTTTGTCCAGCAGCTCCAGATCTATCACCTGCCCGAACTTCAGCATCTGCACATCGTGTGCGCGCGCCTCTAATTCGGCAACCTGAGGCGAAGCATAGCAAACCGTTCTGCACTGGATCCAATTAGGTAAATCCTGACATACAAGGATTGCGGCCGAAAAGGCAAGGAAAAACGTTGAGGCGTAGCATGGCACAGATCTTATGCACACAATAGCTTCTCCTCAGTGGCTAAACCAACCGCGCCACATACCATCCCCGGACAGACGTCAATCTCTGCCGATTTCGCTGCACTGCAGTCAAGCATGCGCCGTAAGTTGACCTTGCCATTCCCCCACCTTTTTCTCCTTCTCAGCCTTGTCCTTCAGCAGAGCCGCCTGCTCCCGTTTGAGATCCTTATGCTGCGCCCGCAGCGCCGCTTTTTCATCCTCTAGTTCATCCACCCGTCTCTGCAGTCGTCGCAGCTGCGTTGCGCTGAACACCAACGCCGCTGACAGGTCATCTGGTAGGCAACCGTCTATCAGATATTCCACCTGCCAAAAGCCACCAGAAACACGCCGGCCCCGTCACGCGTAAACAACAGGCCGCGCATACCACGTATGCAAAGCTTAAGTAGCGTATGATTAGTACAAGTATGGCTATCGGATCACACAGAAGTCTGATGACTAGTAAGTTGACAGTGTACGATTGATAGCGTTTGCAGCATCCATGGGCTGGACTGTTAACCCTCGCACCTGGTGCATCTTGAGGGACACCACCACCTCCACCTGGTTGAGCCGGCCCTGTTTCTCCTTCTGGAACTCAGCCATATCTGCGTTCACAGCCGCCAAGCCCTGCTCCACCAGCCGCTGCTTCTTGGCAAGTGCCTCCTTTTCCTTGCGGAGCACCTGCACCATGACAGCGCCATACAGGAGAGGGACGGGTTGTAGTGCCAGTATTTAGTGCATTTGTAGCCCGAGTCACATGTGCTCCCGCTTGCCTTAGCTTGCACCCTCAAACCAAACAGCGGTCCGTCGCATTTGATGGCATAAATATTTACTTTTCAAACCTCACCTCGATAGTCTTCTGGAACTCCGCGATCATGTCTTCCTCGTCTAGCCGCTTCTCCCGCAGGTCACATACCCGTTCATATACAGACTGGTCACAGCCCGCCGGACAAACTTCCTCGCCGCCATCATCGTCATCATCAGCCTCATCATCACCTGCGCAGCCGAGATGGCGGCAGGGCACGCACGTCATTATCGTAAACTATAATGAGTCAGTCGGTTCATGTGGTATCCCCACGGTGGCCTGGGGAAGGTGCGCGTTCGTGCAAGGTGAAAATGGGAATGGTTGAGGCGCGGATACAAGGCGTACGTGTCGGCGTCGGTGGAGTGCGGCCGTAAACGTGACAACATGCGCGATCCAGACATCCGGGGAAGCTTCCCCTCTGGTGTATGACCTTAGGCTTCCCTGCGGAAGCTTTTGAGCCATGAGTTCATGCCGGTTCATGCCGGGCTCGTCTGGCCCAGAAAACGCCTATCGCCTCACCCATCTCGTCATCGTCCTCATCCTCCTCGCTGTCATAGTCTTCATCACCGCCGCCCGCCTTCTTCTTGGATCGCTTGATTCGTCGGTGGAAGATGCGCACAAGCGGCTCGCGGTAGGGATCCGTCTCCGGCAGGATGGCGTCCAACTCAGCAATTACCGCCGCTCGCCGTGCAATGAGACCTTCAAGCTCCACACGCTTCTGTTCCAACTTGTCGGTGCATTCGGTGATTTTGTCCACAATTTCCTGCTTGTCATCCAGCTTGGCCTGCCGCTTCTGCAGCAGTACGCTCTCGCGCTTGTCAAACTCGCGCAGTAACTGCAGCTCCTGCATCATGACCAGCAGCCGCATCTCGCCTGCCTTGACGTCCGCCTCCAGGCCCAGCTTCTCAGCCTTGAGTGCGGCGTGCGCATCATTGAAGGCATCGATCATGGCGTTGACCTCGTCTATGGGAGGATCAACAACAAATAAGAGGGAGTAATTGAAATTGGGTCGCAAAGGGAGGACGTCCACCTACTGAGGCGCAAATGCAGCCGCCACACGCACGTGACTTTCCCAGCCTTCAACCCATCACTCCATAAGCGCGAGGTTTCAACTTATACTGTGAGTTGTCACGAACCATTTTCAGCTAAAGCGGTGCCTGGCGCCCGAAAGGAGCCCACCCTGACACACCCGTCAGCTTGCTGCGCATGTGCTCCACGCGGCGGCGGTTGTAGGCGGCCAGTCCCTTCTCCAGCTCACTCTGCGGGACCGCCGCCATCATTTTGGCCAAAGCCTCCTCAGAGGCACTCAGCCCTCCCACCCCACCCGCCCCAGCACTGGCACCGCTCCCGGCACCCGTGCCGCCATGCCCTTGTGCAGGTACCGTGGCACCAGCCAACGGGCGCTTCGCGCCGCCTGTAGTGGCAAAGCCTCCCAGGCCCCCCGCTGCCGCTGCTGCCGCCTTGCGTTCCTCCTCCTGCTTACGCAATGCAAACGCCGCGAGGTCATCGTCCGTGACCGCCTCCCGCGCCTCCGCGGGCTGTTCATCTGGCAGCAATGTGAAAGGAATGGATGCAAAGGGCGCCAGATACGCCGCGACTGTGGCTTCGACATCTGCACCGCCTCCAACCCCCGTAACCCCAGTGCTGCCACCAGCCGTAGAGCTGGCCAGCGCCGCCAGCTCAGCCAGCGCATTAAGCTTCGCGCGCACATCCGTCAACACCTTGCGCTTGACATCTCGCAAAGCAAAGAATTTCTCGTTGAAGGCGTGCTTAATACTGTACAGTGCTTCCTCCAGCTCAAGCATAGCGTGGCGCTTGCGCTGCGGAGTCATGCGTTCCTCTTCTGGAACTACAAAGTTAGGGTCGCTCTTCAGCTTGAAATCGCCAATTGTGCGGCGCGCCTCCTGCACCGGTAGCACTTGCAGGCATGTCAGCAACACCGCGAGTTTCCATGAAGTCATTTAAAGCAGCGAGACCAACGCCCGGGGCACAACGCAGGAAAAGGGAATTCAAACGCACCTCGATAGCCTTGAGGTCCGCGGGACTGTCGTACGTGTCGTCGGGGCGGGTTGCGTTGAATGCCGCCCACTCGGCCTCCCGGCGCTTGCGTGAAAGGCGGCGCAGGTCGGCTTTGTTAAGCTTCCCGCTAGCGGTACCCTCTTCCAATGCGGCCGTAGCTTCAGCCAGCCGAGCCCGCGCGGCTGCATCTCCGGCTGGGCCGCCGCCTTCAACACGAATACACAAATGCGTTACCAGGAAGTACGACATACACTGCGACTTACAAATCCAGGGCAAACCAAAGACGCCCTACGTAAAAAAAAACAGCCCGCACATCGCTCCTTATCCCCACTAATGGAAAGAAGCATTGGTATATTGGTATTGGTATTGGTATTTCATACACAAGCTGGACTCCAGTAGTATGCATGAAAAGTCGCCCGTTCAATTCCTAAGATAATGGCTGTCGTGGACGCACCATGGCGGGCTTATGCCGACATGTAAGCGCTGGGTACGGGACGTACCTGTGTCGCTGCCTTTCCGCACATCGTTGCCCATGCCATCTCTCCCCCCGCCGTCGCCACCTGCCACCGCCGCGCACGCCGTGGCTGCCGCTGCGGCCCGTAGTGCCGCCAGCTCCGCGCTTGTTTCCTCCGACAGCTTGGCGGTACGAAAGGTGGTCACAACGCTGCCGTTGCGCAACGAGTACAGCGCCTGTAGGTGGGAACTTATAGGAGTATAACCGCGCAACAGTAACCTGGTTGTACTGTGCAATGTAGCTGTGCTAATTCACGGCTTGTGGTCGCAACAATACAGGACTACCAAGACCACCAGTGATTTCAGCTTACCCATCGTAAAATGGCTCGCTCAAGAACAAAACCGAAAATCTGCTAGGTCGCGTCCCCTGAGCAGCGGGTGCAGCAGCTGGATTGCGCACTAGAACATTACCCAGCTTTGCCCTACCTACCACCCGCTCCATCTCCAATCCGTCCAGGAAGTAGCTGCGTAGCTTGGCTAACCCAAGCCGCTGTCGCTCGCTCTCCCACGCTAACTCCAGCCGCGCCACCTCCTCGCGCCGCAGCGCCTCCGCCTCCATCAGGTCCCGGAGCCCAGGGTCCACCACTAGCTCCTCTCGGCTCAGCCGCAGTGCCTCTGCCTGCGCCTCATTCTCCGCCAGCAGCACCTCAAACTCGGCCCGAATGCGTGCTAAGCGCTCGCGCACCGAAAGCTTCTTCTCTTCGGCCATGCGAACCTAGAGTTGGGGTGAGCAGAAGCCGAGTGTCAGTGCACGGCGTGCAGAAACGAGACGCAGGTATGTGAGGTAATCGTGTTGCACACAAAACTGGTATCCAACCAGAAGCATCGAGAACTGAGGACACAAGCTTTGGACCGGGAAGAAGACAGGAAAGACGGTCGTTCTGTCGTTGCACTGCAAGTTGCCATACAAGTGCCACAGGTAAGTGCTCTACCTGCTGGTCACGTTCGGCCTGCTGCTTTTCTTCTTCGAGGGTGTAGGCCGTAGGCGACGTCACATCCACGGGAGCTGGCAGTAACCTGGCGTCAGGCAGGTCCTCCGGTGGAGGTTCCTGCGGCTCCACAGCGCCGAATAACTGCAACATCTGCACGACGCGTGGAACATAGAGGCTTTTGTTGTGCGGAGACATTGAGAACGCGCATTGTAGGCAGGGCCCTTGGTTTGCTGGAGGACATGATCAAGCAATACGGCTTTGCGCCGCACGCGTGCGTTACCACCCCTGCCCCCGGTCGATACTCACCAGCAAGTGGACCGAACCATCTCGTGCAGCGGAGAGTAGGTATGAACCGTCGTAAGACACCGCCATTGCCGTCACCCGGCCCGTCTGCATGTCATGGAGCGCGCTCTCCCAATAGGGCCCCATGGGTGCGCCGTAGGGCCCTGTGCAAGGGAAGGCAAAACCATAAGCAATTAATAAATGGGCTTTGTTATGCAACTGCAGTATTTTAGTATTGACCTATATTACCATTATCATTATTGTTATCATGTTTATGCCGCTCCTAGGCTGGCGTGTGTTATGCACTATTGGACACGCGTACCCCAGAGTTGGGGTCCGCTAGGGTTACCTGTGTTGTTTGAATTTCGCAAATTCTCTTGCTCTGTGATTTCTAATCATGTGCCAGCCCTCACTGGACCATCTCTTGGCCTTAAGGTGGGTTTGTAAACCACGCCGCACCTCATGGCCCCCCAGCTTACGACAACTGTTAAGCAATCATCGCGCACAACCTCTCGAGTTAGGGGATTGACCGTTACAAGGGTTACGGTATGACCATCCTATATATTCCAGATAACGAGTCCACGAACCACATTACACGAATCTGTGTGCACATCCATGTTCTGCCGACCAAAAGCATGCTAGGACAGGTTGGGATTATGGCGCCCGTTATCCCATAGACCAGGGGAAATCAGAATCCGCACCATACATACCGTTAATAAACCCGTACTGATGACTGCTTACCGTCAAGGGTTTGCACCCGCACCAGGCCGTCACCACTCCCCAGCAGCGCCATGCTGCCGTCCGCCGAGTAATTGAAAAATGTGATGGGTGCCGATGCGAATCCATCCAGCAGAGGGGCTGCCAGAGGCTCGTTCAAGTTCACGCGCCACACCTGCAAGGGCAAAGCGGGGCGCTAAGTTGCTCTCCCGCTCTGTGGCCTTGTTCTGTGATTGCACTTCCAGGCGAAGTCCCTTTTTTTCAGATAATAAGGTACGCTGAACGAATCCCTGCGACTGAACAGTGCGTTGGAGTAGCTTTTACCTACAGATAGACATTGAGGAGGCCCGCATGAGTGCTGGGAGGGGTCCGCCACGAGGCGTGAGGCAGTGAGCATTGACTGGAACACATCCTGATGAGGACGTGCTGCCGCATTTTCTCATCACTCACTATAACCCCAGCGCACAACCCGCAAAATCCCCTTACCCCAACCGGCCTTTACCCCACCAATTGAATGCCCCAACGATCGGCTGCAACTTCCTCCATTGCCGGTTGTTTATCCTCACCTTTCGCGCCGCATGTCCGGTCCCTCCCGCCGTGACGAGCAGCGTCGCTGGGTCGTCGGGTGCCAAAGCTATAGTGAGCAGCTCTCCGCAAGTGGCCGCCAGCTCGTCGGGGCTACCCTGATCACCCTCCTCCTCACCCTCCTCATCGCCCTCCTCATCGCCCTCCTCATCGTCACCCTGCCCAGCTCCCTCCTCCCTGACCTACGCAAACGATCGAGCAATTCGACATCTTGAAACGCAAGACAAAGGCAGCGGGAATTCATGTACGGGGGTGCAGCGTTTGTGTTCGAAAGCGACTTACATTTCTGTACAGAAACATTTTCTCTCAGCCTTCATGCCAAGCCTGGCGCAATGCTAGGATGCGAGGTGAAGCAATGATGGATCCCTTAAGACCCTAGCGGAAACCCCATGTGCTTGGCAACCTGCCATTTGCAGGCTCCTAACCCTGTGCCCATTGAAAAGGTCTTGGGCCACGCTGTACAACATAAGGTACGCGTGACTTTAGCTATTTGGGTTCACATTGAATTCGTCCCTTCTTTATCTGCTTTGCCGTTGATGGCACCAACCTGCAAGTCGCCCTTAGCGATATCACCGTCCGCCTGGCCCGAGCTGCCGCCATCTTGCGCCTCGCCCCGCTCCCCCGCGCTGTCTCCCTCCTTCCGGTCCTTGCCCTTTTTGGCCTTCTTGGGCCGTTTGGGTTTCGGCACGCAAAACGTGTAAGATTGCACGGCAGCGCCCGTCCATTCGTAGGAGTGGTGGGTGTCCAGGCCCTCTGGCGGAAGGGCCACCTGTCATATGCATAACCGACGGCCGGACACCACGGAAGCCAGTAATGTGACGGACGCGACAGGAGTGACACCGCGGAAACTGCATCATTCTAAGATGTAGCGTCTCGGGACCCGCTGTTCGGTCAGTGCCAAACTGAGGTCAGCCGGTCCCCTGGCGTGTTGCACCTAATGCGTCTCCTATCAGCCGTATCTGTCCTCCAAGGCGACCCCGCTGCACACCTGTTGGATGGTGCCCCGGCTGGTGCCTAGCAGCAACGTTCGCCCGTCTGCGCTCCACGTGGCGCATGTCACCGCCCCACCGCCCTGTGCCAGCCGCACATATGCGCGCGGCAACAGCACACCGCACGGTGCGACCACCTCATCCGCAGCTGTCGCCTTCGGTCCCACGGGCGCCATGTCAAAGAAAAACACAGTGCCATCGTCACCGCAGGTAGCCAGACGCGCTGCGTCCTGGGAAATCGCCAGAGCCAGGACGGCACCCTTGTGGGGCTTGGCCACGCCTACCAGCGCCAAGTCTTGAGGAAACGGCGACGTATTGGCGTCCTCACTATCGGGTGCATCTAGATTGACCAGAGGACCGCTGCGAATCAAGACCCGGACGACACCGTCCTGGTAGCCGGCCACAGCGGCCATACTTGCGGCGCCAGCAGAGGCTGGGATGGGAGCGAAAACTGTGATCGGCTGTAAGCTGGCGGCCTCAGCCAGAATCATGCCCGTCCTGTGGGGCAGGAGGGAGCTGTGGTAAGAAAACAAACCGGTTGCCGGTTTTCACGACGGAGGGGGAGCAAGCGCGGCCAGACGGGAGGTAGAAATGCCCGGTTGAATCCGCTACGTCCTTCCTTTGGCACTTTTTTAGCTGGCTAAACCTCATTTTGGGTTTTAATCCAGACCCTTGCTCCCCCTACGTGCCGCAGTTCTAAACCTTAAGACTGCACTGACGAAGCCCTGACGATCCTCGCGCAACCCAGACGACTATTGCTGCGCCGTCGTTGGGGCTGCTCATCTGCAATATCCTGTTTCCAAAGTGCCACAAGTAACGTAGCGCTGTGCGCTTACTAAATAAGGATCGCGTCTCAGGGCCAGAAGTCGCACCTGTAGTCCAGCACCCGCATCTGACCATCTCTGCTGGCGCTGATGCACACATGCGACTGCGGTGATGGGGCGAGGCCCGCCACGGCGCCAGCCGGGAGCCTACCCACACACAGGACAGAAGCGCCCTTGCCTGGTTATTGCGCATAGGACAGGCGGAGGGCAAAGATCTTGCGTGCATCTACAGAAGAGTGCAGGTAGAAGCTCCCAAAGACATGGGAAGTGAAATCAGGGAGATCTATGTCTAGAACAAGCGGAACCTTCCAACAGTCCTATATGCGTGTTTAGTAATTGCCATTCGCAAAGGATTTTGCATCCGTTGCCGTTTGTTCACGAAGTATCAATACCCCATCCGATCGCACGTGGTAACATAACTCCCGTCGTGACCCATAAGGTTCTATGATCCATCGCAACTTTGAGCGGAATAAAGATTTCTCGACTGTTACAGGGTGGATGTGCCGAAAATGTTGAAGGGCGATGAAGGATCCGGTTATAGTAATCAATAAGCCGACCAGCAGTGGACTTGACCGCCGTTTATCCGGCAGATTCCACTGGATGCAGGTGGTGCTGAACCACCTACCGGGAAAATTAATAACTTCAGAGAAATAAACATGGGTGAACGGATGAGGGTGCCCTAAACGCAGGGTTAGGTAATGGACTGGCAGGTAGTGGCCACGGGTGAAGCCAACCTCCCCTATCCTACACACGTACATACAAGGGAGAGACTCACTTATAGAGCCTGATACCGGCAGGGCGACGACGTAGATGCGCCCCGCCAGGTCCACTGCCACCCAGCGCCGGCCCTCCCACATCAACGCCACCACGTGAGCCCCGGGTGCTACCAACACTTCATCCAACGGCTTTAACTCCAAGCTGTGTCCATCCTCCCGTGGCTCAGCGTCGTTGACCTTGTGACATTAGGAAGGGAATGGCCCGAACAGGCTACGTAGAATGCGTAAAGTCATCCAAGAAAACAATACAGGCAGGAGCCAAGGCAGAAGTTGTGGTGCACCTAATGCCCCCAGAGATTCTAGGTTCAAAGTCTCCTACCAACCCTATGGTTGTCAGAGGGGTGATGATTCAAGTTGCAAGTGAATTAGCACTCCTTGGTTTAACTAATCGTGTAGGAAGTAGATTATTGAGAGCTGACCAGGAGCAAAGCTGATTGAGCTGTTGATTCACTAGATGCTGCTGGATGTTGGTGGTGAGAGCTTATCCCAGCAAGTGCATTTTGGATTCGATTGGGTGAGTGGATGAGGGCGTCCCTCTAGACTTTTGAGAAGCAGGCTCCACCTAAGTTAGTGAGCCGCTGGTGATGAACGCCACTCTGCAATGTTTATATATGCGTTGGAACTGAATATATTAGCATGTGCATTCCTCAGGTTATCCCTGTAGCAATTATCATACGCAGTAGTTCCCCAGCTCCTGATGTTCACCTGGTTAAAGTCCCATACGCGCACGACGCCATCGGCACCAGCAGACAAAATGATCCCTGAAGCGCGGTCGTGTAGCAGCACCTCCACGGGACCGTCGTGGCAGGGCCTTCCCCCCGGCCGCAGCAGCACCACCTGTTCAAGGGACGGCGCCGAAGGGAGGTGCATCAGACCGGGGGCGCCGTTCACACACCGGCGTTTGGTCATGAATTTGGTGGATCCAAGGCCACTTTCCCCTCATCGCATGGGGATCGCTCGCCAAAGAACCTGGACGGCAAGAGTGCGGCCAAGATGGCCGATCTGAACGAGCAGGCTAATAGCCGCACTAAAGTAGAGGAGCCAACCGAGCATCTGTTGGCTCATGCAACTGTTCTGTGGGAGGCCTCCGCTAACTGGAACCTGTTAAGGCATAAGCTGATGGGCTATTGCAACCGCCAAAGACTGGGGCACGTAATTGTGCAGCTCATGACCCGAATGACCGCATGGAGGGGATAACCAACCCCCACTGTGTCCCGGCCGCCGTTACCTACCTTTATCAGACCTCCATCCCAAAGCAGCAGCTCGCCAGTCTCCGTAGTGGACAGCACCTTCCCATCCGGCAGCTCTACAAAGCCCGCCACATCGCTTAGCTCCACATTACCGAACTTGCCCAGGGCACCCTGGAGCTTGAGGCCCGTGAAGGTGGAGGCCATGCGCCAGAACCGGATATGCCCCTGGCCTGCAGATGCCACAGGACGCGAGTCGAGGAACGCAGAGCTACACTCAGGCTGACGGTTAAATCCAAGAAGTGGAATGCAGTGGAGCCGCTCATGAAGCGCTGGTTTAGCCGTATATTTGGCCGTCCATCCGATCACGCATATCTTCACAATAGCTTTTGTCACCTACCAAAACGCCAATGTCGAAACCAACCTCCTCCTACGCACACTTTTTTTAAAATATCCCACACACATGTTTATCCGCAGCAGGAGCCCTATTATGACACACACCCGAGGTGGTGAGCTGGCCCTCGAAGAACGGCGAGAAGGCCACCGTGTACACGTCCTGACTGAAGGCCTTGGCGCGCAGTACGATCGATTCGGCACGCCAGTCCCATAGCGTCAGCAGGAAGTCGGGGAAGGAGCCTACGGATGCTAGCGTGTCTCCCTTGAGGTCAAAGGCAAGGGCACTGTACGCGCGCTCCGTGCCGGCACGGAGCACCTACCATTCAGAGGGAGAAAACAGCGCTTGTTAACAGGGTAGAAACAGAGGGTAAAAACATCGCAATTCCTAACTGGAGCGGCGATCTCTTCTGGAAGGTAGAATATAAGGACATGTCATGGGCCCACACGTCAGATCATTGAAGACATACCTTACCATGCCCATGACAAAGTAGAACTGGCAACAGCCGCCTACGGCCTCTCTATGGACAAGGTTCTTACGTTTGGGGGACACACGGCAGCCGCACCTTTATGCATCTTAGCTCCGGATATGTATAGATATACACACACGGCCCCGTACTCCTACGAGCCTTTTCGCCCACGGCCAGCAGCGTTCGTGAGGGGTGCACTGCCACCGCTCCCACGCCACCACCGTCCAGGCCGCGCAGATAGCGCCGACGGTCGCTGCTCAGCGACACAAATACCACGTGCGAGCCGACGCATGTCACTAAGGTGTCATCATCGATGATCAGAGCGTTGTTATGACGATGCGTGTCCAGACCCAGAACCGCCAGCAGGTGCGCACGGTTGTCTTCAGGAACGCCGAGCTCCTCCCCTTTGGCCGGGCGAGACGCAGCTACGTCTGAGTCTAATGCATTTCCTGAAGTAGCCTGCTCGCCAGCGGCGTCGCGAGTGTCAACATCTTCAACGCCGGCTGCCTCCGCAAGTCCCAACCCTGGACTGGGTGACTGCAAGTTACGGACCCCGGCCGTCTGAGCACTAGCCTCTGCTGGGAATTTGGACGGCTGTGAGGGGTCAGTTGCTGGAGCGTCTGACTGCGCAAGCCCTCCCTCATCAGCGCCGTCCTGCGGCCTTACAGCATCGGCCTCAAGGTTAGCATCATTGGCTGGAGGGCTGCCGGTCATGGGTAAATCAGCATTGCATAGCCCGTCCGCAGGTACTGTGTAGCCTTGCGACAAACTTGTGTTGCAATCTACGGAGTCAGGAGCCTGAGCACCAGCATCTTGCGATGCGTCGTCAACATCTCCTGACCGTGCAATTTGCCCCGTTTGTGCAACAAGCTCAGGGTCTAAACTCGAGTCTTCTGGAACTTCCTGCACATCCTGTTCACCAGAATCCCGCCCCGTTCTTAGGGGTATTTGTGCTTCAACTTGGGCTGTATCGTTGCCTGTCACATTCGAAAGGTCGTTTATTCCTCCTTCACCTGGGTCGCCTTTATACTTAACAGGGCTCTCAGGGGATCCATCTTCTGTTCTAACGGCTTGGTCTTCTCCAATGGAAGGGTCCGGGTCCTCGGACCCTTCGGCATTTCCTGCCATCTTATATCTTCCCATATGGGAATGTTAAAACAAAATCCTGAAAATGTGTCAATGTATGAGCCCAACATCAACGTTCGCGATGGTTGCAAAGGTAAGTCTACGCCATGGCTAACTTCAACGGCAGGGAGGCAAGAAGGCAAGTTTGACAACTTTAGACTCATGAAGGTGGCCATAAATTGTCCGGAAAATGGTGTTGAGCAAAAACTCCGCACGCTCTTCGAAATTGCCTCCGAAACCAGACTAAGGTTCCGGCCAAAGCAAGGTTCCGGCGACATAGCAAGAAAATATCTAGCTTAATCTTATCGTCAAAAAGCAAAAGTTAATTGATTTCAAGGACAAGCACACATAGCATTTACATGCTACGTTCTTGAAATGGGATGGCCAATCACATGCAACGTTACGTTAATTTGCGTTATGTGAGAATATGCGAATGTAGACGATATTCTGCAGCACGTTGTCCTGTCCGGTGGAACTAGCACTGCACACACTTTTGGGGCGAATTCTTCGAGATTTCGATTGAGTAAATGACAATACTAAATCGAAATATTAAGATGTCGTTTTCTCATAGTTGCCCAACGATGGTGCCCACCGCTTCTTCTAGGCGACATCCAACGATTGCTCGCGCCTAGCTGAGACAATGCCTGGCGTATAGAGACGGGAAACACATTTCGTGCATATTAACACATATAATCATATATAGCTACTTTTTCATTTCTCTGAGTGAATTATGCAACTTTCTGTTACACTTGGCTGGGACTTCTTTTCGTGGATCGCCTACCTTGAGACTTTCCGCGCAAAAAATGCATAAGGTAAATCCTTTACGTCTAAAAGATACCAGGGCAAACGAGTTTGTAAAAGGTTGTCGTTTGTGGTTACATTCTGGTGGTCAAAGCATGGGAATGGTCAAAAGCTGGTCAAAGAAGTAACTTCCCATTGATCTCTTGTGATCCGTTACGTCAAGCTCAACGTGACAGATTACATTACCAATGTAAAATCCCTTATGTTTCACGAAGTAGTAACGTAAGTACGTGACGTAGCATATAAAATCAGTGTAGCGGTATTTTAATTTAGGATACGTGAGGTAACGTGAATGCAGGATTTTAGGCTTGCCAATAATTAGGTTTGAGAACTCGTCATTGTGGACCCTGTGGTGCAGCTTTCGAGGTACGGCTTCGAAGTCGGAGAGCGGCGAGAGCTGCCCGCTGCCTGCTTGCTTCCTAAGGTCAGGCTTTGAACTCCTTTCTTTCGTTTCCCTCGCGGCTCTCAGCTGTTTGCGGCTCCTTGAAGGTTGTAGGTAGCAGTCGTGTTCATTTGACCTTACAGTGGGTCGTCCTTCCTTTCGGCGCCAGCCAAAGCCCCCCTCGTTTTGGTGGAACTCGCGTCAGCAGCAGCAAAAATCTTTCAGGCCGAGTTGACCGCCGGGGTTTGCAGGTCAAGATCCTCAATTATGTCGACGATTTCATGGCCCTGGGGCATATTGATGCGGGTGTACGAGGCGCCTCCGATGTCATGGATGAGTTATGGACGGACTTGGGCCTCGAGTGGAAGGTCTACTAAGATCGCGGCCGCGATACACCACTGCAGCAGCCGGTTTTCCTTGGCTTGCTTTTTGACACAACTTATTTGGTGATGCGCATTTCGCCAGATAAACGCGACCGCAACAGCCAGGAGGTTGCAAACCTGTTGGCTGCGTCCCCACGTGGGTGAGTCTCTCGCAAGGCCCTGCACTCAGCGATGGGCATCTTCAGGCTGTGAAGGCGTCAAACATGCATTTCGTCTGCCTGTCCCATGCAGCGTGTGCCTATTCGGCACGTTCTAGATATGAATGCGGCTTCTTGGGGACTGCAGTCCAGATGGGTTCAGTAACCGATCAAGTGCCTCCCAGGATGCGACCCGTGCAATGCACCTAGGAATATGTGCTGGAAGGGATTTTCCTTATGGACTGCGGATTTCACAGCGATTGAAGCTCTGCAGATCCCTGATCCACATACTTGTCTATTTACGTGGTGGACTTATCATGTCACGGCTGATTAGGAAGGGGGTTCTGATTGATAGGGGTGGGAAGGGGCGGAAATGAGGGAGGGAGAGAGGGGGGGTATGAGGGACGAATGTAGGGAAAAGGGGTGAGAGGGCGCTTCGACATGAATTTCAAATGCCAACAGCTTGGCGATATGCGCACGGTGTTTTGTCAGTAGGGGTTGGGATTTCCATACGGGCCATATGGTATGCTAGGTGAACCGTGCAAGGTTGGACGCGGAGACAATTCCAATGCCGGTTGCTTAAGAACGGCAAATGGGGTTGGAAGAATGTACGGGACTTCAGGTGTTAGCGTCATGTGGCCATTTCCTTCTGGCCGGTAAGCCTTAGGAAGAGGGCCCTATGGCACAAGAGTGGCGGTTCTATTAGAAGGAAACAAGTACACTTCAGACGGGTGCGACTCCTAATAAATCAAGGTGATGGCGATGAAGGGGAAGATGGAGTTGGCGACGCAGAGAGGAACAACTGACTCCCCTTTTACAAAGTCTGCTATGCCCATAAACGCGGAAGAAAGGACCGAGGGAGGAAGAGAGGAAGGTGGGATGGAGGAAAGGAGAGAGGGAAGTGGGGAGGCAGAAAGGATGGAAGGGAGGAGAGAAAAAACAGAGTGAGGCACGAAGCGAGGAACGCAAGTGGGGAAAGAGCGAGGGAGGGATGGACAGAGGGGTTACATAAGGTTTTACCATTCGGTCCCTGTGGCATGCTATATCCACGCCTCAAGTTAGCCATGCAGGGTTACATTTTTGGATGACATTAACAAGTATTGATTTCGCTAATAATTTGCGAAATCATTTGCCAGAAAGCTGCACAATTGAGCAAGCGCGGTATGACGAAATAGGCGCCTTGGCGGCTTTGCGTCGACGCCATTATACGTGGTGTCTCACATATAGTAGCGTCCCACACATTCTGGTATACCGACATTATATTGGATTGGAACTGAGGCTCCTGGTAAGATCAGTTTACTTTGTGGCGCCTACGATACGTGGGATCCCATGCGTCGTATAGGCCCACGTAGAGCCCAACACTTTACCGGGAGACCTGGCAACATGTCTTCGTATTGCTGAAACGAGCGACATAGGATTCCTAGCGTAGGAAGTGAGAGGTACTGACTGTGCCCCCGATGCCACGGACTGCAGAAACAAGGCAATTGTTGCTTGGAAGGTGTACGCTAGGAATAGCGCTCACTGTCAAACTATTCTAATAGAATATAGAGCTCGCGAAAGTTAATTGGTTTGGTACTTGTCTATCAACATGTCTTTAGTGAAGAACAGCTTGCCAGTTATCCTGACACTTTCATTCGTGGTATGGGCAATTGTATGGTTTAATGGTTATCGCTTTCGTATGGTTCATCAAAGTTTAGTGCCTTCACCGCCAGTTCAAGGTGCGGCTGCAACTCAGTCGTTTGTCAAAACCTCGCTTTGGATTTCACAAGCTGTCAAAATTTTGTAGGTCGAACACAGCTTGAGCTTCGTGGCCTTAACAACCATACGGGTCCCCTTGATCTTGCAAGCGTGCTAAACGTCATTACACATCCAGCGACGCCCTATGTAGCCCGCACCAAAACGGACCCGGACTTCTGGCTTGCTGTTTACCGCTTGGAAGATCAAACATGGGAAGCTCACGCCGGGGCCATTATTAACTATGGAGTTTGGGAACCGCAACAGACGGAGTTGGTGAGGGCCATCTTGAAGGAGTGCACAGCGACCTCTCTTGTCCTGGACATCGGCGGGTTCGTTGGCTATTATGCGATGCTTTCTGCGCTTATGGGCTGCAAAGTGAAAGTATGGGAGGGGCACCCGACCAACGCGCTTATGATACAGTTTTCGGCAGCGCTGAATTCCCTGACGGACTACATAACCGTGTACAACCGTGTGGCCACCGATGTGTCGACCCCCATGACGTTTTCCGGCGTCCACATGGATGGGCGTGTCGCTGACAGCTACCAGAATAGCGATAACCCTGAATTCAAGAAAATGATTTCACAGCAGCCAGAGTCAGGTTACACCGTCCATCCGCTTGGCATCGACCAAGCTATCCCGACAGGTAGCTCCCTGGCACGCGCCACGACCACGCAACCTCGTTTCCTTGGCATTAACTCCTATGTATGTGTATGTATTGCGTAGGAGAGGTATTGCTGCTTCTAGTTGACGTCGAGGGGTATGAGCCTCACGTGTTCAGCAGTGCAAGGCAACTTATGTCTCAACGTCGGGTAAAATACGTCATATTGGAGTATAACATGTGGCGCGCGATGACTGTGGATGAGGGCGTTAATATGGTGATGGAATTCATGTCCTACGGCTATCGTGTGTTTGAACTGCCACACGGCCATTGTCCATATCGCCGCATCCGAGACAGGAAGCAAATACTACAGATCAGCAGGGAGCTGCAAAACAAAACCTACTCGTGCACTGACTGGTGCACTTATCTGCTCCTAACAAGGGATGGGCCTCCCCACGAGATCACATCCAAGTATCAATTTGAAGGAGTCTAGTTAATCTAAGGTAATGCCTAAAATGTGCAAGCAAGGATAGTAACAAGTGTCTGTGATGTCGGTTTTAAGTGTTTTTACTTCTGACGTATTGTTTATGTGCATGGTGTAAGCAGGTTGATGCGGCATGCCTGTTTGCTAGTTGTATGCAAATGTATGCAAATGCTTTCGATGCAGAATATTATGGCAAGGGATGGTAAGGGACTGGTAGTGCTAGGGGAGGATATATATGCTTATGATTATAGCTCTAAACGTCGCTAACATTGCAAGACAGGTTGGGTATATTAAAATGGCTTCCTTATGATGTAGCGAGACAGATGGTGGCAAGCCAGCCGTTCAATATGCTGGGTAAACGTATATGTAAAGTTGGAGAGGAATGTGTAGTATCCTGGGGTATCTAAGGCTTATATCCAGGATGGTCAGGAAACTGGACATCTTCTGAACGAGCCTAAACAGTTTGGAGGATACTAACACAGAGATACAAGATTAGTATCGAGACTCTAGCTTGTTGTATATGTAACCCAATGAAGGGTGGTATCAAAAGATATTGCTTGTTGTGCCAGAGCCCGATTATATAGTATCACAGACCAAGTTTGGGATGCCATAGGGCCTAGATCAGGCGTGACCTTCAGACGTCACTACAACAACCGGAAAATCAGTGAACCAGTTGTTCCACCTTTTACCTTACCATTCCGTCGGTGAAAGGCCCAGTCCATACAGGTTATGGACTACTGACAGGTTAGGTATTTCGGGAGGGTGGTTAGTATTGGCAGTTGTTGGTGTTGAATCCCTCTTTGTCGTTCATTCACTTATTCTGCGCGTTTGAGCGTCAAGTGCTAGTGCCGAGGTGCTTACAAGACAGCAAAGCATCCAAATGCACTTTTAGGGGGAGCGGAAGACTTTGGAGCGAAAAAGATTACATCTTACAGTTAAATAGATGCTGAGTGATTGTTCGGCTATCAGAACCGCTGTTAGGCAATCATCATCCAACCGACTAGCGATGCACAGGCTTGGCTCAAGCCAATCACAGCGTATTATAGTCAAATGTGATGATTCTGAAGATAATCTGCTTAGGGCTAAATGAAAGCTTGCTTTATTCAGCCGTCCTCACCAGCCGTCCACATATATTATACTCATGATGTTGTATCTGTAGTATCTCTCCTGCTTTGCTAATGCAATGTCTGCACATCTCTGGTGTTAGACACTAAGGTAGAAGTGCTCGTAGACAGCAAAGCACTCCGTAGCGACGATAGGACAGCGGAAGACTTGTAAGCAAGGAAAGATTATTATTATTATTACATTACTCCGGCCGAAGCCTGGCTTGTGTTAAGGGGGAGACGGCACTGAGGGGGTACACTCACGGACTCCCTATACTCCATATCTCCACCGCTATCCCGGTTGATCGTCCATCTTCTTCGACCAACGTTGAACCATTATCGCTAGGCCACACGCCACACTCTCGCTGTGGGACACGACCCATTCTTGCAACTTGCCAGAGTCGGGTGCTCCTGTATACACCAGGCCCATGTCACGTTATCTACCACCACATGGCACCCTGCACTTTGTCCTGGCGGAGAGTACTCAGCCCTCTACGACCCGCTTCACCCGCTGGGGAATTCTGCACCCCTCGTAGAGGTCACCATCTAAGGCTCATGTGAGGATCGGCCTAGCCATGCTTTTTAATAGCCTCCGAGGGGCCTTGCTCGTCCATTTTCTCCTCATCCACGGCTCCTAGCCTTCTGGTGATGGTCTAGCCACCACAAACCCCACTGGTTGCTGAAAGCCCCGAAGAACCCGTGGTGATAGCGATTGAATTCGAACCCATACCTCCTGACGGAAACGTCAGTGCTCTTCCAATTAAGCTACGCTGCCGCAAGGAAAAATGTATCTTGCAACGATCCCACTGTAAGGAAAATGCGTCGATATAGCCGTAGCCTACGTATAAACCTGCAAGCTCAAAGCAGATGAGTAGTCCGGCTGCTGTGTGTCCAACTGGTGCTGTATCGTGCCTCAAGCCTATTAAGAGACAAGAACAAAAGTCTCTAGCAAGCAACGGTTTGTTACAAAACAGCTAATGAGGTATGAGAACCTCGCCAAATATATAGTCAAAGAGTTTAGTGTCGTACCATCGGTCTAGATCTTCAAGCGCACTGATTAGGCAAGTGATTGCTGGCTCAGTGTCAGAAGACCAAACGCCAGCCTTACGTCATGACAGAAACTTCATGTCTTCATGACAGAAACAGCCTAAATAAGCAAGACCTAGATCCCACCGAGAATACCAATCGTTAAGACAGCAATCTAAACTAAGGAAGTCAGGCTGTAACTTGACACGCAGAATACAACGGTATGATCGGCCGTCAGACACAGCGGGCGGCGATAATCATACGGCTGATGGTAGAGCTCGGACTTAGCTCAGGTCGCAGCAATAGAGTAGTTGGCAGTAGTTCAATGAACACAGATGTGTTCCAACAGCATACAAAGATGTTCTGCTCTACCTGACCGTCCTCGCATCTATTATATGCGCGATGTCGGAACGCAGTACAACTCATACTAGGAGGCCGATCCTAAGTGTGGTAAACCCTAATGCGTATCTCCGTTATCCATGTATCCTGACAAATAACACTTCATGACGTTCGTAAAATGCAAGGATCCAAATAGCGATATTAGGTTGGTAATCAACCACTGCGACGTAGACAAACCTCACACTCGCACACTACGCATGCCAGCGATAGAGCAATAATGTGGCAAATCTTATTACTTTAACAGCTCAAGTCATTATCATGCAACGCGCTCATGCTTCTCCGATTAAGTCGAACGGTGCGACAGTCATGCAGCTGGCAGTGCGATGTGACAAGACGCAATGCATGACATACCAAACTAGATAAATATATTTATTACTACCACTGATACGCCTAACATACACAAAGCTCAGAGAAGCACAGGCGCGCACATGTCATGCACTGATAAGTAATATTATTTGCTGTAGTACTACGCTGTTGTGGCACCGCACCGCACTAGTCGCGATGAATGCCCTTGCAACCGAATATTGCTATTCGGATCCTTGCATCATGCGAATGCCGGAAAGGCTTATCGATTGTTATACATGGATATCGCAGATACGCAGTAGGGTTTGCCGCACTTAGGATCGGCCTCCTAGTGTGGATTGTACAGTGTAGTGATATCACGAGTATAACAGATGCGAGGACGGCTAAGTAGAGCAAGAGATTCTTATGACTTTGGAACATTCCTGTGTTCAACTCAACTATTGCTGTTTGCTCTATTATCTTAGCCTGAGCTAAAAGCCTGAACTTCGCTTATCAACGCCGTGTGATGAATGCTTGCTTCTGGCGCTGACGGCAATCGCATCCCTGCATTGCTTCGTTGTTATATGATTGTAAGTTATATCCTTCCTTGCTCTGAAGTAGTCTGTTGTATCCTTCCTTCTTCAATCATGCACTGAATCTGCACGTCTGGATGTTAGCTAAGTGCACACCAAACTTACGAACAGCAAGGCGATCCAATGCGAGCAAAGTGACAGCGGAAGACTCAACAACAAGGAAAGATCCAACTTACAATAGTCTTCGTTACAAATGGATAGTTGGCCGTCAGACCCCGCAGGCAATGTTCATCATACAGCTGAAGATGCTATGCTGGAATAGCTCAGGCCGAATATAAATGAGTATATCGTATGTATGCGAATTAGATTGAGTATGTGAGTACGTGAGTATTTGATCTTAAGTAGCATCGAGCCGACTTCGGTCTCTAGGCGGCCGTCCTCACACCTATCACGTCGTGATACCGATGTGCAGTACAGGTCTCACTGGATTCCGATCTCAAGTGTGAGTACCTTCGTAGCACTGTTATGAATATCGCGTAATCCGTGATATTAGTGGATGCAACGCATGCAATATGCGGAATATCGATATTCGGTTGCCGACCCAACCATCACCATCGTCGCATTCTCGCATACGTGTATGGTTTATGACACAGATGAGGTAATAATATTTAAAGTATTATTACGTGATATAAAATGCCAATAGATAGATCACGCATTAATTATCAGCCTCGAGTCAAACATGTTGACCGACAGCGTGATGTCATAGGTGATAATGTGACATGCCTAATTAGCTAGATATACTCGAATATATCATGCTTAAATGATTATATCATGCTTCATAATGCTCGAATGTATTGCGGCCTATTTCAGTGTGAACGGTGATCGACCTGGCATACAACATATTCCGCTGTCTCTGTTTGCTCTCGATTGCCTTGCTGTTCTTGCAAGTGTCCTTGCATTGGTATCGAAAGTCCCCAGACGTGCAGATACCTATGAGCAAACCTGAAGGAGAGATACAACACTTGTGAGGCCTCAGGTGCAATCGAATGCTGCCACCACACAGTCTCTTGTGAAGAGTTCTGAGGTCGAAGCCCTTTTGCAAAATTATGCCGATGTCTTTCACGACATCCCTGGGCTCCCACCTATGTGTCCTGTTGACCATACAATCCCTCTTGTGCCCGGAGCACAACCCGTTTCACGACCTATGTATAGGTTAAGTGCACTGGAGTTGGACGAGCTGAAACATCAAGTGAGAGATCGCAAAGGGTATGAATTGACCCGGCAGCATAGCTTAAATGGAAGAGCAACAATACCGTCAGTAGGTATGGGTTCGAATCCGATCGCAGCCATCATGGGTTGATTGAGGCTTACAGCAACCTGTGGGTATGTGTACCACGGCAAGCCCATCACCAGAAGGCTAGGAGTCGTGACTGAGGAGACATTGGACAAATAAGGCGCTCTGAAGCAGGACAAGAAATTGATCGGAGGCTACTGAGAAAGCATGGCTAGGCCAAACATCGCGCGAGACTAAGACGAGGGGTGCAGAATACCCAAGCCGCTGAAGTGGGTTGGAGGGGGCTGAGTACCCTCTGCTAGGACAAGGGTGCCGCAAGCACAGGGTGCCATGTGGTATGGTAGAGTGTGATATGGGCGGTGCAGATTTCAGGAGGCCTGGTGTATATGTGCAGGAGCATCCGACTCTGGCAAGATGCAAGAACGGGTTGTGTCCCACAGCGTGAGTGTGGCGTGTGGCCAGCGATAATGGTTCAATGTTGATCGAAGAAGGATGGACGATCAACCGGGATAGCAGTGGAGATATGGAGTATAGGGAGTCCGTGAAGTGTACCCCCTCAGTGCCGTCTCCCCCTTAACACACGCCAGGCTTCGGCCGGAGTATTGTAATAATAATATGATTCGACCCAGCACATCCCCATATTCTGCTGCAATATTATTTGCTGATAAGAAGGATGGGACTTTGCGTATGTGCATCAATTACCGGGGTTTGAATACAATGACGGTTAAAAATCGCTATCCTTTGCCACGCGTTGATGACCTGCTCAATAAGTTGAAAGGTTCCACTTACTTTTCCTCGATTGACCTACAACATGGGTATAATCGGATACGCATCACTGCCTCTGACATTCCGAAAACCGCTTTCCAGAACCCCTTCAGTCATTTCGAATACACAGTGTTGTCGTTTGGACCTATAAATGCGCCCACTACATTTCAAGCAGTAATGGACCACATTTTCAGACCGCATATCAACAGGTTCATCGTATGCTATATGTATGACATTCTGATCTATTCCAAGATGCGCAAGGAGCACCTGGAGCATCTCAGGCTCGTGCTTGAGGTGATGAAGCGGGAGCAATTGTTTGCCAAATGCACCAAATGTTTTTGGGTGCAGCCTCAGGTGGAGTATTTGGGCCACATCGTGCCGGCCAACGGGGTAAGAATGGACCCGTGGAAGGTAACCGTGGTTCCCGAATGGCCCGCGCCTCAGAACCTTAAGGAGCTGCGTAAGTTCCTAGGTGTTGTACGCCGTTTCGATCACCGTTTATATCGAAGTAGGCTTAAACCCATCTGAGCACGACCAAACATGATATGAGTATATTAGCATGATATATTTGAGTATATCTAGCTAATGTCGCACGCCACATGATCATTCACGATATCACGCTGTCGGTCAACATGTTTGACTCGAGGCTGATATCAATGCGCGAATCCAATATTGGCATAATATATCACGTAATAATATTTCAAATATTATTATATCATCCGTGTCATGAACCACACGCGTATGCGGAAACGAGACGATCGCGTGTTGTACACGGGTTCGATCGCCGTTTACACCGCAATAGACCGCAATCCATTTGAGCATTACGAAGCATGATATAATCATATTAGCATGATATATTCGAGTATATCTAGCTAATCAGGCATGTCGCATTATCATCTACGACATCGCGCTGTCGGTCAACATGTTTGACTCGAGACTGATAATTAATGCGCAATCTATCCATTGGCATAATATCTTACGTAATAATACTTTAAATATTATTACCTCATCCGTGTCATAAACCATACGCGTATGTGAGAACGCGACAATTGCGATGGTTGGGTTGGCAACCGAATATCGATATTCAGACCTTCGCATATTGCATGTGTTGCATCCATTAATATCACGGATTACGCGGTATTTAGAATAGTGCTATGAAGGTACTCACACTTGAGATCGAAATCCAGTGAGACCTGTACTGCACATTGGTATCATGACGTGATAGGTGCGAGGACGGCCGCCTAGAGACCGAAGTCGGCTCGACGCTACTTTGGATTAAGTACTCGTGTATTTAACTCAATCTAATTCATATACATACGTTTTATGCATTTATATTCGGCCTGAGCTATTCCAGCATAGCATCTTCAGCCGTATGATGAACATTGCCCACGGGGTCTGACGGCCGGCTACTCATTTGTAACGAAGAATATTGTAAGTTGAATCTTTCCTTATTGTTGAGTCTTCCGTTGTCACTTTCCTTGCATTGAATCGCCTTGCTGTTCGTAAGCTTGGTGTGCACTTAGCTAACATCCAGACGTGCAGATTCAGTGCATGGTTGAAGAAGGAAGGATACAACAAATTTGGTATCGAGATGGGTAAATTCACGACTGTCTAATTGTCCCTCATCGGAAGTAGGTTCTCACGATGGAGAGCGACGACGACACTCACAGCAGCCCTTTAGACACCTTTGCTGAGGATCTTGGCCGCGCCGTCCTGGATGCCGCCGCTTCCGGTTTGTAATCCTAGACATCTGTTGATAAATAGTTGCTGCATTCTCGTTGCGAGCTTGCACTGTGAGTTGCAGGTGAACGCGCGCCAACACTGGACGCGGTGTTGGCTGGACAGCATCTAAACACGGAACAGATCAAGGCCCTGATTCAGAAAACTACTGAGATAAAAGACGGCCTTACGGATTACATCACCTTTCTTCTCGAATTACTCGGGAGTTCTGTCGGTATGCGAGTAATCAAAAATTCCTTTTGTGTTAGCTTGTTCACAGGTTTTCTAGTAAATTCCTGTTTATAAGTATAAGTTCGTGCTCCATGTCGGGACGCAAAGATAGTTCCTATCTGGGCACCGCAAGTCAGCCTGACAGCGGTCTCGCTGCTAGAACTGCTTTCACTGATCCTGATACTGTCGGGACTTGTCTAATGTCAGATCCTATTGTCCTCCAGACCCCTTCACACTTGATTGTACCACTGTCGGCAGCGGCTACAACGAGCGAAGTGTTGTATCCTTCCTTCTTCGATCATGCACTGGATCTGCACGTCTGGATGTTAGCTAGTGCGCACCGTGCTTACGAACAGCAAGGCAGTTAAATGCGAGTAAAGTGACAGCGGAAGACTCAAGAATAAGGAAAGATCCAACTTACAATAGTCTCCGTTTACAAATCAGTAGATGGCCGTCAGACCCCGCAGGCAATGTTCATCACTCGGCTGCAGATGATATGCTAGAATAGCTCAGGCCGAATATATATGAGTATATCGTATGTATGCGAATTAGATAGAGTTAAGTACACGAGTACTTAGTCCAAAGTAGCACGAGCCGACTTCGGTCTCTAGGCGGCCGTCCTCGCACCTATCACGTCGTGATACCGATGCGCAGTACAGGTCTCACTGGATTCCGATCTCAAGTGTGAGTACCTTCGTAGTACTGTTCTAAATATCGTGTCATCCGTGATATTATTGAATGCAACACATGCAATATGCAAAGGTCCGAATATCAATATTCTGTTGCCGACCCAACCATTGCGATCATCGCCTTCTCGCATACACGTATGGTTTATGACGTAAATGGAGTAATAATATTTAAAGTATTATTACGTGATATAATATGCCAATGGATAGTTCGCACTTTAATTATCAGCCTCGAGTCAAACATGTTGACCGACAGCGTGATGTCATAGGTGGTAATGCAGCATGCCTGATTAGCTAGATATACTCCAGTATATCATGCTAATATGATTGTATTATGCTTCATAATGTTCGAATGCATTGTGGCCTACTTCGGTGCCAACGGTGATTGAACCGGTGTACAACACGAAGGAGCTGGAGCGCAATGGGCTCTGGTAACACCCGCGGTTCAAGAGCCTGTCGGAATACCGGAGGTAATGAAGTTGACTATCCCCGTGCCTAAGCTTAATATATCCGCCGATGATAAGGCAAAGAATTCAGGCCATAGTGTCGCGGATAGGACACGGGCCTACGTTCGTGACGCTAGACAATATCTGCAAGCGGTGCATGGCGGGGGATGCGACTCCATTAAATGCCTTTTCGTTGGAAATACCCTTGAGGGTGCTGCAAAGGATTGGTATGACGAGTGGACAACTGCTAGAGTCAAATACACGTTCGATAACCTGATCGATGCTCTTCTCGCTCGTTTTGCCACCGAAGTTCGCTCGCGCAGTAATGAGGCTCGTAAGACGCTGGCGCAAGGCACATATCATATGTGTCCACATGAAACCGTTCCTGCTTATCAGTCGCGTTTTGAGGCACTGATAACGCCTATTGTTAACTTCCCTGAGGAAGATCATATCTTTTGGTTTCATCGCGGTCTTACCAAATCCCTTGCGTGATGGTGCGCTACCGATCTTAATGGAATCCCTTTCCAGTCTTACGATGCTTTAGTAACTTTCGCTAGAGGTGCGGAGGTTCGAAATTTGGCTGGTAAAGATGCTAAACAACTTAATCCTCGCGTCCACGCGATGCGAGTGCAGGAACTACCTTCGGAGTCAACATCGTAGGACCAGGGTCCTGATCGTCAACACCCCGTGGTGGCCGCGACTACCGCTCGGAAGGAACGACGGTATGATGCTCGCGGACGTCAAAACCCAAGTAACCGTGGGTCCTCAGGAGCTGGGCCAAGCTCGGGCCACGCGAAAGGGAAACGAAGGGGGAGCACGCCAACTGTAGCGGCAATGCAGAACGCGGCTCCTAGTGTTAAAAATGTTGTATCCTTCCTTCTTCAATCATGCACTGAATCTGCACGTCTGGATGTTAGCTAAGTGCACACCAAACTTACGAACAGCAAGGCGATCCAATGCGAGCAAAGTGACAGTGGAAGACTCAACAATAAGGAAAGATCCAACTTACAATAGTCTTCGTTACAAATGGATAGTTGGCCGTCAGACCCCGCGGGCAATGTTCATCACTCGGCTGAAGATGCTATGCTGGAATAGCTCAGGCCGAATATAAATGTATATAACGTATGTATCTGAATTAGATTATATTAAGTACACGAGTACTTAGTCCAAAGTAGCACGAGCCGACTTCGGTCTCTAGGCGGCCGTCCTCACACCTATCACGTCGTGATACCGATGTGCAGTACAGGTCTCACTGGATTCCGATCTCAAGTGTGAGTACCTTCGTAGCACTATTCTAAATACCGCGTAATCTGTGATATTAATGGATGCAACGCATGCAATATGCAAAGGTCCGAATATCGATATTCGGTTGCCGACCCAACCATCACGATTGTCGCATTCTTGCATACGCGTATGGTTTATGACGTAGATGAGGTAATATTATTTAAAGTATTATTACGTGATATAAAATGCCAATGGGTAGATCGCGTATAAATTATCAGCATCGAGTCAAACATGTTGACCGACAGCGTGATGTCGTGGATGATAATGCAACGTGCCTGATTAGCTAGATATACTCGAATATATCATGCTAATATAATCATATCATACTTCATGATGCTCAAATGGGTTGCAGTCTACTTTGGTGTAAACGGTGATCAAACCCGCGTACAACAACTATCCCCCCTCCCGTATGCAGAATCCTCGCTGCATCGAACAGCATCGACTGCAGAGATCATTGGGTCTGCGTGGCACGTAGACGAGCTTCCTCCAATAGGGGCTTCATTTCTGGCGAGAAATTACGTGTCGGCTCCCAAGAGTTGTGCTCGCTACAATAGCCAGTCCACTTGACCAGATATTCATGCACTTTCCGCTTTTGTAGTTGTTGACCTATACGGTGAACCCGATAGTCCAGTATCCGCTCCACATTATACACCTTTTGCTTGCCTGCGATCCAGGTCTCGGGACCGGGGTCCATTACTGCAGGGGCTTCGGTGTCGTTTGTGACGGGCGCCGTGCCGCAATAAGGACGGATGAGTGAAATATGAAACGTGGGGTGGATATTCATGTCAGAGGGTAGTGATAGCTCCACAGCTACATTCCCTACCATGCGAACAACGGGATATGGCCCAATCCAGCGAGGTAGCAATTTTCGGGAACCGTCGGCGAGCGAACGCAGGTTCTTAGTGCTCAATAATACCATCTGTCCCACCGAAAATGTTACGTCTCGTTTGGATTTATTATAATCGTCCGTCGTCCATTGTTGTGCCACGTCCAAACATGCCTTCGCGTCTGTCATACGGGATAGGAACGACTTGGCAAAGGTTTTAGCTGCCGGAATATTTATCTCTAATTCTCGCCACATGGGTAGCGAAGGATGGAATCCATAATTCAGAAAGAAGGGGCTTTGACCTGTTGAGCGGTTAACAGCATTGTTAAGCGTGAATTCTGCCGAAGTCAGAAACGTATCCCAAACAGAGGGTGTGCGTCCCGCGAAATTTCGTAACATATCGCCCAACCTGCGATTTGTGCGTTCGGTTTGCCCATCGGATTGTGGATGATATGCTGTGCTCAAATGAACGCGTATGCCAACGAGTTGACATAGCGCTTCCCAAAACTTAGACGTGAATTGACCGCCGCGATCGGATATCACATTTTTAGGAACGCCATGCAATCGGACCACATTATCGAAAAATAATTGTGCTGTTTGTTCAGCGGTGCAAGACGAGGTGCAGGGGGCTAAGTGAACCATCTTGGTCAACCGATCGACCGTAACGAACACTGAGTTGTATCCCCCCTCAGTTTTGGGCAGCATGACTACGAAGTCCATTGAAACACTTTCCCAAGGGGCATCTGGTATAGGTAAAGGTTGTAGTAAACCCTGGCCCTTACCGGATAGTGCTTTGTTGCGCTGACATAAACTGCACCTTTGCACGAAGTTTTCCGCATCCTTTACCACGCGCGGCCACCAAAACGAGCGTCGTACTAGCTCTGCCAAACACGTACTTCCAGGATGTCCTGCTAACGGGTCCTCGTGGAACCGAGCAAGAATATCGTAGTGTAAAGCGTCATCGTTTGGTACAACGATTTGTGAGGTCAAGCCATCCCTCCATAGCCATAAATTGTTGCGCTTGTGCAAATGTTCCACGTTACTTGGTGAAGCAAGCCATGGGTCCACTTCATATGCCATCTTTAGTCACTGCGCAAGGTCAGCTGCTATCGGCACCTCCTGACTGCGTGAACGGGTAACGGGTGCTGCTAGAATTGCAGCGTGTAATGATGGGTGGCAACTGAGGGCGTCAGCAATATTAATTCTGCCGGCGATATACTCCCATGTACAGTCGAAACGAGATAGATACTCCATCCACCGGGCTTGTCGTCGGTTAAGCGTGGGGACACTCTGTAAGAATGTCAGCGGTTTGTGGTCGGTCCTCAATGTAAAAGGGCGGCCTTCGAGGTAGCAGCGCCATTCCTTCAAAGCACGTAGAACTGCCAACAGCTCCTGTTCTCTACACCCGAGAATTTCTAACTCGTGAAGGCCCGTCAGGGTCAGGGCAAATTGGCGTATGGGGAATGTAGCTTGGATAGTCCGATTCAACGGGGTAAGGTCCGAGTCCGCCCCCGGCGTTTGAGAGGGTTAAATGCAAAGCCGAGAAGTGTGCATCTGAGGCCCGTACCTGGGCTGATGGTGCGGGGTGGTTTGACACCCACCTAAATGCCAGTAGATCCGAAGGGGCTGGCACATGGATAGGGGCTGTAGAGAGCAAGAAAACTCTGCGTAACCAAGAAATAGGTGATCGGTGACCTCTAGCGGCTTCAGATGAAGACGCTGAGGTACGCGTGCCCACTCGGTTAAAATCCCGGAGATCCCCATAATACACGCCAGCCCGCAAGGGCGGAGTAACCATTGAGAAAATTGATACTCGTGAAGGTGATCGGTCGTCCTTCCTGGAACAATACAGCCCCGCTTCCATGCAAGGAAGCATCCGACACAACTTTAACACGAAACAGCAACGAGTAATCAGGGAAAGAGAGGGTAACGTCATCCGCGACGATTCGCTTGAGCTCTTCGAATGCCCGCTGACACGCGGGTGTCCAGGCCTCGAGAGAAGCGAAACCTCCTTCCTTCGTCAGATTTGGAAACGGGGCCGCAATAATGGAGTATTTATTAATAAACTTACGGAAGTAGTTGGTCAAACCTAAGAACTGGCGTAGTTTCGGTGAGGTTCTGCGGCTCAGGCCATTCGCGAACCACAGCTACTTTCCGTGGGTCCATCCTTATTCCAGTGGCCGACACGATGTGGCCCTAATACTCCACCTGAGGCTGCACCCAAAAGCACTTGGCGCGTTTAGCAAACAATTGCTCCCGCTTCATCACCACAAGCACGAGCTCGAGATGCTTCAGGTGCTCCTCGCGCGTCTTGGATTATATTAAAATATCGTCCAAATAACAAACGACGGACCTGTCGATATATGGTCTGAACATGCGATCCATCACTGCTTGTTATGTGGCGGGCGCATTAGTAAGTCCAAACGACAAGACCGTGTACCCGAAGTGACCAAAGGGGGTCAGGAAAGCGGTTTTCGGAGTATCAGAAGCAGCGATGCATATCTAATTATACCCCTGTTGAAGGTCAATCGAGGAAAAATAAGTTGATCCTTTCAACTTTATTGAGCAGGTCATCGACGCGTGGCAAAGGGTAGCAATTTTTAATCATGGTCGCATTCAGGTCCCGATAATCAATGCACATACGCAATGTCCCATCCTTCTTACCGACAAGCAATATCGGCGTACCATACCCTTTGCGAGCAGATCCCTCACTTGCCGCTTCATCCGCTCAATTTTGGCAGCTTAACCTGTACATAGGTTGTGAAACGGGCTGTGCTCGAGCACAAGAGGGATCGTATAGTCAGCAGGTAACATAGGTGGGAGCCCCGGGATGACAAATGCATCAGTAAAATCTGGCAATAAAAGGGGGCTGCGACCTCAGAATCTTTCACAAGAGACTGTGCGGTGGTAGCAATCGATTGCACCCAAGGCCTCGCAAGCAATTCATGGATGTTTTTCCTTATCACTTGATAAGCTTGTCTTACACCCTTCAAGCTTGGGTTCTTGATTTCGGCGGACAAACACCGCTAAACGAAATTAACCGCAGGCTCCGCACAGTTCCGCCCTCCTCTGGTGTGACATCTTAGTACGACAGACAAGGTACCTTAGGAGATAGGTTCCCTTTTGCGCAATGGCCAATTGTGCTGGACTCCATATCGATGCGCGCGTGGTACTGTCGTTATGTCGCGGCACCCAATGTCCATGTAGTGCTGTCTCCGAGAGACCTTGTTGCACTCATTGGGCCCTAACACACAAAGGGTCTCACATCAACTAAGGGTGACTCTGCCCACGATGGGATGCTTACCCTCATCAACGAGGGTAACCTGAACACTTAGATGACTATGGGGTCAACCCCATCATGCTTATCACTTCTTTGAGATAAGGTCGTCAGTAACACCTGTAGCACATAGGTGTCCCGAAATTCCGGTCAACAAAATCGACTTCGTTGCCATCCAAAGGGGTCAAACGTGGTGTACATCCGCATCATCCCTACAATCCACGCTACTCAGCAGAAAGGGATCCGTTAGAGGCACATAATTATTAATCATCGAGTATATCTAGCCAAAGGTAGCAAAGAGTCTCCTCATATCAACATTGCCAGATTCAATCAAGATTTACCCAAGTCAGTACGTAATTCAGAAATCCATGTCAGCTAACATTTCCGTGTTAACGTGGACTGGATGCTCCGACAATATCAACGGAAATCGTGTCAGGTGCCTCGTCCGTCGAATGTAGTCCTACAGCTAACGGGGGTAAAAGTGGGCAGTTCCTTGTAGGGTGATTTGATGCGCACCGAAGGCAGACTCCCAATTGTCGTCGCTGCGCAAACTCCGTTTGCGTACATCCCCACTTGGTAAGCCATCGATTTTGTGTTCTTGACCGCTTCGATTCTGATGCAGCTCGGCGGTATTTTGTAGCACATCCTTCCTCTTCCGCATACTCCAAGTCATCTGCGAATCCCTTGGAATTCATTCTTGGGTACTAGGAGTATGAACGTGATTAGTCGGAGGGATGTCACCATGGCGCATAGGAGCTGGTGGTAGAGGAATACCAGTAGTCTCAGGTGCTGGATCAGTCTCGTTAGAGATATCTTGCGTCGTGTCAACTGATAGCGGTGCTAAAGATGTCGGGCGTTCTTGTCCTGTTCCAAGGCGAGCTTCGACACCACGAACGATCTGAACCCATCGCGTGTACGATCTTGTCCCTTCCAGTGTCAGGTCCCTAGTGCTCGCTTGGGCTAACTGAAGCGAAAGACCGCGTTGAAACCAATAAATGTAGTCTCCTTCTGAGAAGCCAACCATGGGTGCTGTCAGTCCTTCAAAACGCAACCGGTAGTCCTCCACGGACTCATTAGGTCGCATTCGATAAGTACCTGCGTGTAATTCTCGGTACATGGCAGCCACTTGCGACGGATTTCCGGGAGCGAAATGAGTAAGAAGCGCGTTAATTGGCTCTTCGAACGTAAAGTGCTCCTGCACAGTGGTCCAATGATCATACCATTCCCTCGCGACGCCGCTTAGTGTGGCCCCGATGAATAGACATTTCACTTCGTCGCGATCACCACCCTTTACCAACTTCAAATACCTCTTAGCGTTACGGACATAGGAGCGGGTGGCGCTTGCGATAATCTTGGGTTCGGCGTCGTGATGAATATGGAGATGAGGTGTTGGAACGACGAAGCCGGGAATCCCACCTTCATCCATAAGTTGCTGCAGCAATACCATCGCTGGGTTCTGTTCCGCCTCGATGGGCCTCACAGAATCTGGCGTCTCAGGGGGATCCTGAGCTGGATAAGGGTAGTTCGACTGGGGGACAACTGATTGGGGATTTTATAAGTGATCGACGTTCGATGCGGCCTCTGGTCCTTCATCGTGGACACTAATATTAGCCTGTTCACTTTCTCCTGTAGTTGGTGGATACTGATTATACGACATGTATTCCAATTAGTAACTTTCAAGGATAAGGAGATAAAGGTAGGACTATACCTTAGAAATTTTCTCTTGCATACCGTTCACGCTCGAGTGAACTCCGACGCGAACGGTAATGTAACCCACCAATGGGTTGTCACCTTCAAATTGATATCTCCTTAGTGTAGTATCCTGGGGTATCTACGGGTAGTGTCAAAGATTGGACCACCGATGGTCATCTTCCGATCAGGCCTTTGTAGGCCGACACAACAGAGGTACAACACTTAGTAACTGGTCCTGTCAGATATCCAACTTTACCGGGGCAGCGATTCCGAGTATGATGGCGATGGAATTTCTTCTGTGGACTTAAGACTTTTACAGGTAACGAAAGTATGATTAGTATTAACGGGCAGATATTATATCAAAAGTTCAGGCAGAAGATAATACAGTACCGGCTTTCCGACGAGGTTATCCCGTGATACCCCTCACCGCCATTCGCTCGTGCGAAAATCTACTTTTCCAATAGCGGTGGTGAGACAGCCGTGAGTCGAACCGTCTCACTACCAAACTTGTTGTATCCTTCCTTCTTCAATCATGCACTGGATCTGCACGTCTGGATGTTAGCTAAGTGCACACCAAACATACGAACAGCAAGGGGATCCAATACGAGCAAAGTGACAGCGGAAGACTCAACAATAAGGAAAGATCCAACTTACAATAGTCTTCGTTTACAAATGGATAGTTGGCCGTCAGACCCCGCGGGCAATGTTCATCACTCGGCTGAAGATGCTATGCTGGAATAGCTCAGGCCGAATATAAATGTATATAACGTATGTATCTGAATTAGATTATATTAAGTACGCGAGTACTTAATCCAAAGTCGAGCCGACTTCGGTCTCTAGGCGGCCGTCCTCACACCTATCACGTCGTGATACCGATGTGCAGTACAGGTCTCACTGGATTCCGATCTCAAGTGTGAGTACCTTCGTAGCACTATTCTAAATACCGCGTAATCCGTGATATTAATGGATGCAACGCATGCAATATGCAAAGGTCCGAATATCGATATTCGGTTGCCGACCCAACCATCACGATTGTCGCATTCTTGCATACGCGTATGGTTTATGACGTAGATGAGGTAATATTATTTAAAGTATTATTACGTGATATAAAATGCCAATGGGTAGATCGCGTATAAATTATCAGCATCGAGTCAAACATGTTGACCGACAGCGTGATGTCGTGGATGATAATGCAACGTGCCTGATTAGCTAGATATACTCGAATATATCATGCTAATACAATCATATCATACTTCATGATGCTCAAATGGGTTGCAGTCTACTTTGATGTAAACGGTGATCGAACCCGCGTACAACAAAAAAGCCCTGGACCGAGGATCCATATATGCAAAAGTGGGAATGCCGACGCTCGGAGTTTGATCGTCGGAAGTTCGCTAATCTTTGCCTGAGGTGTGCGGGAGAGCACCCTACTCGCGATTGCCCTCTGTTACCGCCTTTTGTGCCTAAGACGACTTAGGAAGTTGCCCGGGATGCGGAGGAAGGGACTCCTCCCAGGACTTAAGGAAGTGAACGTGGCTGCTGGCCGTCTTTGCGTCCGGCTGTGAAGGCTCTTTTACCTTCCGTTTTTGGACAAATCGAGCACACTGTCGGGCGACGCTTTCCGCTTGATGGCCGCACGGGACTAAATTATTTTGATTCGCTGTGTAACTTGTTTGCACCACGCTGTCCTCTGTCTTCCCTCGATTTATCTGGCCACGTTACTTTATTTATCCCTTCGTCTTTCCGCGAGTTGTGCGAGCAACTCACCAGGTACAAGAAGTACCGCCGTCAAAATCCGGACACCGCAGCTTGTATACTAATCCCTTCTTTTAGTCAACGCAAGGTCGCGTCGCTGTTGGAAGGTATGCAATGTGTCCTCTGATTCGAGTCGGACACCGCTTTGTTCAACGGTGTGGATGTAACGGAAAACCGGCGACCTTACCCAAACTACCTTATGCTGCTGAAGTTTGGTTTGGGGCCCCTCTTTTGGATTCTACCAGGTTCAAGCCTGCCATAGGGTCACTTCTACTTTCTGCGGAGTCGACTCCGACAGGAAATCGTGTCCCTATCATCGAAATTGGCCTCGGAGGTCGACTGATGAAGGCGCTCGTGGATACCGGCGCCAGCGACGACTTCATCTCAGCAAAGGAGGTGAATGTTGTACCTCTCCTTCGTGTTTGCTCATAAGTATCTGCACGTCTGAAAGCTTCCGACACCGATGCGCAAGCACTTGCAAGTACAGCAAGGCAAGCATGAGCAAACAGAGACAGCGGAAGACTTCAAGACAGGAAGAGATATAACTTACAGTCTTACAGATCGAAACGGTGCAATGGATGAAATCGCCGTCAGCGCCGGAAGCAAGCAATCATCACACGGCGGTGATAAGCGAAGTTCAGGCTTAGCTCGGGCTAAGTAGAATAGCGATTAGCAATAATAATGTAGAACACACGAGTGTTCTCCGGTATCGAATGTCTTCTTACTTAGCCGTCCTCGCATCTGTTATACTCGCAGCATCGCAATGCCGTACGATTCACACTAGGAGGCCGATCCTAAGTGTGACAACCCTACTGCATGTAGGCGATGTCCATGCATAACAACGTATAAGCCTTTCCGGCATTCGCATGATGCAAGGGTCCGAATAACGATATTCGGTTGCAAGGCATGCATCGCGACGAGTGCGGTGCTCTCGACGTGTGCTGTAATGAAGTAATATTATATCAAATAATATTACTTATCGTTTTGTAGCACGAGCATAATGCGCACTTCAATAATTCGGGATTTCATGCATGCTAGGCGGATTTGCCATGATGCGATGTCGCGATGGATAATGATGACATACCAAATGCATATATAAATGTATACGAATACATTTATATCATGCAAGTTCATTCATATGCAGTGATCGTTCATGCGTTCATCAAAATAGCACTTCGCCTCGTAGGGTCGCATCGACCTACACATCCGCGGGAAACGAACTGTAGCACAACAATTATCCCCCCTCCCGTATGCAGCGTCCTCGCTGCTTCATACAGCATCGACTGCAGGGGTCATTGGGCTTGCGTGGCACGTTTGCGGGCTTCTTCTAGCAGAGGCTTCATGTCCTGCGAGAAGTTGCGTGCCGGTTCCCACAAGTTGTGCTCGCTGGTATACCCTGTCCACTTGACCAAGTACTCGTGTACTGTTCGCTTACGTCGGTGTCGGCCCACATGACGCGCGCGATAATCTAACACCCGCTCCACATCATAAAACTTCTGTTTACCAGCAATCCAGGTCTCGGGAACTGGTTCGATCACTGCAGGGGCGTTAGCAGGCTCAGGGACGGGTTCCGTACCACGATAAGGATGGACAAGCAATACGTGAAACGTGGGGTGAATGGTCATATCAGCGGGTGATGCAAGCTCCACAGCCACATTCCCAACCATGCGCATGACAGGATACGGACCAATCCAGCGGGGTAAGAGTTTTCGGGATCCGTCGGCCAAGGAACGCAAGTTCTTGGTGCTTAGCAACACGAGTTGCCCTTCCGAAAACGTCACATCCTGCTTGGATTTGTTGTAGTATTCCGTCGTTCGTTGCTGTGCCGCGTCCAAACACGACTTCACGTCTGTGATTCGGGACATAAAAGACTTGGCAAAAAGCTTAGCAGCAAGCACGTTCACTTCCAACTCACGCCACACGGGTAGCGTGGGATGAAACCCGTAGTTAAGAAAGAACGGACTTTTGCCTGTAGAGCGGTTAACAGCGTTGTTAAGTGCGAATTCTGCCGCAGTCAAAAACGTGTCCCAAACGAGGGGTGTGCGACCAGCATAATTGTGCAACATATCACCCAACGTGCGATTTGTGCGTTCGGTTTGACCATCAGTCTGCGGGTGGTACGCTGTGCTCAGGTTGACGCGCATGCCAACTAGCTTGCAGAGCGCTTCCCAAAACTTAGACGTGAACTGCCGACCGCGGTCTGAGATCACGTTTTTGGGAACCCCGTGTAACCGAACCACATTGTCGAAAAACAAGCGTGCGGTTTGCTCAGCCGTGCAGGACGATGTGCATGGTGCTAGGTGGACCATCTTAGTCAGGCGATCGACCATAACGAACACCGCATCATATCCCCCCTCAGTTTTGGGCAGCGCGACTACGAAGTCCATGGAAACACTTTCCCAAGGCGCATCCGGGACAGGCAACGGTTGCAACAACCCATGGCCCTTACCGGACAAAGCCTTATTGCGCTGGCACAGACTGCATATCTGTACGAAGTTCACTGCATCTTTAGCCAAGCGAGACCACCAAAAGGAACGTTGCACCAACTCGACCAACCGCTTGCTACCAGGGTGTCCTGCTAACGGGTCCTCATGGAACCGCGCAAGGATGTCGTAGCGTAGCGCGTCGTCGTTCGGAACGATGATTTGCGTAGCTGCACCCTCCGTCCGTAGCCAAAGGCCATTCTGCTTGTGAAGGTTTTCTACATTAGCCGGCTCCGAGAACCAGGCATCTGCATTGTAGGCAACCTTCAACCGCTCCATGAGGTCCGTCGTGATGTTGTATCCTTAATGCATTTCGGTAATTCATTAAGATATAATAATTATCTGTTTATTATTTTATAATATAATATATTTAATTATCATATTAACTGTTTCATGTTTCCATCTGGCATTCGATTTGTGGATTTGGTCTCGGCTGTCGACGACCAATACTAACCGACTTCCTGAAACATCCGAACCTGTCGGTTACTCCATAACCTGTATGGAATGGGCCATTTACCGCCTGAATGGTAAATGGTGGAACATCTGGTTCCTGGTTCACTGAATCTCCGGTTGTAGTGGTGACTTCTGAAGGTCACGCCCGGTTCGAGGCCTTATGGTCTCTCAAGTACGACCTAGTCGGCGGCTCTACTTAATCGGGCTCTGGCACAACAACCGGTATCTTTTGATACCACCCTTCGTGGGTACCATATACAACAAGCTGGTATCGAGACCGTTCCTCCCTGGGACGTCTCGTCAAGTCTTCCGCTGAAATCGTTCAAGCCTTCTCAAGTCTTGCTGTGGTAACTGCTCAAGCCACTCTAACCGCGCAACGCGCTCAAGCCACTCAAGCTGCCCTTTTATAAATGGACATCGACCACGATCTTCCTCCTGCCGACATCCCTCTGGACATGGAGACATTGCCTGAGGAGCTGGGCGCCGCCATTTTCGCTGCGGCTACCACCGGTCTGTAATATTCACGAAATTAGTCTAGTGACACTTAGAACCTGCTCTCTGTGAGTTTGGCTGTGCTTTCTGTTAAAGTCAATCTCTAAGTTAGTCGCGGTCAACGTGGCTCGCGACCTAGACAATTCTGCCTTCTCTGTTAGGTAATATCTTCCTGCAACACTGCTTTCTATCTAGAACTTGTATTGCAGTTTTGCTGAGGAATCCCTGTAGTTGCGGGTTCGATAGTACCTTCGCATCGAATCCAACGAGGAGTCGACTTCGTGAATTCACTTCGGCTTTCACTAATACATATATATCTCTATTACTTGAAAGGTATTGTGTTTGTTCCAACCGCCGTGAGTGCTTCTGCAGTGTCAACACCTCAGACCCTTCGGAGCGGCACCTCTGCCCAGTCACTCCGATCCATCGCAAATCAACTTCACGCGCGGACTTCAAAATTTTTGAAGTTCATCGAAGGCATCCAAGCGTTGGGTAGGCCCTGGTCCTTGCCTTTGCTTTGCCTTTCGCCAGAACAGTCACTCGCAGTTCGATCTGTTAGGCTTTCAGGCATACAATATGCAAGCCTCGAACTTAGCGAATGCTGTCTCGGCTCTTGCTGCCAACACCTTTCAGTTTGTTGGCCGGATTGCTGCTAATGCTAGCCAAGCGAATAGGTGGGAATGGCTCTCTAGGTTGACACAGCCACCAAATGCTGCTGTGGCAGGCGGTATCGACCTTCCGAACCAGCCTTCACCTATTCCCAGGCAAGGCGGCACAGCATCCCCTGAGGCACCTACATCACCTATTTATGCCCCATCCCCTTTTTATGTTCATGGCCCTGCTGTAGTGTCAAACCATTTGACACCTGGTGCCGTGGATATTCCTGGGATGGCTCCCGCTGCTGCCGCAACAACTTGTGCTGCTGTTGCGGGCACCTCTTCCAGGCCACCTGGGCCTCCTCATACTGGACATGAGGACGAGGTGATAAAAATAGCGATCGCAGTGCCTAAGCTGAATATCCCTATGGATGTTAAGCTTTCTGATTTAGGACGAGTTGCTGCGCCTCTAACACGGGCCTTTGTCCGTAATGTTAGGAACTACTTTGCCACAGCCCGTGGGGGTCAACAGGACTCTACGCGCCGTCTTTTCTTGGCCACTGCCTTTGAAGGCGCGGCAAGATTATGGCACGATCAATGGACTAACGCAAGGGATTCTTATACATCTGAGGAACTGCTAGAAGCACTGCTTGTCCGTTTTGCACCCCAGGTCCAGTCACGTGACACTGAGGCACGCCTGAAATTAAATGCTGGCAAATATCGCATGCGCCCTGGAGAAACTGTCTCTGCCTATCAGAGCCGCTTTGAGGCTCTTGTCACGCCCATTGCGGACCTGTCTGATAGTGAGCGTGTGTTTTGGTTTCAGCAGGGCCTCTCATCCGACCTTAGTGGGGACTGTGCAACTGACCTGTCGGGTAAAACCTTTAAGTCATATACAGACTTGGTTCAGTTCTCCCTGGGAGCTGAACTTAGGTTACTGGCCCGACGGGAATCTGACAAACTGGCCCGTCCCAAAATGAACATGCTGTCGGTACAGGACATGGCCTGCGACGACCCTGACGAGGAGACCCCGGCGCCCCCGACCAAAAAACCGCGGGCTGCATCCGTTCGTCCAGGCATCACCGGGCACGAGGATCAGCCGCGGCAGGTTAAGGGCGCCGGTAAGTCTAAGAGGGGCGGCGGACAGCAGGGGAGGCAGTTGGCCCCAAAAGGGGGCCACGTGCAGAAGAAGGGGCCCAAGCAGAACCTAGCGGAATATTTAACCACATTCAAATGTACTAGACGGGAGTTCCATTTCCGTAAACAACATGGGATGTGCCTCCGTTGCGGTTCCGACCAACATAGGGTTGACTCCTGCCCAATGCTGGGGGCGGAGAAAAATAAGGGTAAGGACCACTAGGAACTTGCCCAGGTTGGTATAGAGGGATCACCACCTGGGGTCTTTGCTGTGGGCCAGATGGTAGCAAAGTGCCGTGCAGTACGGGCTCTTTTGCCCTCTGTTTTAAACCAAGTGGAGCAGGTGATAGGGAGACGTTTTTCTTTTGATGCACGAACTGTCCGTGCCGGCTTTGATGGCTTTTGTAATCTGTTTGAGCCTCAAGGTCGCCCCCTATCCTCCGCTAACTTGGGTGGGTATACTATCTTGTTCACTCCCTCTTCACTCTGCGAGCTACAGAAGCAATTAGCTCTCTTTAGGGCATGCAAACGTCAACACCCTGATACCTCAGCATGCATCTTGCTGCCTGAGTATGTGTCCCGACGCAACCCTTCTTTTCTGTCGGGAATGCAACGGGTCTTAAGGTTTAATCCAGGGACGGCTCTTTTCCATAGCCTTGATATGGCAGGTGAGGTTGTTCAACTCCCTGGAAGCCCATACTCTGTTGACGTCTGGTTTGCTGCTCCTAAATCGGTTCAGGAGGGCTTGCCTGAGACTGAACCCTGTATTTCAGTTCTCTGCTTGCCTAAAGCTGCTGCCCTGATAGGTGCTGGCGTACCTCTGATCACCGTAAGTACGGCAGGTCGTACGTTCACCGCCCTAGCTGACTCTGGAGCCAGTGATGATTTCATTTCGGCTTCAGTGGTTACGCAGCTTGGCCTGAAACCTAGCCCATGCTCCTGGTCAGAAGTTACCCTTGCTGATGGGGGTAAGCAGGCTATCTTGGGGCAGGTTAATCTTCGTCTATCTGCAGGTCCTTTAAGGTTAAATGTCCGCCCATACGTGTTGCCTGAGCTAACTGACGCTGCCACGTATATCTTGGGTTCTTCCACGCTAGCACAGTATGGGGCTGTCCTTGACTATGAGTCTAAATCTTTGTGCCTGCGCAAGGGGAATCTAGTCTGCAAGGTACCCTTTACTACTGCCGGACAGCCACCAGATCAGATGACACCTGCGCCTTGCTTTAATTATGCAACCACTGCTATCTGTCAGCATACTGAACCTGAAGTTGTTGGCAGAAAAGCAGCAGTTCGCATGATTCGCAAGGGGGCCCATGCTTTACTAGTACGGCCCAAGTTGCACCTGAATGCAACTTCTATCCCAGCTGATGCCACTGACCCTGAGCTTGAGGCCCTGTTACAGGAATATGCAGATATATTCCAGGAGGTCCCTGGTAAGCCTCCAATGCGGCCTGTGGATCACACCATACCTTTGGTGCCTGGTGCAGTACCCGTTTCCCGCCCCATGTATCGGCTAAGCCCCTTGGAGCTGGACGAGGTCAAACGACAGGTTACTGAGCTGCTGAAAAAAGGTATGATACGGCCAAGCACATCCCCATACTCCGCCCCTATTCTGTTTGTGGGAAAGAAGGATGGGACTCTGAGAATGTGCATTGACTATAGGGGGTTAAATGCCGCAACAGTTAAGAACCGTTACCCCCTCCCACGTGTCGATGATCTGCTGGATAAGCTAAAAGATTCTGCATTCTTTAGCTCTATTGACCTCCAGCAGGGGTATAATCAGATTCGTATAGCAGAATCTGACATCCCTAAAACGGCTTTCCGTACGCCGTTTGGCCATTTTGAATATACCGTCCTTAGTTTCGGACTGACGAACGCCCCTGCAACGTTCCAAGCCGTCATGGACCGCATCTTCAGGCCATACATCGACAAATTCGTCATCTGTTATCTGGACGATATCCTGGTGTTTTCAAAGACCCGTGAGGAGCACATACAACACCTCCGCCTGGTCTTTGAGGTTCTGCGGCGTGAGCAGCTGTATGCTAAGCGTTCTAAGTGCCACTGGGCACAACCACAGGTGGAGTATCTGGGGCATATAGTGTCTCAGGGTGGCATACAGATGGACCCCCGGAAAACTGCTGTTGTTCGGGATTGGCCAGTGCCCTCCAACCTTCAGGAACTGCGTAAGTTTTTGGGCCTGACCAACTACTTTCGTAAGTTCATAGAGCGCTACTCAGTCATTGCTGCACCGCTAACAAACCTCACACGTAAGGGAGCCTTCTCTTCACCTGAGGCCTGGACCCCCGCATGCCAAGAAGCTTTTGATGCTTTGAAGCGTGCTATCTCTGATGATATTATCCTGCACTTCCCTGACTACTCATTGCCGTTCCGTGTAGAGGTCATAACTGATGCATCTATACATGGGACGGGGGCAGTTCTGTTGCAGCAGGGACGCCCCATTGCATACACGAGTAAGAAGTTTTCGGGGGCTGAAACCCGTTATACCACTGGGGAACAGGAATTTCTGGCGGTCCTACATGCCTTGAAGGAATGGCGATGTTACCTTGAGGGCCGGCCTTTTGCCCTCAAGACTGATCACAAACCCCTTACGTTTCTGCAAGGTGTGCCCTCCCTTAACCGACGCCAGGCCCGCTGGATGGAATACCTGGCACGGTTTAACTTTGATTGGGAGTACCTGAGCGGCTCACTTAACATAGCTGATGCTCTCAGTAGGCACCCCTCACTGCATGCAGCCATTCTGGCGGTAAGCACACGGAGTAGGTCTCAGGCAAAACCTAACTTCGTGCCCTCCGATTTTACCAAGCGCTTGAAACAGGCTTATGCAGCCGACCCGTGGTTCACAATTCACAACAACACGGGGCACTTGGTACAGGAGCATGGCTTATGGATTCGATCGGAAGGATCCCACCGTCAGATTGTCGTACCTAACGACGATTCATTACGTCGTGAACTTCTCTCACGTTTTCATGACGGCCCTCTTGCTGGGCATCCTGGCTGCACGCGGTTACTAGAGCTTTTGCGGCGTCAATTCTGGTGGCCCCGCATGGCTAAGGACACCGAAAATTATGTCCTCTGTTGCGACCTGTGCCAGCGCAATAAGGCCCAGTCTGGTAAAGCACATGGGCATCTCCAACCTCTTCCTATTCCTGACGCTCCGTGGGAAAGCGTCTCTATGGACTTTATTGTTGCGCTGCCCAAAACTGAGGGAGGATACGATGCCGTGCTGGTCCTGGTCGACCGTTTCACCAAGATGGTCCACCTGGCCCCCACGACATCATCCTGCACAGCTGAGCAAACGGCCCGTCTATTTTTCGACAATGTGGTACGTTTGCATGGGGTCCCCAAGTCCGTGGTATCTGACCGCGGCACTCAATTTGCAAGTAAGTTTTGGGGCGCCCTGGGGACTCTGGTAGGAATGCGGGTGAACCTGTCCACCGCCTACCACCCCCAATCTGATGGGCAAACAGAGCGTGTTAACCGTGCCCTGGGTGATATGCTCCGTAACTTTGCAGGACGCACCCCTACTGCATGGGATACCTACCTAGCCGCTGCTGAGTTTGCCATTAATAACGCTACTAACCGGTCCGTTGGTAATAGTCCGTTTTTCCTGAATTACGGTTTTAACCCTGCTTTGCCTGTTTGGCGGGAGTTGGACGTAAATGTTCCAGCTGCAAAAACGTTTGCTAAGTCTTTCGTGTCCCGACTAACTGACGCTAAAGCTTGCCTGGAAGCTGCACAGCAACGGGCTATGGACTATTATAACAAGTCCAAAAAGGACGTCACGTTCACCAAGGGCCAGCTGGTTATGTTGAGCACGAAGAACCTTCGTTCCCTGGCTGATGGGTCTCGCAAGTTATTACCGCGCTTTGTGGGGCCTTATCCTGTCGTACGCATGGTAGGGTCGGTGGCTGTAGAGTTACAACTCCCATCTGACCTACGCATTCATCCCACATTTCATGTATCTCTCGTACGTCCATATCGGGGTACTCTGCCTGAGGCTAACGATAGCATCCCTCCTGTTACGGAAGCTAATCCCTCTACCTGGTTATCGGGTAAGCAGACCCTGTATGCTGTCGAACGTATCCTAGATTACCGTGCACGACGCGTTGGCAAGGGCAGGCGTAAGCGCAATGTGCATGAGTACCTGGTTAAATGGTCTGGGTATTCATCTGAGCACAATAGCTGGGAACCGGCACGTAACTTCACCCCTGACATGAAACCCCTGCTTGATGAAGCTAGGCTGCGGGCACAGTCTAAGGACGGACCTCTCTGACGCTGTCCTACTTCAACCTGTCTGCTCTCTTCTTATGCATCGGGACGCTGCATCTAGAGGGGGAACAATTGTTGTATCCTTAATGCATTTCGGTAATTCATTAAGATATAATAATTATCTGTTTATTATTTTATAATATAATATATTTAATTATCATATTAACTGTTTCATGTTTCCATCTGGCATTCGATTTGTGGATTTGGTCTCGGCTGTCGACGACCAATACTAACCGACTTCCTGAAACATCCGAACCTGTCGGTTACTCCATAACCTGTATGGAATGGGCCATTTACCGCCTGAATGGTAAATGGTGGAACATCTGGTTCCTGGTTCACTGAATCTCCGGTTGTAGTGGTGACTTCTGAAGGTCACGCCCGGTTCGAGGCCTTATGGTCTCTCAAGTACGACCTAGTCGGCGGCTCTACTTAATCGGGCTCTGGCACAACAACCGGTATCTTTTGATACCACCCTTCGTGGGTACCATATACAACACGTGATCGGCACCTCCTCGTTACGCGGTCGCAAGACGGGCGCTGCCAAAATTGCAGCGTGTAGCGACGGATGTCGACTGAGAGCATCGGCAATATTCAGTTTACCAGAAATGTACTCCCAGGTGCAGTCGAACCTAGCTAGGTATTCCATCCACCGAGCCTGACGGCGGCTCAACATCGGAACGCTTTGCAAAAACGTTAGGGGCTTGTGGTCAGTCTTTCAAGTAAATGGGCGTCCCTCGAGGTAACAGCGCCATTCCTTTAAAGCATGCAGTACTGCCAGAAGCTCCTGTTCCCCGGTGGTGTAGTGAATCTCTGCACCAGAAAACTTCTTACTCGTGAAGGCGATCGGTCGCCCTTCCTGTAACAATACAGTGCCGCTTCCAAGTTCTGAGGCATCAGACACTACCTCAACACGAAACGGCAACGAGTAATCAGGGAATGCAAGGGTGACATCTTCGGCAACGGTTGGCTTGAGCTCTTCGAATGCCCGCTGGCATTGCGACGTCCACGACTCGAGTGAAACGAAAACGCCTTTGCGAGTTAAGTTAGTAAGCGGGGCCGCAATGATGGAATATTCTTCAATGAACTTTCGGAAATAATTGGTCAAGCCAAGGAACTTACGCAGCTCCGTGAGGTTCTGAGGCGCGGGCCAATCGTGAACCACGGCGACCTTCCGCGGGTCCATCTTCACACCAGTGGCCGACACAATGTGGCCCAAATATTCCACCTGAGGCTGCGCCCAAAAGCATTTGGCGCGTTTAGCAAACAATTGCTCCCGCCTCATAACGTCGAGCACGAGCCGAAGATGCTCCAAGTGCTCCTCGCGCGTCTTAGAATAAACCAAGATGTCATCCAGGTAGCAAACAACGAACCTGTCGATAAACGGCCTAAACATTCGGTCCATGACCGCCTGAAACGTTGCAGGGGCATTAGTCAACCCAAACGATAGGACCGAATACTCAAAGTGACCGAAGGGCGTCCGAAAAGCGGTTTTCGGAATATCAGAGGCAGCGATGCGAATCTGATTATAGCCCTGTTGCAAGTCAATCGAGGAGATATAAGCCGATCCCTTCAGCTTATCCAACAGGTCGTCAACGCGAGGCAAAGGGTAGCGATTTTTCACCGTACTCGCGTTCAACCCCCGGTAATCGATGCACATGCGCAAGGTCCCATCCTTCTTACCGACAAACAAAATCGGTGCAGAATACGGGGATGTGCTGGGGCGTATCATACCCTTCGTGAGCAAATCCATCACCTGGCGCTTCACCTCGTCCAGCTCCAATGGACTCAACCTGTACATTGGCCGGGCCGTAGGCTGCGCTCCAGGCATGAGAGGGATTGTGTGATCAACAGGACGCATAGGTGGCAGCCCAGGGATATCTTTGAAGACGTCCTCATACTGTGACAGTAGGGCCTCAACATCAGGAACCACAGAAATCTGCGCGGTGGTGGCACTGCAGCCCACCCCCGGCCTCAAAAGCACTCCGTGGGCACCCTTCCGTAACAAACGGACGGCCTCCTTACGCCCGACTAGCTCCGGTTCGATTCGCACGGCCATTGCGGTCATGGCGAAATTAACCATGGGCACCGCCTCAGCTTCGCCCTCCTTTGGTGTGACATGTTCGAACGACAGGAAAGGTACCTTAATCGACAGAGTACCCTTGCACATATGCAGGGTTGCGGTCTCCATGTCGATGCGCGCGCGGTACTGTCATAATGTCGAAGACCCCATTATGTACGGTGCAGTCTCTGCTAAGCCCTGCAGCACGTACGGCCGGGTCACAACACGCAAAGGGCCTATCGATAGGCTAAGGGTGATCCTGCCCACGATGGGATGCTTACCCCCGTCGGCAAGGGTAACCTGTGGACAATCAGACGACTCTGGGGTCAACCCCAGCGCATTCACCTCTGCGACAGAGATGAAGTCGTCGCTGGCACCGGTGTGAACAAGTGCCTTCAGAGTACGGCCATTCAAACCGATCTGAACCACCGGGACACGGTTATCTACGAGCGACTGCCCAGCAGACAACGTCAGTGCACTTAGGGCGGGTCCGTAACTTACGGCACCCTCATCAGGAGCTTCGTACCAAACGTCAACCGAGTAGGGTGTCCCTGGCCACGGAGCCAGCATACCCTCCCGATCCACACCATTAAACAAAACAGTGCCTGGCTCGAACCGGTGGACACACTGCATACCCCTTAACGATGCCTCTGCCTTGCGCCGACAGAAAGCGGGGAGTAATACACATGCGGCGGTGCCTGGATATTGACGCCTACATCTCCTGTATACGGCCAACTGTTCCGACATCTCACGCAGAGACGAGGGGATGAACAAAACCACGTGGTTAGACAGATCGGTAGACGATAGGGTCAGCGTGGTGTAAACAAATTACACAACGGATCGAAGCAGAGAAGTCCCGTGCGTCCGTAAAGCGTGATGCGTCACGCAATGACTTGCTCGATGTGTCCAAGTATGCAAGGCAACAATGCCTTCATGGCTGGCCGTAAGGATGACCACCGACCACGTGTTAGTTCAGAAATCCCGGGCGGTGCCCCCTCCGCAGGAACCCGGGCAAGCCCCTATTTCGGCTGAGGTACAAACGGCGGCAGTAACGGGCAATCCTTTGTAGGATGACTTTCCGCGCACCGTAGACAAACATTGGCCGCTTTCCGACCCTCGAACTCGGAACGATTGCAATTCCATTTTGGCATAAACAAGTCATCCGTGCGAGTCCGCTTCGCATTGGGGTCAGAGTGCTGTGCGGCTGCCGACGACGGCGCACCACCACGCCTCCTGCTCTTAGCTGGGTCCGAGCTCGGACCTGCTCCTCCTGACCCACGAACACCCGAGCTAGTGCCCCCGCGCGCCTGGCGTTGCCGGTTGCTGCGTCGCGTCGCGGCAGTAGGTGAGGGGCGGGTCGCTCCAAGTTCCTGGTCTAGAGCTACAGCTTCCCCAAGCGGATCCTGCACTTGCACGGCATTTGCACGAGGGGCAGACTTGACTTCTTCCTCACCAGCAAGGGGTCGTATTTCCGTACCCTTAGCAAATGTGACCAAGGCATCATACAACTTGAACGGCACCCCAGACAAGTCAGTAGCGCACCATTTAGCCAAAAGTTTCGTCAGGCCTCGCTTAAACCAAAAGACACGCTCATTCTCAGTGAGGTCAGCAATGGGGGTCACAAGTGCTTCGAAGCGTGACTGGTACGCAGGTACATTTTCACCCCAACGCATGTGGTAGCTACTGGCCGCCAAGACCTTACGAGCCTCCACATTACGTGCTTGCACCTCAGTAGCGAACCGTGCCAGCAGAGCGGCGATCATCTCGTCAAAAGTATATTCACCCCGGGCGGTGGTCCATTCATGATACCAGTCCTTCGCTGAGCCCTCGAGGGTGTTACCAACGAAGAGACACCTGATACCATCATTATCGCCACCATGAACAGCCTGGAGATACTTTTTAGCGTCACGCACATACGCACGAGTTGCATCGGCTATGCTAGGTCCTGGTGAATCTTCTCAAGAGTACTGTCGGTAGGATCACCGAATCGTTTTGTACTCTTGCCTTTGCGATAGAAGTTGACTTCTATTACGCAAACAGGTATTGCTTCGTGTTCCATGTCCGTGGAACGCGACGATACGCCGCACACTAGCTTAGCTAGCCAACCCGATTTTGTTGTGGCTGCTAGAGCTCCGGATAGAGGTCTTGAGACTGTTGGCACGCGAGCCACTCAAGAGCCCCTTGTCCTTCAGACCCCTGCTCACTTAATTGTGCCGCATTCAGCAGTTAATACGAATATGGACAACACTGCTGGACCACGGGTTCTGCCGTTACCTCAAGCGCGAGGGCACGACGCCATCCCTGAGGTGATGAGATTGTCAATTCCCGTTCCTAGGCTTAATATCTCGCTGACTGAAAAGACACCAGGACCTAGCATAGCCGATGCAACTCGTGCGTACGTGCGTGACGCTAAAAAGTATCTCCAGGCTGTTCATGGTGGTGATAATGATGGTATCAGGTGTCTCTTCGTTGGTAACACCCTTGAGGGCTCAGCGAAGGACTGGTATCACGAATGGACCACCGCCCGGGGTGAATATACTTTTGACGAGATGATCGCCGCTCTGCTGGCACGGTTCGCTACTGAGGTGCAAGCACGTAATGTGGAGGCTCGTAAGGTCTTGGCGGCCGGTAGCTACCACATGCATCGGGGTGAAAATGTACCTGCGTACCAGTCACGCTTCGAAGCACTTGTGACCCCCATTGCTGACCTCACCAAGACCGAGCGTGTCTTTTGGTTTAAGCGAGGCCTGACGAAACTTTTGGCTAAATGGTGCGCTACTGACTTGTCTGGGGTGCCGATCAAGTCGTATGATGCCTTGGTCACATTTGCTAAGGGTACGGAGATACGACTCCTTGCCGGTGAGGAAGAAGTCAAGTCCGCCCCTCGTGCAAATGCCGTGCAAGTGCAGGATCCGCTTGGGAAGCTGTAGCTCTAGACCAGGAACTTGGAGCGACCCGCCCCTCACCTACTGCCGCGACGCGACGCAGCAACCGGCAACGCCAGGCGCGCGGGGGCACTAGCTCGGGTGTCCGTGGGTCAGGAGGAGCAGGTCCGAGCTCGGACCCAGCTAAGAGCAGGAGGCGTGGTGGTGCGCCGTCGTCGGCAGCCGCACAGCGCTCTGACCCCAATGTGAAGCGGACTCGCACGGATGACTCGTTTATGCCAAAATGGAATTGCAATCGTTCCGAGTTCGAGCGTCGGAAAGCGGCCAATGTTTGTCTACGGTGCGCGGAAAGTCATCCTACAAAGGATTGCCCGTTACTGCCGCCGTTTGTACCTCAGCCGAAATAGGGGCTTGCCCGGGTTCCTGCGGAGGGGGCACCGCCCGGGATTTCTGAACTAACACGTGGTCGGTGGTCATCCTTACGGCCAGCCATGAAGGCATTGTTGCCTTGCGTACTTGGACACATCGAGTGAGTCATTGCACGACGCATCACGCTTGACGGACGCACGGGACTTCTCTGCTTCGATCCGTTGTGTAATTTGTTTACACCACGCTGACCCTATCGTCTATCGATCTGTCTAACCACGTGGTTTTGTTCATCCCCTCGTCTCTGCGTGAGATGTCGGAACAGTTGGCCGTATACAGGAGATGTAGGCGTCAATATCCAGGCACCGCCGCATGTGTATTACTCCCCGCTTTCTGTCGGCACAAGGCAGAGGCATTGTTAAGGGGTATGCAGTGTGTCCACCGGTTCGAGCCAGGCACCGTTTTGTTTAATGGTGTGGATCGGGAGGGTATGCTGGCTCCGTGGCCAGGGACACCCTACTCGGTTGACGTTTGGTACGAAGCTCCTGATGAGGGTGCCGTAAGTTACGGACCCGCCCTAAGTGCACTGACGTTGTCTGCTGGGCAGTCGCTCGTAGATAACCGTGTCCCGGTGGTTCAGATCGGTTTGAATGGCCGTACTCTGAAGGCACTTGTTCACACCGGTGCCAGCGACGACTTCATCTCTGTCGCAGAGGTGAATGCGCTGGGGTTGACCCCAGAGTCGTCTGATTGTCCACAGGTTACCCTTGCCGACGGGGGTAAGCATCCCATCGTGGGCAGGATCACCCTTAGCCTATCGATAGGCCCTTTGCGTGTTGTGACCCGGCCGTACGTGCTGCAGGGCTTAGCAGAGACTGCACCGTACATAATGGGGTCTTCGACATTATGACAGTACCGCGCGCGCATCGACATGGAGACCGCAACCCTGCATATGTGCAAGGGTACTCTGTCGATTAAGGTACCTTTCCTGTCGTTCGAACATGTCACACCAAAGGAGGGCGAAGCTGAGGCGGTGCCTATGGTTAATTTCGCCGTGACCGCAATGGCCGTGCGAATCGAACCGGAGCTAGTCGGGCGTAAGGAGGCCGTCCGTTTGTTACGGAAGGGTGCCCACGGACTGCTTTTGAGGCCGGGGGTGGGCTGCAGTGCCACCACCGCGCAGATTTCTGTGGTTCCTGATGTTGAGGCCCTACTGTCACAGTATGAGGACGTCTTCAAAGATATCCCTGGGCTGCCACCTATGCGTCCTGTTGATCACACAATCCCTCTCATGCCTAAGGCGCAGCCTATGGCCCGGCCAATGTACAGGTTGAGTCCATTGGAGCTGGACGAGGTGAAGCGCCAGGTGATGGATTTGCTCGCGAAGGGTATGATACGCCCCAGCACATCCCCGTATTCTGCGCCGATTTTGTTTGTCGGTAAGAAGGATGGGACCTTGCGCATGTGCATTGATTACAGGGTGTTGAATGCGAGTACGGTGAAAAATCGCTACCCTTTGCCACGCGTTGACGACCTGTTGGATAAGCTGAAGGGATCGGCTTATTTCTCCTCGATTGACTTGCAACAGGGCTATAATCAGATTCGCATCGCTGCCTCTGATATTCCGAAAACCGCTTTTCGGACGCACTTCGGTCACTTTGAGTATACGGTCCTATCATTTGGGTTGACTAATGCCCCTGCGACGTTTCAGGCGGTCATGGACCGAATGTTTAGGCCGTTTATCGACAGGTTCGTTGTTTGCTACCTGGATGACATCTTGGTTTATTCTAAGACGCGCGAGGAGCACTTGGAGCATCTTCGGCTCGTGCTCGACGTTATGAGGCGGGAGCAATTGTTTACTAAACGCGCCAAATGCTTTTGGGCGCAGCCTCAGGTGGAATATTTGGGCCACATTGTGTCGGCCACTGGTATGAAGATGGACCCGTGGAAGGTCGCCGTGGTTCACGATTGGCCCGCGCCTCAGAACCTCACGGAGCTGCGTAAGTTCCTTGGCTTGACCAATTATTTCCGAAAGTTCATTGAAGAATATTCCATCATTGCGGCCCCGCTTACTAACTTAACTCGCAAAGGCGTTTTCGTTTCGCTCAAGTCGTGGACGTCGCAATGCCAGCGGGCATTCGAAGAGCTCAAGCGAACCGTTGCCGAAGATGTCACCCTTGCATTCCCTGATTACTCGTTGCCGTTTCGTGTTGAGGTAGTGTCTGATGCCTCAGTATTTGGAAGCGGCGCTGTATTGTTACAGGAAGGGCGACCGATCGCCTTCACGAGTAAGAAGTTTTCTGGTGCAGAGATTCGCTACACCACCGGGGAACAGGAGCTTCTGGCAGTACTGCATGCTTTAAAGGAATGGCGCTGTTACCTCGAGGGACGCCCATTTACTTTAAAGACTGACCACAAGCCCCTAACGTTTTTGCAAAGCGTTCCGATGTTGAACCGCCGTCAGGCTAGGTGGATGGAATACCTAGCTAGGTTCGACTGCACCTGGGAGTATATTTCTGGTAAATTGAATATTGCCGATGCTCTCAGTCGACATCTGTCGCTACACGCTGCAATTTTGGCAGCGCCCGTCGTGCGACCGCATAACGAGGAGGTGCCGATCGCGACGGACCTTGTGGAGCGGTTGAAGGTTGCCTACAATGCAGATGCCTGGTTCTCGGAGCCGGCTAATGTGGAATACCTTCGCAAGCAGAATGGCCTTTGGCTACGGACGGAGGGTGCAGCTACGCAAATCGTTGTTCCGAACGACGATGCACTACGCTACGACATCCTTGCGCGGTTCCAGGTTAGCAGGACACCCTGGTAGCAAGCGGTTGGTCGAGTTGGTGCAACGTTCATTCTGGTGGCCTCGTTTGGCTAAGGATGCGGCGAACTTCGTACAGACATGCAGTCTGTGCCAGCGCAATAAGGCTTTGTCCGGTAAGGGCCATGGGTTGTTGCAACCGTTGCCTGTCCCAGATGCGCCTTGGGAAAGTGTTTCCATGGACTTTGTAGTCGCGCTGCCCAAAACTGAGGGGGGATATGATGCGGTGTTCGTTATGGTCGATCGCCTGACTAAGATGATCCACTTAGCACCATGCACATCATCCTGCACGGCTGAACAAACCGCACACTTGTTTTCCGACAATGTGGTTCGGTTACACGGGGTTCCCAAAAACGTGATCTCGGACCGCGGTCGGCAGTTCACGTCTAAGTTTTGGGAAGCACTCTGCAAGCTAGTTGGCATGCGCGTCAACCTGAGCACGGCGTACCACCCGCAGACTGATGGTCAAACCGAACGCACAAACCGCACGTTGGGTGATATGTTGCGCAATTATGCTGGTCGCACACCCCTCGTTTGGGATACGTATTTGACTGCAGCAGAATTTGCGCTTAACAACGCTGTTAACCGCTCTACAGGCAAAAGTCCGTTCTTTCTTAACTACGGGTTTCATCCCGCGCTACCCATGTGGCGTGAGTTGGAAGTGAACGTGCCTGCTGCTAAGCTTTTTGCCAAGTCTTTTATGTCCCGAATCACAGACGCGAAGTTGTGTTTGGACGCGGCACAGCAACGAACGACGGAATACTACAACAAATCCAAGCAGGATGTGACGTTTTGGAAGGGCAACTCGTGTTGCTAAGCACCAAGAACTTGCGTTCCTTGGCCGACGGATCCCGAAAACTCTTACCCCGCTGGATTGGTCCGTATCCTGTCGTGTGCATGGTTGGGAATGTGGCTGTGGAGCTTGCATTACCCGCTGATATGACCATTCACCCCACGTTTCACGCATCGCTTGTCCGTCCTTATCGTGGTATGGAACCCGTCCCTGAGCCTGCTAACGCCCCCGCAGCGATCAAACCAGTTCCCGAGACCTGGATCGCTGGTAAACAGAAGTTTTACGATGAGGAGCGGGTGTTAGATTATCGCGTGCATCGTGTGGGCCGACACCGACGTAAGCGGACAGTACACGAGTACTTGGTCAAGTGGACAGGGTATACCAGCGAGCACAACTTGTGGGAACCGGCATGCAACTTCTCGCAGGACATGAAGCCCCTGCTCGAAGAAGCCCGCAAACGTGCCACGCAAGCCCAATGACCCCTGCAGTCGATGCTGTATGAAGCAGCGAGGACGCTGCATACGGGAGGGGGGATAATTGTTGTGCTACAGTTCGTTTCCCGCCGATGTGTAGGTCGATGCGACGCTACGAGGCGAAGTGCTATTTTGATGAACGCATGAATGATCACTGCATATGAATGAACTTGCATGATATAAATGTATTCGTATATATTTATATATGCATTTGGCATATCACCATCGCGTCATTGCATCATGGCGAATCCGCCTAGCATGCATGAAATCCCGAATCATTGAAGTGCGCATTATTCTCGTGCTATAATATTACTCGTGATATAATATTACTTCATTACAGCACACGTTGAGAGCGCCGCACCCGTCGCAATACATGCCTTACAACCAAATATCGTTATTCGGACCCTTGCATCATGCGAATGCCGGAAAGGCTTATACATTGTTATGCTTGGACATCGCCTATATGCAGTAGGGTTGTCACACTTAGGATCGGCCTCCTAGTGTGAACCGTACGACATCGCGATGCTGCGAGTATAACAGATGCGAGGACGGCTAAGTAAGAAGACATTCGATACCGGAGAACACTCGTGTGTTCTACACTATTATTGCTAATCGCTATTCAACTTAGCCTGAGCTAAGCCTGAACTTCGCTTATCACCGCTGTGTGATGATTGCTTGCTTCCGGCGCTGACGGCAAGTTCATCCTTTGCATCACTTCGATCTGTAAGACTGTAAGTTATATCTCTTCTTGTCTTGAAGTCTTCCGCTGTCTCTGTTTGCTCGTGCTTGCCTTGCTGTACTTGCAAGTGCTCGCGCATCGGTGTCGGAAGCCTTCAGATGCGCAGATACTTATGAGCAAACACGAAGGAGAGGTACAACAACGGGTGCAATGGAATGCTACCACCACGCAGTCCACCGTGAAGGATCTTGAGGTCGAAGCTCTCCTGCATAAATATGCTGATGTCTTTGGCGACATCCCAGGGCTCCCACCTATGCGACCTGTTGACCATACGATCCCTCTTGTGCCTGGAGCACAACCCGTTTCACGACCTATGTACAGGTTAAGCCCGTTGGAGCTGGATGAAGTGAAGCGGCAAGTGGGGGATCTGCTTGCAAAGGGTATGATTCAGCCCAGCACATTGCCATATTCTGCGCTGATATTGTTTGTCGGTAAGAAGGATGGGACGTTGCACATGTGCATTGATTATCAGGGCTTGAATGCGACCACGATAAAAAATTGCTACCCTTTGCCGCGCGTCGACGACCTGCTCGACAAGCTGATAAGCTCAGCTTATTTTTCCTCGATTGACCTTCAACAAGGGTATAATCAGATACGCATTGCTGCTTCTGATATTCCGAAAACCACTTTCCGGACCCCCTTTGGTCACTTCGAGTACACGGTCTTGTCGTTTGGACTTACTAATGCGCCCACCATATTTCAAGCAGTGATGGATCGCATGTTCAGACCGTATATCGACAGGTTCGTCGTCTGTTACTTGGATGATATTTTGATATATTCCAAAACACGCGAGGAGCACCTGAAGCATCTCGAGCTCGTGCTTGAGGTGATGAAGCAGGAGCAATTGTTTGCTAAACGCGCCTAGTGTTCATGGGCGCAGCCTCAGGTGGAGTATTTGGGCCACATCGTGTCAGCCATTGGGGTAAGGATGGACCCATGGAAAGTAGCTGTGGTTCACGAATGGCCTGCGCCACAGTGTTGTATCCTTCCTTCTTCGATCATGCACTGAATCTGCACGTCTGGATGTTAGCTAGTGCGCATGCAATATGCAATGGTCCGAATATCGATATTCGGTTGCCGACCCAACCATCGCGATCGTCCCCTTCTTGCATACGCGTATGGTTTATGACGTAAATGAGGTAATAATATTTAAAGTATTATTACGTGATATAAAATGCCAATGGATAGATTGCGCATTAATTATCAGCCTCGAGTCAAACATGTTGACCGACAGCGATAGCGTAGACGATAATGCGACATGCCTGATTAGCTAGATATACTTGAATATATCATGCTAATATAATCATATCATGCTTCATGATGCTCAAATGGGTTGCAGTCTATTCCGGTGTAAACGGCGATCAAACCCGCGTACAACACGCAGAACCTCACCGAACTACGCCAGTTCTTAGGTTTGACCAACTACTTCCGTAAGTTTGTTAATAAATACTCCATCCTTGCGGCCCCGCTTACAAATCTGACGAGGAAAGGAGGTTTCGCGTCTCTAGAGGCCTGGACACCCGTGTGTCAGCAGGCATTCGAAGAGCTCAAGTGAATTGTTGCCGACAACATTACCCTTTCTTTCCCTGATTACTCGTTGCCGTTTCGTGTTGAAGTTGTGTCGGATGCTTCCTTGCATGGACGTGGCGCTGCATTGTTGCAGGAAGGACGACCGATCGCCTTCACGAGTAAAAAGTTCTCGGGTGCAGAGACCCGATACACGACCGGAGAGCAGGAGCTGTTGGCAGTTCTACATGCTTAAAAGGAGTGGCGTTGTTACCTCGAAGGCCGCCCTTTTACATTGAGGACCGACCACAAACCGCTGACATTCTTACAGAGTGTCCCAACGCTTAACCGACGACAAGCCCGGTGGATGGAGTATCTATCTCGTTTTGACTGTACATGGGAGTATATCGCCGGCAGAATTAATATTGCTGACGCCCTCAGTCGCCATCCATCATTACACGCTGCAATTCTAGCAGCACCCGTTACCCGTTCGCGCAGTCAGGAGGTGCCGATAGCAGCGGACCTTGCGCAGCAACTAAAGATGGCATATGAAGTGGACCCATGGTTTGCTTCGCCAAGTAACTTGGAACATTTGCACAAGCGCAACAATTAATGGCTGCGGAGGGATGGCTCACCGGAATAGACCGCAATCTATTTGAGCATTACGAAGCATGATATAATCATATTAGCATGATATATTCGAGTATATCTAGCTAATCAGGCATGTCGCATTATCATCTACGACATTGCGCTGTCGGTCAACATGTTTGACTCGAGACTGATAATTAATGCGCGATCTATCCATTGGCATAATATCTTACGTAATAATACTTTAAATATTATTACCTCATCCGTGTCATAAACCATACGCGTATGGGAGAACGTGATGATCGCGATGGTTGGGTCGGCAACCGAATATCGATATTCGGACCTTCGCATATTGCATGTGTTGCATCCATTAATATCACGGATTACGCGGTATTTAGAATAGTGCTATGAAGGTACTCACACTTGAGATCGAAATCCAGTGAGACTTGTACTGCGCATCGGTATCGTGAGCGTGATAGGTGCGAGGATGGCCGCCTAGAGACCAAAGTCGGCTCGACACTACTTGGGATTAAGTACCCACGTACTTAACTCAACCTGATTCCAATACATACGCTTTATTCAACTATTATTGGCCTGAGCTATTACAGAATACCATTTCCAGCCATATGATGAATGTTGTATCCTTCCTTCTTCAATCATGCACTGAATCTGCACGTCTGAGTGTTAGCTACACATGCATCATGCTCACGAGCAGCAAGACCATTCAATGCAAATAATGTGACAGCAGAAGACTTAACAACAAGGAAAGATCCAACTTACAATGATCTTCGATTACAGAATAGAAGTCTGCCGTCAGACCTCGTGGGCAGCATTCATCATACGGCTGGAAATGGTATGCTGTAATAGCTCAGGCCGAATATAAATAAGTAAAGCGTATGTATGAGAATTAGATTGAGTTAAGCACGTGGGTACTTAATTCAAAGTAGCATCGAGCCGACTTCGGTCTCTAGGCGGCCGTCCTCACACCTATCACGTTCTATCACGTTCACGATACCGATGTGCAGTACAAGTCTCACTGGATTCCGATCTCAAGTGTGAGTACTATCATAGCACTGTTCTAAATACCGCGTAATCCGTGATATTAGTGGATGCAACGTATGCAAAATGCGAAGGTCCGAATATTGATATTCGGTTGCCGACTCAACCATCGCGATACGCGCATACTCCTGTGGTCTATGATACAAATGAGGTAATAATATTTGAAATATTATAATGTGATATATTATGCCAATAGTGGGTTCACGCATTGGTATCAGCCTTGAGTCAAACATGTTGACCGACAGTGCGATGTCATGAGTGATAATGTAGCGTGCTATATTAGCTAGATATATTCGAATATATCATACTAAAATACTTATATCATGCTCAATAGTGTTCGGATGGATTGCAGCCTATTTCGGCATAAATGGTGATTGAACCGGCGTACAACAACTATCCCCCCTCCCGTATGTAGCGTCCTCGCTGCATCGTACAGCATCGACTGCAGAGATAATTGGGTCTGTGTGGCATGTAGACGAGCTTCCTCCAATGGGGGCTTCATTTCTGGCGAGAAATTGCACATCGGTTCCCAAGAGTTATGTGTAGTATCCTGGGGTATCTATGGGTAGTGTCAAAGACTGTCAACTTCCGATCAGGCTTTTGTAGGCCGACACAACAGAGGTACAACAAAGAAGAATAAGGATAAGGATAACCGGTCCACTTGACCAGGTATTCGTGTACCGTCCGCTTACGAGGATGTCGACCTACACGTCGAGCCCGATAATCCAGTATCCGTTCCACATCGTACACCTTTTGCTTGCCTGCAATCCACGTCTCAGGACCAGGGTCCATTACTGCAGGGGCATCAGTGTCGTTTGTAACGGGTGCTGTGCCGTGATAAGGGCGGATGAGGGATATATGAAATGTAGGGTGAATATTTATGTCAGAGGGTAGGGATAGGTCCACGGCTACATTTCCTACCAGGCTCCGCCTCATGAGGCCATTCCCTAAGGATCCGGGCTTGCGACCACAAAGGCGCCAGTTGGAATCTGGGTCGGGGCAAAGCGATGTAGGGGGAATGCAGCTTGGATAGCCCGATTGTACGGAGTTGGGTCCGAGTCCACCCCCGGTGCTTGAGAAGGTTAAATGCATAGTCCGTGAAGTACGCAACTGAGGCCCGTAACAGGGCTAATGGTGCGGGGTGGTTTGACACCCACCTAAATGCCAGTAGATCTGAAGGGGCTGGCACATGGATAGGGGCCGTAGAGAGCAAGGAAACTCTGAGTAACCAAAATCAGGTGATCTCTAGCGGCCTCAGATGAAGACGCTGAGGTACACGTGCCCACTCGGTAAAAATCCCGTAGATCCCCATAATACATGCCAGCCCGCAAGAGCGGATTAACCATAATAATAATAATAATTATCCTACCAGGCGTACAACGGGGTATGGACCGATCCAGCGAGGTAACAATTTTTGGAAACCGTCGGCAAGCGAACGCAGGTTCTTAGTGCTCAATAAAACCATTTGTCCCACCGAAAATGTTACGTCTCGTTTGGATTTATTATAGTAGTCCGTCGTCCGTTGTTGTGCCGCATCCAAGCATGCCTTCCCGTCTGTCATGCGGGATAGGAACGACTTGGCAAAGGTTTTACCCGCAGGGATATTTACTTCCAACTCTCGCCACACGGGTAGCCCAGGATGGAATCCATAATTCAGAAAGAAGGGGCTTTGACCTGTTGGGCGGTTAACAGCATTGTTAAGCGTGAATTCTGCCGAAGTCAGAAACGTATCCCAGACGGAGGGTGTGCGTCCCACGAAGTTTCGTAACATATCGCCCAACGTGCAATTTGTGCGTTCGGTTTGCCCATCAGATTGTGGATGATATGCTGTGCTCAAATGAACACGCATACCGACGAGTTCACATAGCGCTTCCCAAAACTTAGACATGAATTGACCGCCGCGATCGGAGATCACATTTTTAAGAACGCCATGCAATCGGACCACGTTATCAAAAAATCATCGTGCTGTTTGTTCAGCGGTGCAAGACGAGGTGCAGGGGGCTGAGTGAACCATCTTGGTCAAGCGATCGACCATAATGGACACCAAGTTGTATCCCCCCTCAGTTTTGGGCAGCGCGACTATGAAGTCCATAGAAACACTTTCCCAAGGGGCATCTGGTATAGGTAACGGTTGTAATAAACCCTGGCCCTTACCGGATAGTGCTTTGTTATGCTGACATAAACTGCACCTTTGCACAAAGATTTCCGCATCCTTCACCACGCGCGGCCACCAGAACGAGCGTCGCACTAGCTCTGCCAAACGCGTGCTGCCAGGATGTCCTGCTAATAGATCCTCGTGGAACCGAGCAAGAATATTGGAGCACAAAGCATCGTCATTCAGCATGATGATTTGTGTTGTCGAGCCATCCATCCGTAGCCATAAATTGTTGCGCTTGCGTAGATGTTCCACATAACGTGGCGTAGCGAGCTATGGATCCACTTCATACGCCATCTTGAGTTGTTCTGCAAGGTCCGCTGCTATCAGCACCTCCTGGCTGCGTGAACGTGTAATTGGCGCTGCTAGAATCGCACCGTGTCATGACGGGTGTCGACTGAGGGCGTCAGCAATATTAACTTTGCCAGCGATGTATTCCCATGTACAGTCGAAACAAGATAGATATTCCATCCACCTGGCTTGGTGTCGGTTGAGCATGTCAGCGGTTTATGGTCTGTCTTCAGTGTAAAAGGGTGGCCTTCGAGGTAACAGCGCCATTCCGTTAGAGCGTGTAGAACTGCTAACAGCTCCTGCTCTCCGGTCGTGTATCAGGTCTCCGCTGTTGTATCCTTCCTTCTTCAATCATGCATTAGATCTGCACGTCTGGATGTTAGCTGAGTGCATACCAAGCTTACGAACAGCAAGGCAATCCAATGCGAGTAATAGACAGCGGAAGACTCAACGATAAGGAGAGATTCAACTTACAATGTTCTTCAATTGCAAATTAGAAGTCTGCCGTCAGACCCTGCGGGCAATGTTCATCACTCAGCTGCAAATGATATGCTGGAATAGCTCAGGCCGAATATATATGAGTATATTGTATATATGCGAATTAGATTGAGTTAAGTACACGGGTACTTAGTCCAAACTAGCGTCAAGCCGACTTTGGTCTCTAGGCGGCTGTCCTCGCACCTATCACGTCGTGATACCGATGTGCAGTACAGGTCTCACTGGATTCCGATCTCAAGTGTGAGTACCTTCGAGCATTGTTCTAAATACCGCGTAATCCGTGATATTATTGGATGCAACGCATGCAATATGCAAAGGTCCGAATATCGATATTCGGTTGCCGACCCAACCATCGCGATCGTCGCATTCTCGCATATGCGTATGGTTTATGACGTAAATGAGGTAATAACATTTAAAGTATTATTACGTGATATAATGGATAGATCGCGCGTTAATTATCAGCCTCGAGTCAAACATGTTGACCGACAGCATGATGTCGTAGATGATAATGCAGCATGCCTGATTAGCTAGATATACTCGAGTATATCATGCTAATATGATTGTATTATGCCTCATCATGCTCGAATGCATTGCGGCCTACTTCGGTGCAAACGGTGATCGAACCGGCTGGTAATCAATGTGCGATCTATCCATTGGCATTATATATCACGTAATAATACTTTAAATATTATTACCTCATTTACGTCATAAACCATACGCGTATGCAAGAAGGGGACGATCGCGATGGTTGGGTCGGCAACCGAATATCGATATTCGGACCTTTGCATATTGCATGCGTTGCATCCATTAATATCACGGATGACACGATATTTAGAACAGTGCTACGAAGGTACTCACACTTGAGATCGGAATCCAGTGAGACCTGTACTGAGCATCGGTATCGCGACGTGATAGGTGTGAGGATGGCCGCCTAGAGACTGAAGTCGGCTCGACGCTACTTTGGACTAAGTACTCGTGTACTTAACTCTATCTAATTCGCATACATACATTATACTCATTTATATTCGGCCTGAGCTATTCTAGCACAGCATATTCAGCCGAATGATGAACATTGCCCGCGGGGTCTGATGGCCATCTACTGATTTGTAAACGAAGACTATTGTCAGTTGGATCTTTCCATATTTTTGAGTCTTCCGCTGTCACTTTGCTCACATTGGATCGCCTTGCTGTTCATAAGCTTGGTGCGCACTAGCTAACATCCAGACGTGCAGATTCAGTGCATGATTGAAGAAGGAAGTATACAACAAATTTGGTATCGAGACGGGTTCGTTGCCTGACTGTCTAATGATGCTCGGTCGGAAGTAAGTTGTTTCTAGGACGACTGTCGACGATGGGCGACGTAGCCCACTAGACATTATCGCCGAAGAACTTGTCCACGCTGTATTAGATACTGTTGCTACCGAATTGTGATTGCTTTTATACCTTTGTAGTTTACTGCAATTGTGGTGTGAGCCTTCACTCTGAGTTACAGGTGAAACTAGTGGTCCGGCACTGCTTGCGATAGCTCCTGGTTACAACTTGCGTTCTAATCAGCTGGAGGCATTGATCGTGCGGACTACAGGGACCAACTGAGTACATATCTGCCATATCTACTCGAAGTCTGCAAGAGTATTGTTGGTGTGCTGACCGAATTGCTTGTACTCTTGTGCTGGATTTTTGTGAATCGCTTGCACACTTGCTTTAGAATTATGTGCATCGTTTATTGTCACGCAATTTGAATATATTGGTCAGTGCTCTATGATGGCGGGACGTGACAACCTGTCGTTTGTAGGTTTGGCATGTCAACCTGAGCCAGGTACCCTTCCTAGAACGTTTGATAGGGATCCTGAGACTATTGACACAATTACTGCTCAAGATCCTCTTGTGTTTCAGGCCCCTATCCATCTTACTACGCCACGCTCGGCAGCCATGACGGTTACAGATGGAACTGCTGATCAACGAGATTTGCTGTCACCTCAAATGCAAGACTGCACCGACGGTAATGAGGTGAAGAGGTTTAATATCCCGGCACCGAAATTGTTTACCTTGCATGATATGACTGTTGAACGTGACATTATGAATGCAACTCGTTCCTATCTACGTGATAGGCCTGCAGTGGAAGTGCCTGCAGTTGGTCCGTGGCAGTAGACATGATGAGGTGAGGTGTCTCTTTGTTGGGAATACCCTTGAGGGTATAGTAAAGACATGGTACAATCAATGGATCACTGCACGAGGAAACTTCACGTTTGATGACTTGACTGTCGCCCTGCTTGCACACCTTACCCCAGAGGTCACGTGATATTAAGGCACACTGTATGTTAGCCTTTGGCTCATTTTTCATGTTTCCGAATGAAACTGTAACTGCCTACTAATCACATTTTGAGGCTCTTGTGATGCCATTGTCCTAAGAGCTGAGATGCGTATTCCAGCTAGACAGAATGCTTTGAGATCTGTGCCTCATGTGACTGCCATGCAAGTGCAGGACTCATGACTGACAAAATGGGAGTGCATGCAATCCAAGCTTGTGCGTTGGAAGGAGATCACTCTCTGTTGGAGATGTGCGGTGGGTCATCTCATGAGGGATTGCCATTGTTGCCGCCTTTGGCCCCACGGTCAAAGTAGGGGGATGCCTGGATTGATGCGGAGTTGACTCCACCTGGGACAGCTGAACAAATGCATGGTCGGTGGTCATTTGTACGTCCAACTGTGAAGCATCGTTGCTTTTAGTCCTTGAGAACGTATCGTTTGTTCATCCCCTCATCTCAAAGTGAGCCGTTCGAACAGTTGGTCAGGTACAGGAGATGTAGACATCAATGTCCGGACGCTCCCACATGTTTGTTGCTACCATTTCACAGCCAGCATAGGGCTACCGCTTTGTTAAACAGTATGCAACATGTCCTCTGATTCAAGTCAGGCACTGTATTGATTGATGATGTGAACGTGGCGGGATCCACAGTTCTGTTGCCGGAGTTGTCCTATGCCTTTGATGTTTGGTATGAAGCTCCTGTAGCGGGTTTTGTTAATTTTGAGCCCGCCCTGGAATCACTTTTATTATCTGTGGAGTCGACTCTGACAGATTATTGTGTTTCCGTTATTGAAGTCGGCCTCGCTGGTCGAATGATGAAGGCACTTGAGGATACTAGTGCCAGTGACGACTTCATCTCAGCAAAGGAGGTGAATGTGTTGGGGTCGACCCCACAGTCGTCTGATTGTGACAGGTTACCCTCGTAGATGAGGGTAAGCATCCCATCGTGGGCAGGATCACCCTTAGTCGACGAAGGACCCTCTGTGTGTTAGGGCCCAATGAGTGCAACAAGGTCTCTCGGAGACAGCACTACATGGACATTGGGTGCTGCGACATAACGACAGTACCGCGCGCGCATCGATATGGAGTCCAGCACAATTGGCCATTGTGCAAAAGGAAACCTATCGCCTAAGGTACCTTGTCTGTCGTACCAAGATGTCACACCAGAGGAGGGCGGAAATGTTGCGGAGCCTATGGTTGATTTCGCTTGAGCGCCGTTCGCCCGCCGAAATCAAGAACCCAAGCTTGAAGGGTGTGAAAGAAGCCTATCAAATGATAAGGGAGACACCCATGAATTCCTTGTGAGGCCTTGGGTGCAATCGATTGCTATCACCGCGCAGTCTCTTGTGAAAGATTCTGAGGTCGCAGCCCCCTATTGCCAAATTATACCGATGCATTTGTCATCCTGGGGCTCCCACCTATGTTACCTGCTGACCATACGATCCCTCTTGTGCCCGAGCACAACCCGTTTCACAACCTATGTACAGGTTAAGCCCGCTAAAGTTGAGCGGATGAAGCGGCGAGTGAGGGATCTGCTTGCAAAGGGTATGATTCGACCCAGCACATCGCCATATTCTGCACCGACATTGTTCGTCGGTAAGAAGGATGGGACGCTGCGTATGTGCATTGATTGTCAGGGCTTGAACGCGACCACGATTAAAAATCGCTACCCTGCTCGACAAGCTGAAAGGCTCAGCTTATTTTTCCTCGATTGACCTTCAACAGGGGTATAATCAGATACGCATTGCTGCTTCTGATATTCCGAAAACCGCTTTCCGGACCCCCTTTGGCCACTTCGAGTACACGGTCTTGTCGTTTGGACTTACTAATGCGCCCGCCACATTTCAAGCAGTGATGGATCGCATGTTCAGACCGTATATCGACAGGTTCGTCGTCTGTTATTTGGATGATATTTTGATATATTCCAAAATGCGCGAGGAGCATCTGAAGCATCTCGAGCTCGTGCTTGAGGTGATGAAGCAGGAGCAATTGTTTGCGAAACGCGCCAAGTGTTTTTGGGCGCAGCCTCAGGTGGAGTATTTGGGCCACATCGTGTCGGCCACTGGAACAAGGATGGACCCACGGAGAGTAGCTGTGGTTCGCGAGTGGCCCGCGCCGCAGAACCTCACCAAACAACGCCAGTTTTTGGGTTTGACCAACTACTTCCGTAAGTTTGTTAATAAATACTCCATTATTCCGGCCCCGTTTCCAAATCTGACGAAGAAAGGAGGTTTCGCTTTCCTCGAAGCCTGGACACCGGCGTGTCAGCGGGCATTCTAAGAGCTCAAGCGAATCGTCGCCGACGACGTTACCCTCTCTTTTCCTGATTACTCGTTGCCATTCCGTGTTGAAATTGTATCGGATGCTTCCTTGCATGGAAGCGGCGCTGTATTGTTGCAGGAAGGACGACCAATCACCTTCACGAGTAAAAAGTTCTTGGGTGCGGAGACCCGATATACAACTGGAGAGCAGGAGCTGTTGGCAGCTCTACATGCTTTGAAGGAATGGCGCTGTTATCTCGAAGGCCGCCCTTTCACGCTGAAGACTGATCACAAACCACTGACATTCTTGCAGAGTGTCCCCACGCTTAACCGATGACAAGCCCGGTGGATGGAATATCTATCTCGTTTCGACTGTACATGGGAGTACATCACAGGCAAAGTTAATATTGCTGACGCCCTCAGTCGACATCCATCATTGCATGCTGCGATTCTGGCAGCACCGGTTACTCGTTCGCACAGTCAGGAGGTGCCGATAGCAGCGGATCTCGCGCAACGACTCAAGATGGCATATCAGGCCGATCCATGGTTTGCTTCACCAAGTAATGTGGAATATTTGCACAAGCGCAACGATTTGTGGCTACGAAAGGATGGCTCAATCACACAAATCGTCGTGCCGAACGACAACGCTTTGCGCTACGATATTCTTGCTTGGTTCCACGAGGACCCATTAGCAGGACATCCTGGAAGTACGTGATTGGCAGAGCTAGTGCGACGCTCGTTCTGGTGGCCGCGTGTGGTGAAGGATGCGGAAAACTTCGTGCAAAGGTGCAGTTTATGTCAGCGCAACAAAGCACTATCCGGTAAGGGCCAGGGTTTATTACAACCTTTACCTATACCAGATGCCCCTTGGGAAAGTGTTTCAATGGACTTCGTAGTCGCGCTGCCCAAAACTGAGGGGGGATACAACTCAGTGTTCGTTATGGTCGATAATATAATATAATATCCGATCGCGGCGGTCAATTCACGTCTAAATTTTGGGAAGCGCTATGTGAACTCGTCGGTATGCGTGTTCATTTGAGCACAGCATATCATCCACAATCCGATGGGCAAACTGAACACACAAATTGCACATTGGGCGATATGTTGAGGAATTTTGCGGGACACACACTCTCTGTTTGGGATATGTTTCTGACTTTGGCAGAATTTGCGCTAAGCAACACTGTTAACCGCTCAACAGGTCAAAGCCCTTTCTTTCTGAATTATGGATTCCATCCTGTGCTACCCATGTGGCGAGCGTTGGAAATAAATATCCCGGTGGCTAAAACCTTTGCCAAGTCGTTCCTATCCCGCATGACAGACGCGAAGGCATGTTTGGATGCGGCACAACAACGGACGACGGAATATTATAATAAATCCAAACAAGACATAACATTTTCGGTTGGACAAATGGTGTTATTGAGCACTAAGAATTTGCGTTCACTCGCCGACAATTCCCGAAAATTGCTACCTCGCTGGATTGGCCCATATCCCATTGTTCGCATGGTAGGGAATGTAGCTGTGGAGCTATCCCTACCCTCTGACATGAATATTCATCCCACATTTCATATCTCCGGCATCCGTCCTTATCGCGGTACGGAGCCTGTTACAAACGACACCGATGCCCCTGCAGTAATGGATCCTGGTCTTGAGACCTGGATTGCAGGCAAGCAAAAAGTGTATGATGTGGAGCGGATACTGGATTATCGGGTTCGCCATATAAGTCGACAACGACGAAAGCGGAAAGTGCACGAATATCTGGTCAAGTGGACTGGTTATCCTAACGAGCATAACTCTTGGGAGCCGACATGTAATTTCTTGCCAGAAATGAAGCCCCTATTGGAGGAAGCTCGTCTATGTGCCATGCAGACCCAATGATCTCTGCAGTCGATGCTGTTCGATGTAGCAAGGACAGTAGACTTAGGGTTTTAGACTGCAACCCATTTGAGCATCATGAAGCATGATATGATTATATTAGCATGATATATTTGAGTATATCTAGCTAATCAGGCACGTTGCATTATCATCTACAATGTCGCGCTGTCGGTCAACATGTTTGGCTCGAGGCTGATAATTAATGTGCGATCTATCCATTGGCATTATATATCACGTAATAATACTTTAAATATTATTACCTCATTTACGTCATAAACCATACGCGTATGCGAGAAGGCGACGATCGCGATGGTTGGGTCGGCAACCGAATATTGATATTCGGACCTTCACATATTGCATGCATTGCATCCATTAATATCACTGATGACACAATTCTAGAACAGTGCTACGAAGGTACTCACACTTAAGATCGGAATCCAGTGAGACCTGTACTGCGCATCGGTATCACGACGTGATAGGTGTGAGGATGGCCGCCTAGAGACTGAAGTCGGCTCGTGCTACTTTGGACTAAGTACTCGTGTACTTAACTATATCTAATTCGCATACATACGTTTGATGCATTTATTATCGGCCTGAGCTATTCCAGCATAGCATTTTCAGCCGTATGATGAAAATTGCCCGCGGGGTCTGATGGCCGACTACCCATTTGTAAACGAAGACTATTGTAAGTTGGATCTTTCCTTATTGTTGAGTCTTCCGCTGTCACTTTCCTTGCATTGAATCGCCTTGCTGTTCGTAAGCTTGGTGTGCACTTAGCTAATATCCAGACGTGCAGATTCAGTGCATGATCGAAGAAGGAAGGATACAACACAGGCGTCATGCCGCGATAAGGGCGGATGAGGGAAATATGAAATGTGGGATGGATATTCATGTCAGAGGGTAGGGATAGCTCCACAGCTACATTCCCTACCATGCGAACAACGGGATATGGACCAATCCAGCGAGGTAGTAATTTTCGGGAACCGTCGACGAGAAAACGCAAGTTCTTAGTGCTCAATAATACCAGTTGTCCCACCGAAAATGTTACGTCTCGTTTGGATTTATTATAATCGTCCGTCGTCCGTTGTTGTGCCACGTCCAAACATGCCTTCACGTCTGTCATGCGGGATAGGAACGACTTGGCAAAGGTTTTAGCCGCAGGGATATTTACTTCCAACTCTCGCCACACGGGTAGCCCAGGATGGAATCCATAAATCAGAAAGAAAGGGCTTTGACCTGTAGAGTGATTAACAGCATTGTTAAGCGCGAATTCTGCCAAAGTCAGAAATGTATCCCATACAGAGGGTGTGCGTCCCGCAAAATTCCTCAACATGTCGCCCAGCGTGCAATTTGTGCATTCGGTTTGCCCATCGGATTGTGGATGATATGCTGTGCTCAAATGAACACGCATACCGACGAGTTCACATAGCGCTTCCCAAAACTTAGACGTGAATTGACCGCCACGATCGGATATCACATTTTTAGGAACGCCATGCAATCGTACCACGTAATCGAAAAATCATCGTGCTGTTTGTTCAGCGGTGCAAGATGAGGTGCAGGGGGCTGAGTGAACCATCTTGGTCAAACGATCGACCATAACGAACACCGAGTCGTATCCCCCCTCAGTTTTGGGCAGTGCGACTACAAAGTCCATAGAAACACTTTCCCAAGGGGCATCTGGTATAAGTAACGGTTGTAATAAACCCTGGCCCTCACCGGATAGTGCTTTGTTATGCTGACATAAACTGCACCTTCGCACAAAGTTTTCCGCATCCTTCACCACGCGCGGCCACCAGAACGAGCATTGTACAAGCTCTGCCAGACACGTACTTCCAGGATGTCCTGCTAATGGGTCCTCGTGGAACCGAGCAAGAATATCGTAATGCAAAGCGTCGTCATTCGGCACGACGATTTGTGTGATCGAGCCATCCTTTCGTAGCCACAAATCATTGCGCTTGTGCAAATATTCCACATTACTTGGTGAAGCAAACCATGGATCAGCCTGATACACCCTCTTGAGTCGTTGTGCGAGATCCGTTGTCATTGGTACCTCCTGACTGCGCAAACGAGTAACCGGCGCTGCCAGAATCACAGCATGTAATGATGGATGTTGACTAAGGGCGTCAGCAATATTAACTTTGCCTGCGATGTACTCCCATGTACAGTCAAAACGAGACAGATATTCCATCCACCGGGCTTGTCGTCAGTTAAGCGTAGGGACACTCTGCAAGAATGTCAGTGGTTTGTGATCAGTCTTCAGTGTAAAAGGGCGGCCTTCGAGGTAACAGCGCCATTCCTTCAAAGCATGTAGAGCCGCCAACAGCTCTTGCTCTCCGGTCGTATATCGGGTCTCCGCACCCGAGAACTTTTTACTCGTGAAGGCGATCGGTCGTCCTTCCTGCAACAATACAGCGCCACTTCCATGCAAGGAAGCATCCGATACAATTTCAACACGGAATGGCAACGAGTAATCAGGGATAGAGAGGGTAACATCGTCGGCGATGATTCGCTTGAGCTCTTCGAATGCCTGCTGACATGCGGGTGTCCAGGCTTCGAGGAAAGCGAAACCTCCTTTCTTCGTCAAATTCATAAGCGGGGCCGCAATAATGGAGTATTTATTAATAAACTTACGGAAGTAGTTAGTCAAACCCAAGAACTGGCGTAGCTCTGTGAGGTTCTGCGGCGCGGGCCACTCGCGAACCACAGCTACTTTCCGTGGGTCCATCCTTATTCCAGTGGCCGACACGATGTGGCCCAAATACTCCACCTGAGGCTGCACCCATGAACACTTGGCGCGTTTAGCAAACAATTGCTCCCGCTTCATCACCTCAAGCACGAGCTCGAGATGCTTCAGGTCCTCCTCGCGCGTCTTGGAATATATTAAAATATCATCCAAATAACAAATGACGAACCTGTTGATATATGGTCTGAACATGCGATCCATCACTGCTTGAAATGTGGCGGGTGCATTAGTAAGTCCAAACGACAAGACTGTGTACTCGAAGTGACCAAAGGGGGTCCGGAAAGCGGTTTCCGGAATATCAGAGGCAGCAATGCGTATCTGATTATACCCTTGTTGAAGGTCAATTGAGGAAAGATAAGCTGAGCCTTTCAGCTTATCGAGCAGGTCATCGACGCGTGGCAAAGGGTAGCAATTTTTAATCGTGGTCGCATTCAAGCCCCGATAATCCATGCAGATGCGCAACATCCCATCTTTCTTACCGACAAACAATATCGGCGCAGAATATGGCGATGTGCTGGGCCGAATCATACCCTTTGCAAGCAGATCCCCCACTTGCCACTTCACTTGATCTAGCTCCAACGGGCTTAACCTGTACATAGGTCGTGAAACGGGTTGTGCTCCAGGCACAAGAGGGATCGTATGGTCAACAGGTCGCATAGGTGGGAGCCCTGGGATGTCGCCAAAGACATCAGCATATTTATGCAGGAGAGCTTCGACCTCAAGATCCTTCACGGTGGACTGCGTGGTGGTAGCATTCGATTGCACCCGTGGCCTCACAAGCAACACATGGGCACCTTTCCGTATCATCCGATCGGTTTCCTTGCGCCCAATTAGCTTAGGTTCTTGATTTCCGCTGACGATCGCCGCCAAAGTGAAATTAACCTCAGGCTCCGCAACAGTTCCGCCCTCCTCTGGTGTGACATCTTGGTACGACAGGAAAGGTACCTTAGTCGATAGGTTCCCTTTGCACAAACTAAGTGTGGTGGACTCCATATCAATGCGCGCACGGTACTGTCGTAATGTCACGGCACCCAAAATGTACTGTGCCGTCTCCGAGAGACCTTGTCGCACATACGGTTGGGCCCTAACACGCAGAGGGCCTATCGATAGGCTCAGGGTGATCCTGCCCATGATGGGATGCTTACCTCCATCATTGGGGTCAACCCCAAAGCATTCACCTCCTTTGCCGAGATGAAGTCGTCGCTGGCGCCGGTATCCACAAGCGCCTTCATCAGTCGACCTCCGAGGCCGATTTCGATGATAGGGACACGATTTCCTGTCGGAGTCGACTCCGCAGAAAGTAGAAGTGATCCTATAGCAGGCTCGAACCTGGTAGAATCTAAAAGAGGGGCCTCAAACCAAACTTCAGCAGCATAAGATAGTTTAGGCAGTACTGTCGGTTTACCCGTCACATCCACACCGTTAAACAAAGCGGTGCCCGACTCGAATCAGAGGACACATTGCATACCTTCCAACAAGGATGCCACTTTATGTTGGCTAAAAGAGGGAATTAATATGCAAGCTGCAGTGTCCGGATTTTGACGGCGGTACCTCTTATACCTGGTGAGCTGCTCGCACAGCTCACGGGAAGATGAAGGGATAAATATAGTAACGTGGCCAGACAAATCGAGGGAAGAAAGAGGGCAACGCGGTGCAAATAAATTACACAGCGGGTCGAAATGGTTTAGTCCCGTGCGCCCGTCGAGTGAAAAACGTCGCTTGATAGCCCACTCGATTTGTCCAAAAACAGAAGGTAAAAGAGCCTTCACAGCCGGACGCAACGACGGCCAGCGGCCACGTTCACTTCCTTCAATCCCGGGAGAAGTCCCTTCCTCCACATCCCGGGCAACTTCCTAAGTCGTCTTGGGCACGAAAGGTGGTAATAGAGGGCATTCGCGAGTCGGGTGCTCTCCCGCACACCTCAAGCAAAGATTAGCGAACTTCCGATGGTCAAACTCCGAACGACGGCACTCCCACTTTTGCATATACGGATCGTCCGTCCGGGGCTTCTTAACACTAGGAGCCGCATTCTGCATTGCAGCTACAGACAGCGTGCTCCCCCTTCACTTTCCTTTCGCATGGCCCGAGCTCGGCCCAGCTCCCGCAGACCCACGATTACTTGGGCTTTGGCGTCCGCGAATATAATACCGTCTTTCCTTCCAAACGGTATTCACGGCCGCCGCGGGGCGTTGACGATCAAAACTCTGGTCCTTCGGGGTCGACTCCGAAGGCGGTTCCTGCGCTCGCATCACGTGAATGCGAGGATTAAGTTGTTTAGCGTCCTTTCCAGCCAAATTCCGAACTTCTGCACCTCTAGCAAAAGTTACTAAGGCATCATAAGATTGGAATGGAATTCCATTGAGGTCAGTGGCGCACCATCGTGCAAGGGATTCGGTAAGACCACGATGAAACCAAAAGATACAATCCTCCTCAGGAAAGTTAACGATAGGAGTTATCAGTGCCTCAAAGCGGGACTGATAAGCAGGAACGGTCTCGTGTGGACACATATGGTATGTACCTTGTGCCAGCGTCTTACGAGCCTCGTTGCTATGTGAGCAAACTTCCGTAGCAAAACGGGCGAGGAGAGCATCGATCAGGTTATCAAACATGTATTTGACTCTAGCAGTTGTCCATTCGTCATACCAGTCTTTTGTGGCACCCTCGAGGGTATTCCCAACAAACAGGCATTTAATAGAGTCGCATCCCCCGCCGTGCACCGCTTGCAGATATTGCCTAGCGTCGCGAACGTAAGCCCGTGTCCTATCCGCGACACTATGCCCTGAATTCTTTGCCTTTTCGTCAGCGGAAATATTAAGCTTAGGCACAGGGATGGTCAACTTCATTACCTCCGGTATTCCGACGGGTTCTTGAACCGCGGGTGTTACCGGAGCCCATTGTGCTCCAACTCCTTCACTCGTTGTAGCCGCTGCCGACAGTGGTACAATTAAGTGTGAAGGGGTCTGAAGAACAACAGGATCGGACATAATATGAGTCCCGACGGTATCGGGATCAACAAAAGCAGTTCTAGCGGTAAGACCGCCATCGGGCTGGCTGGCGGTGCCCAGATAGGAACTATCTTCGCGTCCCGACATTAAGCACGAACTTATATGGGTGAACAGGAATTTGCTAACAGATCTGTGAGCAAAGTAACACAAGAGGAATTTGTGACTATTCACGTACCGACAAAACTCCCGAGTAAGCCGAGGAGAAAAGGGATATAGTCCATAAGGCCGTCTTTTATCTCAGCGGTTTTCTGAATCAGAGCCTTGATCTGATCCGTATTTAAGTGTTGTCCAGCCAACACTGCGTCCAGCGTTGGCGCACGTTCACCTGCAACTCACAGTGCAAGCTCGCAACGAGAATGCAGCAGCTAGTTATCAACAGATGTCTAGGATTACAAACCGGAAGCGGCGGCATCCAGGACGGCGCGGCAAAGATCCTCAGCGAAGGTGTCTAAAGGGCTGCGGCGCGTGTTGTCGTCGCTCGCCATCGGGAGAACCTACTTCCGATGAGGGACAATGAGACAGTCGTGAATTTACCCGTCTCGATACCAAATTTGTTGTATCCTTCCTTCTTCAATCATGCATTAGATCTGCACGTCTGGATGTTAGCTGAGTGCATACCAAGCTTATGAATAGCAAGGCAATCCCATCCGAGTAATAGACAGCGGAAGACTCAACGATAAGGAAAGATTCAACATACAATGCTCTTCAATTGCAAATCAGAAGTCTGCCGTCAGACCCCGCGGGCAATGTTCATCATCCGGCTGGCAATGATATGCTGGAATAGCTCAGGCCGATAATAAATGAGTAAAAACGTATATATGGGAATCAGGTTGAGTTAAATACGTGGGTACTTAATCCAAAGTAGCATCAAGCCGACTTTGGTCTCAAGGTGGCCGTCCTCACACCTATCACGTTCACGATACCGATGTGCGGTACAAGTCTCACTGGATTCCGATCTCAAGTGTGAGTACCTTCGTAGCATTGTTCTAAATACCGCGTAATCCGTGATATTATTGGATGCAACACATGCAATATGCATAGGTCCGAATATCGATATTCGGTTGCCGACCCAACCATTCTGTCGCATTCTCGCATACGCGTATGGTTTATGACGTAAATGAGGTAATAACATTTAAAGTATTATTACGTGATATAGTATGTCAATGGATAGATCGCGTGTTAATTATCAGCCTCGAGTCAAACATGTTGACCGACAGCGCAATGTCGTAGATGATAATGCAGCATGCCTGATTAGCTGGATATACTCGAGTATATCATGCCAATATGATTGCATTATGCCTCATCATGCTCAAATGCATTGCGGCCTACTTCGGTGCAAATGGTGATCGAACCGGCGTACAACATCCACACCCGAGAATTTCTTACTCATGAAGGCAATCGGTCCTCCTTCCTGCAACAATACAGCGCCGCTTCCATGAAGGGAAGCATCTGATATTACTTCTACAAGAAACGGCAATGAGTAATCAGGGAAAGAAAGGGTAACGTCATCAGCAACGATACGCTTGAGCTCTTCGAATGCCTGCTAACACCCGGGTGTCCAAGCTTCGAGAGAAACGAAACCTCCTTTCTTCGTCAAATTCATAAGCGGGGCCGCAACAATGGAAAATTTGTTAATAAACTTACGGAAGTAGTTAGTCAAGCCTAAAAACTGGCGTAGCTCTGTGAGGTTCTGAAGTGCCGGCCATTCGTGAACCACAGCTACCGTCCGTGGGTCCATCCTTATTCCAGTGGCCGACACGATGTGGCCCAAATACTCCACCTGAGGCTGCACCCAAAAACATTTGGTGCGTTTAGCAAACAATTGCTCCCGCTTCATCACCTCAAGCACGAGCTTGAGATGCTTCAAGTGCTCCTCGCGCGTTTTGGAATATATCAAAAAATCATCCAAGTAACAAATGACGAACCTGTTGATATACGGTCTGAACATGCAGTCCATCACTGCTTGAAATGTGGCGGGCGCATTAGTAAGTCCAAACGACAAGACCGTGTACTCGAAGTGACCAAAGGGGGTCCAGAAAGCAGTTTTCGGAATATCAGAAGCAGCAATGCATATCTGATTATACCCCTGTTGTAGATCAATCGAGGAAAAATAAGCTGAGCCTTTCAACTTATCGAGCAGGTCATTGACGGTTAGCGATTTTTAACCGTAGTCACATTCAAGCCCCGATAATCGACAGAAAAGGTACCGTAGGCGATAGGTTTCCTTTTGCACAATGGCCACAATTGTGCTGGACTCCATATCGATGCGCGCGCGGTACTGCCATTATGTCACGGCACCCAATGTCCATGTAGTGCGATCTCCAAGAGACCTTGTTGCACAAATTAGGCCCTAACACGCAGAGGGTCTACCACAGACTAAGGGTGATTCTGCCCATGATGGGATGGTTATCCCCAAATAAGAGGATATCCCCTTATTTGGGGATAACCTGAACGATTTGACGACTACGGGGCCGGCCCCATCATACTTATCACTTAACCAGGATAAGGTCGTCATTGACACCCGTAACATATGAGTGTCCTGAATATTCGACCAACAAAGTCGATTTCAATAGAACCAAAAGGAATCCAGTCGTGGATTACCTCTGCATTATTCTTAAGGCCCACAAACGATCAAACAGTAAAGGATTCGTTAGGGACACAACCAATACTAACCATCAAGCTAGCTAACCAAAAGCAGCGAAGGATCTCATCATACAGATATTGCGGCATACGACCAAAATTAACCCGAACCGGTACGTATATTATGACTCCACGTTAGGGAATATTCCAGTGTACACCACGTATGACGGCAATGGGATTCCTTCTGTGGATTCGAGACCTCACTGGTAGCAAATATATGATTAGTATTGAAGGGCAAATATTATACCAATAGTTCAGAAAGAGAATTATATGATACAGACTTTCCGATGGGGTTGCCTCGTGATGCCCTTTTGCTGCCGCTCGTTCGTGAGAGAATCTACTCTCCAATAGCAATGATGAAACAGCCGTGAGTCGAACCATCTTGCTACCAAATTTGTTGTATCCTTCCTTCTTCAATCATGCAATCAATCTGCACGCCTGGATGTTAGCTAAGTGCGCACCAAACTTACGAACAGCAACGCGATTCAATGCGAGTAAAGTGACAGTGGAAGACTCAACAACAAGGAAAGATTCAACTTACAATAGTCTTCGATTACTACCGATTTGTAATCGGTAGTCGGCCGTCAGACCCCACGGGCAATGTTCATCATCCGGCTGAAGATGATATGCTAGAATAGCTCAGGCCAAATATAAATGAGTATATCGTATGTATGCGAATTAGATAGAGTTAAGTACGCGAGTACTTGATCCAAAGAAGCGTCAGGCCGACTTTGGTCTCTAGGTGGCCGTCCTTGCACATATCACGTCGTGATACCGATGTGCAGTACAGGTCTCACTGGATTCCGATCTCAAGTGTGAGTACCTTCGTAGCACTGTTCTGAATATCGTGTAATCCATGATATTATTGGATGCAACGCATGCAATATGCAAAGGTCCGAATATCGATATTCGGTTGCCGACCCAACCATCGCAATCGTCATGTTCTCGCATACACGTATGGTTTATGACACAGATGAGGTAATAATATTTAAAGTATTATTATGTAGGATATTATGCCAACAGATAGATCACGCACTAGTATAGGCCTTGAGTCAAACATGTTGACCGACAGCGTGATGTCATAGATGATAATGCAACGTGCCTGATTAGCTAGGTATACTCGAATATATCATGCTAATTTGATTATATCATGCTTCAGAATGCTCGAATGTATTGCGGCCTACTTTGGTGTGAACGGTGATCGAACCGGCGTACAACACTGGGGACCTGTGGTGGCATGTTGAGGACATTGTCAGCCGCCATATCACCCCCATCACTGGTCGCGTCACATATGGCGTCAAGTTCAAGGGCTATGATGAGTCCAAGAACATTTTCATTGACGAAGCTACCCTACTGGAGGATGTCCCGGAACTGATCGCACAGTATGAATGCGACCACCCCCGTTCTATGGCCAAAACCCGGCAGCGATGCAGCAGTTTTCGCAAACATAACTAGACCCTTGGTCATTCCAACACGCCGTCACCTACCTCTTCATGGCGTTCGCTGGACTTAGAGTTGCAGGGACGCAACCCTTCATGGAGGGGGGATGGTGTAACAGGGTGAATGGCGCAGAAGCGCCAGAAAGAGTGAAACTGACTTGTCGTAATTTGGCCTTTTATGACAAATAACATAATTGCGTAATAATAGATTAGTTACAATAGATCTGACGCATAGAACTCCATCAAGTCGCATGGACTATTTGCATGCAAGCATTCGTACAACAGTGTCAGTTACTGAATGCGCACCAGTTTTGGATAGACGTAAGGCCCCCTTATGAGCCAGGCAGCACTATTTAAGGCACCCGAATAGTTGAGACAGACACTTCTACTTCCACTTCCTCTACCATTGTAATAACTTACTATAATGTAACTAGCAAGGAGTCACCCTTGCACCACATGCCCTACGGCACAGTTACTCAGAGCTCGCCATTCTAGCTACCCCTATCAGCTAGGTGAAGCCTCTGTTACAGTCAGCAACCAAATATCGATATTCAGACCTTTGCACCTTGCATACATTGCATCCATTAATATCATGAATTACACGATAATCAGAAGAGTGCTCTGATAGTACTCACACTTAGGATCAGGATCCAGTGTGATTTGTACTGCACATGGGTATCACGAGCATGATAGGTGCAAGGACGGCCGCATAGAGACTGAAGTCAGCTCGACGCTACTTTGGATAAGTACTCATGTACTTAACTCAGTCTAATTGCCATACATACAATATAATCATTTATTATCAGCCTGAACTATTCTAGCATTCCATCTCCAGCCGTGTGATGAACACTGCCCGAGGTGCAAACTACAATCTGTAACCGAGGATCATTGTAACTTAAATCTTTCCTTGCTCTGAAGTCTTCCGCTGTCACCTAGCTCGCATTGGAGTGCTTTGCTGTTGGTAAGATTGTGGCACTATTATCCAACACTCAGACGTGCAGATCTAGTGCATGAGTGAAGAAGGAAGGATACAACAATGTTATCACCTGGATTAGCATGCATGACTGTACAAGCACTATATTGGTGCCGGGCTGCCTGGGCATAATTCTGCCAGGGGCTGCTTTAGTTGAGGCTTAACTTACTTTGCAAGGGGCTGCTTAACCATTCAAAACATCATAGGTCCTCGGTCACTGTAATCCTTGCTTGACAGCGCAAATTAACTAACGCCTTCAAAATGATACTTGGATGTGATCTCGTTGGGAAGCCCATCTCTGGTTAGGAGCAAACTAATGCACCATTTAGTGCACGAGTAGGTTTTGTTTTGCAGCTCCCTGCTGATCTGTAATATTTGCTCCCTGTCTCGGATGCGGCGATATGGACAAAGACCGTGTGGCAGTTCAAACACACGATAGCCGTAGGACATGAATTCCATCACCATATTGACGCCCTCATCTACAGTCATCGCGCGCCACATGTTGTACTCCAATATGACGTATTTTACCCGACGTTGAGACATAAGTTGCCTTGCACTGCGGAAGACGTGAGGCTCATATCCCTCAACGTCAACTAGAAGCAGCAATACCTCTCCTACGTAACACACACATAGGAGTTGATGCCAAGAAAACAAGGTTGCGTGGTTATGACGTGTGGCAGGGACTACCTGTCGGGATAGCTTGATCGACGCCAAGCGGATGGACGTTGTAACCTGACTCTGGCTGCTGTGTAATCAACTTCTTGAACTCAGGGTTATCGCTATTCTGGTAGCTGTCAGCGACATGCCCATCCATGTGGATCCCGGAAAACATCATGGGGGTCGACGCATCGGTGGCCACACGGTTGTACACGGTGATGTAGTCCGTCAGGGAATTCAGCGCTGCCGAAAATTGTATCATAAACGCGTTGGTCGGGTGCCCCTCCCATACTTTCACTTTGCAGCCCATAAGCGCAGAAAGCATCGCATAATAGCCAACAAAGCCGCCGACGTCCAGGACAAGAGAGGTCGCTGTGCACTCCTTTAAGATGGTTTTCGCCAACTCGGTCTCTCGCGGTTCCCAAACTCCTCCATAGTTAATAATGGCCCCGGCGTGAGCTTCCCATGTTAGATTTGGAAAGCGATAAACGGCAAGCCAGAAGTCCGGGTCCGTTTTGGTGCGGGCTACAAAGGGCGTCTCTGGATATGTAATGGCGTTCAGCACGCTTGCAAGATCAAAGGGACCCGTATCGTTCTTGAGTCCATGAAGGTTAAGCTTTGTTCGACCTACAAAACGTTTGATAAGCTGTAAAGTTGAGAGGCAAGGCTCAACAAACAGGGTTGCACCCGCACCGTGAATTGGCAATGACGGAACTGAGCACTGCTTAAACGTCCCGACGCGATATTCATGGAGCCATATTAATGCCCATACAACGAATGAAATCAGCAATACAAATAGCAAGGCCTTCTTAATTACTGCCATGCTGACAGACCACCACCTTTCATATAGTTGTGAAAATAAGGTTCACTGTGTAAAGAGTAAGCCTTGCGCAGAAATCCGAAAACATTGTGGTAACAATCGTGCTAATATTGAATATGTTGAATTCGGCCTGACTTCCGTAGTTTAGATTGCTGTCTTAACGATTATCGGTGAGATCTTGGCCTTGCTTATTTACGCTGTTTCTGTCATGAAGACATGAACTTTCTGTCATGGCGTAAGACTGGCGTTTGGTCTTCTGACGTTGAGCAAGAAATCTCTTGCCTAATCAGTGCGTACTATGTATTTGGCGAGGTTCTCATACCTCATTAGCTGTTTTGTAACAATCCGTTGCTTGCTTGAGACTTTTGTTCTTGTCTCTTAATAGGCTTGAGGCACGGTACAGCTCACCAGTTGGACACGCAGCAGCCGGACTACTAATCTGCTTTGAGCTTTCAGGTTTATACGTAGGCTACGGCTGCACCGACGCGTTTTTCCTGTCAGGTTATGAGCCCCACTTGTGGCGGTGGCTGTGTTCTTGCTTGAGTTGTCTTTGCGTTGATTGGTCGCTTGCCCGTTTTCGACTTCTGTTTTGTCGAAATGTCTGCTGCGGATCCCAACGCGTGGAAGGACACTTTGAAAACCAGTAATTCTGATGATTGGTTCCTCAAGATGTATGCTTTGTTACAGGGCGAGGAGCTCGACGAATTCGTCGATTCGACGTTTCAGATGCCGACGGTCGATGATCCGACGTACCCTGCCGTTCAGAAGAAGGTTAAGCGCGCTCGGGCGATCATCATCATGAGGCTCACCGCAAAAGACCACAAGTCTACCATCGACAACTCGACCCAAGCTAAGGATCTCTGGGTCGGGTTGAAAGGGTGGGCAAAGAAGTTGAGTGACGCTGAGTTGACGGCAGTATCTCGAAACTTTGCAGCGTTGAAAATGGAGTCGGGTGAAATCATGCATAATATTGTAACTCGTGCATCAGATATGTTTAACAAGTTGTCGAAGCACTCGGATTTTGTGCAGACGGTGCGGAACGGGATTACATAGATCATACACGGTTTGGACGATGAAGTGTATGCAACTGAAAAAATACTTGTTACTTATGCCCAACCGAAGGATTCCGATGAATTAAAGGAGAGATTGCTCGGCATTGAGGCGGAAAGGCTGGCTAAACGCAAGGTTCAGCCTTAGCCTGCGATGGCTCTTTATGCTGGGCTTGACTATGCTTCTGCGCAAACACAAACAGTGTATAGCAGATCGCGTAGCGTACGCCTCTGCATTGCTCTCACGTCCCCATCGGTCAAATGAGTTGCAGCAGAACAATGCTTGCGTTGAGGCAGTTTCGAATCCATGGTTGCTGGACTCAGGCTACAAGTACCACATCATGGGTGACGAGTCCGCCTTGCATGTTTCAAATCCACTATTTTCAGGTTTACGAATCTCAATCAAGGTGGGGAATGGAAATGTGCTGCGGGCGGAGGGATGTGGTGCTGACCCTCGCCTCAAGCGTGACTATCGAGTGGGTATTTTACGTGCAGGGTTTTAGGCACAATGTGGTGTCTGTGTCTGTCCTGACGGATAAGGGATGCAGCATCCTGTTTAATGTTGATTGTGCAAAGGTCACGATAGGGAGTGTCACCATATCTGCCACCAAGTCCCCGACTGGTTTGTATAAGTTCATGAGCAGCGTTACCACTGTTGCCCATGATCTTGCTGAGCCCTGTGTTAAGCCTGTTATGCCCGTGCTGCCCATTAAGGTCCCCGATTTTGAGATTGCGGTCTTGTGGCATCACCGACATTCAGGCCTTAAGAGGTTGGTGCAGGAGGGCTTGGTCAAGGGGATTGACTTGTCGCATTCACAGTTGCGAGAGTTGGAGGGCAAGGTTTGCGAGCCATGCGTATTGGGAAAGCATAGCCGTGACCCGTTTTCAAGTTCGGAGTCTGTAACACAGTACCCTCTTCAGCTGGTTCACCTGGACGTGTGTGGGCCATTGCCTGATTCAGAGAAGGGGCATCGTTTTTTTGTCACAATGCTTGATAATTACTCAGGCATTTCGGTTGTACAGCCCATTCAGCACGAGCCTGATGTGCCCAATTTCATCAAGAAGGGCATTGTGTTGCTTGAAACACACTGCGGAAGGCAGTTAAAGTGCATTCGTACGGACAATGGGGGTGAGTAAGTTAATGTGCGGGTCAAGGAGTTTTGCACGCAGTGTGGCGTTCAGCATGAGCTGTCTGCCCCTCAGAATGGTAAGGCTGAGCGTCTTAACTGAACCCTGTTGGATAAAATGTTGGCTGAGTCTGTTGTGCCAAAGAAGTGGTGGCATGAGGTGCTTTGTACGGCGTCCTATCTACATAATCGTTCGCCCTCTTCAGGGAAGCCTAAGACCCCGCTTGAACTGTTCGCTGGTACGGTTCCTGATGTGTCCCACTTGCGTGTGTTTGGCTGTGCCGCGTGTGTTCATGTACCTAAGGGCCAGGGTGATAAGCTGGACTTTCAGGCGCGCAAGGGCACCCTTTTGGGCTACGAACCGAACCCCAAGGCATATCGTGTGTTGCTCGAGGATGAGAGTATTTCAGTGTCACCTGATGTGACGTGCCATGAGTCGGCTTTCCCGTTTTGTGATGGATCTCTTGCAGAGAAGGCAGAGGCTTCTGAGTCGTTCTGGTTTGATGTTGTGCCATGTGCTGATGATGTGAGTGCGGCTGTTGTCCCTAGCACTGCTCAGGCTGCTGTTTGCCTCCGTGGAAGCGGCGGGTATGGCCGGCCAGAGTGGTGCAGGTAATGCTCCCAACGTTCCTGCTGCTGGTGCCCCCCTGAGAGATGCGGGTGAGGCCGGTATGGACGGTGGTGAGGACCCTGCACCCTTGGTCCCTTCGTAGGACGAGGAGGATGAAGATGAGAGATGATAGGGATGAGAGAGATAGGGAGGATAACGATTCCTCCGATGGGGATGATGATGATGGGGTTGGGGCCGTCGCTTTGGGCTCTTCCCCTGGTTCAGGATCCGGATCTGGCTCTGGTTCAGGCTCAGGTTCAGGCTCTGGCTCTGGTTCTGATGGTGTTTTCCTCTCTCCACAACCGCGTACATCTGGTAAGGCAAGGAAACCTAACTCGCTGTTGAAGTATTACACAGATCCTAAGGAAGTGATTGAGCCTAAGATGTTAGCTGAAGCTCAGGCTCGTGATGATTGGCCGCTCTGGAAGGTGGCAATGGATGAAGAAATGAGGTCCTTGATGGAGAATCGTACCTGGGCCCTTGAGGAGTTGCCCCAGGGTGCGAAAAAGGTCAGGCTGAAGTGGGTTTTCAAGCTGTGTCAGCTTGAACATCGACACCGCGTTTTTCAATGGTGTTCTTGATGAAGAAGTTTTCAGGGAGGAGCTGCCCGGATACTGTTGTGCTACGGTTCGGATACTGTTGTGCCCGCCAATGCCCGCCAATGCGTAGGTCAATGCGACGCTACAAGGCGAGGTGCTGACTTGATGAATGCATAATGAATATGAATGAACTTGCATGACTTGCATAAATGTATTTGCATACATTTATATATGTTTGGCATGTTACCATCATACATCACGACATATCCCATCGCATCACTGCTGATCCGCCTTACATGCATAAAAGCCCAAATAATTGAGGCGCGCGTTATGCTGGTGCTATGGAACGATAAGTAATATTATTTGATATAATATTACATCTTTACGGCACACGTTGGAAGCGCCGCACTTGTCACGATACATGCCTTGCAACCGAATATCGTTATTCAGACCCTTGCATCATGCGAAGGATGGAAAGGCTTATCAGTTGTTATACATGGACATCGCAGATACGCAGTAAGGTTGTCACACTTAGGATCGGCCTCCTAGTGTGGGTTGTACGGCGTAGTGATATTGCAGGTATAACAGATACGAGGACGGCTAAGTAGAGCAAGATATTTTGATACCAGAGAACACTTCCGTGTTCAATCTTATTATTGCTAATTGCTCTTTTACTTAGTCCGAGCTAAGCCTGAACTTTGCTTGTCACCGCCGCGTGATGATTGCTTGCTTCCGGTGCTGACGGTGACCACATCCATTGCATCGTTTCTGCCTGTATTATTGTAAGTTATATCTCTTCTTGCTTTGAAGTCTTCCGCTGTCTCTGTTTGCTCTCGATTACCTTGCTGTACTTGCAAGTGCTTGCGCATCGGTATCGAAAGTCTCCAGACGTGCAGATATCTATGAGCAAACCCGAAGGAGAGGTACAACAGATACCAGCTGGGGGGTGCAAATGCGGCATGTCTTCTACGCTGGGCGCTGTATGGATTGTGCCAGGCTCCCCGTGCCTGATATGGGCGTTTGTGTTCTGTACTGGAGCAGATGGGCTTTAAGCCCTCGGCTGCTGATCCAGGCTTGTTTATCAAAGAGGAGAAAGGAGAGAAGGTGTACATCCTTGTCTACGTGGATGATTTGCTCATTGCATGCAAATCTGCTGGAGTGATAAAGCAGATCAAGCTCCAGCTGCAAGGCATTTTTGGTGTACACAATTTGGGTGTGGCGAGTTTTTACCTGGGCTTTGAGATTGCAAGGGATATAGTTGCGCGCACCCTGAAGCTCACTTAGAAGCGCTATGTGGCAGACTTATTGTCAAGGTTTGGCCCAGAGGGAGCAAATGCGTGCTGTACTCCCTGTTGTACGCCGGTTCAATCACTGCTCATGTCCAAATAGGCTTGCTCTCATCTAAGCATGACTGAACGTGATATTAGCATTTTAGCATGATATATTCGAATATATCTAGCTAATGTAGCACGCCGCATAATAGATCAAGTAATAATATTTCAAATACTATTACATCATTCATATCACCACACGTGTATGCAGAAATGCGACAATCGCGATGGTTGGGTCGGCAACCAAATATCAATATTCGGACCTTTGCACACTGTATACCTTGCATCCATTAATATCACGGAGAACACGGTATTTAGGACAGTGCTATAATAGTAATCACACTTGGGATCGGACTCCAGTGAGGCTTGTACTGCACATCGGTATCGTGAACGTGATAGGTGTGAGGACGGCCGCCTAGAGACCGAAGTCGGCTCAAAGCTACTTGGGGTCAAGTACCCACGTACTTAACTCAATCTGATTCCCATACATGCGCTTTACTCGGCCTGAGCTATTCCAGCATATTATTTCCAGCCGTATGATGAACACTTCCCGTGGGGTCTGACGGCAGACTTCTACTTTGCAATTGAAGATCATTATTCCGTGCTTGATCGAAGAAGGAAGGATACAACAAATTTGGTATCGAGACAGGTTCGTTGCCTGACTGCCTAATGATGCTCGATTGGAAGTAAGTTCTTTCTAGGATGACTGTCGACGATGGGCAACGAAGCCCACTAGACATTATCACTGAAGAACTTTTCCACGCTGTATTAGATACTGTTGCTTCTGAATTGTGATTGCTTTTATACCTTTGTAGTTTACCGCAATTGTGGTGTGAGCCTTCACTCTGAGTTGCAGGTGAAACTAGTGGTCCGGCACTGCTCGCGGTAGCTCCTGGTTACAACTTGCATTCTAATCAGCTGGAGGCTTTGATCGCGCGGACTACAGGGACCAACTGCGTACATATCTGCCATATCTACTCGAAGTCTGCAAGAGTACTGTCGGTGCGCTGACCGAATTGCTTGTGCTCTTGTGCTAGATTCATGTGAATCGCTTGCACACTTGCTTTAGAATTATGTGCATCGTTTATTGTCACGCAATTTGAATATATTGGTCAGTGTTCCATGATGGTGGGATGTGACGACCCGTCGTATGTAGACTTGGCATGTCAACCTGAGCCGGGTACCCTTCCTAGAACGTTTGATAGGGATCCTGAGACTATTGACACAATTACTGCTCAAGATCCTCTTGTGTTTCAGGCCCCTATCCATCTTACTACGCCACGCTTGGCAGCCATGACGGTTACAGATGGAACTGCTGATCAATGGGGTTTGCTGTCGCCTCAAATGCAAGATCGCGCCAATGGTAATGAGGTGAAGAGGTTTACTATCCCGGCACCGAAATTGTTTATCTTGCATGATATGACTGTTGAACGTGGCATTGCAAATGCAACTCGTTCCTATCTACGTGATGTTAGGAAGTGTACCTGCAGTTGGTCCGTGGCGGTGAACATGATGAGGTGAGGTGTCTCTTTGTTGGGAATACCCTCGAGGGTATAGCAAAGACATGGTATGATCAATGGATCACTGCACGGGAAAACTTCACATTTGATGAGTTGACTGTCGCCCTGCTTGCACGCTTTACCCCAGAAGTCACGTGATATTGAGGCACGCTGTATATTAGCCTTTGGCTCATTTTTCATGTTTCCGAATAAAACTGTAACTGCCTACCAATCACATTTTGAGGCTCTTGTGATGCCATTTGTCCTAAGAGCTAAGATGCGTATTTTAGCTAGACAAAATGCTTTGAGACTTGTGCCTCATGTGTTGTAAGCCGGTTCTATCACCGCTTATGTCAAAATTAGCTCGTTTTCATCTAAGCATGACAGGACGTGTTATTAGCATATTAGCATGATTTATTCGAATATATATATAGCTCATGTAGCAGGCTGCATTATCATTCACGACATCATGCTGTCGGTCAACATGTTTGACCCGAGGCTGATATCAATGCGCGAACCCACTATTGGCATAACATATCACGTAATAATATTTCAAATATTATTACATCATTCGTATCATGAACCACACATGTATGCGGAAACATAACGATTGCGATGGTTGGGTTGGCAACCGAATTGTTGTACGCCGGTTCGATCACCATTCACACCGAAGTAGGCCGCAATACATTCGAGCATTATGAAGCATGATATGATTATATTAGCATGATATATTCGAGTATATCTAGCTAATCAGGCATGTCGCATTATCATTTACAACATCGCGCTGTCGGTCAACATGTTTGACTCGAGGCTTATATTAATGCGCGATCTATCTGTTGGCATAATATTCCACGTAATAATACTCATAAACCATACACGTATGCAAGAACGCGACAATCGTGATGGTTGGGTCAGCAACTGAATATCAATATTTGGACCTTTGCATATTACATGCGTTGCATCCATTAATATCACGGATTACGCGATATTCATAACAGTGCTACGAAGGTACTCACACTTGAGATCGGAATCCAGTGAGACCTGTAATGCACATCGGTATCACGACGTGATAGGTGTGAGGACGGCCGCCTAGAGACCGAAGTCGGCTCAACGCTATTTTTGATAAAGTACTCACGTACTTAACTCAGTCTAATTTCCATATATACGTTTTACTCATTTATTATCGGCCTGAGCTATTCCAGCATATCATTTCCAGCCGGATGATGAACATTGCCCACGGGGTCTGACGGCAGACTTCTAATTTGCAACTGAAGATCATTGTTAGTTGAATCGTTCCTTATCCATAAGTCTTCTGCTGTCACGTTGCTTGCACTGAAGTGTCTTGCTGTTCGTAAGCACCATGCACGTGTAGCTAACACTCAGACATGCAGATTCAGTGTATGATCGAAGTATTGTACGCGGGTTCGATCGCAGTTTACACCGGAATAGGCCGCAATCCATTTGAGCATTACGAAACATGATATAATCATATTAGCATGATATGTTCAAGTATATCTAGCTAATCAGGCATGTCGCATTCTCATCGACGTCATCACGCTGTTGGTCAACATGTTTGACTCGAGACTGATAATTAATGCACGACCTATCCATTGGCATTTTATATCACGTAATAATACTTTAAACATTATTACCTCATTTACGTCATAAATCATACGTGTATGCGAGAATGTGATGATCGCGATGGTTGGGTTGGCAACCGAATATCGATATTCGGACCTTCGCATATTGCATGCGTTGCGTCCATTAATATCACGGATTACGCGGTATTTAGAATAGTGCTATGAAGGTACTCACACTTGAGATCGAAATCCAATGAGACCTGTACTGCACATCGGTATCACGACGTGATAGGTGCGAGGACGGCCGCCTAGAGACCGAAGTTGGCTCGATGCTACTTGGGATCAAATACTCGCGTACTTAACTCAATCTAATTCGCATACATACGTTTTATGCATTTATTATCGGCCTGAGCTATTCCAGCATAGCATTTTCAGCTGTATGATGAACATTGCCCGCGGGGTCTGACGGCTGACTACCCATTTGTAAACGAAGACTGTTGTAAGTTGGATCTTTCCTTATTGTTGAGTCTTCCGCTGTCACTTTCCTTGCACTGAATCGCCTTGCTGTTCGTAAGCTTGGTGTGCACTTAGCTAACATCCAGACGTGCAGATTCAGTGCATGGTTGAAGAAGGAAGGATACAACACGAAGAAAGAAGGATACAACACGAATATCGATATTCGGACCTTTGCACCATGCATATGTTGCATCCATTAATATCACGAATTACACGATATTTAGGACAGTGCTACAATAGTACTCACACTTGAGATCGAAATCCAGTGAGACCTGTACTGCACATCGGTATCACGACGTGATAGGTGCGAGGACGGCCGCCTAGAGACCGAAGTTGGCTCGAAGCTACTTTGGATTAAGTACCCACGTACTTAACTCAACCTGATTCCCATATATACATTTTATTCAACTATTATCGGCCTGAGCTATTACAGCATACCATTTTCAGCCGTATGATGAACGCTTCCCGTGGGGTCTGACGGCAGATTCTATTCTGTAATCAAAGATCATTGTAAGTTGAATCTTTCCTTGATGATAAGTCTTCCGCTGTCACATTGCTCGCATTGAATCACCCTGCTGTTTGTAAGCACGATGCACGTGTAGCTAACACTCAGACGTGCAGATTCAGTGCATGATTGAAGAAGGAAGGATACAACATCATGTGACTGCCATGCAAATGCAGGACCCATGACTGACAAAATGGGATTGCATACAAGCCAAGCTTGTGCGTTGGAAGGAGATCACTCTCTGTTGGAGATGTGCGGTGGGTCATCTCATGAGGGATTGCCATTGATGCCGCCTTTGGCCCTGCGGTCAAAGTAGGGGAGTGCCTGGATTGATGCGGAGTTGACTCCATCCGGGACAGCTGAACAAATGTATGGTCGGTGGTCATTCGTACGTCCAACTGTGAAGCATCGTTGCTTTTAGTCCTTGAGAACATATCATTTTGTTCATCCCCTCATCTCAAAGTGAGCTGTTCGAACAGCTGGTCAGGTACAGGAGATGTAGACATCAATGTCCAGACACTGCCGCATGTGTGTTGCTACCACTTCACAGCCAACGTAGGGCTACCGTTTTGTTAAAAGGTTTGCAACGTGTCCTCCGATTCGAGTCGGGCACTGTATTGGTTGATGGGGTGGACGTGGCGGGATCCCCAGTTCCATTGCCGGAGTTGCCCTATGCCTTTGATGTCTGGTATGAAGCTACTGTGGCGGGTTTTGTAAATTTCGAGCCCGCCCTGGAATCACTTTTGTTATCTGTGGAGTCGACTCTGACAGATTATTGTGTTTCCGTTATTGAAGTCGGCCTCGCTGGTCGAATGATGAAGGCACTTGAGGATACTAGTGCCAGTGACGACTTCATCTCAGCAAAGGAGGTGAACGTGTTGGGGTTGACCCCACAGTTGTCTGATTGTTCACAGGTTACCCTCGTTGATGAGGGTAAGCATCCCATCGTGGGCAGAATCACCCTAAGCCTGTCGATAGGCCCTCTGAGTGTTAGGGCCCAATGAGTGCAACAAGGTCTCTCGGAGACAGCACTATATGGACATTGGGTTCCGTGACATAATGACAGTACCGCACGCACATCGATATGGAGTCCAGCACAATTGGCCATTGTGCAAAAGGGAACCTATCGCCTAAGGTACCTTTCCTGTTGTACCAAGATGTCACACCAGAGGAGGGCAGAACTGTTGCGGAGCCTATGGTTAATTTCGCTCTAGCGGTGTTAGTCCGCCGAAATGAAGAACCCAAGCTAATTAGGCGCAAAGAAACCAATCGAATGATACGGAAAAGTGCCCATGTGTTGCTTGTGAGGCCTTGGGTGCAATCAAATGCTACCACCGTGGAGTCTCTTGTGAAGGATTCTGAGGTCGAAGCACCTCCCCTTTGCCAAACTATACCGATGCATTTGTCATCCTGGGGCTCCCACCTATGTTACTTGTTGACCATACGATGCCTCTTGTGCCCGAGCACAACCCGTTTCACGACCTATGTACAGGTTAAGCCCGTTGGAGCTAGATCAAGTGAAGTGGCAAGTGGGGGATCTGCTCGCAAAGGGTATGATTCTGCCCAGCACATCACCGTATTCTGCACCGATATTGTTTGTCGGTAAGAAAGATGGGACGTTACGCATGTGCATTGATTATCAGGGCTTGAATGCGACTACGGTTAAAAATCGCTACCCTTTGCTGTGCGTCGATGACCTGCTCAATAAGTTGAAAGGCTCAGCTTATTTTTCCTCGATTGATCTGCAACAGGGGTGTAATCAGATACGCATTTCTGCTTCTGATATTCCGAGAATCGCTTTCCGGACCCCTTTTGGTCACTTCAAGTACACAGTCTTGTCGTTTGGACTTACTCATGTGCCCGCCACATTTCAAACAGTGATGGACTGCATGTTCAGACCGTACATCGACAGGTTCGTCATTTGTTACTTGGATGATATTTTGATATATTCCAAAACGCACGAGGAACACCTGAAGCATCTCGAGCTCGTGCTTGAGGTGATGAAGCGGGAGCAATTGTTTGCCAAACACGCCAAATGCTCTTGGGCGCAGCCTCAGGTGGAGTATTTGGGCCACATCGTGTTGGCCACTGGGGTAAGAATGGATCCGAGGAAGGTAGCTGTGGTTCGCGAATGGCCCACGCCTCAGAATCTCACAGAACTATGCCAGTTCTTAGGCTTGACTAACTACTTCCGTAAGTTTATTAACAAATATTCTATTCTTGCGGCCCTGCTTACGAACCTGATGAGGAAAGGAGGCTTCACTTCTCTCAAAGCATGGACATCCTAGTGTCAATGGGCATTCGAAGAGCTCAAGCATATCGTCGCCGACGACGTTAACCTCTCTCTCCCTGATTATTCGTTGCCGTTTCACGTAGAGGTAATATCGGATGCCTCCCTTTATGGAAGCGGTGCTGTATTGTTGCAGGAAGGACGACCGATTGCCTTCATGAGTAAGAAATTCTCGGGTGCGGAGACCCGATACACTACCAGAGAGCAGGAGCTGTTGGCAGTTCTACATGCTCTAAAGGAATGGTGTTGTTACCTTGAAGGCCGTCCATTCACCCTGAAGACCGACCACAAACCACTGACATTTTTGCAAAGTGTCCCCACGCTCAACCGACGTCAAGCTGTTGTATATGGTACCCACGAAGGGTGGTATCAAAAGATACCGGTTGTTGTGCCAGAGCCCGATTAAGTAGAGCCGCCGACTAGGTCGTACTTGAGAGACCATAAGGCCTCGAACCGGGCGTGACCTTCAGAAATCACCACTACAACCGGAGATTCAGTGAACCAGGAACCAGATGTTCCACCATTTACCATTCAGGCGGTAAATGGCCCATTCCATACAGGTTATGGAGTAACCGACAGGTTCGGATGTTTCAGGAAGTCGGTTAGTATTGGTCGTCGACAGCCGAGACCAAATCCACAAATCGAATGCCAGATGGAAACATGAAACAGTTAATATGATAATTAAATATATTATATTATAAAATAATAAACAGATAATTATTATATCTTAATGAATTACCGAAATGCATTAAGGATACAACAATTGTTCCCCCTCTAGATGCAGCGTCCCGATGCATAAGAAGAGAGCAGACAGGTTGAAGTAGGACAGCGTCAGAGAGGTCCGTCCTTAGACTGTGCCCGCAGCCTAGCTTCATCAAGCAGGGGTTTCATGTCAGGGGTGAAGTTACGTGCCGGTTCCCAGCTATTGTGCTCAGATGAATACCCAGACCATTTAACCAGGTACTCATGCACATTGCGCTTACGCCTGCCCTTGCCAACACGTCGTGCACGATAATCTAGGATACGTTCGACAGCATACAGGGTCTGCTTACCCGATAACCAGGTAGAGGGATTAGCTTCCGTAACAGGAGGGATGCTATCGTTAGCCTCAGGCAGAGTACCCCGATATGGACGTACGAGAGATACATGAAATGTGGGATGAATGCGTAGGTCAGATGGGAGTTGTAACTCTACAGCCACCGACCCTACCATGCGTACGACAGGATAAGGCCCCACAAAGCGCGGTAATAACTTGCGAGACCCATCAGCCAGGGAACGAAGGTTCTTCGTGCTCAACATAACCAGCTGGCCCTTGGTGAACGTGACGTCCTTTTTGGACTTGTTATAATAGTCCATAGCCCGTTGCTGTGCAGCTTCCAGGCAAGCTTTAGTGTCAGTTAGTCGGGACACGAAAGACTTAGCAAACGTTTTTGCAGCTGGAACATTTACGTCCAACTCCCGCCAAACAGGCAAAGCAGGGTTAAAACCGTAATTCAGGAAAAACGGACTATTACCAACGGACCGGTTAGTAGCGTTATTAATGGCAAACTCAGCAGCGGCTAGGTAGGTATCCCATGCAGTAGGGGTGCGTCCTGCAAAGTTACGGAGCATATCACCCAGGACACGGTTAACACGCTCTGTTTGCCCATCAGATTGGGGGTGGTAGGCGGTGGACAGGTTCACCCGCATTCCTACCAGAGTCCCCAGGGCGCCCCAAAACTTACTTGCAAATTGAGTGCCGCGGTCAGATACCACGGACTTGGGGACCCCATGCAAACGTACCACATTGTCGAAAAATAGACGGGCCGTTTGCTCAGCTGTGCAGGATGATGTCGTGGGGGCCAGGTGGACCATCTTGGTGAAACGGTCGACCAGGACCAGCACGGCATCGTATCCTCCCTCAGTTTTGGGCAGCGCAACAATAAAGTCCATAGAGACGCTTTCCCACGGAGCGTCAGGAATAGGAAGAGGTTGGAGATGCCCATGTGCTTTACCAGACTGGGCCTTATTGCGCTGGCACAGGTCGCAACAGAGGACATAATTTTCGGTGTCCTTAGCCATGCGGGGCCACCAGAATTGACGCCGCAAAAGCTCTAGTAACCGCGTGCAGCCAGGATGCCCAGCAAGAGGGCCGTCATGAAAACGTGAGAGAAGTTCACGACGTAATGAATCGTCGTTAGGTACGACAATCTGACGGTGGGATCCTTCCGATCGAATCCATAAGCCATGCTCCTGTACCAAGTGCCCCGTGTTGTTGTGAATTGTGAACCACGGGTCGGCTGCATAAGCCTGTTTCAAGCGCTTGGTAAAATCGGAGGGCACGAAGTTAGGTTTTGCCTGAGACCTACTCCGTGTGCTTACCGCCAGAATGGCTGCATGCAGTGAGGGGTGCCTACTGAGAGCATCAGCTATGTTAAGTGAGCCGCTCAGGTACTCCCAATCAAAGTTAAACCGTGCCAGGTATTCCATCCAGCGGGCCTGGCGTCGGTTAAGGGAGGGCACACCTTGCAGAAACGTAAGGGGTTTGTGATCAGTCTTGAGGGCAAAAGGCCGGCCCTCAAGGTAACATCGCCATTCCTTCAAGGCATGTAGGACCGCCAGAAATTCCTGTTCCCCAGTGGTATAACGGGTTTCAGCCCCCGAAAACTTCTTACTCGTGTATGCAATGGGGCGTCCCTGCTGCAACAGAACTGCCCCCGTCCCATGTATAGATGCATCAGTTATGACCTCTACACGGAACGGCAATGAGTAGTCAGGGAAGTGCAGGATAATATCATCAGAGATAGCACGCTTCAAAGCATCAAAAGCTTCTTGGCATGCGGGGGTCCAGGCCTCAGGTGAAGAGAAGGCTCCCTTACGTGTGAGGTTTGTTAGCGGTGCAGCAATGACTGAGTAGCGCTCTATGAACTTACGAAAGTAGTTGGTCAGGCCCAAAAACTTACGCAGTTCCTGAAGGTTGGAGGGCACTGGCCAATCCCGAACAACAGCAGTTTTCCGGGGGTCCATCTGTATGCCACCCTGAGACACTATATGCCCCAGATACTCCACCTGTGGTTGTGCCCAGTGGCACTTAGAACGCTTAGCATACAGCTGCTCACGCCGCAGAACCTCAAAGACCAGGCGGAGGTGTTGTATGTGCTCCTCACGGGTCTTTGAAAACACCAGGATATCGTCCAGATAACAGATGACGAATTTGTCGATGTATGGCCTGAAGATGCGGTCCATGACGGCTTGGAACGTTGCAGGGGCGTTCGTCAGTCCGAAACTAAGGACGGTATATTCAAAATGGCCAAACGGCGTACGGAAAGCCGTTTTAGGGATGTCAGATTCTGCTATACGAATCTGATTATACCCCTGCTGGAGGTCAATAGAGCTAAAGAATGCAGAATCTTTTAGCTTATCCAGCAGATCATCGACACGTGGGAGGGGGTAACGGTTCTTAACTGTTGCGGCATTTAACCCCCTATAGTCAATGCACATTCTCAGAGTCCCATCCTTCTTTCCCACAAACAGAATAGGGGCGGAGTATGGGGATGTGCTTGGCCGTATCATACCTTTTTTCAGCAGCTCAGTAACCTGTCGTTTGACCTCGTCCAGCTCCAAGGGGCTTAGCCGATACATGGGGCGGGAAACGGGTACTGCACCAGGCACCAAAGGTATGGTGTGATCCACAGGCCGCATTGGAGGCTTACCAGTGACCTCCTGGAATATATCTGCATATTCCTGTAACAGGGCCTCAAGCTCAGGGTCAGTGGCATCAGCTGGGATAGAAGTTGCATTCAGGTGCAACTTGGGCCGTACTAGTAAAGCATGGGCCCCCTTGCGAATCATGCGAACTGCTGCTTTTCTGCCAACAACTTCAGGTTCAGTATGCTGACAGATAGCAGTGGTTGCATAATTAAAGCAAGGCGCAGGTGTCATCTGATCTGGTGGCTGTCCGGCAGTAGTAAAGGGTACCTTGCAGACTAGATTCCCCTTGCGCAGGCGCAAAGATTTAGCCTCATAGTCAAGGACAGCCCCATACTGTGCTAGCGTGGAAGAACCCAAGATATACGTGGCAGCGTCAGTTAGCTCAGGCAACACGTATGGGCGGACATTTAACCTTAAAGGACCTGCAGATAGACGAAGATTAACCTGCCCCAAGATAGCCTGCTTACCCCCATCAGCAAGGGTAACTTCTGACCAGGAGCATGGGCTAGGTTTCAGGCCAAGCTGCGTAACCACTGAAGCCGAAATGAAATCATCACTGGCTCCAGAGTCAGCTAGGGCGGTGAACGTACGACCTGCCGTACTTACGGTGATCAGAGGTACGCCAGCACCTATCAGGGCAGCAGCTTTAGGCAAGCAGAGAACTGAAATACAGGGTTCAGTCTCAGGCAAGCCCTCCTGAACCGATTTAGGAGCAGCAAACCAGACGTCAACAGAGTATGGGCTTCCAGGGAGTTGAACAACCTCACCTGCCATATCAAGGCTATGGAAAAGAGCCGTCCCTGGATTAAACCTTAAGACCCGTTGCATTCCCGACAGAAAAGAAGGGTTGCGTCGGGACACATACTCAGGCAGCAAGATGCATGCTGAGGTATCAGGGTGTTGACGTTTGCATGCCCTAAAGAGAGCTAATTGCTTCTGTAGCTCGCAGAGTGAAGAGGGAGTGAACAAGATAGTATGCCCACCCAAGTTAGCGGAGGATAGGGGGCGACCTTGAGGCTCAAACAGATTACAAAAGCCATCAAAGCCGGCACGGACAGTTCGTGCATCAAAAGAAAAACGTCTCCCTATCACCTGCTCCACTTGGTTTAAAACAGAGGGCAAAAGAGCCCGTACTGCACGGCACTTTGCTACCATCTGGCCCACAGCAAAGACCCCAGGTGGTGATCCCTCTATACCAGCCTGGGCAAGTTCCTAGTGGTCCTTACCCTTATTTTTCTCCGCCCCCAGCATTGGGCAGGAGTCAACCCTATGTTGGTCGGAACCGCAACGGAGGCACATCCCATGTTGTTTACGGAAATGGAACTCCCGTCTAGTACATTTGAATGTGGTTAAATATTCCGCTAGGTTCTGCTTGGGCCCCTTCTTCTGCACGTGGCCCCCTTTTGGGGCCAAGTGCCTCCCCTGCTGTCCGCCGCCCCTCTTAGACTTACCGGCGCCCTTAACCTGCCGCGGCTGATCCTCGTGCCCGGTGATGCCTGGACGAACGGATGCAGCCCGCGGTTTTTTGGTCGGGGGCGCCGGGGTCTCCTCGTCAGGGTCGTCGCAGGCCATGTCCTGTACCGACAGCATGTTCATTTTGGGACGGGCCAGTTTGTCAGATTCCCGTCGGGCCAGTAACCTAAGTTCAGCTCCCAGGGAGAACTGAACCAAGTCTGTATATGACTTAAAGGTTTTACCCGACAGGTCAGTTGCACAGTCCCCACTAAGGTCGGATGAGAGGCCCTGCTGAAACCAAAACACACGCTCACTATCAGACAGGTCCGCAATGGGCGTGACAAGAGCCTCAAAGCGGCTCTGATAGGCAGAGACAGTTTCTCCAGGGCGCATGCGATATTTGCCAGCATTTAATTTCAGGCGTGCCTCAGTGTCACGTGACTGGACCTGGGGTGCAAAACGGACAAGCAGTGCTTCTAGCAGTTCCTCAGATGTATAAGAATCCCTTGCGTTAGTCCATTGATCGTGCCATAATCTTGCCGCGCCTTCAAAGGCAGTGGCCAAGAAAAGACGGCGCGTAGAGTCCTGTTGACCCCCACGGGCTGTGGCAAAGTAGTTCCTAACATTACGGACAAAGGCCCGTGTTAGAGGCGCAGCAACTCGTCCTAAATCAGAAAGCTTAACATCCATAGGGATATTCAGCTTAGGCACTGCGATCGCTATTTTTATCACCTCGTCCTCATGTCCAGTATGAGGAGGCCCAGGTGGCCTGGAAGAGGTGCCCGCAACAGCAGCACAAGTTGTTGCGGCAGCAGCGGGAGCCATCCCAGGAATATCCACGGGACCAGGTGTCAAATGGTTTGACACTACAGCAGGGCCATGAACATAAAAAGGGGATGGGGCATAAATAGGTGATGTAGGTGCCTCAGGGGATGCTGTGCCGCCTTGCCTGGGAATAGGTGAAGGCTGGTTCGGAAGGTCGATACCACCTGCCACAGCAGCATTTGGTGGCTGTGTCAACCTAGAGAGCCATTCCCACCTATTCACTTGGCTAGCATTAGCAGCAATCCGGCCAACAAACTGAAAGGTGTTGGCAGCAAGAGCCGAGACAGCATTCGCTAAGTTCGAGGCTTGCATATTGTATGCCTGAAAGCCTAACAGATCGAACTGCGAGTGACTGTTCTGGCGAAAGGCAAAGCAAAGGCAAGGACCAGGGCCTACCCAACGCTTGGATGCCTTCGATGAACTTCAAAAATTTTGAAGTCCGCGCGTGAAGTTGATTTGCGATGGATCGGAGTGACTGGGCAGAGGTGCCGCTCCGAAGGGTCTGAGGTGTTGACACTGCAGAAGCACTCACGACGGTTGGAACAAACACATATACCTTTCAAGTAATAGAGATATATATGTATTAGTGAAAGCCGAAGTGAATTCACGAAGTCGACTCCTCGTTGGATTCGATGCGAAGGTACTATCGAACCCGCAACTACAGGGATTCCTCAGCAAAACTGCAATACAAGTTCTAGATAGAAAGCAGTGTTGCAGGAAGATATTACCTAACAGAGAAGGCAGAATTGTCTAGGTCGCGAGCCACGTTGACCGCGACTAACTTAGAGATTGACTTTAACAGAAAGCACAGCCAAACTCACAGAGAGCAGGTTCTAAGTGTCACTAGACTAATTTCGTGAATATTACAGACCGGTGGTAGCCGCAGCGAAAATGGCGGCGCTCAGCTCCTCAGGCAATGTCTCCATGTCCAGAGGGATGTCGGCAGGAGGAAGATCGTGGTCGATGTCCATTTATAAAAGGGCAGCTTGAGTGGCTTGAGCGCGTTGCGCGGTTAGAGTGGCTTGAGCAGTTACCACAGAAAGACTTGAGAAGGCTTGAACGATTTCAGCGGAAGACTTGACGAGACGTCCCAGGGAGGAACGGTCTCGATACCAGCTTGTTGTATATGGTACCCACGAAGGGTGGTATCAAAAGATACCGGTTGTTGTGCCAGAGCCCGATTAAGTAGAGCCGCCGACTAGGTCGTACTTGAGAGACCATAAGGCCTCGAACCGGGCGTGACCTTCAGAAATCACCACTACAACCGGAGATTCAGTGAACCAGGAACCAGATGTTCCACCATTTACCATTCAGGCGGTAAATGGCCCATTCCATACAGGTTATGGAGTAACCGACAGGTTCGGATGTTTCAGGAAGTCGGTTAGTATTGGTCGTCGACAGCCGAGACCAAATCCACAAATCGAATGCCAGATGGAAACATGAAACAGTTAATATGATAATTAAATATATTATATTATAAAATAATAAACAGATAATTATTATATCTTAATGAATTACCGAAATGCATTAAGGATACAACACAAGCTAGGTGGATGGAATATCTAGCTCATTTCGACTGTACATGGGGGTACATCGCCGGCAAAATAAATATTGAAATGCTCTCAGTCGACACCCGTCATTACACGCTGTTGTGTCGGCCTACAAAGGCCCGATCGGAAGATGACAGTCGACTGCCCAATTTTTGACACCACCCGTAGATACCCCAGGATACTACAGATTACACGTTCACGCAGCCAGGAGGTGCCGATAGCATCGGACCTTGCAGAGCGACTCAAGGTGGCGTATGAAGCAGATCCATGGTTCGCCACCCCAAGTAATGTGGAGCACCTACACAAGCGAAATGATCTTTGGTTGCGGACGGACGGCTCAACAACACAAATCATCGTGCCGAACGACGACGCCCTGCACTACGATATTCTTGCTCGGTTCCACGAGGACCCATTAGCAGGACACCCGGGAAGCATGTGATTGGCAGAGCTAGTGCGACAATTGTTCTGGTGGCCGCGCGTGGTGAAGGATGCGGAAAACTTCGTGCAAAGGTGCAGTTTATGTCAGCGCAACAAAGCACTATCCGGTAAGGGCCAGGGGTTAATACAACCGTTACATATACCAGATGCCCCTTGGGAGAGTGTTTCAATGGACTTCATGATCACGCTGCCCAAAACTGAGGGGGGATATGACTCTGTGTTCGTTATGGTCGATCAATTGACCAAAATGGTTCACTTAGCTCCCTGCACCTCGTCTTGCACCGCTGAGCAAACAGCACAATTATTTTTTGATAACATGGTCCGATTGCATGGTGTTCCTAAAAATGTGATATCAGACCGCGGCGGTCAATTCACGTCTAAGTTTTGGGAAGCGCTATGTGAACTCGTCGGTATGCACGTCCATTTGAACACAGTATATCATCCACAATCCGATGGGCAAACCAAACGCACAAATCACACGTTGGGCGATATGTTACGAAATTTCGCGGAACGCACACCCTTTGTCTGGGATACATTTCTGGAACAACGCTATTAACCGCTCTACAGGTCAAAGCCCCTTCTTTCTGAATTATGGATTTCATCCTACGCTACCCATGTAGCAAGAGTTGAAAGTGAACATCCCTGCGGCTAAAACCTTTGCCAAGTCCTTTTTATCCCGCATGACAGACGTGAAGGCATGCTTGGATGCAGCACAACAACGGACGACGGACTACTATAATAAATCCAAACAAGACCTCACATTTTTGGTGGGACAAGTGGTTTTATTGAGCAATAAGAACCTGCATTCCCTCGCTGATGGTTCCTGAGAACTGTTACCTCTCTGGATTGGTCCATATCCCATTGTACGCATGGTAGGAAATGTAGCCGTGGAGCTTTCCCTACCATCTGACATGAATATTCACCCCACATTTCATATTTCCCTAATCCGCCCCTTACAAATGACACCGATGCCCCTGCAGTAATGGACCCTAGTCCCGAGACCTGGATCACAGGCAAGCAAAAGATGTACGATGTGGAACAAATACTGGATTATCAGGTTCGACGTGTAGGTCGACACCAATGCAAGCGGACGGTACACGAGTATCTGGTCAAATGGACTGGTTATTCTAGCGAGCATAACTCTTGGGAGCCGACGTGCAATTTCTCGCCAGAAATGAAGCCCCTATTAGAGGAAGCTCATCTACGTGCTACACAGACCCAATTATCTCTGCAGTCAATGCTGTACGATGCAGCAAGGACGCTGCATACGGGAGGAGGAATAATTGTTGTACGCCGGTTGGACCACCGTTTATGTCGAAGTAGGCTTGAACCCATCTGAGCACGACCTCACCTGAGCACCTCACCTGAGCATGACTGAGCATGATATGAGCATATTAGCATGATATATTCGAATATATTTAGCTAATGTAGCACGCCGCATCATCATTTACGATATCGCGCTGTCGGTCAACATGTTTGACTTGAGGCCGACATCGATGCGTGAATCCATTATAGCATAATATATCACGTAATAATATTTCACATATTATTACATCATTTGTACCACAAGCCACATGCATATGCGGAAATGTGAAGATAGTGATGGTTGGGTCGGCAACTGAATATATCGATATTTGGACCTTTGCACACTGCATACGTTGCATCCATTAATATCACGGAGAACGCAATATTTAGGACAGTGCTATAATAGTAATCACACTTGAGATCGGAATCCAGTGAGGCTTGTACTGCACATCGGTATCGCGAACCTGATAGGTGTGAGGACGGCCACCTAGAGTCCGAAGTCAGCTCGAAGCTACTTGGGATCAAGTACCCACGTACTTAACTCAATCTGATTCCCATACATACACTTTACTCATTTATTATCGGCCTGAGCTATTTCAGCATATCATTTCCAGCCGTATGATGAACGCTGCCCGCGGGGTTTGATGGCAGACTTCTACTTTGCAATCGAAAATCATTGTAAGTTGAATCTTTCCTTATTGATAAGTCTTCCACTGTCACATTGCTCGCATTGAATCGCCCTGCTGTTCGTAAGCACGATGCACTCGTAGCTAACACTCAGACGCGCAGATTCAGTGCATGATCGAAGAAGGAAGGATACAACAGGTATCTTGTTTGCAGGCCGTTTGGAGATGTCTGGTTTCTGCGATTCTGATTTTGCAAGCACTCAAGGGCGCCGTTCTACGTCTGGATATATTTTCCTGTTGGGCAATGGGGTGATTTCGTGGTCGTCCAAGCTCCAGCCCACTGTGGCTACGTCCACTGCCAAAGCTGAGTACATGGCCTTGGCTGCTGCGATCAAGGAGGCGTTATGGCTACGTCATCTGTTGCACGATCTGGGAGTTGGTGTGCGGGCTGTGCCACTTATATGCGACAGCAGTGTCTGCATTGCTATGCTTGCAAGTCCGGTTTCTTCGGCTCGGACCAAGCACATTGATATCTGCCATCATTTCGCCCATGAGAGAGTGGAAAGGGATGAAATTAGGATGATTCAGTGCACTACCACGGAGCAAGTCACGGATACCTTCACGAAGGCGCTACCTAAGGAGAAGCTGCGCTTTTGCATATCTGCATGGACATGAAGTGACTGCCCTGTGATTACTGCACTTGCGGTTTGTTGATTGCGTGGGAGCATGAACACACACCACCACCGCTGCTTTGCGTGTCTTAACTGGTTGCATGTTTTGTACCCGTATCTTTGGGTCTTTGCAGTCCTTTGCTGTCCTTTGCTGACCGTATGTATGTGTCGGTCGTCAGGAAGTCCGTCCGCATGGGAGTGTTGAGTTTCGGCCTGACTTCCTTAGTTTAGATTGCTGTCTTCTCTAACGATTGGTATTCTTGGTGAGATCTAGGTCTTGCTTATTTAGGCTGTTTCTGTCATGAAGACATGAACTTTCCTTCATGGTGTAAGACTGGCGTTTGGTCTTCTGACGCTGTGCCAGCCATCTCTTGCCTAATCAGTGCGTTCTAAGATCTAGACAGTGGGTACGGCACTAAATTCTTTGACTATATATTTAGCGAGGTTCTCATACCTCATTAGCTGTTTTGTAACAATCTGTTGCTTACTTGAGACTTTTGTTCTTGTCTCTTAATAGGCTTGAGGCACGGTGCAGCTCACCAGTTGGACACGCAGCAGCCAGACTACTAACCTGCTTTGAGCTTTCAGGTTCATACGTAGGCTACGGCTGCATCGACGTGTTTTTCCTATCAGAATAGACCAGATAGTGTGGAAGTCCTGCCGAATCCGTAAGCCTTGGTATCCAACGTCACAGACGTCCAGTTTGACGGATTTTATTCAAATATGAAGAATGACACCAGTTTGTAGACCTCCCCTGCTTATGTCACTACCCGGTCAGTCCAGCTTTATGATATCGTCCGCCAGCCAGTCCCAATGCTAATGCGAGCAATCGTTATCTTTGGGGTTCACAATCGTCGCACGGCATCGCACCTCTGTTCACGGAACGAATCCAGAATTTTTTTCGGAATTAATGTTTCCGAATCCAAGTTCCAAATCTGTCAGCAATCTGCTGCATGTGCAGGTTGTTTACCGTTCGTACATGTTAAGCGGTGCAGTTAGGACCGCTATGGTGTTCACATCGCCACGCTGCCTCAGGGATTTTGGTTCGGGGCTCCAATGCAAATTGGCTAATATTTCACCCGGTTAACTTGACACGTCATCTCCGATTCGCAGATATACGTCGAGGCATGGGAGCCAGCTGCTTTCGCATCCGCGAAAAAGTTGTTTCTGGAGAAACTCGCAATACTTGTTCTTTGATATGGCTTATTGGCAGGACATGTGGAGATACGGGTACATTGAAGCCTTCAGGACGTTGGGTATGGTTGCAAGGCTGCTGGGTATACGTGTGACTCTTCCCCGTTTGGCAGAGGGTCATCACCATGCCCACGACAAAAGATGACTTTGACGCAATGCTCAAAGAGCTACGACTTCATCTGTGCCAGAACAAGATTTCCGTTCTACCCAAGATGATTTTCTTTGTATGCTGCCATTAGTTAGCTTTCACCCCAAAACCTGAAGGTTTATCCAATACGTGTCAGTATGTTAGATGCTTGGTGTCCATCGGTTGCACAGGACATGCAGGGTAACATAGTTCAGTAATATGTTTATCGCTCCGCTCATGTAGCGTGACGTTTGCATTGAGTTGTAATGTTTCTGCTTATCCGCGGCACATCCCTTACGGGCTGCCCTTGCGAACGAGCACTCTGTAGCTAAGGATATAGCCAATGTCCGATTGTGCGTGTGGCGACAGTGACATTGTCCGGAATAGTATATTCAAGCACAACCAAAATAATCGTTAAGTGACACGGCAAATCTGCCAGAAGACGACTACTGCTGTTAAATCTTTACACACAAGACACCTTTCCTGTAGGTTACGGAGCAAACGAGTGGCTAGGCGCATAATCAAATCACGCCCACGCCCAGGACGTTCACCTTAACCTGGACAGTTTCTATGCAGATGCTCTAATTCCTTCCAACAAGACCCACGGACACTGCCTCATACACACGTGCATCGACCACTAATCTGTGGCGCTAGCGTTTCCTATCCTTGCAGAAAGGCAGGCTACCTCAGGAGGGCGCACCCAAGTAGGCCGCCAGGCGTAGGAGGTCGGAAAAGACACCTGCAGCGGTGACGTCAGCGCCCGCTCCAGGACCGCGGATGATTAGCGGCTGCTTAAAGTAGCGAGCCGTGGTGAAGGAAATGATGTTGTCGCTGCCCTGGAATTAGGGAAATGCAAGAAACCCACAAGCGAGTAAAGATAAGAGCGACAAATCAATCTACAGAATACCTTTCGATGTGCAAGTAAAAGGCTAAGTGGATCATCAATACACCCCACCAATCCAACTATCGTGTCATCCGGACTCCCCTCCCACCTCCAGCTGTGCGAAGGGGTGCGCCTTGGGATACCGCCGCAGCTCCACACTGCCACGACCCCTCTGGACGTCAACCACACCCACGTACCTACGGGAGCACGGACAGGACATCTAGACTTTGCAAGTACGACATACAGGTTGCGGACATGAGAAGTCAGCGAGAGTGCGTCCGTACATGGAAGTGAGGATGATGATCACTCCTTAAAGTATGACATCCTACCGCTCTGGTGCATTGCATTTGCCTCAACTTTTCCCTTATGCCATTGCGAAAATGACACATATTACGCCACTCCCTCCTCCGCAATCCACCTCCCGGGCTCCCCTTACCGCAGGCACTCCCCACTGCTGTCCGCCTCCCGCAACTTTGCGTCCATGTCCCCATCAAAGCTGGGCAGACGAGACATGTACTCCACGGAGGAGGCCACCTCACGCAGGGGCTCCGGAACCAGGCTCTCGACGGGAATTTGGTCCATCTCAAGAAATAGGCCGCATTCGCGGGCCAGGATACACACCTGCGCACGGTGATGTCAGGAAGGGACGTAGGAGGTAATATATCAGGCGAACTCAGCATGCAAAACTCTGTTTAATGGACGGCCCAAATTGGGGCGAAGTGAGCTAGTAACTGCAGCACAGGCATCGGATACTAACGATACCATTCAGTGAACCTTCTTGTGGGCACACCTTTCGCGCGACGTCAGTTCCGTTCAGGTCGTCACGTGGATCAGGTTCCGTATAGCCACGTTCCTTGGCTTCCTGGACCACCTCACTGAAGGAACGGCCGACACCAAATGTGTTGAAGATGTAAGACAGGGTTCCAGAAAGGATGCCCTCAATCTTGATGATCTTGTCGCCCGTCTCTAACAGGTGTTTTAGCGTTCCCATCACTGGCAGACCCGCTCCGACCGTCCCCTAACGCGTCGTGTGACGGATGGGGCAGAAAGGCAGGTGATAAATTGAAATTAAGCAGCACGCTATCAGGGGCGGAGATGCAAGTTGGTATGCAGTCATTGAAGCCGGAACAATCACGTCAAATGACAACCAGGGTAACGGTAATTAGTAAATGAAAACGATGTAAACCAACTGGGAATGGTTTAATTTATCTTTATTACATTTTTGCAGGCATACATGCCAGCAAAGTCAAACGCCAAAGTGTTTGCCTCGTCATATTTTATGTTTAATCTGTCATGGCCAAGTCGATAAGCTGAGCCAATCTCATCCATCCAGTAGCGAACCCTGTCAGTAAATACTTGACCTAGGCCTAGCTGTGCTCAACACCTCCCATCACCCTCCATTTGCCTCCGCCCTGTCCTACCTCATAGAAGAAGTGGATGTAGCCCTCCCGCTGCATGCGGCGTACTGATTGGTACTGCTCCAGGGGCCCGCTGCCAAGTTTTTTGTTGGGCGTCACCACATGGATACCCTGGCCAGCCGAAGGGAAGAAGAGAGGAGCGAGTAGAGCACTTGAGCGCACTATACGAGAACCTCACTTTCATTCTTACGTTACACCTTACCAGCAAATCACCAAAAAGAACTTCATGAAACGGTTAATCAGAATCGCAGTCGCAGCGTTATAAAACCAGGCCCTGGGTCACCTGCTCCATCCAGTTAATGTACTTGGAAGCCGGAGCATCCGAAGCGGTGCAGTCCACAATTACTCGGTTCGGAATATAGTGTGTGGACAGAAAGTTGCCGAACTTCTCCAGGTCGCAAGGAACAGACTGGTCAGGGGTAGGGAGAATGGTGAGCGAGACGAAGGGGATGGACAAAAGAAATAGAGTATTTGAAAACTGGCGGGACGATGTTACCTGCTTTTACCTGCTTTTACCTGCTTTTACCTCACAACGCGCAGTGAGGGAAAATGGGTACAGCGCCATCATGACTAGGGTTTCATTTGCAAGCGAGAGAGGGCTTCCTTTGCTCAACAGAAGGTACCGTTCCAAGCCTGTGCTAAGTTGATAATGCAAGAGACTGGTGCACAGAACGGAGAGACGTCATAGGCCAACAGAAGAACACAGAGGTGAAGCCCTGACCCTTTCCAAAATGTCCCAATATCAGGATATCCAGAAAGACCCAGGATTGGCATCCTTCTCCACGTGGAACCTGCCCCCAAGGTCCAACCGTTACTCCATTCCTACCTTCTCATCAAGCTCCTGTCGCCAGTTGTCCAAGTCAACACCGGTTTCCCGCAGCATCATTTTGGAGGAGGAGGCCACAGCCAACAATCGCAGATCGATGCCAAACTCTTTCTTCAGGAGCTGACGCTGCTCACGGAGCTGCAAGCAGAAGCGTGTGCGTGGTGGCGATGATGGTGGTGAGCAGAGCGTAAAGCTATATGCTAAATGTAACGATAAAAGATGCCCCAATGTGTGTTGCTTATCGATCGACGCGAAACGGGCATTGGAAGTTAGGGCTAAAGTAGCTTTGGCAAGCTGCATGGCAGCACGTAACTTCGAGGACCATTCATTGGCGGTGCAGGGTCATCGGATGAGGACCGGTGCAGGCTGCTGGGTTCAAGCCCACACGACCCCGATCCACCAGCGCTAATACGTTCTGCGTAGTGCCCCGTCAGGCCCGTCTCCTTCCAACTCAGGGCCTTGCCCCCATCGTGTCATCAACCCTTCCCACCTGCTGGATGAGCGTTTTACCGATGAGACCCGGGCCAACGATGCCCACACCAATGGGCACATCGGACAGGTAGAACCGGGAGTGTACAGCACGGAGAGCGCGCTCCGAATCGACCTGTGTGCAGCGCAAACGAGTATGTCATAAAACATGAATATGGGAACACGCGCCTTTTACGTCCGAAGTTACGTCCAAAGGAATGAGTAGGCCTCTAATGTGAAGTTGCCGGTCTGTTTCTTCTATCCTTCGTCTGATTCACTCGTTTCTTCTTCTGCGCATTTCAGGACTTGCATCACCTCCACCATCATCACCGCATGCATTGGCTCAGAAACAAGACATGAACACACATATATCGCTGCACTTCCTAGCAAACTCCTCCTGATGCAAGTCTGGTGCACGCAACTCCGTTCACTAGGCACAGTGTTTTTGAATTCCCCTCTCATCCTCTCTCACGCCTGCGTCTCACCTGGTCAATAAGCACCGTGATGTTGTACTCAGACGAGCCCTGTGCAATCGCCTTGATGTTGACGTTAGCTTTAGCTAGCGCCCCCATCATGGTGGCGGCCACACCCTTGCGCGCCACCATGCCTTGACCCACAGCAGCCAACACGCAGCAGTGCGGGATCACCTGGATTGCTGACACTCGGCCGGCTGCGATCGAGTCGGTGAACCTGGCGTCAGTTGATGCAGTGAAATAGGGAGGAACAGGGACCATCAAGGCAGGAGAGTTCAGGGAGCGAGCGAGGGAGGGATGGGAACCGTGCCTAACCGGAACTCTGAACAAGAAGTCAGGATGCAAAATAGGCGAACGAAAGGCAATTCATCCACATTCTGCACTTGTGCATGAAAGTAAAAAAAGGAAAGGAGAAGGGAGTTTTTAGTATACATGATTTTCCACTCTCGGCCAACCGGGGGTCGCCTCATGCCCGCCACAGACAAACAGGCGTGCATGTAAACAAGGCCCTATACCCGTGGATCCTACCCCAAGAGCTTTGTTTCTTTGCCTCTTCCCATAAGAGGGGATAACAGCACGTCCTGGAAACCTCGGCCAAACGCTCTTCATACCTGTCCGTCAGCACCTTGGCTGCAGCCTCCCCGTCGCTTCCCTTGACCGCGAAGCAAATGGACTGCTCAGAGGAGGCCTGGCTAATCATAATCACGTTGATACCCGCGTCCCGTACCGTGCTAAAGATGCGCGAGGCAATGCCAGGGACGCCCACCATGCCGGTGCCCTGTAGGCAAGACGATGTTCACGGGTGTGATCTGGGTCGATTTTACGCACACGGTCAAGGCGACGAGAGGCAGGATGTGGCGTGTGGCACGTAGGGCTATAGGGGTTGGGCGTGTGGCCACATAGCACACCAGCCCCCACACGTCCTGCCTGGCCTACACCCTATTGCGTAGACCCATTATGCCTTCAAAGAATGCGAAACTCAGCGCTTCTGCGCCCTAGCAAACCTCCGCATTGCCAGTACCCCCTCTCCCACGGCCAAGTCTCTGTTGTGTAAACCCGCACAGACCAACATTGGCCCACCCAGTCCCTTTCAACCAATCGACAAAGCCGTCTACCAACCCACCTCCACATTGATCAGCGTTACGTTGTCAATGGTAGCGAAACCCTTGATGGTGGCCTTGCCCTGGTACACCTCCATGTCCGAGGCGACGTCGCTAATGCGGGTGCCTTCACAGAGGATGGGGGATGCAGCCGCATTAGGCACATCGACGAGCGGGCAAGACGCCGACGGAATTTAAACTCAGTGCGATTTCAGGAGAAATACCTGCAGTCCGCATCGCACATGAATCTACAACGTGCCATACGAGCTGATGCGGTGGCTGTTATTGTGGGATCGACAAGCAAGTTCCACTAACCGTATAACCTGTTATTATTAACAGGTTATGCCCCCAAAACACCTTCCGTTCGACTCGTCATGGCTGCGGCTTCATTGTACAAGTCGTCGTTTCTTTAGCCACTTCTTCGCAAGCCCTCCCCCGTCCTGTCTCTGACCCCCAGCGCCCGGCCCAAGGCACATACCCGCCGCGGCCTGGTTGAAGAAGTTCCGGATGGTGATGGGGATGTGGTACTTCATGGCGGGCAGGGTAGTCCGCGGGTGCAGCACGTTGGCCCCGAAGTAGCTCAACTCCCAGGCCTCATGATAGGTCATGCTGGGAAGGCAAACCGCCTCGGGGACCTGCGCAGGTTGCGAATACATTTGTAAGTTTACGTATCTGCATACGCATAAATCTCTTTTCCGTCCGCTATCCATGGCGTGGGTTCTGACACCCAACCCACTGCACCTTGCGGGGATCCGCTGAGTAGACCCCGTCCACATCTGTCCATATGGTGATGTGCCGACTACGCAACAGGGCTCCCATGATGGTCGCGGAGAAGTCGCTGCCATTGCGCTTGAGGGTTGTAGCGGTACCCGCAGGGCTGCGTGCGATGAAGCCCGTGGCCACCACCAGCTGCGATGGATGCGTGCACACAACCACGTGGCAGATAGAGGTAAGGGAATGAGGACACAAGGAGTTCCGATTCAGAAAAGCAGCTGAGTGTGCCGGCATGGGGCCACAAAGCGTCTTCTGCTTTCACTGGATTCGATATGGATTTGGGATCTTCTCACTACCATCCATGTTGAGTTGTTGTCTATTAAGGTCCCACGTCCCAATAAGGACACATGCGGGTGCATCTTAATGTCCTTAGGAAACCACGACCACGAGCCATGGAGCTCATCGAAAGGCAGGCAGACCGAGCGTGTGCTCCGCTGATTAACTCTGACCATAAGACGGAATTCCATCTGTTCTCGTGTCCTATAGTGTCATCCACATCCCACAACTCCGGTCCATTAGCTCATAATGAAACCCTAAACCCTAAGCCATGATAATCGTTGGCATTAAAACAAAAGTTGACACTGGTCCGTTGATTCCATGTTGGTTGAGAGTCCACCTCCTCGTCCACGTGGTACCAACCGCGATATCACGCAAACACAATAGCATGCAATGTTTGCAAGAAACTCGACGCAGTTCTCGCTACCCAGCATAGCCTTGCTGGACTCCTTACCGCACTAAGCCCATGCCATATGTGCTTAATTAGTGGGATTCATGCCACTTCACCCAACCTTGCAGGGCCCGTTCGCGTTGAACCAGTCGTCCATTCGGCGGTTGGAGAGCTGCTCCTCCAAATCCACAGAGCCACCGTCGGTCGTGGGGGTCACCACCAACACGTCACGGGTGTCCATGAACGCAACGTTAGCCCCCAGCTGCAAGGGAAAGAGAGCACGAGGCGTAAGGGAAGGCGGGCAAGAAGTGAATTGTAAAATCAGGCGCATCGCTGCGCTTGAGCAGAAGGACGTGAAGATCATAATCTCCCTAGTCTACCACCAAACCACCAGCATCTCCTGCCCCGTCTCGAGCTTCATAACCGACATCGACATCCCAGCATCCAACGCCTGCTCATATTACAGCTGGTCCGTCTGGTCCAGACGCTGCAAAGGCTGCCTTGAGACTCTAGATAGTGCAACATCTCTCCGACCCGTCTCCGCACGCTTGCATGTTTACCGATGTAGCGCAGCGTGAAGAACACAGACCGCCAAGGGCGCAAGCGCCAGTTCAACCCTGGATCAGACCTTTACAGGCCGCACAACCAATATCACACGCAACGTATTCGGACCCTCCCCCATGTTCTGGAAGGACCACAAAGGACATAGGATTAAGTGCCTCGCCCAGAATGCCATGCTTCCGAAAAGCTGGTCCTAATCGTGGGGCTCCAATCCATATCACCCACCCGCTCATCCTGGCGGCTTACCTGGCGGCAGCAAAGCGCAAATAGACGACCGCTCCAGAGCTCACCATGGCCCACCACGAAGTCGCTAAAGGCATCCGTGGACATGCCGGCTGGTGCGGAAGCAGCAGGAGTAGCAAGCACGGTTTGGGGTTAGGCGAAGTCGCTACGATAACCGAAGTAAAGAACGCAAAGTCAATATGAGGAGGGGCGACGCCGAGGGGCAAGGGAGGAGGTTGATGCGGTGCTTGGAAAGTGTCCAACCCAGTCAATTTCCCCTTCAATTTGCTCACATGTAGTAAATGCTGGGTGTCACCCGTACTCCCCCAATCCGTACTGGACAGAAAATGGATTGTGACCCCGGGGTCGGTCCCAAACACACTTTCAGGATGCGAAAGATCATGCGTCAAAATGCATCATATATTGCATCCAGACTGCATCTTTGACAATATACATCTCGTGGGCGCAGCGCTGGACATTCTAAACCGAAAGCGAAAGTCGGGAGGGTGCGCCACCCAACATAAATGCAACTGACTAAACATGTGTACGTACCGATGCTCATAGCTTGCAGCATGGCCTTCAAGTTCGTAATGTCGTCCATAAGACTTGCCACAAACTGTGTCAGCTCTTTAGACTGACCCAACAATTGCTTTGCTGTTACCACATGTTTTTCCTGGAGAGCAGCCAAGTCAACCAGGAAAGCTGCATCCTGTCGCGACGCTTTATTAATCATGTTTAGGATTAAGTCAGTGACCTTGATTGGGCTGGTCGGATGGTTGCCCATCGCACTGACAACAACGCAAGTTGAAGTATCGGGTCCTACACTCGCTATCATTAGCTCTGCTGCTGCACGAATTCTGTCTGCGCTGGCCATGCACGTTCCGCCAAATTTGTGAACTTGCCAATGGGCGCCACGAACACCAGAAACGGCTTCAGAATTGCTAGCAGATGGTGCAGCAGGAGGACTGATGGCATGTGTCACAACGCCTGTCTTGCGAGCTGGCAACGGGGCACCTGGCACCGAAGCCACCGTGACGGGTGACGGCTGCAGCTGCCAAACACCATGTCGATGAGCATGATGACAGTAATTCCGTCGTAGGGTCAAACAGGCTGACTCAGCCGTTTCCCGCTGCCCAAGACGTTGCGACGTGCGCATTTTTATGTCTAGAAGGCGGCTGGATTGTTTTAATGCCCCGCCACTTGCGGGGCACAGGCCAATATCCTTAAGTCACTAGAAACACTCCACATAGAAAGGTAGGAATTATCGGATGTCGAAACTTGCAAGCTGGACACAAATATCACGGCACGTACGGCAACTCCCTCTCGAAATGCTGCAAACTATCACACAACATCATGCGACAGTAGTATATAATCTGATATACGGATATCTTTGGTGTCTAACCAGACGAGTGTAAATGTATTAGAACATGGGCCAAGAAGCTGTCGCAATGGACCCATTTCTCCCTTTCAATCCCTCATTATGCTCTAGACTATAAACGTTCTGTCCGTAAACTCGCTAGGCACATGTTACGCGAAGCGCGGCCATTTTTCCTACCTTCCCTAGCGGTCCTTTCACTTGCGATACGTGAAATGGGTCTAGGACAATGTCAACTTGACAATAAAACGTAGCTGTGATAAAGATTACGTAAAGGGTGGCAGGGAACAGGATATCGGCGCAAGGAGCGTGCGACAGCGTAACGGTACTTTGGGTCCCAACATCCCAATTCTTAAACACATTTGCCAATATACATGACATAGCATAGTGCGAAGACATTATGAGCAACCAGGGACTAGCTAGGGACCCGTGCATCCATTTCGATACAGCTTTCGAGCTTTGCCCTTGCACGTGGCTATCAGGCATAAGCCGATGTCTAAATGATCGACGCAGACTGACGTTAATAAAAACAATAGGGCTGTTGGTCATTGCTTCCCTTTCAGCGCTCTGCAACTTAACCCTTTAATCCGTCTCACAGGCATCGGCCGCAGCATATCCAGCGATATTTCAGCTTCACCTCGAATTGTGGATCCAACTCCCACTTCAAACCCAACTAGAATGTATGCGCTTCAGCTCAGTTCACGTTAGTCTTTAGACTGACATTTACTCTGACCAGCATTAAATTCCCGCAAACGTCGCCCATTAATAGTACGGACACGCGTACAGCTTAATTTCTTTAACGGCATTTCCGTGCATTCCCGCCACGCTTCTGGTATGCACGTCACCAGGTTCGGCGGGCTCGTCACACATTACACGAACTATCCGATCAGGATTGATGGACTCCGCCAACGGCATCAGCCTTCTTACAACTAAAGAAGGCTGATGCCGTCGACCCCCCCTATCCTTGCGATAATGTTGATGACGTACCACCCTACGTCCTATGCCTCAGCAGCCTCATAGGCAAGTCCACAGCCTAAGGGGTTGCCCAACAGGGATGCAGCGCAACTCAGCCAAGATGCAGCGGCTTCTGCACATGTCCAGGTGTGCGCTTGCGCACTGCTACAGTATCTAGTTCCTCATTAGTCAGGACAGCCACTTGAGCCTGATCGAGCTGCGGAGGTTAAGCACGGCAAGACGGCGCCTGGACGCGCCTGGCGGCGCTGATGGCGAACGTTAGGAACAAGATAGGAACATGTATGATTCGACCTAACCAGGCCCGCCCAGGTGCCCAGATGCTCCAGAGGACTTGCTTGAACCCAAACTCGCGACACGGTCTCTACCAACGCATATGTTCGGCCTGAATGCTGCCTTTGCACTATAGCCCGTCCTTCTCAACGTGAGTGTCGAAAGCTCGTAATCATCCGCCGCCATAACATGTATCCTGATATTGAGTCAGAGTTAAAGCAGGACGTGCTGGCTGGAGCAGTCAGTAGCTGGAAACGTTTTGTGGTGGGGGAACGCGAACCCTGTTATACGCGCATAGTCAAGGCACGGCCGGGTCGATGATTTGATTTGTGCTGGTGGGAGAAGCCCTATAGTAGCGAGCAGCTAGACAGTAAACCGCTGAAGAGCGCGGGAGGAAGACGATTGAAAGCAAAAGAAGCACTCGTTGAGCACATGTACTTGATTCTGAACCGTGGATAAAATCTATTGGAGGGGAGAGTTTTTCTGATAAATATGCCGATGTATATGCTCCGTAGAACCCTGTATGCGACATCCTCGAACGCGGTTCAAACACTCGTGAACCTCAAATAGTTATGTCATGCCTGCGCGGACAAAGGGCATCGGACGTCACGGCGAGCAGGGGCAAGCCCATGACATGCCTTGATTTACTTGGATTTTGACTAAGCTGCTAGGACTAAGCAACTTATATGGTACTGTAATACAAATGCGATTCACATGGGGAAAAAGGTGACGTGCGCAGGGCTTCACGCTTAGAGACAGGTAAAGAGCCCTCGCAGCATCAGCGCAGCATTCCGTGCAGAGCGTCGCATTGATTGAGGTATAATTTGTAGATGCTGCGATATTCCTAGGAGCTAACCTTATTTTGCCTGTCTCTTCAAAGAGATTGGCAATAATTTGTCTGCTATAGATCTCCTTCATATTCAAAGCTTAGGGGGACCTGAATAATCCGGCTGGTCCGAAATATGCAAGCTCTGCAAAGCGAAACATTTCCCTGCCTTCCTGCGTACTGCCTCCCTGCCTCCTTGGTTCTCGGGACGGCGGGAGCCTATGTGCTATGTCTGTCCGCGGCTTTCGAACAGGTCGGTTTTCGGTTTGTACAGGTAAGCACCGGGACCGCTGCTGTACTTTTCGTTGGCCGATACGTGTCCTAATGTTTAACCCATGTCCACATTTATAGATAAGCAGAGAAATGGCGTAAGCCGTAATGGGCCATCAAAGGCACTTTCGGCATGTACTTCTTTCTTAAGTCACTCAAGTCAGGACCATGCTGCACCGTTCTTGCAGTCTTGACTGCTAATCTATTTGTGATCGATTTTTTTAATCTTTAACAGCTTCACTTTTATGCAATGAAAAACATTAACAACCTCGGTCTTTTCGTTGGAATATTTCTTGCAACAGTAGGCTTTCTTAATTTTCGTGAACATGTTCAAAATGCCAACAGGATACAGATTAGATATGATTCATCAATAGCGGGCGTCCTCGGTCGACCTGGCGGACCAGGAGGCTCGTCCACCCGAAAAATAGAAGCACAGGATGACTTGCAGTCGTATCATTTCAAACCAGTTGAGGATGTTCGTATCAGCGTGCAGACAGGACATTTTTTCGGCAGTGACTTCGAAGGACTTCAACGCGATTGCACGATCGGCGACACCGTGATTAACTGTCGCTATGGCGCAGCAATTGACCCCAGTACGGCCGATGCACTTTGGTTTCATATACCATCTATGGGGGGCGCGGGATCGCTGGTTAAGCGGCATCCCAAGCAATTGCTCATAGGCATGAGCATGGAGTCCTCGGAGTACTATCCGGCGTTGGATGACGTGGACTTCATGAAACATTTTGACATTGAATCATCTTACAGAACCTGTTCACAAGTACCAGTGTTTTACTTTGACTACAACGCCCAGCAGGTGGGGTGGTCGGAGGGGTGACGGAACGATCGGACGCGCCTCTGAAAGACCATCCAGCTACCCACTGGGAAGCCGCATGCCAGTCCGCACATGTTATTTGTGTTACAGTCTGTAATACCGCTCGTGCGTGCGCAGGTGGCTGCCCTCTTCAAGCCGCCGGTTCCATTTGAAAAGAAAAAAAGCGCACTGGTATATGTCAACAGCAACTGTGGCGCGAAGAGTGGGAGATCTGAGATTATGAGAGAGGTGACCTTGAATGTTTGTTTATTGACATTGCGCCTATCCGATAGAAGTTATACCTAGGGGGCCCTTATGATGCAGGTCATGGGCTTAAACAACAAGGCTGTCCCAACACACAGCTGGGGTCACTGCGACAGGAACATGGAGGTGAGCCAAGCCCAGTACACCTCAGTGTTGACCAGAGCAGCCACCAGGAACCTTTATAAGACTGTAGTTGCCTGGGCGTCTTCCCTTGCGGCAGGCGCAAGCATGCACCGGCACATGTAGGTTGTATTGCTCGTTGTCGCCTGAGGCTCCACTTACACTGGGTTGCGTACGTGCACTGGGCTTGAAGTGTGTACTGGCCGGGTCTCTATCCAGACCCTACGAGCAAACCCCGCTCATCTATGTCGCGGATGTGTCTTATATATGCTCATGCATCGTGTCACGGATAGCCCCACGCCGCACGCGTACTGCAAATTAGGTCCCCTTATGTTTTCATTTGTCTCAACGGGACAGGTAAAAGACCACTCCTTCGACAAGGTTGAGCTGATCCGCGGGTACAAATTTTGTGTAGCGATGGAGAATTCGATTACGAAAGACTACATTACGGAGAAACTCTGGCAGGTACAGCGATAATGATGTGCTTGATAGAATGGAGGGTTTGGAACTCTCTGCCACGTACTCTTAGAACTCTCATGGCCCGTATCCAAATTGCCAGCGTCCCATATGCTGCGTTGCCACAGCCGTCAAATATATAGTATTTGTGTCGAGTTGGGTGATAAGGTTGTGACGCCTTCCCTCACTTGCGTCGCCGTAAGCATACGTCTGCATTCTTGGTGCCAATCCTTTTCCATGGAAGGCCAGACCCCACCAGATCGTGTTTGCTGCCGCCAGGCTTTGGAAGCGGGTTGTGTACCGGTCTACCTAGGGCCGCACAACGTCGCGGATTTCCTTCCAGACCCTGACGCCATTATCGATTACAAGAAGTTAGGAACACCGCAGGCTCTAATGGCGGTGCGTGGCTTGGGATATACACGCCAGGACACATGGCGTCCTATGCTTAGGGGTGTTTTTTGCATGGCTAAAAATATAAAATATCCCACTCATGGCTTGTCAGGACTGCCGTGTGTGGGATATTTTGTTGGCAGAATATTGCGCGCACGCTACCACTACGCGTCAGCTATGAAGGTAGTTCAACGTGTCTTCCTAATCTTACCTCTTACCTGTCGCGTCATATTCAGGAGCTGGAGAGGCTGTCGAATGACAAGTCCGCGTACGAGGCTAAGTTGGCGTGGAAGTATCGCAAATGGGAGGAGTTGTCACCATCTTTTTTGGCTATGACTGAGCGATCCCACGTGCGTCAGCCTCATACACGTTGCCAGCTATGTCGCGTCGTGCTGCGGCATAGGTATCGACCGCAAAACTTCACCACTTGTCTCTTCAACAAGACGTGGACACAGGATTATCACGTAAAGCTGTAATACCGAGCTTTGCTAGCATTCTTGCACGTTTATAATTTACATGGCATATGAGTTGGTTTGCAAGGGGCCTGATTTTTTCCTTTGGACTGTTACCGCGGTGCTTGCCGCTACATGTTTCCATGCTTGTACAGCCAATTTGCCCCTCCATATGCACTAAATATAGCATACCACCACATTAACCCAAGTGCATGTATTGGCATCATGTAAAGTGCCATACCAGCCCAGTAATCCGGTGCCATTTGTCTGCGCCAGTGCGATGGCCGACAGCTAAACAACCACAATAAAATAAAGTATTAAATTCCGGACCCGTATACGTCTGGAAACTTCACATGCTGCGGCCTAAATATCATACATGCAAAGCCAATCCACTAATAAAATGTACATGGGAGTTGGGGGACACAGACCAAGCATCGCTCCAAGTTGCACAACCTAGACGCGCATAGATGCCGTATCACGTGTCTTTTAAACACGTAACAAAGAAAATGCTTTGACGTAGCAGGCGCCTCAGGCGACTTCGCTTTCAAGTTGCAGCGCGACGTCACTTTTCAACTCGTCCAGAGTTGTCGAAGGAGTGCCAGGCCTGCGCATGAGCCGCAAAACCGCCGGCTCATACGTGTCCGGCGTCCGAAGCTGGCCAGCAGCTGGTAGTCGCTTTGCCCGACGGGGGCTTGACGCGGAGTCATCTTGCTGTCGTTGGAGGCATGTGTCGTCACCATCGCTTGATGGGGATGGTATGGGATTTCGGTAACAAAGTTCCGTAGCGTTGACAATTTGGTTTGCAAATAACGGACTAGAGCTCTCCGCTGCAGTGCAGGAAGGGGTGGCATCGCTGGTGGGCATCACCATGGCGCATGCAGTTTCACCCTCCGCTGTGTGCGTAGTTCGCTTACTGCTTCCTTGGATCAGCTCGACCTGGCTCGAAGACGGGCACTCGGCCTCAATGACTTGGCCGCTGACCTTTGACGGGCTTGGTGGCCCAACAGATGCCGATGACGCGGCGGGTGGATCTAAGAACGGGTTGCGGCTGGATCCAGATGTGCCTGAGAGGCTCAATTGCGGGACCACAACTATGCCAGGCGGCGTGATTACCTCTGAGCGAGGAGATGAAGTGACTTCAGGGCAAGCTGATATAGACATCTCTGAGCGAGGAGAGGAGGCCGCTTCTGCACGGGGTGATGCGACCACTTCCGAGCGAGGTGTTGCGACAGCTTCTGCACACCTCGATGAAACAACAGCCCGGTGCGTGAATCCGCTCGATGTGGGTGACTCAATAAGCATTGTGTTGTTGCTGCGCACACTGGTATTTCTGCTGGCAGCTGGTGCGGTGGGACAAACAGAGCTGGGAGGTGCAGCATTCATCGGGGCGGTGAAGAGACCAACAGCAAACGGGTTTCCCGCGCTGATAGTTTTGGGCCGGAACTTGCCAACGGAAGATGCCGTCACAGTCACCGGTGCGAGCTTCTTTGGCGGCTTGGGTGGGGCTGAGGGAGGTCGCGTGGCCACCTTGTTGCGGTGTGCTGCACCATTACCCGTTACGGACCCGGCCGCTTGCTGCTTTTGCCTACGCACACGGAGCACAGAGGGGCCCTTACTGTTAAGTTTACATTTACATGTGGCCAACTTTTGGCACTTACCACCGCGCCTTGCGTTCTGCCGCTCTGCGTGCCATTGCTTCATCATCGCTCTCTTGGTTGTTGGCGTATAACTGTTCAAAGGTAATTACAGGCCTTGGAGGCACTGCATCACCAGCAGAGCTGAGTTCGTTTGCCCGGCGGATGCGTTCAGACAGATCAGCCAGCATGCGCTCATCCAACGCAACGTACGGGCGGTCAGCAAGGTGACCCGCTTGACTCCGGCCACCCCACTGGTTTCCCGTAACGTTCGTTACCTGAGTACAAATAGGACCAGATCGGACGGGAAAGGGGGATCCTGAGGGCACATGACACACACTGCCGAAAGCTATGCAGCTTATTAACAAGCTACAATATTTTTAAAATCGCAAGCATGCTATGAGAAATGACTCAAGTGGTCAATGCTCTCAGTGGAGGATGCCTTGTTCGCAAACAAGAGTGCTCCTCATGGTGGAAACCCGGCTCACCTCCTTCGCTCGTGATGCCGCCATGAACTGCTGCCACTGCCGAAGGCTCTCGCCGGCGAGAGTTGGCGCGGAGTTGCTGAGGGACGAGTCCCGTTGCTTTGTTGCATTAGAGAGAAAATTCTCGACCCGTGCAGGGCCAGACTGTACATCCATGTCCTATGAGTAGCGTTTGGAATGGGCCCGTAGGACGTCAAGCTACCGGCATGTCCTCTTTGTGGTTGCCGGATTTCCGGAGCACTTTCTTCAATGACGCACCTTGATGAGCGGTAGGTCGAGGTTTACGCTATCGACCACCAGCGCACGCTGAAAGCGCTGGACAGAGGAGGAAAACAGTTTGAAGCGAGGTACATAACCTATTCGCCATGCTGCAGCTACAGTTAGCACAGTGGCGTCCATACCTGCTTCTGGCGGGCCAGGTATTCCTTCTTTACAGCAAGGCGTTGTGCCTGCTCCCTCTGGGTCTCCGCAATAGTCTTCCAGCGGCGGACCAGCAAATAACAGCCAAACGCTAGTGCAGCCACCGTACTGACAGCCAAGGCCGCTATGGGGCCGGCCGAACGCTGCGTTTAGGTGAGACGGTAAGAAACCGAGCTTTCCGAAAGCTGTCCCAGACCCTGTCCGAAGGATTCTCACCTGCTTAAGAACAGCAGCTGGCCCTCCAACTGCAACAAGCGCTGTTACCTCGTTCGCATCTTTCCAAGTGCTTGAAGGCATAAAACGGCCCGCGGGACAGCGCCGTGAAGTTGGCTGTTTCAGCGACGAAGTCGCTGTTGAGCGAGAGGACGCTGGTACCCCAGAAACCGCGCTGTCAAGCATAGGCTGTGCTGGCGCGTTGTGTTGCGGGGTTGTGAATAAACCAAATACGATTGACTGAATTCTATACACCAAAGTCATCAACCAAGCAATTGGGTTGAGTAGAAATGTTTCGATAGACAGGTCGGATTTGCTCCATGTGTGGATGAGAGGCCGAAAATTGCTTTGCAAAGACCAGAATGTTTCTTGTTGAGATGTAATTGGTTTCGCAACCAGCGACTGCCGGAAGCCGTGGGCCTTAAGCGCAGGTGGTAAGGGAGTAGTAGTCAATTGTTGGTTTGCTGCTGCCGCGACCACGTATGATACGCCTAGCGGGCGTGACGACATTTCGCGCAGGTCCCTCACAGACGCACGCCATGAGCCCATACGCGCTGAAGGACGTCTAAAAGATTGCACAAACGAGCTTACGCTGCTTGTCATGATGGTAAAGGGCCTTTAGTGGCCTGTTCAGATGCTTTTACCAAAGGTCAGGGACGGTCAACCTGGAGACTAGTCAGCACCTTAGCGCTAATTCTGTCTCATATCACAAGCACTGGATACTGTGAAATTAATAAACAAATTTGTCGCATCAATATTATATATATTAAAAAGAAGCCTTGTAAGAAGGGATTGTTTGGATCCAGGCCTTTGAAATTGAGATGGGACATCACCCTGTCTCGGTCAGCGATGAAACCTGTAAACTGTCAGCCAAACTGTTTGTTTTAGAAGACGGTATTTATATATTAAAATCTGAGTAATTCCTGATGGTTACTTTGCTTGCTTATGCACATTTGCACAGCTGTTTTTTCGGAAAGCGGGTATACAAAACACCCGAAGACCTCTACAGTTACTCGTCGTATGCACTCCAAGCCTTTAGCTACTCTTATGGATACATAATGGGGATAAATCCGAGACTGTCGTAACCTTTACCGTAATCATCGCGAAACAGGGACAGCCAGGGCAGCCGCTGCCAAGTCTGCCCGACAATACGAGAAAGGAATGGATGTTGCAGAAATGGATTGTCCACTTTAGTATATGACTAACCTGGCACGCATGACGATGCAAGTTAGGAGTGGTGAGCTTAGTCATAATGTCAGCCTTCCCCACGCCGATGTTAGCAATCGTTAAGTCTCCCACCTCATGCCGCAGCCGCTTCTTTGCAACCTGCTCTGGCCCCCACATATCCTTCAAGGCTTTGGCCATGGTCCCGAATAAGCCACTAGGATGATTACCCATTTTGCGGACTGGAGGTTGTCAGTAGCAACATGAAAACCTCCGGTTGATGCAATCCACCCAAATTGGAGTCGACTTCCCGTCAATGCTCAATTCCTGTGGCTCCTATGCAGCTACTGTATTACCACAGATCTTTTCCGCCTTCCTGCTGTTCCTGCTTAAATTTCCTTCCTCTCGAGTCCCAATTTCCAAATGCACATAGCCACACATACGCGCTTTCCTAACATTCAACAACGAACATACGCACACTACATACTGGGCTGCGGCGCCAGTCACACATCGCGTGGCAAATGCGAACACGTGCCGGTGCATACCCGGTGCATAAACTTAACAAGACAGCAGCATTTATTCGAGCATACACCGTATATAAAATATATATTGTGCATCGTTAGGGTCACGATAGGACGCTCTTGGGTCCGCTGCACCAAGCTCGTACCGTACGGCAATGCCGAGCGCCACCGAGTCGTACTTTGTGCCATACAGAGGAGGGAGGAAAAGGAGGATGTGACAAAACATGTGATACTTAAGCTGTGGTGGATGGCCCGCAGCGACATGTAATAAACTGATGAATCTGTCAGGTTACGTGCTTTCGTATTCTACGACCCATGAAATCTACAAACCATTTCCCCAAGTCTCCTATCAGGTATCACTAACCCAGAATTTTTGAGACCTGTACGAGTTCTTGAACAAAACAGCGTTGCCGCAGCCCATAGGGATTCCAAAAAGCGCACGCATTCGTTTGTGAAAACACACGCACACATACACGCACATGCACAGAGAAACTCCATTACCTGCACGGAAATTTCTCGTCCAAAGCCGGTGCGATCAGTGCCCCTTGGCTGTGGCGGCAGCTTGGAGACGGGCCACCGCACGCCATCCGATGTCTGACCGGTAGTACGCATCCGCCCACTCTATTTGCTTGACAGCCTGACCAAAGCGCGAATGCCGGATAACGAAGACGGAGGCTTTTGTTGGGTGTGCAATAACATATAGACGACGGGCGATCAGTAAAAAACACAGGACGCGAGATGCAGGCCCCACGCTCTCCGACCTGACTCCCACGGCCGCAGTCTGGACCCGGCACCCGGACACTCTTGGGCAGAGCCTCAGTTTGCAGAAACAGCTGGTGTGAACATAATCAATGAAACATAATTCTTGCTCACAGAGCAGGTCCATGCGACAGAGAGAGATAGCGTCCCAAAGCATCCTTTGCGTCCAATGGTGATTGCAACAATGAGACACATTTTCACAGGCTGCAGCAAGCTGCATACACCCGGTCTTAGCGCTGTGCGAAGGCAAAATTCGCGAGCTGCCAAGTAGCACAAGGTCCTACCCGTGCCCCGTAACATAACCGCCTTTGCTGGATTTCGATCTGCGCCGCATTTGAAACTCAGCAGGTCATAGGAAAGGGCCTACCGAGCCATTAGCAGGGCGGTTTGTGTATGGGCTCTTAGAAGAGGAGGGCGAGAGAGAGCGCGGGGAGGGGGGAAACGGCGGGGGGGGGGAGAGGGGGAGACAGACCCCATTGACATCACGGGGACATCGTGTGTCAGTCGGCACAAGCAGCGGTACCTGCACGACGTAATTCCCTCCGAAAAAATATTTGCCTCACGCTCCCTCACCTCATTGTTCCCCTGATAAACAGCAATATCGCAACACCGTAACAAGCGCGCGATCTCCGTCGTGCACAGACCCATTAAGACGTGTCACCTCGTTGGATTCTCTCGGGGATCCAATGTTAACCCTACCTTTCAACCCACCCCCACCCCCCATCCATAGGTCGTAGGCGCACCTTGTAGGCTTGAGCCTGAGCCTCCGCGACATCCTTCCCCAGTGCCGTGATGTTGAGCACCCGGCCCCCGCTCGAGACCACCTGCCCCGCGGTGTTGCGGGAGGTACCCGCATGGAACACCTGAGCAGCGGCATCCGCAGCGACGTCCGCGTCAGCAATTACAACATGTATTGGCGGCAACAGCAACAGTACCAGCAACAGCCGCAATAGCAAATGGTCCACATTCCTCTGTTGCTGTTGCTCCCACCCGTGGGCTGGCACCACGAGCAACAGTGAGACATGCGGACACACACACACACACACGCATTACATATTACACACAGATAGATATAGATAGATAGAAACGCCGACTCCCGTACAATATGGACTCTCTATCCACCTGGCCGTACAAGATATGAAATATCATATTTCGACAAAGAGGGCGACGACAAGTTGAGATGACCCCAAGCCAGCCAGTGAGCGAGTGAGCGCGGGCGAGTAAGTGAATGGACGAAGTGATTAGACGAATGAGCGAAGGGGAGAAGTTTCTTCCATTACCAAGCACCCATTGATCGCTCGCGCGCCTTTCCCCACGTCCCCTCATTCTTACCTTAGCTGTAGTGACTCGATCGAGTCCCGAAATGATGGAGCCCTTGGGATAGTTGCCTGGATAGCCGTTGGCCGCCATCACCACAGTCAAGGCCGCCTCGGGCTTCCACAACAGCTTAACGTCATCCAAGTTCCCTGGAGCGATGGAAAAGGGTTGCTTAGGGCAGGTGGAAGGTGGGGTGGACGGACGCATCCTAAGACAGGCAACAGCGCACTCAGGTGGGTGAGTGGCGGAGTGGCAAAATGATGAGAAGTGCATGGGAGTATTGGTTCCGGAGCGACGCAGGCCGAGACTGTGGTGGGGCGCTGTGCCTCTTGTCATAGGCCCGAAGCTCTGCGGTTCCTGTTGTCCATTTGCCCGAACGCAAACCAAAAGAGCTCGACAGTTTAACACAAATCAGTAATCTTAATTGTCGTAATTATCCTGATAATATAGTTACGTCTGTATGGTTTCGGGTTCTTCATCAGCACCGTATATATTCATCTGTCCCCCGTCCAATCGTCCGTCCGTCCGTCCGTCCGTCGGACATCCGGTCAGTCACCCAAACCAGTAAGTACCCAAACCAGTAACTCACCCAGCCCAATCCAGCCCAGCCCAGTGCAGTGCAGCCCAGTTCACTCGCCCAGCCCAATCCAGCCCAGTGCAGCCCAGTGCAGTTCACTCGCCCAGCCCAATCCAGCCCAGTGCAGCCCAGTGCAGTTCACTCGCCCAGCCCAATCCAGCCCAGTGCAGCCCAGTGCAGTTCACTCGCCCTGTGTGGCCCGCAGCAGCGCTTCGGTCAGGTCCGAATCGCAGCGCGCCATAAGGCCCTGGCACTCAGGGTCCCCGAACCGCACGTTGTGCTCCAAAAGCTTGGCCTGGAGCGCGGAAATATGCACATCGTAACCATTTCGGGATTGGGGAGGTATACGAGAGTGCGACAAACGGTTGACTCCAAAATGCAAGAATTCCCACGCTCCGTTGTGTCCTGTCCGCCGCTTTGGCTAATCCCAAAATGGTGTGTGGTGGAGAATGGTGTGGTGGAAAGCACCGCGGCACGAAACGTAAGCTATGCTTCATTTGGCTCAGCTCATCTTGGCATATCTTAGTTGTCTTAATCTCAGTATCTTCGTTTGATTGGCGAAGGAACGAGCTGGTGGCTAATAATCATGCTGCCTGTTTATCAGACCCACCTTGCCATCCTTGATCATCAAGCCTGCAAACAAGGTCCCGCGGAACGGCGCACCCTCCGCCGCCATACCCTGCGCTGTGCGGTAGATGATCTCGTCCATCACCTGCGTACGGCCAACGCCACGACAGTAAGACAGCCGGAATGAAAAACCTCAGAAGGGTCCACACCTTGACTGAGACGACGGAGGAGGATGCGCGCATACACACAGACATACACACAGACACGCGCGCGCGCACATTGCAGTGTATGAGCACGGGCGTCCTCCGAAATCTGCCAACATCACGAACTCCGAACAACCCCAAAAGTCTGAAGCCCTAAGCCATTGGATCTTACTTGTTTAAAGATTATTTCGTTCATGGCGGGCGCGGGCGAATAGGCGCCCATGCCGCCCGTGTTGGGCCCGGTGTCGCCGTCCCCGACCGCCTTGTGGTCCTGCGCGGAAACCTGCGATGCGGAAACACCGAAAAATGCAAAAATTAAATAATAATAATAATTATTATTATTATAATAAAAAGAATAAATGCATACGACTTAATAACAAAGAAACCAGATGCACACATGCACAAATAAATAGAACGTGTCCGATGCTCAGTTTGTCCAATGCCTACTTGATTTTCAACAATTCTTGCAGCAACGTCGTGGCCCCACCCAGCAAGGGCTGTGGCTCTTCGTGCTGCGGCCTCTCCACAGCTTCCTATATCGCTAGTAAGCTCGGCAGTAAGGGAAGGCAAGAGAGCGGTTGCCGGGGAGCTGCTGCCCCGCGGCGGCTGCTACCCTGCTACCTTGCCCTCAACCCTGTACGTGCCTTCAAGCGCTCGCAGCTGTGTTTTGCCTTTCCCCCTTTCCCCCTCTGCCACATCAGTACGCGCTTCTTGATTGCCTTCAATTACGAAGGTTCGTGTGTAACGTGTTTCAAATTATTATTAACCCAGTTTCGATGCCAGCTTATGTTGGCCCAGGCTTAAGCGGCCCGGCAGGATCATGGCCCAGGGGAGGGCCGGTTCCTCGTTTGCGTAAAACCACGCGCCTCAGCAACAGCTGAAGTTGCTCCTATCCTAAGTTGAATAGCTTCGCCGTATAGCCCTTATTTTGCCAAGGGAATTCGATCATTCGAGAAATATAACCCTTGAACCCTTATTCACAATAAAAGCAGGCATGATGACCACATTTTACAGAACCGCCACTCACCAGCGGTACCGCCGCCTCTCCATCAACCAGTGCGAAGAACGAAACCTCCTCCCCGTCCAGGAACTCCTCGATCACCAACTCATCACCTGCATTGCCGTACATAGCAATAGCAGTTACAGCAATGACAACACTGCAATGCCAGCAGAGCTTTAATCGCAGTAAGAGGAGTGAGAGCACAAACCACTGGGAGTTGACCACCGTTTTCAAGACTTCCTCCAAAGCGGCAAACGCTCCTCTGTGAATAAAAAGAATCCTTCGATACACACACTATACCTGCGTTTCCGAATACCTTGGTTACCAGCATGTCATCCACCGCTTGGAACGCCTCCTCCACTGTTCGAGCCACCACCACACCCTTGCCTGCGGAGCAAGCCCGACAAGAGCTCGTAGAAAACCTCGCGGCGAAGACAGACACGGACACAATAACGACCTAACGGCATTCAACTACCAACCAACATCCCGTTTCGAATCCCTAAAGAGAATCGCTCATTGTGGGCGATGTATCCTTGAGGCAAGGAGCGAGCAAAGGTTTGCAAAAACAGTGTTTAAAACTTATACATTATGTTCGGTAAGAAGTTCATTAAAAATTGTCCCTCCGTACTGCCGTACCCGCCGCAAGGCCGCTGGCCTTCACCACGATGGGCGCTCCCAGTGACTTAATAAACGCCTTAGCGCGAGCGGGATCCGTAAACTTCTCGTAAGCGGCCGTTGGGATATTGTACTTGCGGCAGATGTCCTGCAGTACCACGTACACACAAACACACACATACACACCAGTGAAAACAAGTATCAACTTCAATGGGAACTGTCCCTCCAAGCTGCCGTACTTGCTGCTTTGCCATAAGACCCTAAATTTCGTACCCAACTGAAATCTAACCATCCTAACGAATTCATGACAGATGGTGGGGATTACGGGGACATAACCGCAACACAAAGAGCCATATTTAACACACACACCCGGTTCCACTTATTACATACCAATACTGAGCCTGCGACATACAGCAACTAACCTGTATGACCACATTTCATTCTCTAAGTTGTTTCGTATTAGATAAAATAGTATAAAGCCCGCATATGCGTCCGTACGTTCCCTCACCTTCATAAACGCCTTGGAGCCCTCCAGCTGAGCCGCCCGAGCACTGGGGCCCCAGGTAGGCACTCCCGCCGCCTACATAGAATTACCGATAGAATTTTATTTGTGGTTTCGGAGCGATGCTACATAGCACAATCCGTGGCTCCCGTCGCCATCCCCTCACGGTTTATCCACCTATTCATACCAGTACGCCGTACCTGCAGATCATCGGCAAGTCCTGCTACCAGGGGCACCTCTGGACCCACTACCACAAGGCCCACGTTCTTTTCCCGGCAGAATTCTACGACCTGTACGAACATCATAAGATAGAGATCATAGCGGCAATGGGGTCTGTGAAAAGACGTATCAGGATGGGCATGTAGAGCATCCAGTAGCATGGACGGGCCCCTCCCATATAGGCGGGATAGAATCGTTTGAGACATAATGCATCACATTTTTGCTCAATGAGAAAACAGCATCCGGTTCTTCCTGAGCCCAACTAGTAGACCCACTCCTCACGGTTTACCCTTGCATGACCTCTCAACTGCCCATTAATTATTGATGGTTGTACCAGGAACATTGGGGTGATAACGTCTCGTCATCAGATGAAGTACCTACATCGCCGTGTTTGGCCACATTGATGCCCACGTTGGTCACGTTTGGCTCCGTCTCCGTGCCAGGATTCCCAGGCGCACAATACAGATGTTTGCAAATAAGTGACTGAGACAGCTTCCATGCTAGAGAATGCTCACGGCCACCCGAGCCGACGACGAGCACGTTCACCTACAAGGCCAACCGACAGACGACAGGTAAGCATGTTGCCCAAACTCCAAATTAAACACTATATTAATCGATTATTACCTTGCTAGATGATGAAGCCATAACGGGCAGGCTTCGTCGGCCACGGGAAACATTCGGCCCGCCGACACAAGCTGCCCGCAGACATTGCATGGCTATACTTATTGCTTCAAGTGGCAAACGTTTCAATAAGTTTTCAACCAGACCTAAAACTATAGGCAAGCGACAATTAAACAGCCTTGCTTGCAAGTCACGAACTTGTTATGACAAAATTGGAGCTGACAGTACGTGTGAAGACTGTGCCAATTTGACGACACTTTTTAAGATATAATTTCTTGGGTAATTCGGGCCACGATGACTGGAAATGGGAAAATGGCTGGCTCCGGCAATGCCCCCGAAACCAGCGTGACAGATGAAAACGTGAAAACGGAATTTGTTATGACTTGCAGCATACTCGTGTCATTTGTTCGCAGTAACTGCTTCAATACAGATTTTGATAGAATCTATATTTTCAACAGATTCAGAGCGTATTTATGCTTAAACCCGACCTCCTGTCTAGGGCATTTTGTGAAGGACGCACTGCTCTTCTAAATTAGATGTACTTACCATTGCGGGTCAGATATATACCTGCACCGCATATCTTACACTGCTCCCAATAAGCCGAAGGATTCCGCGAGTCTTGGGTTCAGAATGAATTCGTGGCATCAAAAACGTGCATGAACGAGTTTAGAGATGCATGGTCAATCAGCAAAGTCTTGCAAATAAAGACTGGTCGAACACAGTGCTGCTTATCCAGGGGACGCATTCCAGCTGGTTCGATTAAATTTACACAAGTAATGAATCTTATTTGGCCTTAGATTATCATAACGTGAATAATGTTGCCAAACGCTGTCCGGGAAACGTACAACGGGATTTAGCAAGCCTGATTGGGCGGTGGGCCCCCAGCACGCCCACAGCTCGAATACAAGAAGCTAGGAGCTTCTGGTACCTAACAGGAAATCCCGCAGCATTGGCGGGGAAGACGCTTAATGCTTCTTACCAACGTTGTTCTTGCCTAACAATCCCATGGACCCAAACCTGCAAACCCCGCTGTGCATGCACCCCCACCTTGGCGGTCCAGGATCGGACTAACACGTAGCTGCTTGACGTGTAGCTGCTATAAGTGCTAGGCTTTGAACCCTGCCCTTAGCGTGCAAACACAACAGCTGTCATAGGCTTGTGTCGTGTCCGATGTTTTTCCCAACCGTTTACAGACACCTCATCTTTCCTTCTGGGAGGGGTGAGCTCCCGAGCAGCTACAAAGGCCCAAATGCGAGTTTGCTCCGACTCTGAATAAAGACCGCGACTAAAAACAACGCAAGCAGCAGTCAAAAACTCGGACTGGTATATGGAGAGGCTTCACCGGTACTGAGTCAAGGCCAATCCTGAAGTCCACCATGCAAACCACTAGTAAGGCACCAACAAAGGACCAACCATGCGTAAATGGAGTCAACGAAGGATCGAGAGACCACTTACAAGACACGAAAGAACATGGCGCATGCATCACGCTGACGACACAGCATTTGCCAATCGGCAGCGTGGGCTCAGCGGTCACTTCGTCACCGTCTATGCATTCGCTGACACACACACACTCACACGCCCTGCCACTGCCGTACCCTTACCGCCGCCTGCCAATGGGGCTCCCGCTCCTGTTCCGGGTTCGCCCTTCTCTGCGGTGCGGCTCGGGGCTGCGACTGCGGCTGTCGTGACGCCGTCATTGCACCGGACTGCGACTCCGATTCCAATCCCTGCCTTGCCCTCTACCTCCCGCCCTGCCACCTTCCTTATCGTTATTATTCCGCCAGTCGGGCGTGTCGACCTGAGCACGGCCGTCCCGTGGGTCACCACTACCACCACCACCGCCATCCCGCGCAGCAGCAGCAACAGCCTCATCTCCGTAACTGCCATGCCGGAATCTTGTGGGACCTCCAAGATCCAGTCTGCTCGGTTGACGGCTGTATAAATCGTCCGGTTTGAGGCGCCTCTTCTGCTGCCCTTTCGCACCACGGTCTGGACTGGGGGTGTCATGGCGGTGCTGCTGACAGTGCTGGTATGGATGTGGCGGGGGACTGCCGCTGGCGCTCCGGCGGCGGCGGCTGCGCGGTTGGGGACTCAGACTGGGGCTGTCATGTCTTGCTCTCTTCAGCGGCAACCTGGACTGCCCAACCAACTCGCTATCATTGCCACCGCCATGACCCTGCCACCGCCTCGCCTCCGCCTCAACTCCACGCTCCACCCGGCCCGTACCGGCCATGGCGGACCGGTCTCTGTCGTACTCCCTGTCATATACCCTATCGTACTTCCCGTACTGCCGATCTGCCGCACCTCGGCGCCCGCGCCCCGTTTCAGCAGCGGTAGACGGGCGGTTGCCGTCCTCCCCCTCCTCCGCGCGCCGATGCCATGGGTCCCTGGATACATCGTGCGGCGCATGTGCCACATTGTACGGGCCACGGCGGCCGCCGCCGTCGGGATGCTGGTGGTCCCGTAGCCCACCCTCCTCGCGCTCTCTACCGCTGCCTCCTTGCCTGCGGCCGCCGCCGCGGCCACCGAGATCGCCGCCATCACCTTCGTCACTGCTGTTGCCGTCGCTGCTAGACGATGCGGACCCTGACGTGGACGTGGAACAATGACGATGGCCATTAGGCTCTGAAACGCCCAGTCCAGGGATATGAGATAAGCGGCCATACGCGAAGACATGGATGCATGTGGGGGAGCCGAGAGGAAAAACCTGAGTACGAGTATTTTCAACATTCAAGCCCAAAATGTGCGTCTCAGCGCTCATCCTTGAATCCTTGCTGCCCCACCTTTGGCTTGTTGACCTTTCGCATCCTCTCCGGGCTCTTTCCGAGACTTTTTTGCGGCCTTCTTGGCTCGTTTCGCTTCCTTCTTGGCCTGTGAGAGGGTGAGGGCACGGTGGGTTAAGGATTGCGAACCTGGCCAAGACACGACCAATCATTTAACAATAAATGACAATACAACAATGGCACAGTAATGATAATAATAAACAATAACAATAGCAGTAATAGACAACCCACTGGCCGCTGTCAATTCCCTCACCCTTTAGCTTCATTATACCTCGCAATCTACACACCATACTGACGCTCCCCATCTCATCCGCATCCGCATCCCCGTCCCCATCCCGATACCAAATTTCATGGCATTTGAGGCCTCCCCATAACGTCTCTTAACATGCCTGCCTGCCTGTGAGTGCCTTCCCTAGCACAACCCACCTGCCTGCCTTTCGCCCCTAACCCCCCCTCCGTTCAATCCAAACCGGATCCCCAATCCGCAACAGCACCGTGATACACATGGTGATCCAACCCCACCCCTCCTATTACACGTCGTATTCACCTTCTTCGCCTCCCTCTTGGCCTCCTTCTTGGCCCGCTTCTCCGCCCGCTGCAGCTCCTTCAGCTGCTCCGAAGTCATACCCGCGGCCAGGGCAAGGGCGGCTCCCGGCCGTAAGCCCCCGGGCGGAGCTCCTGTGGCTGTTGCCAGTCTGCCTGCTGGCAGGTGCTGCTGCTGCCTGGGTGGCGGTGGCGGCAGGTGCTGCCCGGGCGGTGCAGGACCGGGCGGACCGCCTGACGCCACCGCAGGGCCCACACCGGGCAACGTGGTGCGCACTGCATCAGCGAGACCGGGCCCCGTCCTGAAGGGAGCCGAATGTTTGTGGCTCCAGTTAAGGCGCGGATCGGTACGGACAAACCCGGTAATAGAAAGAAAGAAAGCTAGGGATAGGAATTTGCCAGATAAAGAATGTGGGTGTAAGACATGGTGTAGGTATCGGGTAGATATGTAGTTGCCGTAAATAATAATGATTCGGGCTTGCACCTTGCCCCGGGTGTAAGGACACCAGGGCGTGCAGATACGTGCATACAGGCTCGTGTGGTGGCTGGGAGTGATCCAGCCATTCCCATTCCCATTCCCATTCCCAATTCTACCATACGTCCTAAACCGCTTCCTCTCCTCCTAACATTTCCCTTTCCCGACCCTTTAGTCTCTACTCACCCCGCTACGTAGCCTAGCCCCTTTATCCGGTCGGCCTCCTGCACTGCTGCCGCCGCGTCATCGGGTTGCTCTTGCTCGTCCTGCTTCCCCTTTATTAGTTCATCCAAATCGTGTTTGTCCAACTTTGGGGCAGGCTTGGCCACGGTCTTGGGCTTAAGCCCCATGGCCTGCGTGGACAGGGGCTGGTGAGAAGCAGCACTGCATCTGTAGGAGAACGTGCTTGCGCTTGTCAAGAGGCAGACGCGACCGTGTTTGTTCCCTTACCTCCATCATTAGCTCATCTTCGCGCCTCTTGACGGCTTGGATTTCATCCTGGATTGAATCTTGTCCGGACTTTTCACGGGTGTACCAATAGACGTCCCGACCTGTACAGCATGGGATTCATTACTTGAGAATTCCCACGAGAGAATTCCCACAATTGTCTTTCGCAGAACAGTAGACGCCCAATTCCCGCATGAGGATATGCTATAATGCAAAGCACGATGAGACAAAAACTTTCACGAGCAAACAAACAACGCACGCACCCTTCTGCCAGCGTCCCGCAAGTGCCTTCACGGAATGACCTAGATAGTATTCTCGATCTTTATCCGCTTTAACATTGTCCCAGGAGAATTGGTCTCTTCCTCCTCGAGCTCCTGGCCGAGGGGGCCCGTTATAAAGGCTCATGAAGATGCGGAATTGTTCCTATAACTTATGAGGTATAGGGAAAAAAGTTCTTCAAACTTTGATAATTCTTAATATCGGAGTAGGTGTCAATCAAGGTAACTATATCGACTTTACCTGTACTCTATACAGCGGCGCGTACTTTTATGATACTGATATAATACTCTAGCAGTGAAGAGGCTTGTAGTCAACTGGTAAAGTAGTTGAAAGGCCTGCAAAACCCAGGCAAGATTGCGTTTGGGTGGACGTAGGCCAGATGCTACGTCTCGCTCCCGCGCCGTACGGCAAACACGTACGACGGGAGACCAAACTCTGGACTTTCACCTTAAAAATCCTCCTGTGATTCGAGCAATTGTTGTAATATCTTGCACCGATATTCGAATTGCCGAAAGGGCGGCCACATCTTGACCCAGCTTGACTCAACGGAGCACCAGTATATGAAGCACGTCTGTCTTACGAGGGAATTCCCTCACTGGAAAGTAACAAGGAATTGGACAGAATGACAGGCGAAAAACACCATCTATCAGAAACCATCGACTTACCACCTTATCCTATCAAGACTATCTATGACTTAAGGTGTGCTGGAGAGCTACGAAGCTGTAATGGTGCACTTTCCCCCATTATGACCAACAGTAGGCACTACGCCAAGCGCTTCCACTTTTGCTGCCTTCGCTCTTGATGGTTTCGATACAGAGAGCCCGTTTGCACACGCAGCTATTGCTTCCACCAGCGCGGCCCCATGCTAACGTGATGGGGAGGGGTGCCCAAAGCGCTTACAGGGTCATCCATACAATCTTGGCGGACGGTTAACGTTCGGACATGCCTGCTGGACATGGAGTGAGTAAACTTGCATCCGCCGTTCGCTGTAGCTGTTATCAATACTACCCCGTCCCATACTCCTTAGCCCATATCACCATGCAGCTGGGCACTTAAATACCAAGTAAGCAATTGGTATTCTTGCATGATCGGTACACGCTCTTCATTTTCTTTCCTCGTACGAGGCTCCACCGTCCAGGTCCCCATCACACTGGGAGATCGATGCAATCCCCAATCGTCTGAGTAAGTCCTAATGCTGCTCATATACTTTCCTCCTACATTCTCTAATCATGCCGCTTCACAGGCACACACAGGCTGATGATGCCGCCGCGCCAAATCTCTTTTGCTTTGACATCATTCCTGTTTATATCCAAAACCTCAACCCCAGGCACGGCTGGATGTTTGGAAGCAGAACCTCAGCTGTAGTCGAGGGAAAAACCAATTGAGGGTATGCAAGACTGTAGCCGCAACCAAGGCCGCGGGAGTGTACACTTTTTATTCCCGCGACGCAATGTCCTCGCATGAAATTCTTCCTTGGCCTTGCACTGTTTAATGCCGGACTCCATCTACGGGCAAGTTGTTGGAAGCCCATCTATTCGGCAGGGCACTGCAGCAGCCTGCGTCTGTAACGACGACTGATATCTATTCCAAATTATTGTTGAATGTTGAACGCCGAATGTTGAATATATACTGGTTGAAGCGTTGACGGCTATGCACCCCGCGTGTGCACCGTCCCACAAACACATCTCTTGCTTTCTTATGATTACAATACCCGATTATCACTGCGGAGCATTGATTGTAAGACTGCCATTCCAGAAGTGTATTTCGTTCGAAATGTGACCATACTGACATACCAGTACTGTATAAAGGCCGTACGGAACACATTTACGGTTATCTGGTCTGGAGCCGGGGTTTGCTGTAGGTAAGGACTACAACACATCAACATATTAATATTTTGAATAAATCTAAGCAGAAGGAATTATTTCACCAAAGATACTTGCAAAGAATCTAGAAAATGGCGCTAGACACGCCCCCTCTTGCCGAGGTTATTGGGTTACTTGGCGATCCAAAACATCTGCAACGAGAAAAGGGATTGCACGGATTGACAGAGATATTAAAAAGCGGATTAGGTAAGACCTCCTTCTGCATGCTGCCGGAAATGGCGCAAAAAGTTGCAGAAGCTTTCTTTACCAGTCACTCAAAATAGGAAACGTTTTTAAATTTACTTTTCTTAATTTATAACGATCACTTTTGCCTCAGGCGCTGAGGAACAGATTTCCGTGGAGGCGGGCATCAAGGGATTGCTGGCCCAGCAACCTTGGGAGAAAAAGCTTGGAGGACTTATGGGCGCAATGGTAACTGAAAACTATTTCAAATGGGTGTGGGGTTTCTTCGGACATGGTGACTTAACATGGAAAGGCGGGGCGGTGGCTGGACGGTATTGGACATCTCAGCCAGCCGGGCCTCACTAGCAGAGCCGCCGGCAGCCACCTGGCTGAGCTGCGCCTGCAGCCACACCTTGTCCTCCCGCAAAAATTGGTCGCAACTGTGGAAGCAGTGACATAGGATTGGGGGAAGCTTCAAGAAGTTGGATCGTAGACTACGCAGTCGCCAGCGCAGGCGGAGGGGACGTGCAGGCAGTCAAGCAACCCTACAGATGGCGGCCTGGGTGAAACCCGTGGATACATTTCAGTGGATGAAGAACACATACATACACATATCCCACACACTCCAGCCGCCTCGAAATTGTCGCGCCGCAGTCCTTATATACACAAGCTGGCGCACGCCGGTCACGTATGCCCACGTGAGCGTGTTTCCCGGCCGGTATGAATCCCACCTGCGCCCTGCTGCCGGGGGTACGCCTCGAAGATGCATTTGAGATATTTACTTTACAGAATGGTCCGCAGAGCTGCATTTTTCGTACCAAGAAAACGGCACTAAAGATGGTTTTAATTTGGCGTTCCTTTCCTATTGCTGATGCACATATTTTCGGCAGTCGTGATATATAATACTTCACGACCATCAACACCTAAGGGTTGAGCCCAATTCCATACATATATACACACACAGATACACGCACTGAATCGTGTACTCGCCCAATATCCGCAGTTTCGAATGTTGAATCCGATCATTAAACGCAAATTCGTCATTTTGTTTTTCGCCGTCCTTACCTGGTTGATGACCCCGCCCTACCCCGCTTCCCCCAGGCCTATGTGGACCTGGCCCAACCCGGAGGGCTCCTCCTGGAGCAGTTGCGACAGGCGGCCATGGGGCTCTTGGAGGACGGGGAGGTGGGAACGAAGGGGGAAAACGTGTGTGTATGTCATACCTCTGTGTTTGCGATTGCCTATTTGAAAGGGAGAGGGGAGACCACTTTACCCAGTCACAAGATTCCTCCAGGGAGGGGATAGGCTTAGAAAACTCCTATCATAGGCTTGCGGCCCTTTGCTTTCCCCTCCATTCTGCTCCTGCACCTGTCCTTTTCAGATTTTCGCGCTCGCGACAGAGCGGGGTCTCTTTTCCTATCCCGCCTGCCCTCTCCTCTCCTCCACCATCCTGGTGTCTTCATGGGCCCCCTTTGCAGGTTCGGGTACGAATGGCTGTGGGAGACTGCCTCAAGGTGTGTGCGCACGTGTATGTGTGTTCCGTGTGTGTGTATCTTCTGCACGACGAGCGCTAGGAGAAGTAACTGGCGTTGTGTGCTGTGCAGTGGTACAGGAATGGATAGGGCAATTGCAAGTCGTTAGGCGCTACTGCCGGTATGCCCTGCACGATATATCCTTCCCCCTAGGTCACTTGCTTGCTGCCCTCTGTATCCCTCGCCCTCGCCCTCGCTCTCGCAATCGGAGTGAGGGCGAGGGCGAGCTATCGGCCCCTCCCCCTGCTGTTACGTTTCATGCAATATTAAGTTCTTCACGTGGAAATCACACAATCCTGGCATCCCCCTCCCCTCCCCATCTCGCCCACCATTCCTACAACCCATCCTCAACAAAGAACGCCCGCCATCTCGCTGGCATGACACTACGTCTTGCATGTCTAGATTGCATCTCACCACACCTAGCCTTGCCTCGCCTCGCCTCATCTTACCTCACCTCGTTATCGCTATCATGTTCTCGTCCCGCGAAACCCCAACCCGCTCCATCACCCGGCGCTATTGGGCCAAACCCCTTAGGCCTCTACAGCAGTATCAGGTCTCGTGTATTGGCCTTCCCCAAGCCTCGCAACAATTCAGCTCATTGCGCTTTTCAACTTTAATATTCGTTTTTTCACTCTTCCCTGCAATTCTCCCTTTTAGGCGTCAGCTGAAATATGCAAAACGATATATGCAAAACGATACCTTCCTTCCCCTCCTTCACAACACCTCCTTCAAAATCAACGCCCCAGCACTTCCCCCCCAACTCGCCCCCCCACAGTCCCTGGCGAAGCGCCAGGGAATCTCGGTCGTCGAGGCGAGCTTCCCCGAGGTGCTCCGCAGCATCAGCAGGAACTTCGTGAGTTGAATCGAGTGGATGCTGTGTGGGAGATGTTGCGGGAGGGGAGCGGGAGAGGGTGTAAGATGAAAATTACCAAAACTGCAGCTGGGGCCTAGAGCTGTTGGGGGATGTTGGGGGAAAATGGGATAACAGAGGGGGATATGGGAGTGAATTACGTGCCGACTTAGGGGAACGTTTAAACCTCCCTCATTCCCCCCTCATTTTCCCTCCCTCCCTCGATCGATCGATCACAGGACCGCTCAGAAGAGCCGGATGACGAGGCGGCGGAGGGACCTGACGGACAACGACTAAGGACAGCCCCCATGGAGGATTTCGCCACAGAGTCTCCAGCGCAGCCGGGATCTCCCCTGGAGCGGCCCTCCTCGCCTCTAATGGCGGCAGCGGCGGCGGAAGCTGAAGTGGAGGCGGTGGCGGCGGCGGCGGAGGGAACCTTCCCTGCAGCGGACGGGAAGCTTGGGGGTAAGGTGCAGGAGGCGACGGCAGCAGCGGCAGCAGCGGAAAATGGCGGCAGTAGTGGTGCGGGGGAGAAGGGGCTTGCAAGCAGTCGGGGGGCGGCGGGCAACGGCAGCGGCGGCAGTCTCGTCAGCATGCTGCTTCAGGTATGGTGGAGGGAAACGTGTGTGTTTGTGTACGTGAGAGGGTGCGAGGTGACAGCGGAGGTGCCTTGGTGGAGTCATGCACTTTGCTCCAATTGCCCTCTGTGCCGTAATCTCCGCTTTTCATTTGTCTCTCTGTTTATTTTAGGGACCTCCACTTCAATCTCCGCCCTCCCTCCTCTCCCATGCATGGGGGTTGCCGTATGACCCGTGGGTCTCCGCCATGGCCGTGGTCTCCCCTTCCCCCAGAGCTCCTACCGTAAGGTCCGTCCTGGTCGTGGAGAGATGCGTCACGGCACCGAGGGCTGGAAGTGCTTGGAGACCAGCATGAAGGCCCTACAGGCGCTGGTGGAGGGGTGCGGACCCGACATAGGGCCCCTGTTGGACGAGCCACTCAGGGAGCTGCTGTACAAGGCGCTGCATCATCCCAACCGGTGAGAGGTGCAGGGCGACATGATACATGTCGTGTATCATGTCTCGGGGCATGGCGTACGGGGATGCTGCCAGTCACGATGCTGCTAGGATGCTGGCTCGCTGTGTTTTTGGAGACGATGTAGGCAACTATCGCTGTCTCCCGCACCCACTCCCGCACCCACTCCCGCACGCCACGCTTCAGGTTCGTCCGCGAGACTGGTCACTTGACGATGTGCACTGTGTGTGCGGCGCTGCGGGGGCCCCGGCTGGCGGCCATTGCGGGTCAAGTGGCGGAGAGGCTGGCGGACGGCATGGGCGATAACTGGAGCCAGGTGTGGAGGGGGAGAAAGGGGGGGCCCCGGGGTGGTGGAGCGGGTTGGGGAGTTTGGGGAGATGGCGCGTGAAGATGACTTGGTATGCGGAGGGAGGGGCTGGAGGAAGGATAAAAAAGACTGGACCCATGGGTCACAGGAATCGACGGTTGCATGTTAATTATCGAACGCTGGGAAGTACCTGAGGAACTGGGTTGGGTTGGTTTGAGTGCTCTGAGGGACGTGACTGCTTGGCATGATTGGAAGTTGGAGACGGGGACGGGGACGGGGACGGGGACGGGGACGGGGACGGGGACGGGGACGGGGACGGGGACGGGGACGGGGACGGGGACGGGGACGGGGACGGGGACGGGGACGGGGACGGGGACGGGGACGGGGACGGGGACGGGGACGGGGACGGGGACGAACACAGGATACGAAGAGTCTGTAAAAGATAGAGATCTAGGTAGAGGAAGAGATGTAAGCATAGCGATGTTATGTATATTATCTCTCTCTTTCAGAGAGAGGGAGAGACATGGTAATGGTAATGTCCTCTCCCCCCCGGGCCCCAAACCTCAGGTCCGTTATGCGGCCTGTGTGTCCACCCGCTCCCTCCTGGAGTGGCTGGGGGAGGGCGAGGAGCGAGAGGCGCTGATGCCGGTACTTCTACCCCCCATGTGCCTAAACAGGTACGATACGTACGACGCCATGACGTCTCCTGTACGACACGGCACGGTCATGCTTTCCCAAACCCCTTAGCCCTTACACCTCAAGGTCGACCTCCCCTCCCCTCCCCCCTCTTTTTATTGTCACGGGTTATTGGTTCTAGTCCATACATCCCCCCTGTTAAACCCCCCCATCCGACCTCCACGGTTGGTCCATGTCTCTCCAGTATCAGCACCAGGATTCGATTTATTCGACTTCCTCCCCCAAACGTCGTCCTCCACCATCGCAGCTACTCATGCTTTACAGCAGCGTCTACAGCGGTATCATGCCTCGTTTACTCGACGTGCCCTCCCTCCCCACCTCCCTCCCTCCACCCTCATGGGGTCCTCTGTCCCATGGGTCCGTTGATCCTCGTACCATTTGCTCACAATCAACGCCCGTGGTGGGTTGCTGTGCCTCACACCATCGTTATTTATCCGGTTTCCCTTTTCTCCCCCTTCTTTGTCAAACGCAAATAGGTACTACGTGGCTGAGGGCGTTCGGTTGTACGCCCAGGAGACATGGCTGCGGGTGATGGGGGAGGGGGGCAGGGCGGCAGTGGCACGGCACATAGGGCCCGTGGTAACGCACTACACGCTGCAGGCCCGAGCCAACAACCACGCAGTACGGGAGGCTGCGTGTGCGTGTATTGCGGAGCTGATGGAAAAGGTGAGAGAGAAAAGGGGAAAAGGAGGGAGACAAGGGAAACAGGGAGGGGGGGAAGGGGGAGAAGGCGAATACGCACAAAATTGCGGGCAGGTACTGCTAGTCCTAAAGATTACAATTACTTAACCACCGTGTGTGAGGATCGTATGTTGGCGGGTTGGCCTCGCTGCATGGTGGAAAAGATTGGACGTGGACGTGGTTAAGGTGGGCTGGATATTACTAGGAGATATGATGGTGGGAGAGGTGGGCGGTGGGAGACATGTTTTTTAAATGCTTAATGCAGCTGAAGCACGAAAAAAGGGAAGGGTAAAGGAGAGGCGATGAGAGAAAGAATCTTCATGGAGGGAGGGGAAGACACCGACAGCTGCGGAAGGGGACAGTACGATGAACTCACGGGGTGCGGGTGGCGACGACTCGGGGAGTCAAACCAGCACCTCTCTCAAATAGTGCTGGTCCTGTGTGATCCCGGACTTTGGGTTTTAACATGTCTGTGCTGTTGCCGTACTTCACCCTATCCCCACACCAACCTCTTGCAGGTGGACCGTACGGCGGTGGGGCCTCATGTGCCAGCGCTGTTCCGCTCCCTCGTGGTGTGTTTTAAGGACATGAGCTGGCCTGTACGGGACGCGGCGTGCATCGCGGCGGGAAGGTGCGGGATGGATCTCGCACTCGCGTCTGGGGGAGGGGTAAGATTTAGGTTGCTACATGGGAGGTTTTGGAGGCACTGTGTATGTCCTGAGGAGACAGGGGAGAGCGGGGGTTGCACTTGTGTTCTGCTGACCGGGACGATCCCCGTCCTGCCCATTTCCGTACGATTATGTCCGAGGTTGCTCCTCTGCCATTATACTTGCGCCGATCTCGTTAGCCAAGGAAGGCGCTAGCTACCGCCACTAGCCATCGCCATTAGCCACCGCCCCACTGCCGTTGTTGCTCCCCCTCCCCCTCCCCCTCCCCCGCCGCTCCCCCTCCCCCTCCCCCTCCCCCCACACACGCTGCTCAGAGCCGTGTTGGCGTACCCCGGGGAGATGCGCCCCCTGGCTGGGGAGATGCTGGGGCTGTGGCTGGCGCACCTGGGGGAGAACATACCCACCGTCAGAGCCAACAGCGCAGTTGCGCTGGCCAAGGTGAGTGTAAACAAGGCTGTATGATTGGATGTACGGCAAATTTGTGGCGATTCTCTCCGCCTCGTTATGGGGCCTTGTCCAAACCTTCCGCCGCCGCCGCCTCCTCTCATCAAAAACCCAAAATACGCAAAATGGCCGTCGCCATGGTCTATATCGAAATTCAGATTCCTGCACTTTTGCATTACCAATTGCACTTTATTGCTTATCTGAGTGCAACATGATTGCCGTACACGCGGTCGGTCCGTGCTCACAGGCGCTTCGCGCGTACGGCGACGAGGTTCTCCCCGCCCTATTAGCTGCCCTGGACGACATGCTTCTGCGCGCCCGTGAGCAGGCGGCTGAGAGCAGCAAGTACTCGGGGCTGCGTAATGAGACGCAATTTGGAGTGGCGGCGAGGAAGGCACGAGATAACGACCCACAGGTGTCTATGTGTATACACATACACATACACATACACATACACATACACATACACATACACATACACATACACATACACATACACACATACACATACACATACACATACACATACACATACACATACACATACACATACACATACACATACACATACACATACACATACACATACACATACACATACACATACACATACACATACACATACACATACACATACACATACACATACACATACACATACACATACACAACTCCTCCCCTCGGATGGTGCTGGTGCTGGTCCTCAGGTCCACTCGGATCAGGAGATGTTCAGCTGCGGCTCGCTGATGGCCCGCTTCTCCACCTCCTACCTCATCAGGAGCGACGGATGCATGGACCATGGGTTCAGCAGGGACAAGGAACCGTGGGAGGTGTCAGACGGTGCCGTACATCTACTGAGGGAGGTGGCGGCGGTACGGCCGCAGGCGATCACAGATAAACACTTTGAAGGTGTAAGGGAGGGGGACTGAGGGGGTTGCGGGGAGAGGGGAGTTGCGGGGGATGCAGGGGATGAGGGGGAGCGGGTTGGGGTATTCGAAGAGCCCAATCCTGTGGTTTTATACTTTTACGATCCCTTTAATGTACATTTTAAGGATATATGCTTTATGCTGGAGATTGCGTCCTGCCATCTGGTTGGATGTGGTGCTGGATTAGAGGGGTCTGGTGAGGGGGTGGGGGCGAATCATGTCACGTACTTGCTTCCGATGAAGGGGGCACCACTCTCTGCGCCTTTTGGCTTCCCCTGTACTGACATATAGCGCCTTCTTCTCCTGCGTTTCCTCTTTCCATCACCTCCATCATCCCATTTGTATTCAGTTTGTAACGGGTATTTGGGCAACATCATTGAAACGCGCCCTCTTCGCGTGCGGAGTCTTATTCCGGCCCCTCCCCAATCGCCTAACCACCTAACCGCTCAACCGCCAACTTCCCTTCTTATAGCGCTTGCGGAGCTGGGCAATTTGAGCACGTTCCAGCACGCCTACAACCTGCACGAAACCGTGTGGGGGTCCCTAAGGACCATCGGGGAGGCAGTCGGTGAGTCCTGGTACTGGTTGCCGTCGCCGCTGCTGTTCTCTACCGCTCACTCTGTCATTTGGGCATCCGTACCCCCATGACTGTACTGGCCCCGTCTCTTCGCATTCCGCTGTTAAGAGCTGCACAAGCAATAGCGTGTTTCCCCCACCCCCCGGGTTTGTAACCTCCTTTCCTTTTCCCTTCCGCGGGGTATCATGCAGCTCTCATTTATTCGTCTCACCCCTTTTCCCTCACCCCTGTGTTGTCCTGATTAGGCAAGCCCCGTTTCAAGCGGCACTTGCGGCAGTTGCTGGTGCCGCTCCTCGCGGACTGCCGCTGCGGCCACCAGCTTGCTGAGGCGGCGGCGCAGCTGTGTGTGGAGCAGCTGAGGGCGTGGGTGGGGCCGGGGATATTTGCAGGCAGGTTGGGGGTTGTCCGGGGGAAGGCTGGAGGAGTGCCCTGGTCAATATCCTGGAACAATATACACATATCTATCTATCTATCTATCTATCTATCTGTCTGTCTGTCTGTCTGTCTATCTGTCTATCTATCTATCTATCTATCTATCTATCTATCTATCTATCTATCTATCTATCTATCTATCTATCTATCTATCTATCTATCTATCTATCTATCTACCTATCTACTTATCTATCTATTTATCTATCTGTCTGTCTGTCTGTCTGCCTGTCTGCCTGTATTATGATTTGTTGAATGAATCCATCAACAAAGAATAATAACAAATACCATGAAATATCTCAATCTTAATGCATTTGCACAAAATGTAATAAATAATTTCTCAGTGATTAGAAGGAAATTTGGTATATTAGATTAAGCTTGATAGGTGGCCCGGGTAAGGAAAGGCACTCGCAGACGGACACTCTAGTGCCCTGGGATGTTCACATACATACGGGGGTGCGGGACGCGCGAACTTCTCGCGACCAACTTCAGCATCGTGTCCCGGGCTGTATCGGAAGCCGAGGAGGACGAATGTCGAAAGCTCACATGAGTGGGAGAGTCCCACTGCCCTTAGCTGCTCCCCGCCACCTCTCCCTGCTCCCCGCCACCCACTGGCTGATCTCCGTCGGCCTGAAGACCGCCACTGTTGGGCGGTCTCGTCTCTGACTCGTCGGCCTTGATTTGTACGGCGCGTTTCACGTCGTACTCTTCTTTTTCTCCGCTTCAGGTTTCGTTGTTTTGTTTCCCTCCCTGCTGTTTCCCGGCTAATGACCCTCGTCGCGATGCTCAGGGTACTTGCCGGAAGGAGTGGATGCGTCCCTGGTGGGGCATCACGCGGCTGGGCAGCCGGGTAGCGGTGGTGGCGGCTTTGGGGGACCTTTGAGGCGACCGCCCGTTTTGGGCGGCCTTCTGGGAGCGTTCGCGACTCCCGCTGGGACAGCGAACACCCAGGGTGCTGCTGCGACTGCTGCATGCGCTCAGGGGGCCCCATGAGATTAACTTTTTTCCCCTCACATATTCACATAAGCTTCTGCTGCAGATATCGGTTGTTTGTCGATAGGAAAAGGCTGGGCGGTTATTTGACGGTTCTTGTATTAGGCAGCTAGCACGCGGATGTGAAGGGAACGTTATTTTCTAGGCACCAACTTGGCTATCATGGGGTTGTATATTTCCACCTCACAACAGCGGAAGCTTGTAGGTTAGTGCCTTTGGAGGATAGGGGAGTGGTTTGGTGGTTGCAGGCGGGCGGTTGGTGCAATTCGCGGATGTTTTTACGATGTCATGCCGGTTTTGGGGACCTGCGAGCCGCTGTCGTTTGAGCAGATTGTACCCAGTAGCACCGCGATACGAAGCAGTTAAGATAGTCACGGGAAGAGAAAGCCTTGCTGTTCTCATACTATACTAGCCGGCTGCAACTGTAGTGTTTAAGACCCTGTGAGAGATCCGACGGGCCTGCGTCAGCGCATTCTGAATGGCTGTAGTTATAACGTCTATCCATTGCTTGTGTGCATGTTTGCTCATGATCATATGAAAACGCAGAGACCGGTGTTGCGGGCTTCTAATCCTGGTGGCATAGTAATTGCCCTGCTCCTTTTATGTCTTCTTGCTTTGTTGATTTGTTTCCGACAATTGCAAATTAATCATGAGACTGCGGCCACGGTCAGCGCAAAGAGTGAAGGACTCTTGCACCCATCACAGCCCACTTTGGTGATCTACATCCTCAGCTTCGCGGATGCAGCGTATGTGGAAAATTTTAATTTCTTTTTCCTTGAGGTAAGCAGTTTACATGACTGTGAGCGGCCCTGGAGAAAGTTGAATAACGGCGACGGTATCTTTCCCCCCGCCTAGGCCATCTTACGAGATAAAACAGCACGTTATGAGGTCCTGGTTCCGAAAGGTGACGGAAAGGTAGGGTGCACGGTCATGTAGAGAACGTAGAAAGGGCTACTTGCTTGTGCGTGAAAGGATGATAAATGCAGTTGTAGTTAGCATGCATATCTATCTCGACGCAAGAGCATGAATAGCTACATTTGCGAACGCACACGTGATACGCTTATCGTTGCAGTGTGTGTATGGCAGGTGTTGAACCGATGCACGCCAAGGCACGCTTTTTACAGCCGTATCGCCGTACAGCTTAATTGCACCAGAAAAATTCCAATCCTGGACACGCAGACAAGCTCAGCTACCGGAGTTAATGTGTACATCAAAGTTTGTCAATTCCTCTTATATGAATATGCGCCATGAAGCTATTATCCATCCCTTTGGCTGGCAGCCCTCTTCCCCTTCCCGTATATCACGACATAGCGCGGTCCCCGTCATGCGTAGTGCCTTTCCGCAGGCACACACATCCCCTGTCCCCTCCGCGTTGCACATGGAAAATGAAACACATCTATTCAATCCAAATAGCCAAAACCCGAATCATACAAAACAGAATAATCCATCGCCCTGTTTTTCAGGACGTCCTCCTTCCAGACCTGCCTCCCCACGCGACCTACATCGAGCACAACCGGAGCTGTCGGGGCCTCAGCTTGATACGTTGGCACCTTGAAAACCGGCGGCAGGAAGATGACCGTACGAATACGTACGAACGTATCGTCCTGGTCAGTTCTGCTGTCCGCGGCCCCTTCATCCCCCCGGGTCTACGAGTTGAGTACGCAACGAAACCTTAGTCCCCTCCTCCCTAGCTTGTCCTCTTAAGGCAATATCGTACTGTACTGTACTGAACTGTACTGACGAATCATAATATGATGTTGCCTGAAGCCCGAACTGGATGCCCGAAGATGTATGAATGGCTTATTTTGGCATCTTGTGGTTGTGTAAACGGCAGGAGGCTGTCACGTGGCACGTCGCGCTGGGTATGGGCCTGGGGAAAGGGGCTGGGCTGGCGGGCGGTGTCGTGAGTTGTGCTCAACCCCTGCCGAGATGGGAAGTGGAGGGTTCGGAGCCACCCCTTGAGCCCTTCCTGGAGTTTACCGCCCTGGCAGCTTCACTGGTGGGTCGGTGGGCGCGTGGCTGCGGAGTACCTTTTTCCATGAAAGGGTGGTTTTGGCGAGTGAGGAGTGAGGGAGCTTCTGGGTGTGAGCGAACCTCCGCACCCGATGAGGGAGCCAGGGGTGGGGGGGGGAATGCTGTCGCTGACTGAGAAGGCGCTAAGAGGCGTAAGAAACGGAGGGACGGGACGCGTAAGCCCACTCCGGCACGCAGATTCGGGTGTGCCCAGATGGACAGGAGTCAGGGGGACAGAGGGGACGGGGGGATGGTCTGCTGCAACAGGCAGGCTGCTGCTGTGTTGGGTCTACATCCCTGCAACGAATTGAGCTCCTGGGCCCTTCTCCCCGCTCTCGTCCATCCCCTCGACATTCAGGCCGCCATCCGGCAGCTGCTGCAGCTCCCGACTGAGCTGCTGGGGGAGTGCCCGGTGGCGCCGGGAGGGCCGAATTCTACGGTTGATACAGCTGCCGTACTGGCAATGGAGGGGCTGACGGCGGCGGAGGCGGAAGCCATGAAGGTGCTTCGCGCCTGGAGCACTGCCGTACTGAACGCCGGGTTGGGGCTGTCGTCTTTAGCCATTCGGCAGCAGGGGGTGGATTGGTCGGACACCCGGACTTGGACGTGCAACACAGGGTATGTAAGCAACAAGTGGTGAAGTGGCTGCCGTATTAAAACGGTCCTGTCTCTCAATCGACCTCGGGAGTTATTATTACTGCCCATTATTAGCAGGTTAGATACTGAAGTATAATAATAATAATAACAACAACAATAATAATAATAATAATAATAATAATAATAATAATAATAATAATAATAATAATAATAATAATAATAATAATAATAATAATAATAATAATAATAATAATAATAATAATAATAATAATAATAATAATAATAATAATAATAATAATAATAATAATAATAATAATAATAATAATAATAATAATAATAATAATAATGATAATAATAATAATAATAATAATAATAATAATAATAATAATAATAATAATAATAATAATCTACATTATATAGATAGCCTAAAACCCTATTATTATCATATATTTTATTATATCGCGCATCACCAACGACTAAATGCAGTGTCAGGTATTCGTTGGGGGGGAGCCGGAGGGACAGTGTCATGCGTCTCTTTATGCCCTCCCTGGTGGGGACATGGCAGTCGTCCGGCATGACATTAGAAAACTTATAAGCTGTGGTTCCCCACAACCCAACCGTTCCGTTCCCCTTCTCTCTTTCTCCCTCTCTGAGTCGCACAGAATCTCTCCCCTGCTGGAGCGAGCCTACGACGGGTTGTCGCTGATGCCGTATGAGGCCATGTTCCTGCCCGTCAGCGAGTACGACGATGTGGACATGCCGTGCGGTGCCGCATTCGAGTTCACGCGGACCTACTCGGAGTGGATGATGGTGGGTGGGTTCTCTCTGTCGCCATGCGGACCTCATGGTGTGTGTGTTTGATGCGGTATTAAAACCCCTCTCCACCACACCCCACCGCTTAACCGCACCAGGCGGCTGCACGAGCTGCGGAAGATCGAGGTCCAAATCCAGATCCTCACGTGGGCGGTTCGGATCCGGATCCAGGTTCATCGCATCTGGCCCTGGCTGCTCGCAACCGCTACCACCAGATGAGCAACGAGTACAAGCTGGCAGGTGTCCTGGTGGCTGTGGCTCAGGGGGAGGAGTGCTTCGATGCGGAGTACTTCTTGCAGGTGGGGTGGGGACTGAGGGGCAGGGGCAGGGGCAGGGGCAGGGGCAGGGGGCAGGGGCAGGGGCAGGGGCAGGGGCAGGGGCAGGGGCAGGGGCAGGGGCAGGGGCAGGGGCAGGGGCAGGGGCAGGGGCAGGGGCAGGGGCAGGGGCAGGGGCAGGGGCAGGGGCAGGGGCAGGGGCAGGGGCAGGGGGCAGGGGCAGGGGCAGGGGCAGGGGCAGGGGCAGGGGCAGGGGCAGGGGCAGGGGCAGGGGCAGGGGCAGGGGCAGGGGCAGGGGCAGGGGCAGGGGCAGGGGCAGGGGCAGGGGCAGGGGCAGGGGCGTTCTCTGATCGGGCGCAGCATCACCCTCACTCCTCTGGGTGGTGGGGGCGGCAAAAGGCTCGTCGCTGACAGGTGTGCCCTTTGTACCTACAGGGTCAGACAGACAGACAGACAAACAGACAGACAGATATACATGGTGTATGTCAAATGACCCATTTTCAAGTCGTGGCATTGACCATCCATGTATCTTCATCAGGCGAGGTTGGGGTTGGAGGAGGCTAGGGAAGCAAGTGCCGCACGTGCCGTGTCACTGTCCTCTACCCCCTTGCAGATGTTTCCTCCCACCCTGCCCCCCTGCCTCTCTGCTGAACGCGTCCCCCTCCGCTCCCCCCCCCCTACCCGCCCCAGGCCAACCCCGACGTGACGGGGGTGAGCCAACATGACGCCTGGAAGTTCTTCGTCTTCTTCGCACAGTTCCAGCCGCGACCCTTCCGCCTCAAATGCTCAGGGGTGAACTGGAGCAAATTCGGGTTCGGGGGCTCGAGGAGGTTCAGGAGGAGAAGGGGGGGTATCGGCAGCAGGGATATCGGCGGCAGCAACAGCAGCCGACTTCGGACATCCGGACCGACACCACCACCGCAGCAGCCGCCTCAGTCACGCGAGAGTCACGCGAAATAAAAGTGTGTCTGTGGGTTTGAACATGAAATTAATTTGTCTGAGATTGTTCGAGAGAGTGTGTGTGTCTGTGTGTGCGTACGTGCGTGTAGGGTGGGGGAGAGTGAGAGAGACTTACAGCATTATGTCCCGAGCTCTTCTCTTGCCAATTATGCCGTACCTCATAGCCCTGATGACAGAATTATCGCCTTCCTCTCTTCGCTATTCACCACTTAAACCCTAACTGTCCTGCATTCTTGTACGGTATTAGTACGTCGTACAATGTATAGAGTCTGAGGCCTGTGCGGCTTTAGAGGGCTCTCAACGTCTTAAGCCAAAAGACTGATCGATTCACTTTCCTTGCCGTGTGGGGAGCGAGAGGAGCGGGGCAAGGAGGGGGACAAGGAGAGGGGTTACCTTGCCAAACGTGTCCGATATCGCCATCTTCCTACTGACCTCTCGTGTAACCAACAAGCCGGGGAAAAACACAACACACACCCTCGTGCATCCATACACATGCATGCGAGGTTGCTTGTGCGTGACGTCACCTTACCCATGCCACGTGTGACCTCACGACTTGACTTGGCTTGGGGAATCGATTCGATTCCATAAGGCCCAAGGGAATGAAGATCTCACGGCAGCGGGGGACGGACATAGGGATCTTGTGGATCAAGCTAGTACGACAGGGAGAGATGCAATCTGTGCGAATACACAGAAGGCACCTAATTGTCAACGCCGCACGTTGGACCCACCCTTGCTGTCAGAGAGACAGACGATCATCATCTCAGTGGTGCGCAATCCCTCACCATCCCTCTTTCTCCCCCCCCCCCCCACCACCACCACGGCAGTGTCAGGTCTCGTCCACCCGTACTGCCGTCTGCTCCCTTCCTTTGTGTCCCAGGAGGAGGTTCGTCCTGACCCTGTGACTCCGCTGATCGTTGAACCGCCAAACCGAAGACCCCCCTATCACTTCAGCCACCCAAGTTGCCAAACCTGCACTGCATGCAAATCGAAATAAATTCTTCTTTCCGTGTCCCTCCAGCTGCCCACATACATATACCCACACCCGTCCCAGCACACTACCGGCAACACACATACACCATACCCCTCAGATCGCGCACGACAGACCAAACCGCTGGACATCAGCAATAGCAACAAGTGGCTACCCCAGCTAACAATCCCCTCCCCCTTTTCAGTGGCTTCCCACCATCTTCCCATGGAAGTGGACGACAGGAAGCGTCGTGAGTCCTTGTCAGCCCTCGCGTTGTCCAATTCCCAAGGAAGAGCACACCTCCAAACCTCGCTCCAAACAACCACACGCGCACAAACACATCCTCCATTTGGTGGCACAGCAGACACGGCATGTGTCAGCAAGCCCCGATACCACCTCCTGTTGCGGAATGCGGGATGCGGGTTGTCAGGGCTGCCGCAAACACCTAAAACTGCCCGGTCGAGAGCTGATGAATGAGAACGATTGAGAGCTGCGCCAGAACTGCTCAACTCCTCTGGGTCCCTCCGAAATCACCACCTGTGGGATTCCGTCCTTCCCTTCTTCAGCTCCGAAACCCTCACGCCTCATCGTTACAGCCCCTCGCACCAACCCAGTCAGACCCCGAACCTACGCACCCGAAAACCTACGCCTCTTCTTCTCACAACCATCTTATTAATATATCATATAAGCCATCATCGCCAGAGGCCCGCTGGCCTCCGTACACTCCCTCTCCCTCAACATCTCCCAGCCCATTACTCCACGAGCCGGCAAGCCCACGCCGCCATCTCTCTCCCCCAACACCGGCTGCACAGCTTTCCGCGCTCCACACCATCACCATCATCACCACCGCTGCAAATACCTCACACCAGCTGCACCGCCGCAATGCCCGGGATCTTCTCCCTCAGCTTCTGAGTGACGGCCACGCGCACCGTCATGACGTTAGCGGCCGGACCCGTAATGCGGATCTTCACAATCACCCCGTCGATATTTACAAGCTCCAAGGCGCCGCCGCCCGTCCCCACCAGGTATGGGCGTATTTCGTTCAGGACAGTCTCCACGTTTTCCGCATTCAGCTCCAAGCCGAGGCTCTCCTCCGTTACCTGCTCCACATCCAAGATCTCCTGCTCGTCCCGTTCGAAAAAGTGAACGTTGGAGCCGGTGGGGCACGTGTTGGGAAGGCACAGTAAGAAAGCGAGAAAGCGAAGCCAGGGCAAAAAAAACGATGGCAATTTATTAAAATATATATCAAGTATACAGGGAAATACTGGCGAAGGTAGGGACTGCCAGGTAGCGGCCACGGGTGGAGCAAAAAAACCTATCCCGTCCGCACATTAAGGAAATGGAGGATAACGGACTGAGGAAGAAGAAAGTGTGCAAGTGCATGCGTACGTGTGTGCGTGACTGTGTGTAATTGTGTGATCGTGTATTGCCGTACGCACAGATGATGTAAACGTGAACCAGTGTTTACACATGGAATACGTGTGAAGCAGGCGTGTGGGGGACACGGACAAGGCAAAGTCGAGAGAAGTATGATGGATAGGTTTTGTATGTGTTTGAGGTTCTTAGGACACAGTACTAAGCACGGTAATAAAAATGCACGCCAACGCCACGCTTGTGACCACGTGGGAAACGCACATGCCGACACCGATACCCAAGTAAGACCAGCCCTACACAAAAGGCTTAGCCCTTTCATAATGGAATACGCAAAACATTGTCAAGTACTAACCGGAATTTTCTCCATCAACCGGCGCTTTATACCCATAGTCATCGTAGTCATTGAACTGGGGCAGGAACCGCACGCGCCCTGCAGCTTCAGCTTGACGACCAAGCCATCGATTTCAATGAACTCCACGTTGCCTCCGTCCGCCATCAAGTAGGGACGGACCTACGACAGCACGTTTAGTGCTGAATGTCCGACACAGAGACCATCAACGTCGTTGAACACCACATACCTCGTCAAGAACCAATTCGACGTTCTCGGGAGTCAATTCCATCATTTCTGTTTGCTCTTGCTGTGCCGCATATGCCACACCCGAAGACCGGCGCAGCGTGGGGCCGCCTTGACGTGTGACAGCCCCAAGCGAGCGTATTGGAATCGAAACGAGGATCTGGCGAGCATGGCGATCGTTACTGATAGTTGGGCGCGGGGGCATCTGGCTTGCGCATCGTGGGCTCACGCTTGCGCCAGTGTGATTACGCAGCAAAGCCGAAGTCATCCTGTGAATGGTCGGTAAAGATCGTAAAATGTATGTTAAGAAATTAAACACTTCCGTTAGGATAAAATTATAGAATGAAGGCCTGTAACCTTGATGAAAACAACCACCAATGAACGACGACGGAATTGAATGGAACCCTGGATGCATCTGCCCATGCAAATTTTGCAGGCACACTATTATTCCATTCTCAAGATAGATAACTTGACGTGATGTTTGATTGCTTTTGAGGTCTGACAAACTGAGCACTAATTTTCTACCGAAGAATTGAACTGGCCATTCTTGTCTTATTTAATCAACGCAATTACCATTGTTTCTATAAAAAAATGAGGGGACTCCCTCAACGAAACGGAATGTCGCGCTGTGCGTCAAAAAGAAACGTATCAGCCGCCGCGCAGCGCCTTGCCCGTCCTTCTCTACTCCTTGCGCGACATGTCCCAGTTATCAACGATCAATACCAAACGACGTCATCTTCGGCCACTGGATCTTCGGCCGTGCATGCTGGGTCATCTGCCCCTACGTGCGGTTGGAATGGCGAAGCCACCAGCAGCGAACGCTCCTGGACGTTACGTCCTTGCCCCAGCTACAGTGAAGGCAAGCCCTCTCCTCGGGCTTTGCTTTTCACTCAGCCCATGGATTTGCATGATCCTTGCTTGCATGATGAACAAAGGTGGCGTACCTGTACTCGACGTATATCTGTCCCCCATGTCAGGGCACGCTTTGCCAAAACCGCAACCCCTTCCGGCACTCCCTCCGAAACCCGCATCCCCTCCCCCAAACACACACACATACACACACATGACGCGTCTAAATCTTTTTTCCAGGTCCGTGCTCTATGGGATGTGCTTGGGCCACTCATCCACCATCTCTCTGTGCGGATTGAAACTTTCGTTTTGGCCACCCATGTACGGAAGCTGTACAAAGGCTGCGGATAAAAAAACCTGTTTTTTTATCCAAGCCCTCAGTTGCCAAACTGGCAAACACAGTCGTTCAATCGTTGTTTCTTTCGGGTGACCCGACACAGGCTCCAGCCGCCACCGCCGTCACCGCGGCGCCGTCGCCGCCGCCGCCGCCGCCGCCTCGTCGGCCTCATCCTCATCGGCACCTTCTACGTCGAGCACTACAGCCGGCAGTAGCAGAGTACACTCGGATGACGTGAGAGCTTCGCCCGGGTCCGCGTGTGATTGCCTGTGTATGTGTATTGGTGTATGTGTATGCGCGTGGCCGTATGTGTATGTGTCATAAATTTTGTAGAACTCCCTCCTGCCACCTTCTCCTGCCCGTTGCAACCTGCCCCTCCTCCTTCCTCCCGCCCCGTCCCTCCGATCAGTTGGTGAGCCCCAAGCGGGAGGCCCAATTGACACTGGAGCAGTACAAGGAGATATACGACAGGTTGATAAGCATATTCCAGACGCGGCCGCGGGACGATTGGAAGAAGCTCATTGTGTTCAGCAAGCAATGGGACGTGCATGCGCAAGGAGTGTTCGATAGGTGGGTCGGTGGCTCCCAGAAAAGGAGTTGCCTAACCAGGATAAGAGGTAAACATAAGGGAAGAGCTACACAGCTTCACGACATGACGACACGGAGCTGGTGTGGATGGATGTAGGGAGTGGACCCGTTGATAAGTTGGGGTTTTCAAGTGTGAATTGCCAACGGTGAATTAGTTTTGGGAAAATATCCATTCCGTACCCAGGCAAGCCAGGCGAGAGAGAACGCGTGGATAACCAAAAACATATTCATTGATTATTTAGTCCACGGAGTTTCTCAAAGTTGACCAAAACTAAATTCGGGAAGTTTAGGACAATAGGGCTGGTGGGCGGTCGGTGGTGTACTGGCGGCGTTTCGCTGACAACTAGGGGCTCTTGCCGTCCATTACGACCCCGACGTCCCCGACAATCCTCCGTACTCCATGTCGTGACATCTTGCTGTGTCCGGTGGTTCTTAGAATGTGTGTCAGCTCTGGCGAAGTTATGTGCGCCAGCAGCATTCGCGACCTGTCGTGCCCCTCTGCATCCCCCCCGGGAGGGGGAGAGGCAGCTCGTTATCTCCTCTCAGTCTCCTTCCCTCAACACACTCGCGGTCTCCTTCCCTCGGACCCCGCAGGATAAAGGAGCTCGCCGACAAGGAAGCGGATGTGGATAAAAAGATGGCGCTCAGGAAGCTGTTTCGGGCGCTGCAAAATGTGAGGGGAGGAAGGGGGAGGGGAGGGAAGGGAGGGAAGGGGAAGGCGACGGGAGAAGGGGAGGGGCTTGCCACTGCCACTGCTACTGGTGCTGCTACTGGTGCTGCCCATTGCTGGTCACCAGGTTAATGACGAGGTGTCGCGCTACAACCGAGTGTTGCTGAAGCTGGCGGAAGCTGCGGATGACGAGTGGGACGCGATCGTAGCGGCTCAACGGGGGGATCTCCAGAAGCCCTTCTTCGAACACATGCAGTGCCTCTTGGTGGCGGCCAAGGTGAGCACGCACGTGTGTATGCGCGTGCACGTGTGTATGTACGTGCACATGTGTATGCGTTTACTCCCCCTCATCACCCCTCACCTGCATCAACCCCTGCTCTGCAGGAGGACCCTTCTCGACTGGACCAGCTGGTGCTCATCAACACGCGGCTCGTGGCCCTCATCGCTAACCATGATGCGGTGGAGGCGGACCAGGACAAGCTGGACGCGGCAGCGGAGGTCTACAGAGACCTGCTATCGTCGGTGGGTGAGGTAGTGGGCCAGGAGGGGGTCAGCGGGGGGCTGTGTGGGCAAGGAGGGGAAAGCGTGTGGGTGTGGAGACGGGGGGGATGGAGTTATGGGGCATGAAAGGTGATGGGAGGACGGGTAGAGGGAGAGGGGGAAGGGAGGGATTGGGAGGGAGAGGGGGGAACGGACAGAAGGTTAGCCTGACTCTCTTGGATGGGTGAACATCCTACGCGAATGCCGGTCTTTGCGGTTTCGCCTCTCTCTCTCTCTCTCCATTTCTCTCTCTCTCTCTCTCTCTCTCTCTCTCTCTCTCTCTCTCTCACACACACACACACACACACACACACACACACACACACACACACCGTACGTGGGTGTATGGGTCTTAGGGGTACATGTATGTATGTTCCCTTACCACCACACCGCACCTCACCGCACCCCAACACAATACAACACGACGCCAACTATCACCCCACACCGCTCAGATCAGCAGCGTGGAGGATTTGGACCGGCGGATGTCCGAGCTGGCCTCCGCGGGGAAGATCGACCCCGCCTTCCTCCAAATCACCGCCAAGGCGTACGGCGCAGCACGTGACACCAACATGAGCAAGGACGAAGCAAAATGGGTGGCATACAAGTTGTACCGTACGGTACGGGCAGGATGAAAAATCCTGTTTCTGGGGATGGGATGAGACAGGACGGGACGGGGGAGAAGGATTGGAGGGAGGGATGCCCGGATGTGTCGTGAGTGTTTGTGTCCCTGGGTTGCATGGGCAGGAGGGGATGAAGGGGAGTCTTTGTGTGAGTGAGTCGAGTGAGGTAATGAAACGTATGTGGGACGTCTCTCACTCTTTTAGGCACGCCCCTGGGTTTGCTCATCCACCTCAACGTCCCTCCCGGGTTTCACCCGCCCGCTCCCCCCACCCGCCTCGTTCCAACCAAATTCAATCTCACCCCCTCCTCACTCCGCCGCGTCCGATGTCAATAATAATCTCGCCCCTCAATAATCTCCGTGCCCAGCGTCCCACCCGCATCCCATCCTGGTACCGCTAATCCGGAGCCGCTAAACCCCCTACGTAGCGGTATCATGTCTCGTTTATTCGCGTCTTTCGTTATTTGCGTTTTGTTTTGTCCCCTGACCTGATACCTGAACCGATCTCGACTGAACCCTCAATCCGCAGGCTCGCGACCACTTTGACCGGCAGCAGCCCGCAGAGAAGCGCATCATCGAGTACCTCCTCAACGTGGTGGACCCCACGGAGCGCCGCAACATGCTGGACCAGGCCGTCACGCCGGGCCCGGTGCGGGCCACCGAGACACACGACTACCTCTACTCCACCCCGCAGGTGAGACAACCGAGAACGTCCGGCTGGGGGGCCGCGACAAGCACCATGCGGCGAGCCGCCAGCCGCTTCGCTCCAGAGACGTCCCACAGAGAGAGGGAGGGAGCCCCGTCACAGCTGTCGGGGTCGCATCTCTGTCGCCACCGCCACCACCATGATCACCATCAGCATCATCACCACCACAACCATCATCGTTATCACCATTAGCACCATCAGCACCATCAGCACTAGCACCACCACCATGGACACCAATACCATATCTGCCCTATGGCGATCCTGTGATGCAGAGGCTGTTCCTGGTGCTGGACAACACTCTGAGGGCGTACTTTGCGATGCGAGATGGCGCTGCCAAGAACCTCAACACCCCCGAAGCGGCGGTGCTGCCGCGCAAGGTGTGTCCCCCGGGGGACTGAAAACAGGAAACTGAAAACTGCGGATCGCCGGAGAGCTATAGAGAGGGCGTATAGCTGAGAAAGTTGAAGGACGTACCCTTGTGTGATGTTACCGTATGTGATGTGTACTGCTACTGCATGGGGCTCACGCCTCTGTGACACGTGGGTCAATGTGGGCTGATTGTTACTTTCGACTGTTAGTAATGGGTGGATGCAAATGTGGGTTAGTTCGATGCTGTCTTGTATGTGTTGAGTCCCCATCTTCTGCACACGCAGTTATGGGTTTATACAAGCAGCGAGTGAACCCGGCTGCTTTCGCACTGTTGTGCATCATGCATCTTGTACATGATGGTACTTGTTTGTGCCGTACTGGACATACGATTGTACCGTACATACCCGTACGCCCTATGTGCAGATTCGGGTGATGATGGAGCTGCGGGACGACCTGATTCGGCGATACCTCTGAAATGATGTCAGGATTACCTGAGCTTTTGTTTTCCTGAGCCCCTTCACGGAAGCCTCGAATCAAGAATTGAAATAACCACATCCTTGTCCAATCCACAGCGGTGGACTACGCCGTTGATTGGATACATATATAAATGTAACCATGCGGTAACATGTGTGCAGTTACATAAGGCCCAACAGACCACGATTTTTACATCCAGCCAATGCGCAGTCTCTACCCGCACCTACCAAGTCACGCATCTCAATATGTCCTCCTCGGGGTTATCGCAGTTGGTGCTGCCACTTTGGTTACCTTGTGATTGCTACGGCGATGCCAACACAAGCTTCACAGCTAGTGCCTTACACAAAACCCCCAAGTGCTTGTTACTATTGAGGTAGGGATCACAACTTGGCCGGCTGGCTGGTGGAAGGTGAGGAGGAGGACTTTGGGGGTCCCTTGCGTTAAGGAGATACGATGTTTGGTATCCGGAGCAATCTATACCTGGAACGCAGAGGCTCCTCCCCAATATTGCAGCAGTGTGTGTATGAGGTTTGTGTACGAGGGAGACATGTAAAGGGCGGGGAGATGGTGTAGAGGTACTAGGTTTGCCTTATCAGGATATGTATATATTTGTGTGTTGTGTTCTTAAGATCATGATGGGGGGTCCCCGCAGGAGAGGACTGCTGTTACGAATGAGGTGTACGATACGACGTGAAGGGAGCTCTTCGTCGTTGCAGCCACCCTGAGCCTGGTCGAGATGACGAAGCGTCTCGATAGACAGATATCACAGGATACATTCCCAATTGGCTATGTGAGACAAGGATTTGGCAAAGTCGTGATTCATGTAACTTGGTACGCGTGCGTCATAATGATTCATACAGAGCTACGTAATAACCGAACCTGCACAAGAGCCCGCACATGACGATGAGTGGACTTGAATGTGGCCACACAGAGTGTTATACCAGAAGTAGGGGCGGACGGGATTGCCCCAGTTCAGCTGCTTATGACGGGGGATGTTTTCCTGTTTATGTATTGACTACGGGGATAGTACCTGTCATGATGCCTTCAGTTAGTGACGGCAACCTTGCTTGTCGTCCGGGGGCCGAGGGCAACATACTGCAGATTCCACATGGGACAGAATACTGCCAAAACGCAGATCATATCCGCCATGGTTTCTCCTTTACAGGAATGCCAGGGCTCATGCACACGTGGAAAACGCAGCAGGCGTTGACGAATTATCTCTTTCATCGGGCTCCATGCTCTGTGTTGCGGTTTGCTTCACGTACTCCGAACTCTTCCCCCCCTAATTTAGGGGGTGCGCGACCTCCCTAATACCGAATTTGGTTTGCAGCCTCCCCCCCCCCCCGCAGCTTCAATGAAGGCTATCCTGGTGCCGTCAGGATCTGTCAAGGTTTAACACGTGTTTATGCAGGTCCTTGCCATCCTGTTTGTAATGGCGCTGTCAAGGATAAGGCAGTTTTATACTCCCAATCGCACATTTGGATATCCCATCCGAATTTTATTCCCTCCGGAGTTCGCTGTCTGTCCTTGTCGCGATGCTTACCTAGCTCGGTCGGTCGAGGCCAAAGCCCGCGCGGCCCTGTACTGCTATATCTATCCAATCACGCTAAAAGTACTCCACATATGTACTCAACTTCGCTCCGCTGAAGGATCAAGCCGCCGCAGCCGTCACTGCAAGACAGCTGCTAAGCTCCGCGTTTTTATGTGCGAAATGCAGACGACATATAAGGTGGGAGAGCCATAGATTTAAGTAGAAATAGCGTTACACTCCTTCAACCGAAATCACGGCCGCTCTCATCCTCCGCAGTCTGGGTCCAGCACACCGCAATTTTACAGGCCCAGTTTGGTGCGACGCCAGTGTCGCCTCTTGGCGTTGTAGCGGATGGTGTTGTCCGTGCGGAAGCGAATCCAGTGGGGAATAGGCCGGTTCTGCTTGGCCTTCTTCGCCAGCTTCTGCTTAATCTTAAAAGTCTTGTTGGACGGCATCTTTGCAACGTTAACAAACGGTAGACGCGCCCAAGAGAGGGCAAAATGTAGGGCTCAACCGAGCATAGAACCCCGAGGTTGCCGCGAAATAGGCCTTATCTCCGCCGTACTCATATGAGAACCAGCTTCGCAAATTTTTAATGTATTAACATTTTCCAGTGTTCAGTGAATATTACATCACAAAAGCCTAAATGTATGAGCATATTGATTAGTTAATAGCCACTTTAGCCACAGTCCGTTATTTTCTTTTGTTTGCAGGTTACACAAGTATCCTTGAGTCTCGATTTGCGGGATTTAATCTTCGGGGAAAACATCTGCTTATTATGGAGGGGTGATGCTCTCCCTGCCAAATAGCTGCACACAGATGGCGCCCTCCGTTTCCATCAAGGCACGCATCACGGAAAGTTTGCGAATGCGTTGAAATCTGGATGATGTATCTGGACCTGCACGCCTGCAGTACACGTCACCTTCCGTGTCCTCGGTTTGGGCATGTAGAATTTAGTCTCGACCAACCGGTGCCTTGCCTCGGATTCAACGGCTGTTGGGCGGATGTGAACTGTTGTACACACGCCTGTAAACAAGTATTAAGACATTTAACCCTCCATTTTATCAAATTTTTGTGTTACCGTTAGCATTTTTAACCAAAGCAAATATACACACACTGTCCGCTGCTCACCCCCGTCGCCGCGATGTCTGCATCACGTCGTAATGGCATATGCCGCTTTGCATTTGCAAAGCGCACTGTGCACATTATGACCGCGGCAGCAACAACCCGTACACAGTATCACGATAGGCGCCGCATTCCCTGTGGGGGAACCACCTCCCGCCATGCACGCCCCTCTGCGCAAAACTCTTTCCACGGCCAGCGCAGGTTTATCTCCCCCGGTGCCCTCCTACAGCCGCACAGCACGCGGCCTTCATACGATCCTTCATACGTATGTGTCCCCTCAGCCGGCACCGATGACGGCACCGATGGGTGTATGCCCATAGCGAACCAGTGCATTTCTTGACGCATGGTCCGCCGGTGCATTACGTCGGAGCACGAGCCTATATCGCCCTATCTGGCACCCCTTCGCCACCCCAGCTACCCCACCCCCGTCTTCCACCTAGGTGGACGGGTGTAGAGAGGACGACTGTTAAGAGGGACCAGCGACTGTATGTGTCTCCGTCTGTATGCGAGAGCGTGCTGCCACGCGCCGAGCGCTAAGTGCTTTTCGAAATCGCATTGCGGATTAATAGCACACACGGTGTTGTGGCATGGAAAGACCCATTCCTACCCCGTAGGTCTCTATCCAGGTATTACGATGTATTGATAGGCCGTGGCCGCAGAACGGTCTCTCCGATGGCGGCCATATCCATATTCCTCCTCACTACCCGCCGGCCCAGAGGCAGTGCACAGAGCCGCAGCCGCTGAACGCCGATGGATCCAGCACCTTTCTCCGCTCCAGCTTCCGCCTCAGTCTCCAGCCGCAGTACCCCACCTCGCCTCACCCGAATCCAAGGGGGTTTCTGCCCCTTACTATCCCTAACGCCTTACTAACCCACCGCCGCTGCACTCCTAAGTTTTCTTTCGGACACTTTCTTCCGGCCAGCCAGCAGTCACTGATCCCCAAAGCCGCCAGCAGCTTGAGACCCACCAGCCAGCTTCCTAGAGCCGGCCACTAGGCCGGCAGTGGTAGCAGCAGCAGTAACAGCCACAGCGATGTCTACTACATCTTTACCGTCATGTGCTTAAAGCAACACCACAAGTACATTCTTATCACCGACGCCCCAAACCCTACATCGTCCGTCTGGTTGGGTGGCGGAACCCCCAGAGCTAGAAGGGCGGCGGGATACGAAGTGTCTGCGCGAGGAGGTGGTGTCGAGCCCGGAAGAATGTATCGATGCAGGCTCGTGGTGGCTGCGCCTCGGCTGAGGACGTGGCGGCAGCGGAGGTGGTCGTGGCGGCAGCGGCAGCCGCTGCTGCAGCGGCACCGTCGGCGTCGGCTGCTAAAGCCCACGCGGCGTCAAACTCGTCGTCGGTGAGGGTCAGACCCGCTTCCCGCACCAGCTGGCGAATATCCTCTTTTGGCCTGCGGTTGTGTTTGTGTGTACATATGTGTGTGTATGACTGAGAAGACCATGCGACATGAATTGGCACATTATGTAATGTGAAACATAATGCCCGGTATAGGCGTGGCAGTACGATTGCGGACTACTTACAACCACAACCACCGCTATCCCGAGGTGCGGAGAGCAAAAGAGCATTTCCCTGCTGACCATAATCTTAGTAGGTATTGATATAGTCAACAACATGTGACCAAAAGACGACAGCAAAGGTGGCGACATCACAACATCCTCCCATCTCTTATATCCTATCTCCCTCCCCCCAATCAGTTTGGTAAGGGTGTGCCATGGCCGTGGGAGCATGGTTCTCCTGACCCATGGGTCCGCTGCTTGAAAGCTGCACCACAACCCTTCCAGAACCGCACCTGAGGGCCACAAACTGCTCATCCGAGATCCCCAGATCCGCAGCCAGCGGCGGCCGCAGCACCTGCCCCACATCGGACTCGTTGCCGTAGTTCTGCGGGTCGGCCACGGAGCGCAGCCGGGGCAGCCGCAGGTCCGTGCGGATGGTGGGGATTCCAAAGCTGCGGTTCTCGTCTCCGGGCTTGGTCTGGTTCCTGTGGGCGGTGCGCCATTGGGGAGGCAAGCGGGAGGGCGTGATAATGTAGGTGGCTGAGTGACTGGATGGATGGATGGATGGATGGATGGATGCAACCCAGAGAGGAGAACATAGGGGACAGGGATGAGGGGACAGACGGAAATGGGGTACACAGAGAAGTGGACTCGCAAATCCGTGAGGATGGTGGGGGTAAGAAAATGACACCTAGAGGGGAAGAAGGGAGCAGGAGAGTCGCGCACATGTGCGGTGGGGTGGGTGAGGTGGGGTGGGTTGAGCTAGGAGCAAAACGGAAGGGACAACGGAGAGGGGAAACTCATTTAAACGAGTGCACTCGGACAAAGCTTGCTCGCCTCCTCGCCCCACACCTTCGCGCTCATCCGTCCCCATCCGTCCCCGGCCCACCTGAACCCCTCCCTGAGGCTCTTTCCCAGATCGGCATCGGGGTCCTGCTCCGGAGGGGGGTAGTAGCCGGTCATCAGCTCCGCAACACCTGCGGAAGGAGGACATGGCGAAGAGCCGTCTCTTTGTTAAAGTCAGGGAAGCGCCCGGCCCCTCCATGGGCCGAATTAACCGATCTGACTTTCTTCCGTGTATGAGTGTTGCTCACTCTCAACACTCTTCGGAAGTACTCCTCTCGCTGCCTTTGGAGGAGAGGGTGTTATCGTGACCAAGTCATTTGTGCTCCTTCACCATCTCCTAACCTGCCCACCCACCCCACCTTACCCCACTGCTCACTGTCCAGTGTTCACCCCATCTCTACTCCCCATCCCAGCTCCCAGGTCATCCCAGCTCCCAGGTCATCGGCGGGATACCCCACCGCCTTACCCGCCTCTCGACCCTTCCGCATTGACGGCACCCCGAACGTGTGGGTCGGGGGCAACGTGCGGTCTCCTGTCCCCAGCTGCCGGGGTTTTCCTAGGTAATCAGTGGCAGTGGCCTTGTAGTCCTCGTGGAGCTTGGGGAGCACACGGGGAGGCTGAGGGCGAGCGGGAAGGGGAGGGAGAGGGCGTGTGTGTGTGTGTATGTGTATATGTATGTGTTAAATAGGAGTGAGGACACAAAGAAGAAACATGTAACTAAACCCAGATTTTAAAACATAGCGGGGCGAGGGGTGGGGGCGGCGGGAGAGATCGGGAATCAGGGCAAGGAGCGGGAGATCGGGTTCGGGAAGAAGGGGTAAGGAGCGACGAGGCTCAGGAACACGTGGCGAGCCCCGGTCTTAACATCTTGTTCCGTTCCATCCATCGTGAGCAGCACTTGACTTCGCCCGTGCGTACGTAGGGCAGTGCTTAGGGCAGTGCTAAGGGCATTGCTTAGGGCATTGCTTAGGGCATTGCTTAGGGCAGTGCTAAGGGCAGTGCTTAGGGCAGTGCTTAGGGCAGTGCTAAGGGCAGTGCTTAGGGCAGTGCTAAGGGCAGTGCTTAGGGCAGTGCTAAGGGCAGTGCTAAGGGCGCACACGCACCTGCAAACTCGGCTCCAGGTTGGGCTGCACGGCCTTCCGCACTCCGTCCCTCTCTGGATTGGGGTCTATCGCCCCGAACCGATGAGTGGTCGGGTCGACACCCGCTTTGCCCCAGTCGTAGTTGCGCCGCCGCTGCTCCGCTGCAGGTGTTGAAATCGTTAGGAAAAAGGGTGAGAGCGACAGCAAAACAGAATGGAAATCGATGATTGGTCAGCGAGAATGCACGGAAAAAAACTACCAAGACGCCCGAGTCGCATAAGCAGGGTAAGCAGAGCGCGGGGACATCAATCCCTCATTCTCAAGTTGCTTCTCCGCAAGACTGGTTCATCCCGAGGCTTGTTTGTTGTTTTTGGCGTCCCCGTTACTGGTGCCAAAGTTCCGGTTTCCATATAAAACGCAGCCCTCGTAAGCCCATCAGTCGCTGTCTATATACCAGTGGCGTTTTCCTCACCGCTAATGCCAAAGCCTCCCCCTTTCCCAAGCCTACACTTCCAAATACTGCCCACCAGCTGTCCAAATGGCCCAAAGCCGCGCTTTCATTAGATTGTAATTCCCCTATGCCCACACACACAGACCCACAGACAAAGCATCCAGATACGTCCTTGACACCACACGGGATTGCCCGGCTCTCCGACGTGCCTTGCCCTGTGCCTCCCTACATCGCGCCTCTGCCGTCGGTGTTCTTCCCAACTCCGGTTCCAGGATCCTTCCAGACAGTTCCAGTTAGGGTTTTTGGTTAATTACCGGATAACTATGCTACGGTAAGGCGCCCAAGGTGATGATGACCCACCCGGCGCATAGTCGGCGTGGCTCCTGACGTAGAGGCTGCGTATCCCCGGGTCCTCCTCCGCGGGTTTGTCGGTGGGGAAGATGACGGTGGCGGCCTGACGAGCAAGCTCCTTGCCCTGCGGTTGTGGGATTTCCACGTCGTGACCCAGTTCAGATCGATGACCCAGTTCAGTTCGGTTGAGGAAGGGAAAGGAAAGGAAAGGAAATAGGAAGGCAAGAGACACAGTCAGGGGAGGGGCGAGGTTGCATGAAACATGCGATTGGTTGCTTCCCCATATATAAGACAGCTATATGTACATGACGATTGGGTTCAGTCAGTATTTCGGCTAAGCGTGTCTCAATCGCTTCTCCCGCAGTGGCTTTGTTGAATGGGAAGAAGATGTGTTCGTTCTGCGCTTACCCGGGCATCGTACGCGACTCCAAAGGGGTGTTCAGTTCCCAAGCCAGCGGGGATCTTATGACCGCGAACATAGCCATGGCCCAAAGGCTCCCGTTGCGAACTGTCGGAGGTGGGAGGTAGAAGACGGGCGTTTACTTGTTTAATCCCCGATGACATCCCAGACCAGCTCTGAAACCCTCACAAGGCTTCCAAACAACCCGTGCAGAAAGCGCCCCGGACGAAACGCTAACCAGCGCAGATGTACCTAGCATAAATGGCTTCGGCCTGCTCCAATTTCCAACGACTGAGTTCTGACTCCGGATAGGTATTAATAGCCTCCGTGATATTTTGTCCACCAGCAGCGGCTGTCTTAACACCAAAGGGTCCCACAGGTACTGGGTCGTCCGCAAGTCCAGAATGACGGATGATTTTGCCTGGCTCATGCACCGTGCTTTGCCTATACTTCTTGATGGTCTCTGGAGTCTGTGGACGCCTCCCTCCACTCCAAGTCAGGGCGTCGTTCGCGCTTTCATCGAACTTGTTCCTAAGGCCCGCAGGCGGAATTTGTGGTTGGGTCATTTCCGCTTCATAGTTGGTGCGCCTTAATGATTGTGTTGTCATCATTTTTGCTACAATATGGGCTGCTAACTACGCCCGGGTGTGTTGCCCACCTAGACAAAGTGTTAAGTCGCGCACAGTATTGAACTACAAGTTAAATGTAAATATTGTACATGCAATTCCAAGCTGCTAGCCAAGGTGCAGCAATACAAACCTAAGGAACACCCGAAACTGCCGTACATGGACATGTAACCCCAAATTAGTCTGGAGAATTGATCTATGACATTCAGATGTTTAAGTTATATTTTATGTTTTTACATTGAAGGTAATAACTCTTCACGCCATGATCTCATGAGCTGCAAGCTAACGCACAACGGACAACTGCAACCAAATTCATTACGATTTCGAGAAATCGAGGTTTTGACACAAGAGTCTTGGGTTTGCGATAGCAAGACAGAATCATATTTTTTGTAAGATTCAATCTCGAACAAACTCACCTTTACGGCGCTTTAAGCCTGCCATCCACTTTGCGGTCCTACAGCCGGTGTTGGGAAATCTACCCCGATTCAACTTTCCAGTTAGAAAGTGTTTGGACAACCTAATAATCATAGCTCTTTCACAACGAGTTCGATGTCTTAATGCAAGGGGGCCGACTAGGCAGCTGTCGTAGGGTTTGACCCCGCCAAAGAGGTCTTTACGGGTTTTAACTACGGCCTTCGCACAGCAGATCACGCTAAGATTCTTTTATTCACCTGGTCTGACAAAATCGATCTGGTAAGGGGAAATCGGCGCGCATGGGCATGCATGGGGGGCACAGGGCGGCACAAACGTTGAGAACATTTGTTGGGAATCATGCATCTCCCTGGACAAAATGTTGAGAAGTGGATGTTGTTCAGTCAGCCCTGCTGAGGGTTTCCGTTCTTCTTCAGAGGATGGTTGTCAGCTGAGTCAGCTTAAGAGGTCACGAGCTCCCTCCTGCTCACTACAGTAAGGGCAGTAGCCCCCATCTTGTCTAGGACAGCTTAAATCCAATTTTGCATTATTACATGGATGAATTCAAAGCTAATTGAAAAGCCTCAACGGTCTGCGCGCTGCACGCTGTCGTGGTAAACCCAAACAGCCCACAAACGCCACTACATACAGCTCGCCCTGATGATCCATGCCAGAAACGTTTTACTCTAAAACACTTATGTGATCGGTTCAACTGATAGATTGTAATTATGATAACTTGATTATGATAAGTACAAGGTCCACGAGGTCGTAAGGCCCCATCCAGCTAGAAAGCTAAATGGACCGTCTGAACAGACGAGAAACTAAGAATCGTGCAGCTGTTTGGCCCATTATTGGACGTTACACCCGTTTTTTGCCTTAACTGACGTACCGTCAATGTCTGTACGGTGTTGCAAAAGCTCAAAATTTCGCAAGATGCACACAACCTACGAGCCATTATCTGATTACCGCTAAGCTTAAAATTTAGAATATGTCCATGTGAGCCTGCTATACAAAATGCCGTGAGTAGTTTCTGCTAATCAGTCGTAAGATGCGCCAGCCACGACTCCAACGATAAATTTCGGCTATCGAACATATGTATTGGTTTGTAAGATAATGTTTTATGAAGACTCTACCTGAGCTATATACATTTGGAGTTGATCCAGCACAAAGACGGAAAAGGATTGCCGTCCCGTTGGTGTGCTTAGAATTTCTTCCCGCTCGTCCCAGGCCGTTTCCTGAGATATTTTGTAAACAACACATTTATTAAGTAACAAAGGATTTCCTTGTTCGTGATTCTGGTTAGGCGCGGTAGTGCGAGCCGATGTGTGCAAAACATGAACTAAGCCTCCTCTACGTCACAACAAGCTACCGGTAACTTGTTTTCCGAAGTCGTGGCATATGGGTTCTTCGTGCTCAAGTCAGCGCACGGACAAGGTTGCTCCAGCGCCGGCATCTGTCGTCAACCCCAGCAAATGCGCTAATAAAACCCCAACCCCCGGAAACGGGGCCGCATCAACCCATCCGGGAAAACAGTGCACTCCCACCAAGCCTCAGATTACACCTGTTGACAAGCCAGGCCCCACTGAGGCTGTCATCCCCTCCCCAAATACCCCACCACCAAAGGCCAAGCCTCGGCGAACTTCACAGGGAGGTACGCTGGGCCGGTTGGGTCGGTTGCTGGCTGGCTGGTTAGGGGAAGGGAGAGGGAAACACGGTTTAAGACGTCGCCTTAAGGAAGAGACACATTCGCGAACTCGTCTTTCCTCCTCCCTGGACCGCTCTCTCTTCCCTCTTGGTTTCTATCACATCGTGGGTTAGGCGTTAGCTCGCATCCCGCATCCGCACGTGCTCGTATTCCCTCCCTTTTCCCCTGTCCCCAAAACATTACCCCCAACCCGCCAAACTCGTAACACCCTTTCCTGACTCACAGCTCCAGAACCCAAAAAGCTCCCGCCTGCGCTTGCTACCGTGGGCAAGGGCGTATCGCTCCGCGGCTTACGTAAAGTTCGTACCGCCATCCGCAAGCACTTCGGCGATGAGCGGTATGGCAGTGTGAGTACGACGGAGGTATGTCACGAGTGGGTGAAGGCGGTGACTGCCCCGGCGGGGAAGTGCCGCCTAGTGGAGCTCCCTGGACTGCTGGACCCAGCGGATGGTGATGTGGGTCGGCCGATGTACTTCATCAGTCATGCATGGTCCAACAGCATCGAGCTGCTTTTCAGGAAGGTGGGAGGTTGTGTCAGAGAGGGGCGGAAAGGGAAAGAAGGGATATGTCTATGTATGTGCGTTGGGGTCATCATGGAATATTAGAAAAGGCGAATATAAAGCGGCTAAAGCAAACCGAATAGGGGAACCGGTGGGCATCTGGATGGAAAACAAAACAGCAGAGTCCCAATATGACGCCATCAATAAGGCCCCACACGCGTCCCTCCAACTCCCCTTCCTCCTGCCTGTGCCTCCATGTACTCGCCGACCGCGTTCTTCCCGTCCCTCCGCAGGTGTTTGACTTCCTCGCCTCGGCAGACGACGGCACGCGTGTGTGGCTGGACGTGTTGGCGGTTTGTCAGCATGAGAGCAACCCCGCGCACCGAACCGATATTGCCGCCTTTGCAGATGTGGTGGCGGCGTGCAGCGGGGGTACATTGGTGGTCATGGACCTGACACGGTGGGTGGGGGCTCCGCGTGGGCGGCGGGGTGGGGAGTGGGCGGTGGGGTGAGGGGTGGGATGGACTCAGTGCGAAGGGAAGAGGACTAGGCGGTGAAATGAGCTGAGGGATGGGCAATGGGCAATGGGCAGTGGGCAAAAGCTGAGGGATGGGTTGACAGTCAGAGAAATGGTTTCAACCAGCTTCTTCCCGCATCCCATAGCGGCAAATATCGTAGCCCACATGTCGGGAAGGAGGAAGTAGTCGTTCAGCTCCGGATGCAGACTCGTTCTTGCCACCCTTTTCTCCGTACAGCTGTAACCCTGCCACCCGGGCGTGGTGTGTTTTTGAATGGGCCCACACTCTGGCGGCACATGGGCCGGACGGACTGCACATGGCGCTGGCCCCCCTTGAGCGCGCCGCCGTGTTCGCTGATCTGGACGTGGAGAGGGCGGAGTGCTTCCGACCCGCGGACAAAGAGATGATCATGAGGGAGGTGAGAAGCGCTTTATATTATTATTATTATTATTATTATTATTATTATTATTATTATTATTATTATTATTATTATTATTATTATTATTATTATTATTATTATTATTATTATTATTATTATTATTATTATTATTATTATTATTATTATTATTATTATTATTATTATTATTATTATTATTATTATTATTATTATTATTATTATTATTATTATTATTATTATTATTATTATTATTATTATTATTATTATTATTATTATTATTATTATTATTATTATTATTATTATTATTATTATTATTATTATTATTATTATTATTATTATTATTATTATTATTATTATTATTATTATTATTATTATTATTATTATTATTATTATTATTATTATTATTATTATTATTATTATTATTATTATTATTATTATTATTATTATTATTATTATTATTATTATTATTATTATTATTATTATTATTATTATTATTATTATTATTATTATTATTATTATTATTATTATTATTATTATTATTATTATTATTATTATTATTATTATTATTATTATTATTATTATTATTATTATTATTATTATTATTATTATTATTATTATTATTATTATTATTATTATTATTATTATTATTATTATTATTATTATTATTATTATTATTATTATTATTATTATTATTATTATTATTATTATTATTATTATTATTATTATTATTATTATTATTATTATTATTATTATTATTATTATTATTATTATTATTATTAATGTTACATCTTATCGTACACGTGATCTGACGCTGCAGGTACGGCGCCAACACGGGTCTCCTGAGGCCTTCAACGCGAAGCTGAAGCTCCAGCTGCTTTTGGAGCCTCTGAGCTACAGCGTTGACCTGCGGCGGCTGCAGGAGCGCTCCAGGGACACCACCTGGGAGTTTGCGGAGGTGGAGCGCTGGCTGGAGGCCATGTACGGCAGCTCCGGAACTAGTTCAGGTGGCGGCAGCCGACTGCTGTGCGTCGTGTCGGGTGGGTAATGGGTTGAATGTGTATTGTGGTACGGAATGTAGAACGAGAAGGCGATTGGGGTGGGGTGGGGCGGGGTGGGGTGGGAGTAAGCAGGGCGTCTTCGAAAGCATCAACATTAAAACGTAGGTTTTTATCGGCACTGGGTTTTTGACCTACGAGCCCCCAGATCTCCTATCGCGGCTCGAACTGCGGATTTACCCACTGATCACTTGCCCTATTGATCCACTTAAATCGAATGCTGATTTTGTGCCTGACCATTCGAATTTCCGTACATCTCGTACATCCCGTACACGTTGTACCAAGGCGCCGGCGAGGGAAAGAGCACCATCTCCGCTGAGCTCGTTCGTAGACTGGCACCGGCGACCTCAGGGGTGGGGGCGTTTCCGGCGAGCAGTCAAATCACGTGCGCCTACCACTTCTTGAAGTACAACGACCAACGGCGGTTGGATCCAGTACGGATTATCAAGACCATAGCCTTTCAATTAGGGTCGAGGTGATCTGACCGGGGGACGGAGGGAGGGAAGGGGGGTTGAGGACCAGGCTGATGTGTTTTGCTATTTCGTGTGAAACATGGAACGGTGGGCTTTTATTTGCCTGAGGGGGGGGAGCCTCCGGTTTTTTTATCAATCCCAGCTGTCTAGCCCCCACCATAGCGAACCGCGTTCCAAGCCCCCGTCCCCCTCAACTATCTGTCTCTGTCTGTCTCTCTGTCTGTCTGTTTAATTTTGCTTCTCAACAGGAATACCAGGTCTTATGTATTCTCCTCTCCCTCCCACTGCTCTTCCCCCCCCCATTTCACAGGATCCCCTCCGTGTATTCTGCGCTGCTGGATCTGGACGTGGCCGGGGTGGCTCAGATCACCGATGTGGACCGGGCCTTTGAACTGCTGCTGCTGAGACCGCTACAAGGAGTCACAAACCCAGTGGTAATTTGAAAAAGGGGACAAGGGGTGGTGGTGTTGGGGAGGGGTGTAGTAGGGTGGGGAAAGGCGAGGTGGGAATGGTGGAGAGGTGTTGGGTGGGGGATGGGTGGGGAAGTCGAATAAAACGAATACTGAATGCTGATACCGAAGAAACGACGACTAACCGTGAGGGTCGAACGATGGCCGTCGTCGTCCAAAGTCACGAATGTGGAAACGAGCTATGACGTGAACCAGCCAGTAGTAGTCACCAAGGCCGCTGTGATGGGATGCGTAGGGTTTTAACTAAACCTCAAGGGGACCGCAACTAGGAACGTGTCACAAAACACAGCGCTCACTACATGACCCCATCATCACATCGTGGCACACAGCATTAGCAACCCTGAGCGACCTCCCTCTTTTGCCACTGCCCTTGCATCGCCTTAGACATCTCTTCCAGGACGCACCGCTGTTCCGTCTCCGTGAAAACATATGTACTGCGACGTGTCATCTGCTGCCATACGTGTGCGTATGTATGTGTATGTGTATGTGTGTCGTACACATGTAAACAGGTCGTACTCCTTGATGCGTTGGACGAGGCGGAGCCGGTACCTTTCGCCGTACCTGCCGGCGGTAGCGGAGCTGATGCACCTAGCGGCAAGTTCCCGTCCGCCGATTGCTTTCCCGTGATATGCGGAAACCGGGCGCTACAGCTGCTTACTAAGCACCTGCAGCGGCTGCCGCCGGCGGTTCGGTTCTTTGTGACGACGCGGCCCGATGCCGCCAGTGGGCAGGTGGTTCCCTCCCTGGAGCGGACTTTCCATCACCAGGGAGGATCCACGTACGTCAAGCCGTCACAGCTGGTGAAGATGGCGAAGCCACGCGCCCGCAGTGGTGGCAGTGGCGGAGTCATGGTGTACCAAACTGTCGTGAAAGATTGCTTGATGGACGGAAAGGAGGATGAGGAGGATAAGGAAACGGCGGCGGCGGCGGATGAGAGCCCCCGTCCCAGCCCGTCGGGCGCCAAGACAACAGCGGCAGCGGCGGGCGCCGCCGCTGACCTGACGGCACTGTACCGTGTGTACGGGGAAGTGTTCCGTAAGTCGTATGAACGGTACGACATAAAGAAACGCACGGACGTGTCCAAGTTGATGAATGTACTGCTGGCGGCTCAGGAACCGTTATCGCAGTCGTTAGTACAGCAGCTCGGACTCGGACACGCGGTACCGCTGCTGCCGGGTTTTCCCGTACTTTTCTTCGTGGACGAGCATCACTTGTTCACACTTCACAAAAGTCTGGCAGGTCGGTATATGGATCGACTAAATCCTACATTCCTAATAATGAAATTCTAGCTACAAAACAATATGAGAGTTATGGTTACTGTACAACAAATAGTACGATAGATATCTCCAGGTGGGGATTTTGCGACTGCGCGCGGGCTTCTGTGTTTGCTTCTCCTGGACTGCGCAGAGGTCCCCGCCACTCGCATTTCTCAAGCCTTGGTACACACGCGCTACAGCTTTGGGGCCTTCGGAAGCTGCTGGTGCTGTAACTGCTGCTGCTGCTGCTGCCGTTCTCGCGTATCTGTTCACACCTTTATACCCCGCAACCCCCGCCCCTTCAGCCAGACCCCGCCCCTCCCCGTCCCTCCTTTCCAGATTGGCTGCTGCTGGACGCGGCGGGGACTTCCTTCTCCGGCTCCGGCTCCGGCAGCGGCAGCGACTCCCTGAAGCGCACTACCCAGGCTTCCCACAAGAGCATCGTCGCCAGCAACACCAGCGGCGGATCCAGCAGTCGCAGCTTCTTCAGCCGCGCCGCCCCAAAGGCTAGTGCCGGCGGCGGCGGCGGCGGCGGTTTTTCCCTGTTCTCCCGTTCCGCTGCGGGCGCGGCTTCCCGCGCGGCGCTGGACAGCGAAGCAGCGCGGACGGCGGCGGTGGCGGCGGCGGCGGAAGCGGCGGTGAATGCCCCCAGTCCGTTATTCCATATGGACATCGCTCAGGTGCGTGCGTGAGACCGACGGAAGGCGGTAGGAGGGACAGGGAGGGAGGGAGGAAGGGAGCTCCGTATGATGCGAGGGCACAAGGAGTGCATGTATGTATTGTGTAAATGTGTGTGTGTGTGTGTGTGTGTGTGTTTGGGGGTTCTTAGGGTTTTAGGGCGTTGATGCCTACCTCCCGCTCCCGTTCACCTTCCCCTCGTCCCTTACCTCCATGTTCCCTCTACGTCCCCCCTCCTCGCCCCTCCTCGCCCCTTGTCCCCAATTCTCCCCTCAGGGCCACCAACTCCTGGGTCGCTACCTGTCCACCACGCGCACCGCCAGCCCATCCACGTACTGCCTCAAGTACCTCGTCACTCACCTGGCGGCGGCGGGGCCGGCGGCGGGGGAGCTGCTGGATGACGTACTGGCCTGCTTCAGATTCATTGAGGTGAGGTTACAAAGGGAAGAGGGAAGAAGGGGGGGAACAGGACCGGGAAATGTCTGTGTGTACGATACGACCGAGTGACCCGTTTCCAGTTTTTTTGAGTTTATGATCGTAAAATACGACAGTTCGTATTCTTCTTTGTCCCGACTGATTCGTCAAATGTCAATCGTCATTCGCCTTCAGGCCGTCTTCGCTCGTGGCTTCAGCGGCAATGTCATCCGCGCACTCGGAACCATGGGTCACTACACTCGCTTAAGTCGCGACGCGCTGCGGTGGCTGCGAACCAAACAGCACGACCTGCTCATGGCGGCGTCGGGAGCGGGAGAGGGAGGCACGGGGGATACGGTGGTCGGTACGGCACTAATGAGCCCTCTGCGTTCGGAGCTGTACCAGGTCGCGCTGAAAGCAGCCAACCAGTGCTGGCGAACGCGATTTGCCGTACCATCGTACGACGAGTGGCCGGCGGATCAGGCCGTCCTCAAGGTGCGACTTGGAATTTTTGGCGACAGGAAGGGAAGGAAAGAGGGGGGGGAGGGTTTTGGGAGGTGCGGGTTTTAATTCGTGCCCACTGTGTGTGAGCCACCCACCTACCCACCCGCCTACCCACCCACCTACCCACGCTCTCCCTAACTTCTTTCTGTATAATTTATGTGACATCCATGTAATCCCCTTTTTAGCCTTTCCTTTTATATTTTTATCCCTTTTATATCATATTATATTATATATTTATGTATTTCCTATTTTTTCTGCTTTTCTATTGCGCAACACATTCACGGCCCCTCTCCCTTTCCCTCCCCCCGTCCTTACCCAACCTACGTGGTCAGGGCCACACTGGCAACATTACGGCGGTGCTGTTCTCCAGAGATGGTCACCAGCTCGTCTCCAGCAGCGGAGGGGGATATGAGCTGCGGGTGTGGGATATCGGCACCGGAACTTGCACTGCCGTACTGCTGGTACGTATGTACGGCTGATCCCCCCCACGTTTGAGGGGGGTCAAGGAGGAGTGTGTACGGAAGTTGCTACGGAGAATGGGCTCGCATGCTTACATCTGGGGGTTGGGAATCTCTGATGCTAAGCAAGCAATACCGCATTCCGCACTATATATATAACAAAAGATTTTGTATAATCAATCATAGTCCACCTCTGATGATATATACCTGATATGTGCGCGTGTGCATACCTGTTTTGCTCTGCTCATGCCACGCTTCAGCGTTCGCGTCCTGCCTCGACGTCTCCGCCTTGCTACCCCCTCCCCCCTTCCCTCCCCCCCCCTTCCCCCCGCTGCTGCTGTCCCAAGGGTCACGAGGCCGACGTGACGTGTTTAGCCATGAGCTCGGGAGGACACGTCATCGCAAGTGGAAGCAACGACATGACGTGCAGGTAATGTAATGTACGGAAGTGGAGCAGAAAACACCTGACCAGCAAGAGGGCCGAGCGAGCGGGGACAGTACGGAAAAAAGGGGGCAGTGCAATGGAGGTCGTGCTTGCGTACGCAAACACATACACATACACATACACATACACATACACATACACATACACATACACATACGGCTCCTTCCCCCTGTCGCGTGGTGTGTCGTGCTGCTGTAGGTTATGGGACGCCGCCACAGGTCAGTGCACTGCCGTACTCTGTGGTCACACCGCCACCATCACCGGCGTCGCCTTTTCTCCCCCCGAGCGCGGCCAACCCCAGCGCCTCATCACGTCCTCCTCGGATAACACAATGCGCATCTGGGCGCCCGCTCCGAAACCCAGCCATGGCGGTGGCAGCGGCGGCGGTGGACAACGTGGCCGAAGGTCGAGCACCGGCGGCGACGCTGCGGCCGCGTCGCCACGTCAACCGGGTCGTGACGTACGACAATCTAATGCCGAGCTGGAGATGGATATTGCGATGGGATTAACGGTCCGAGGTAGCGGCGGCGGTTACGACATATCGTACGACGTCGACGTCGGAGGCGTCAGCCATACCTGCGTACAGGTTCTCCAGGGCCGCGACGGCGGGCTCCAGGCAGTGGCCTGGGCGCCCGACGGCCGGCGTCTGGCGGGGGCGCATGGAGCGGATGTGTGTTTGTGGGCCTTACCCGGCGGCAAGGTGGCGGCAACGCTGACGGGACATGACGCCAACATTTTGGCGGTCGCGTTCAGTCCCAACGACGGCGGCAGACGGCTAGCGAGTGGCGGGTGGGATAAGGTGAGAGGGGGGTTGGGCGAAGGGTTGATCGCTTCTCCAAGATAGGCTATAAATGTGCGTCTTATATACACAATGTATATGATATACATTTATAATATGTATATAATTAAAAACAAAAAATGTAATAAATATGTATATATGATATACACTAAAATATAAAAACATATACAATATATATGTATATTCATTTACTCACAGACACCCCCCCCACACACATATATATACATATATACTTGTTAGGTGTGATAGCGTGTGTGGGGGGGTGAGGGGAAAATATAAAGAGGGATGGGGTGGGTGGAAGCAAACCGACGTCCTCGGGTTGTGGCAGGTAGTGCTCCTCACTTGCTGTGGGGGGTGCCACGGGCTACGGCACAGCTTTCTTCTTTCGCATATGTGTTATTCGTTGTAAGGTTCATACGTACGTCTAACTGTACGGTTGATGTACGTCAATACCAACAATAAGGCCCAACGTACAGGTGATTCGGCTGTGGGATACTCGGACCAACAAATGCATGGCGAAGGCGGCAGGTGGGTGCCGTACCGTGGCGGCCGACAGGGGAAGGCTCATTAAGGAAGGGCGAACCCGGACCACCACCACCACCACCACAGCCGTCAGAGAGGGCATGGGGTTAGGGTTTCGGAGCAAATACGTTTCGGAGCCTAGGGGGTGTCAACAAAAGGGTTAACTTAGGGAGTTAGGGTTATGAATGCAACGACGCAACAAGAGTGGTAGATAATCCGGTTGGCAGCCCAACTGTATTTCCAGATGCGATGTTTTCGCGAACACCTTATTTATGACTTCACGCTCATTACGGGGTACGGGGCCGTATCATGCCGTACCCTGCCTACTACCTCAGGTCACTCGGAGCTGGTCCGCGCCCTCTCCTGGAGCCCTGACGGTCGCCGCCTTGCCTCCGCCTCCTCGGATAACACCCTCCGCATCTGGGACGTGGCGTCCACTCTGGCTGTCGGCGGTGCCGCCGCCGCCGCCGCAACGGCGATGTCCGTACAATGTACGGCAATTTTACGGCAAGGTGAATGGTTGACTGCGGTGAGTTTCAGCCCTGGCGGCCGCTCTTTGGCCAGCGGCAGCGTCGCGAAGGAGCTCCGATTGTGGGATGTGGTGGCGTGTGAGGCAGAGTTTGCCGCCGCCTGCAAGGCTGCGAAGGCCGCCGCCGCCGCCGCCGGCGACGGCGCAATTGGAACTCCAGGCAAGACGACACAAAAGAGTTCCAAAGTCTTGAAGCCGACTGACGGTGGAGAGGCGGCTGCTGCAACGGCGGCGGCGGCGGCCACCGGCGCCGTCGCACACACCGGCGACGTCACGTGCGTCGCCCTCAGCCCCGACGGCACGCTGTTGGCCACCGCCTCACAAGACAGAACCGTACGTCTGTACGACAGCGATAGTGCACAGTGGCTGGCGACGCTTGCGGGTCATGACGGCTGCGTGACGTGCGTCGCCTGGGCCCCGCTGCCGCCAACCCTCCGCTCCACCTCGACGTCCACTTCCCTGCTGCCACGGCTCGCCTCCGTCTCACACGACTTGACGGTACGTATATGGGATATTGACTTGGCCGGCGGCGACGGCGCCGTGAAGGCGACGTGCTCCGAAACCCTCCCTGGTCACACGGACCGCATCCGCAGCGTCGCCTGGAGCCCCGCTGGCGACGGCCATCTCGCCACCGGCGCAGAAGACAATCACGTGTGCTTGTGGAAAACCAGCAGTGGCGGTGGCGGCGGCGGAAAGTGCCTCGCGACACTTTGGGGCCACAGTAACTACGTTACCAGCGTGGCGTACTGTCCCGCAGATGGCGGCCGTACGCTGACGTCAGCGTCGCAGGACGGCACGATTCGGGTATGGGATACGGCAAGCTGCCAGACGGTACGGACGCTGCGGGGGCATGACCATTACGTAAACCACGTGTCGTACACGCCGTGTGGGGCGTTGTTGGCGTCTGCGGCGTGCGATCAGACTGTACGACTTTGGGAGCATGCCACTGGTAAATGCGTTGCCGTACTTTCGGGACATACACATTTTGTTAACTATGTCGCGTTCGAGCCCCCCCCGCCGGGACCGGGGAGGGCGACGGACCGCCGGAAAGCCAGCGGTGCGCTGCCGCAGCGCCTCGCCTCGGCCTCCACTGACTCCACGGTTCGGTTGTGGGACTTAAAGACGCGACAGTGCCGCGGGGTGTTGCAGGGACACGCAGGGCCTGTGTATTGTGTGACGTGGATCCGGGGCCAAGCTGCAACGGCTGCCCCTCCCCCTGCCGCCACCGGAGGGGGCGGTAAGGGCGCAGCTGATAGCGAGGGAGGCAGTGGGGGGGCCGGAGGTGGCGTTCCTCGATCACAAACCACCACCAAACACCCCAACCGCACCCCAACCACTCCAACCACCACCAGCACCGTTCCACTGCCAGCGGAGCTTGCTAGTGGGTCCGCAGACCATAGTGTACGGCTGTGGCGTGAGTGATCTGGAGAAGATGGGTAAAAGCACATACGTTGTGTACATACATTGTGTTTGTGTTAATGGTGTACTTAAATGTGGAGGGGACAGATTGATGAACAAACGCATAGACGGAGTGGAAAGAGCTCTCCCAGATTGGAGCAGGGGTGGTACGGAGTACGGAGTACGGAGGGGCAGCTCGGGGGAACAATGGACTGGTTCATAAGGGAGGCTGCGGGCCCCCTCCGCCCCTGCCCGATAAACGGTGTATAGCGGCGAAGATACGCGATTCAGGAGTTGGCCTGATAAGGGAGGTAGCAGGAGGTGTACAGAACGGCAGGGACGGCAAACATACTGTGCTCGTCTATGAGGCAGCATAATACCGTTAAAATACGGCAGCAACTTGAACGACAAAATAGTAGTTAATTTACGCGCGGAAGGAATTTCCATACGACCCCGGGTCAGGGCGCATACGCACGGTTGTGATGGATAAAGGTACATAAGATCAGCCCTCGTCTGCCGTTTTTTTGTTCGCATTAATGGAATTTACCGACCAACTTATTGTTAACAAGGTACGTCCAAGCCGTACCGTAGATTCGGATGGCCGCGGCGCAAGACGCTACCAACGTCATGTGCATATTGCATTACCAAGTTACATTCCTCGAAGTCTTGTGTAACATGCACGATATCAGTACGATCGTTGTTGTCGTACTGTACGAATGTGGTATTATTTCGACGACGAATAGTATTACATACACCGCGTGCAAATGTCTGTGACACGAACCCGCATTCATAGATCAAGGTACGCCACGTGATTGTTATCAGGTGGAGCTTTAATTAGCGGGTGTGCAGCTACTGCCACCAATGCTACTGCTACGGCAAACTGCTTTCGATTACAGTGTCCAATTTCTGATTTGCACGGAGGATGTTTTCATCGCTTACGTGCGAGGGCTGTCGGAAAGGTACGGTAGCTTCGCAGATGGTGTCGCGAATAATGATGATGATGAGGAGGAGGATAATGTGATGACGAAGACAGCAGTGAGAGAGGGAAACGACCCCCTGGGGCACTTCTCGTCGTCCAATGTTCCGCTGTTGCTGAACGACTGGTCGGTCGGATAGCCAGCCCGTGCACGATCGTTGCCGTGGGTGAGTGGCAGCCGTGTACTGTCGGGGCGAATATAAATTCGTTGACGGCGGCAGTCTGAAGGAGTTATGATCGAATCTTGCTACAACCAACCCCAATAGCAGTATGACCGCATGACACTGGTAAATACCGCTGCTTGCTGAGCTGAGCCAATTTCCTCGGATCTTGTTGCCAGAATGTTATAATTACCAATAATGCGTAGGTTTGCCTCCCCAAGACGGCCTCAATAACATCCATATATCACAGTGGGCAACATGCACGGCGCATGTTGGACACATGCAGGACAACGTCCCTCGGCAGAGCGCACCGAAACGTGGCGCTGCACGTCTTCCTCCGCAGCAGAGCTTATTAACACCTTCCCGGCGCAACAGCAAACAGATGTGCGCATCACCCCTACCCATGTATCAATGCCTGTCTCGTACGCTATGAGACCACTTGACCGAAGGAACGCGTGAATTGAGTCGAAAGCAATTGCAGGGAACGGAGCGGGAGGAGACCACTGCGCCCTAGATACTGGAAATGCTTCAACGACGCCCTGTAGGAGCAGGCTTTACTGCCGTAGGCAGCCGACATATGCCCATAAGCATCAAGGACCATAGAGGCGCACAGACGTCATAGCAGTGAAGCTGCCGAAGTCGCCCGTGGAAAACTCAAACGCGACTTTGGGGTTGTACGGTGGCGACATGTCCCTCCCTTAACAACACAACGCAGCTATTATGGGAAGGAGGCGCGGGCGAAGGTCACTTAGCGTAACGGACTTATGTCACACAGAAGCCCACAGCCGGATACCCGGATAGCGGATACCCAGCGGATGTGGGGCATTTAACCTTCGGTGGCCCAAACCAACGGGCCACACTGCTGAGGGACGTCACGCGCCATTAGTCAGCAGAGCTAAGCGATGAAATGTGCTGTTTGCTCGCCAGTGCAAACAAATCGTAGAGCTCCTTGGCAGAGCTGTGTTCTTGGTGTTCACACGTTCACTCCCATAAGCACGATCCTTACGGCTCCGGTAAACCTCTGCCAAACCCCCTTATACACGCCAAAACGTTTCACGTAGATATACGTCAGCTGCCGCCCGGAGGAACACGAGTTACTGCAAAAGCTTCCAACCTGAGAGACAAGAGCAGCCATCTGCCCAATATAACTCATCTGGCGATGTGCACAAGCAGTTATACAGAAACACACACGTATCCGGGTCAAACTTTCCCGTCACATACGTCGCACTGCTGCGAAAGCATCGGCCCATTCATCCCGCGGCTAGTCCGTGAGGTCGCAGGCATTTCGCCAAGCCCCCAACCAGGAGGGCCTCAGAAGAGCAGGTCCTCCTCTTTGTAGTTGAGCAAGCTGGATGTACTCGGGGGCTGCACGCCCGGTGTCGGCATGGGCGGCAGCTTGAGATCTGCGGACGCGGTGCCATTCGCCAGGGCCTTCTCTTTCCCGGCGGCCTGTGAATTAGGCGGGCAGAAAAGAATAAAAGCAGCAGGTTTGGTAACTAATCGCGGAAATACCGCTACGCTGGGAAGGGACCTTTAACCTTGTCTTTGAGCGATATAGGCCCCTTACAGCCCGAGGGACTTCCCTCCGGTAAGGGGGATCCAAGCATTCAGGCCCATCTGCGGTGTAATCCCGGGCTTGCAGCGAAAGTCAACAACATTAAGTTAATAACCAAGGCTGTCTGAAGCTGTTTGAGATGGAATTGCATGCTTCAAACACATCCTTGCATCCCAAAGCCCAGGGAAGGTCAAGCGTCGCATCTTAAGGGGATAAGGGTTAGCGCATGAGGCAAATGAGAAGGGAAAGAGCCCAAAGAATGCGAATATGGAAAATACAAATACCAAACAAACCCTTGAATAATAAGAATGGAAGGGTAGAGTGGAGTGGGTAGGGTGCGGGGAAGCAGCTAAAAAGGGGCTAAAACGGCCAGCCAGCAGTACTGACCCCCCTGCCGGGAGGATTTTAAAGCTCACACCATGCAGGCTGGTCAGTCACATGTGCCCGCTGGTCGCTGTATGCCGCTCCACAAAAAACATTTCATACCTCTGCCGCATCTTGCGCCGTCCTCTTCTGCTTATTCTTCTGCACCTTCTTTAGCCGGAAGAACTCCTCGCGCTCCAGCTCGTCCAGCTCGGCTGCCGAGAGAGCCGGACGGTACCACCATTATGGCAAAACAATCAAGACTCCTTTTGTCACTACCCGTGGCTATACGGCTACCCGTGATGCGCAGGCGAGAAAGTGATTCCTCTACCATTTAAGCTTTTAACACGGACATGGACATGGACATGGAAACCTAATTATCATATTCTGCAAACATACTGCCTGATACAGACACGCTGTGCATAATGCATCGGTACACCTCCCCGCATGTACAGTGGATCATCAGTGGATTTTGACATTATTTGGACTATGTGGAACCACAAGAGACCAAAAAGGGGGTTGATCATCGTGGTGAGGGTATGTCCAATTCACTGCATGCACCACTTACCCTTGATATACGAGATAGTATTTTCTAGCCTGGGTTTTACGACGTTCTCGAGTGCGTTAACACGCCGGTTCGTGACCTTCAGCGCCTCATCGAGCGTCATGAACGCCGTCTGCACCATGTCATATCAGAAACCGGGTAGGGCATGGATTGCATTCGTATATGCCAATCAACCCAAATCAGCTTTAGTCCATCTACATTGCACCGCATTACGTTGTATGCAGACAGGCAGACAAGCAGGCAAACATATGGGTAGGCAGGCTGGCAGACAGCCTCCGGGGAAAATGCGTCTTGTCATGTCACCGAGAATACAGCAACGATACCCATTCTGGAGTAAACCCATCCCGTCACACACCTGCAGGTTCGCCAGCTGGACCAACAGCTCGACGGCGCTGACATATGCCTTGCGGCAGTTTTGGAGCTGCTGACCTCCGCGTCCCAGACCTAGATTTAAACAAGGTTTTCCCGGTGTTCACTGAAACAACGCTGCTGCCGCCACTTGGAATGGGCAGGTGCAACACCTCGTTATCGTACCCACCTGTCAGGTCCATCTTGCTCTCCCCAGGTAGGACAAACGATTCGAAACGGGGAATTTTTACGCCAGCCACGTTATCGAGCTCGCCGCGCACCTTCACCATGGCGGTGTCTACGTTGTCCATGATGGTATGCTTAACCTTCTCGCCAGCGGCATACTGAGCCTCAGTATACGCAAAGAAAGATCCCTTCATAGTTGATCCTAGGTTTTCCTTGGCTTCAATAATTTCCTTCAGCAGTTGCCTAAAGCGCATGGTCAGCGCATCGGCTTTCTTTTTAAGCAAAGCGTGGCCTTTTGTTGCACCGACCAAACGTGCCTTCATCACCGTGAGCACGGTGACGGTGGGCACGACTGGGTATCTATTTTGGGAGGACATCTTGAAGCACCTGATTGCAGGTTTACAGTTGCCAGAATCCTGCTCCTTTCAAGCTTTTTAAGCCTCCCTGGTGCAATCAGCATCCCATTATCATGGATCCATGTATGATATCTAACAAGCAGATAGTTTGCAGCAAGAACAAGCAACTTTGCCGTAGGTTGTACAGCAAAGAACGGTCTTACTTCAAAGCACCAAGTTACTTCGCAACAATTACAACTGTCCGAATGAACATCAGAGAAACTAGCGTCAGATAGTTGCCTCGGTCTTCCGTCTGCCGTGATCGAGGGCGCTTGACGCAGGAGCCCTTGAAGTAACACCATGGAAATATATAGCATGCTCTGTGCACACGCTAGGTTCCAATCATTCTTTCGTGGCTTAACTGACGTTTACTGCCTGCTTTCACCTGACACGGTCTGGCCAAGTCCTAGCACATCGTAACGATACAATAAGTCATATCCGGTTAGCTTTTAACCAAGGTAAATTTAACTGGCGGCCACGGTGTTGCTAAACCCAGGCACGTCCACCCTAATTACCAAGATCACTCTCCCTTACTCGCTCGATAGTCAGGGTTATGACTACGTTGGCCGTGCACAAGGGGTGTGTGATATATGGTGGGCTCCTGTGGCATTCAGGACAGGGAGGTTGGTGGAGCGAAATCTATTGGCACAAAAACTGACAGGACCCGAACGCAGCAGAGAAAAGAACCGATGTTGTGTCTAAAGTCCGGTGCAAGAACCCCTTGATGGGGACAGTGCAGGCAGTCTGTGCCACTGCACGCCTGCCTATACACCCATAACGCCGGTGCACTGAAGTCCGCGCGCCTAAGACTGCAATACTTGCGCTGCGCACTTTACCATCACTTTTTCATGCTTTTAGTCGTACTTTTCTAGCAGTCTTTTACCGTTCGCCGTGTCGTCCCCCAATATGTTAATACCTTAGCAAATATATACCTCTTCCTAAGCACTCCGCGTGCGCGTGTTTTCTATGTGTCAATTCACAACCATGGAGACACACACGTACACACAGACGGACAGACATTAACCACCCATCCTAGTGCCTCCGGAGCATAGACCTTGTGCACATAACGTTTGCTCTCATATGCATTATGCGAGTGCTACACAACATTACGCATACGACTTGGCTCATTTCACAACATCAACTTAGCCCCCAAGTCCCACTCATCATTTGTAGCGGTTGATCCTGGTTGATAAGGATGCGTAATCGTTAACAGACCACTAACGGCCATGCGTAAAGGCCTTACGAGATCCTGCCGACATGTTCTCTGTACAAATCAGGTCATATCCTAATTTGTCTTTTAATGAGCTGACGGCGGCCCCGGGTTCACTACCTCATCCTATAGTGGGACTGGCAGTGTCATCACGCGCTGCTGAGCAAAACGACACCCCACCATCCAGCCAGCAGCTAACTGCTGTGCCCCTACCCTGGAGCAAAACTCTCGAAGCGCTGGATGAGACATATAGAGCTGCAGCTCGAACCCCAACGATAAATCAAAACCACACAGGATTAGTTATTGAAGTACGATAACACCATCACGATTCCGAAAAAACGTAAAAAAATATGGTACATACGTCCCACCATCACGCGGGAATCTTGATTTTCATTTTGATTTCCGATCGTCTCCACGAGCTCAACTCCAATCGAGATCTCTGGCTTTGCCCTGCCCTTCGTTATCAACCTCCCACATGGCCCCGCCGGATATCCATGGTCTTCTACCTACCTGCCTACCGGGGCCCCCCCATCTCCTTTTTAGTGTCAACCCCATAGTGGCCCCTGTACCTAACATACATCCTGACATTCATGCAGTCTCATAGCCACACAGCATACATGTCATACAACTATATACGCGGATATTCTACCAAAAGCTATACGCACCAAATATGACTTTACACAAAATTGAAAAGTCATTGAGCGCCATATAGACGTACCAAGTACGTAGCCATAAGAAAGACCTCACACCTAACCGTAAGATAGGAAAAATTCTTCCGCCCAGGAAATAAAACGCAACAGCCTCCGAAAGACTCTTCCTCCCTTCCTCTGCGCAGTTACATACAACGACATTCTCCAACTCCAACCTGTTTCATCAAAGCATTCGGTTCTCTTCTCTTAACACATCATTTCTTCAATTACTGACCGCCAGCCCGTCAACCGAGCGTCTAAAACGACGGTCCCACGCGTCCAAGTGACTGGAAAGGGGACAAAAGAAAAGAAAGGGGAAAGGAGAAAAGGGAAAGCACAACCGCCTGCTGCCTGCTACCGAGCTCCCAACACCGTTTTCAGTGTGTCGTACGTGTAGTAGCTGAGGGCTGCGCTGGGAAGCACCTGCAGGTCACAGATAGATATCCCAGCGGAATATTGCAGGGCAGGCAGGTTTATTCCGCGTACCATCATAACGTAAACGAAAGAGACGAAAGAGTATTAACATGGTGCCCAAGCCGGCCATGTTGTGCAATTAACATATCGAGATTAGGGACACACACACATATGTATGACCAGGAGCGGAGTTGACGCCTTACTTGATTCGGCAGATTTCGCTGGATGCCGGTGGTGGGTGCTGAACCCGGGAAGAGCACTGATTTCGGAGAAGTCGGCATGGCAGACCGGATGAGGGTGCCCCGAAATACCGGGGAAGGTAGGGACTGCCAGGTTAGTGGCCACGGGTGAAGCTGTACCCCCCAATCCCACACACACACACACACAGTGTGTGTGTGTTCTGATTATATTACATGACACAATAATTAATATTGTGCAGGATACATATATTAATTATTGTGTCATGTAATATAATCAGAACATGTAAATGTGTGGTTCTAGGGCTCCGGGTTGTTTTTGCGGGTTGAGGTTTAACCCGCACACATGCACTAAGTGCTGCAAAGCTTGCACACATGCCAGTACCGATGTGCCGTACATGAAACCATACCATGGTGCACCTTGCGCGGAGAGTGCCGAACTCGACACTAATCACAATTACCATTACCGCTAAAATCAAAACTCCCACTATCCCGTACCTAGCCCGCCTACATGTGCTACCAAACGGCGCACGCGCCCTTCTGGTCCAACCCATGGGTCCCAGCCACGGCCGACCCATGGGCCCTCAACCGGCCCCTCCCTCCCACCTGCAGCATGTTGGGCAACAGGCCGCTGTAAAACCCGCGAGGACCGTCCATACTGAGGATCGCCGTGACGGCTGCCGCCACACGAGCTAGCCCGGGGGAGTTGGCAACCGCAGCTGCCGACAGCGTCGCAATCATTTTCTGTGCCCCCAGATGGTACGGCAGCATGTGGTGTTGATGATGGTGTGCTGCCGCCGCAAGGCGGCCGCCTGCCGCCGCCGCCGCCGCCGAGGAAGCTGCACCGCTGGAGGCTCCAAAGAGGGGTCCATGGTGATGGTGCGGGTGCAGGCTGCCGATGTGCCGCATGTTCGCCAGCGCCATGCTCTGTAGCTGCATCTTTCTCCGGATCACTTCCAAGGGGTACACAATCAGCTCCGAAGCCGCGCCTGTTAAGGGGGTATCCGCAGATGATAAGGTTGTTAGGTAGCGGAAATACACAATGCCGAAAGAGAGACAATCTATGCAATAATGCGAATCAACAAATTGCAGAAATCTGTGAAATCATGAGATGCTGAACTTTCCTGGAGGGGTCGTGGGGCAGAGAAGGTAAGCGTTGCAGCCATGGAACGCTTTCAGAAAACGGAGAAAACGGAGATGCGGAAATACGACATACCACGAGATGACGGCTTGCTGTTTCTAAAGCTTTACCTTGCTACGCCAGCCTTCACATCTCCCATAAACATCTCACCAGCCATAGCCCCGTACAAAAGGGTGTACATGGGGTCCAGAGTGCGTCCCTGCTGCGTCGCTGATGGCTTCGCCGCATCCATGGCAGTACGGGCTGCGGCTGCCGAGTCCGTCCCGTCACCGCCGCTGTCCGCCGCCAAGCGCTCCAGGTGCCGGTGCTTGAGCAGATCGTACACGCCGTAGAATACGGCACCGGCGGGCGCCATCCCGATGACAGCGGGTAGGCAACCTGCTTTGTGGCGGTGTACGTTCACAGGTCATTCACGAATTTTCTTCCTCCTCCTCTTCCTCAACCTCGTCCCCAATATCTAATAAAGTCACGACGGGGAGGCAAGGGGACTTTCACTTATATTCAGTACGACACACCACGGGTTCTTCGTCGTTCGTGACCAGCCTTCGTGCACCGAACACCGGTACATGCCACCTCAGCCTCAGCCCCCGTAAGAGGGGACGAGGTGCAACCGAGACGTCAAGCCGGGCTACCGAGAAGCCAGCTCGGCTTTACCGCGTGTCCCCATCGCAGCTAACTGCTACTCATGTGCTACGAATTGCAAATAGCAATCCACTCCAGCCCCTAAAAATATCCTGATATCGCCATATAATAATAATAATAATAATAATAATAATAATAATAATAATAATAATAATAATAATAATAATAATAATAATAATAATAATAATAATAATAATAATAATAATAATAATAATAATAATAATAATAATAATAATAATAATAATAATAATAATAATAATAATAATAATAATAATAATAATAATAAATAATAATAATAATAATAAATAATAATAATATAACACAGTCGTTATTGGCACGTTATTCGTCGGTTTCGTCGTATACCAGTTGCCCCAATCCCACCTGAGTACAACGCCGCTGCGCCTTCGTTCCGCAGTATTCCCGACAGCGTGCTGAAGGGCCCCGAGCCGTAACGGGGCCCCACAACAGAGGCCATCAACCGCGTTCGTACAACGTCCAACGGAAAACAAATTAAGGTGGCGGTAACGCCTGTCGAAGATGGAGCGGCCCCCGGGAGAAACAGCTTTCAAACATCCCCCGAGCAATCTCGCTAAAGGGGAAGGTGACTATCGCTATGAATGCATTTAACCAGATGCACTTACGCAAAAACAATGGACGGAAAAGGGGGGGGGGAGAAAGGGGAGGGATGCAGCACAAACAGCGCGCCATGGTCGGGGGCCTGGTTGAACGCAATCCATTTCCTCATGGATCATTTCTTCATTACCCCATGGACCATACATCCTATACTTGGGCCGGTTGGACTGGACGACGCACCTGCACAGGCGCCCGCCAGGAAGCGCTCGACGTTGGCATCCCGCCCCGAAAGGGCCATGAAGGCCGTGTGGTAGATATCGAAGGAGAAGAAGTTGACGGCCTGCGAGGTAGGTCACGTCCCAATAGTGAGGTTAAGTGAGAGCAGGCAGGGCGAGCGGGTGGGAGGAAGGGACGGGATGGGAAGGGTAGGAAGACAACAGAAGAGGTCGTGTGTCTGGGATAGAGGAAAGGAGAGGAGAGGGTTGAAGAGAGGCGTAGAAAGGGAGAAAGGGAAGGACACAAGGAGAGAGAAAGAGCGCAGAAAGAGTGAGACACGGGAGTGAGAAAAGGGCACTGAGGGAGGGAGAGGGAGGGAGAGGACAGAAAGAATGGGTAGCAGGCTCCAATGAAGGAAGTGCACAGTGCTTTTCACACATTTCCATTTGTCAGCCCTATCTCCGGCAACCCAGCGGGTCGTTGGCTGGGTTTCTTGGCTGACTCCTTCACAGCCGGCCATGGGGCTGGTGAGTCAGGATTAAATCCCGCCTTAAAGGTCCTAAGCCCGCTCGAAATGTCAAGGAAATATTAAGTATCCTTTAGGTTTATTGGCTTTCAGTTTCGCATTCCCATGGAGAGTTCCATTGACCCAAACACAACAGCGGCCCAACAGCGGCGTACCTTGAAAGGGGCTGTTCGCAGGACGTTGAGCGCGTTGCCCTTCCAGAAGCCCCCGATCCCCTCCGTGCGCATTACCTGGGGAGGGAAAGGGAGGGGGGGAAGGGAGGGGGCGCCACGGCCGCCACCAGGTTCGGAAGGGCAACCAAGGTCAACGACCACCAAAGCGGTACGACAGATTTAGCTGTTGCGCCCCCGATGCGATTATGGGAACGCAGGAAAATGAAAATTTCCACAGTCAGGGAGCAGAAGTAGAGAGGAAGGGAGGAGCAGAAGCTGAACCTGTGCTGCACAGGGCAATAACGGCAAGGCGATGAGATACGCGAGAACGGCAGCAGCAGTAGCAGCAGTAGCAGCAGTAGCAGCAGCAGCAGCTTCAGAAGGCCCCAAAGCTGTAGCGCGTGTGTACCATCTATGTACCAAATCTAGGGGCTTGGAAGAAGCTGTTGAGAATCATCGATACATCATTCGTATAAAAGCGGAAAGATTCGTGTAAAAAATGAAGTAGTAAAATGAGGCGAAATGGTGCCGGCTGGGGATGCATTCCATTCCAATAGGGGGCCGGGGTCGTTATTAACAATTATGTCAATGGTGAAATTCGTTGGCAGTTATTTGCGTCCAAAGCGCAGAGTTGACAAATATGAGGTAATGTGGACAGTGGCAAAGGACCTGGTTCCCATCAAGGCCTGCGGGGTGCACACCCTCGGTGGGACTCAAAGAACTCTTCACCTGAGCTGCCGTGGTGAACGCGTCCCCCGTGCCGTTCTTAAGTAGCAAGTCCATCTTGACGCGCTCCAGGGGGGCCACGCACGTACGGGATACCACAGCGCTCATGGCACCGGCGAAAAGCAGCTTGCAGTACCTGCACGGCAGTAGCACAAGCCGCCCCCACAGCAGCAGCAGCAGCAGTCAGCACCCCGCACTGAAGCATCACCGAAGAGCCGCCGCACTGCACTTGAACGTTACGCAGGCGGGGTTTATATGGAAGTAATGTGCTCAGTACGAACGTCAGTTTTGACGGTTCGACCCCCCTGGGTTTGCTTGCTAAGGCTGCTGTACTTTGGCGCAAACGGACGGGGCGAGCGCAGGGGATACGCCGCCATTTCCCCTGCTGCAAGCTTCGGCTGAATCCGGTTTGTGACGCCTGCGACCTCGCTCTTGCTACCTGCGTACCCAGTGATTGGCGCAGCGGGCTGCGCGTGCGGCAAAGCTAACTAGCAGGGTACACAGCAGGCAACATTGGAAATAGACACCGCAGACGTGACGTTCTGAGACAGCATCCCCGTATCCAAACTGCCGTTGCGGAAGTCAGGTAGCGGGCGAAGGGGCCACGGCGGGGGAGGGGCCAAGGCCAGGCGAGGCGACTCGGAGCGATTTCCCGCGGCCGAGGATCCAACCAGTCTGAGAAAGTGGCCGAATGCGAGAAGTTGGTGAGGGGTGCCGACGACGATCTTGGCCGTGGTCCAGCCCGTCGTTGTGGCAATGACCGGGCTCAGAATGAGAAATGACTCACCTGATCGGATTGTTAAACGCTTTTGGCCGCTCCACCTCGCCTTGCGCCTTTTCCGCTTCTTCTCTTGTCAGAGCTCCGGCTTCCCTGTAGGCGCCCTGCTGCTGGGCTTGTCCCACGGGCGCTGCGGGTTCCAGCGCCTTGCGCTGCAACGGCGCTGGACCTGCTGGGAGCTGTCTATGGCTTCCCCCTGCCGCAATGAACATCGACCGCTCCTGCATCCCTGCAGCCTGACTCCTGTTCAGCGTGTCGCTTCTGCTGCTGGCGCAGCACGGATTGGTGTGATCGACGCCGTACAACAGCCCCACAGAGGTCTGGCTTGCAGCGGGCGGAGAAGACACAGGCGTCCCGACCGTCGCCCCAGCTGCCAATGCAAGTGACGCAGGCGACAAGGGCGACAAAGCGTCTGATCCTCTCCCCCACGACATGGTGGGAGATGTGCATACACGCGATTGGGTAATCAAATTCACTGCATCTGGCACCGCCCACCCTCCCTTGACTTGCTGCTGGTGCTGGTGCTGCTGGAGTTGGTGCTGGTGCTGCTGCTGGTGGTTGTTCTGCTGATGCAGTGGCTGCAACTGGGCCGGCTGCGTCGGAGCTGGTGCCTTAGTGCAGCCGTGCCCCGGATCGAGGTTCCACGGCGGGACGAAGATTCCGAGCAAGGCCTGAAACTGCTCGTCCCAGATCTGGATTTGGATCATAAGACGGAGGTCATTCGCGGCCGGTGTGGGTTAGATAGTATCTGAGATGTGGATGTCTTGTGGACATGTGTGGCCATGTTCCGTTCGTGCCTTTGCGTCAGATGTATGCAGCAGAGAGATGCAGCAACCTTCGGGCCACACGTGCGTTCACGCTTGCGCGGGCGCACACAGGCGTATAAAGACACTTAGGTCTAAGTTGCGGCCTAAGCGAATGATGTGCCATAGAGCTCCTTCGACATATACGATATTCCCAGGCCCCCCACGCTTTGCAACGACTCTCACGCTTCGTGTTCCTGCCCACCAGTCTATTTGCCTGCCGTTTCCCATGTGTTGGAGCTCCCTATGTTGTGCCAAGCTGTCAACTGGACACTGCACACTTCAGGCGCTGTCTTTCGTGCCTTCCTCCCTGATGCTGGGCAGGGAAGACCTTACCCTTACCCGCGGCAGTAGCACAAGCGCGGCTGAGATGGACGCCAGGCGGGCAGTGTGCAGCTGAGCCAGGGGCAGTGAACCCACATCAGCACCGGCGGCGGATGCTCCAGTGGGCTCGTTAAGGCGGACGCTGCAGGACGAGGCTTTAAGCGGGTCTAATAGATTTTCGGTACATTTGCTTCTCGAGCTCCATTTTGCAACGGATCGGGGCTGAAAATGATTTGGGTCAAACAACGTCATCATGGGCGTGGTAAGCTTAAGGACGTCCTGCTGAGATTGGGATATGAGTACCTCCAGGAGGCACGTGGCTGCGTCGGTGATGATCCAGGGATAGTTCATCGAAAGGCACGAGCTTGTAGAGTGGTCAATAAGTCGTAGCGGGGAAAGACCCTGCTCCTCGCTGTCAGAGCAGCTAGCTATGCCTGTCCTACAGGTAGTCTTTCCATGTGCCTCAGCAGGGTTGGTGTGGGGGGACGGAGGCACGTCTCCGATGGTTGGCGCCGATAGCATACGTAATGTCATGTCTCCCAATTGCTCAAGGCCGCCCCCATGGAATGCGAAATCAATTTTTCGAGCGCCTTCGCGAGGACGGTCTGCCGGCGGCTGCGCCTTTGAGCTGGTGTTCCATAAGCTTCGATCGCGTGACCAAGCACGATCAGTCGCGTTTCCCGTTAATCGGGTAAACCCTGCTTGTTGCGAAAAATTGAAGCGCCAAAGACCAGACTCAGTCGCAAAACTCGTCCGCTGATCATTGTCTTGAGCACACACCAGCTCTAAATCATCCGCGATACAAGATGATCCAAGGCCGGGGCAGCGGCCTTGCGCAACGAAGCGCATTGAAGGGGCCATTCAGGCGCGCTGAATAGAAATGGAATCCGACATCAACGACTAAAAGGATGGCAACATTCAAATATTCAAAGTAAGTAAAAACATTGTCAGTCTCTCACACAAGAGCTGGGAGACTCAGAACTGGTCGCTGCGTCAACAGTTACTTTACATATTATTGCGGACTCCACAACACCATTACACGCACAAAATGTGAATGGTAACGCTCAAGAACTGTAACGCGCATGCGTGAAAAGCGTGTCGTGCTGGCATCAAACGGAATTTCGTGATCCACACGGAAGCATATGCAAGAATTATTCATTTAAAATTTCACTCAACAACTTTCCCTTAAGGCTTATATTATCAGGAAAATTAAAATTATATGTCATGGCCTTGCTCTCGTAAATATGGCTCCTTAGGGCAAACTCTGTAGGGTTGTCTCGCCCTGGGTTTGCAACGCTTTGCTATAAAGGTTTCTCTATCATTCCAAAAAGGCTTTTGGGGCACACTGCTTTCACATCATCGTTCTAGTAAGATTTTGTAAAGGACCGAGAATGAAGCCTTGACCGGATAGCCACATAAGTACTAATCAGTTGAATTCAAAATGGAAGGTGGAGAGGATTATGCGAAGCGATCTGAGCGTGTTAAGGCACTGCTCTCGAGCTATTATGGAGACTCAGGCCAAGGCCCGTCAGCTCCGCCAGCAGGTCATGCTCAGCAGGGAGCACCTGCTGGAAGGGGTCCACCTGTGGCACATATTGGCGGCATTGCAGCCATCGACACTCCAACCTTCAACGCGGATCAACACACGTCTGATATCCTTCGCATATTTTCTTTGGAAAAGTTGATGGTTGAGCATCGCAACATGGCTCGTGAAATAAAAAATATTGATTCTGACATGCAGCAGCTTGTGTATGAGAACTATAACAAATTCATAACGGCGACGGATACCATCCGCACGATGAAGTCCAGTATCGATGCAATGGAGAGCGAGATGCTTCGCCTTCAGCAAACAGCGAGTGAGGACGTGGGGGATTTGCTGGGGGAGATGGGCTTTTGAGGATCCGTCCTTCAAAGCGCTATGGTCGGGACCTCGGTTTGCAACTTTGTAGATATTACGACTATTACCATGACAAGGCATGCTCTCTATGTCCCACATTTACCTGAGGTCTACATACTTCATGGCGTAGGGCTGGAAAGCGCATGTCATCCTCACTACATACCCGGGCTTGGGGAATGCTATGTCCCCAGGACGATAAGGGAGTTTCGGTCGGTCCCCGCCCTTAAATGTCCGCAAAGTATGCTCCTCGAATTTAAAATGCCATCCTGGCCAAGAATGAAACCCCAAATCCCCATCATCGCGTGCTTCACGGCGCGCCACCTGGCACGTCCAGGCGTCGTGGCGGATAAGTCCCTTTCCGTCAGCAACAAGCTGCAACAGCGGCGGGAGAGCATGGAGCAGCTTTATAAGGTGCAACGGATGCTACGCAAGCTGCAGGTGGGTTGAGGCCAGGCCCGGGGGTCCGGCGTATGAAATGAGGCCCAGGTTGAACCCCGCTCGGAGATTCCTTGAGCTCCCTTCATTTGATACGAAAGTTGTTATATTGGACCTGGGAAGGGTCTCGGCGAAAGGTCAATTCTTCACTGCTGCGGCCGACAAAGTTTCGACGGAACTACTCAAATATGGTCTTTGCCTTCAAAGAAAGCTTTTGTCTGTGCGCGTTCGTTCGCATGTGGCAGGGGAAGCACGGGGAGGAGACAGGGGAAGCACAGGGAGGGAGATACCCCGTGAGTATGTGTATGTGTGTGTTTATCGCCCAATCGGGTTTTGCGTGTCGCGGCCCATGGCTCTGGTCCCAGGGAGGCGACATTTGAGCACGTTGTAGTACACACTCCACAGCTTCACACAGATCCGCACACCTTTATCGCCTCACCTCCACAGACGGTATTTGAGCTGCCCCGCAAGATGCGCGCCGCACTGGAGGAGGACGCACTGGACACGGCGGTGGGGCTGTACGCCGAGGCCCAGCCGCTGTTGCACAAGTATGGTGGCAGGGGGACGTTCAAAGTGATCGCGCTGGAAAGCGACTTCGTGGCACAGGAGATATCACAGGTGTGGGGAGAGACGGCCGGAGTCGGCGCGTGGGGGCTGCTAAAGGGGGTGCGTGGTGGCGGCAGGATCTGGATCTGGATCTGGGTTTCTCCACCCGCCTCCATGCGTATATGAGATCTGTGTTGTTGCATTAAAGATCTCGAGCATGTCACCCCCTCGAGCATTCGACACACTCATTTCTCCCCCTCCCTCCCAACACACACACACACACAGTTGCTGAAGAAGCGGCTGACGGAGCGGAAGGACGACACGGAGCAGTGTGTGCTGCTGCTGCGCAAACTTGGCGAGCCGGATGATACCCTGCAGGTGGGCCCTATGATATCATCCCTAGGATTAGGAAAATGTCGCCCAACAGGAAGATGTGTGCGCGTGTTTCTTTAATTGTTATGCACGTTAAGCGACACATTTGTGACAAAACAAAATTATGGTCGTGGGTTGTGGGTTTCGTCGTGGTGGTTTGTGGTATTGAGGTGGAGGTCAGAACGGTGGTGGCAGATGAGGGATTAACGAAAAGTGGGGTGGATGGGAGCCGAGCCGTGGGAGTGTGTTTATGTATGTGTGTGTAAGCCTGTGCCTCTCTAAGCATGAGACAACGCGCACGGCAGACGTGGTGAGCCTTGCAGCTAGAGCAAGTACGATATAGGTGATCGTGTCCAGGTGTGGGCGTATGTGGAATGGCTGCTGCATGGAGACCTGGCAACGGTCCCCCACACTCGCCCACCAAGCCGTTAACAGGGTCGCCACAACCCGGCCCTCCATTACAACCGATCACGAATCTCACCCCATTGCATTCTTAATGAGGAAGGTAAAGCATACACACACATACCTGGACACGATCTCTCTCACGCGGGGATCTCCCAAACACATTCGTTAAGATAATTAGCTATGTGTGCTCCTAAACACCAGTATCACCAGACCTCATCGATTAGTCCAACCCACTCGTTATGCTTCCCGTACGATCTATTGGATTGTACTGAACTGGGTACGGTATTTGTCCGGCATATGTGTACCGCACTGCAGGACAAGTACCTTACAGGGCGGGTAGCGCGCATCAAGCGCGTGCTTGCGGAGGCGGCCATCGTGGCGGACGCCATGGCGGCGGCGGCGGCGGCGGCCAGTGCGGGGGGCCAGCAGCAGCCCGTGCCGCCACCGCCTAAGGCCCAGGTGGGAGAACGGACGCTCGCCGCAGGGCCTTATAATATCCAGATGGACTCCAGACCTGTCGCGGTCGTACCTTGCTCCCAACCCAGTCACCATGCCCCGTTCACATCCAGACCTGTCGTGTATGTGTGTGCATGTGTGTGTTTGTGTCAGAGAGAGAAGGCGAGGGGGGGAGAGAAAGAGAGAGGTGTGTTATCTAGCACGACCTGGCTCTGAGGCCAAGAGCAGCTAACCCTAAGAGCCCCCCAAAAAACAAAACACAGCACCTTTTCAATGACATTTCCTCAACCGCCCTCCTACCGTGTAGGTATCCGCGCCGGAGTCGTGGGGCTGGACGGGAGGCAATCCCCCGCAGCTGCGAGCTTTCCTGCGAGCACTGGACGAAAAGTTCATCAACGGAGTGCAGGTGGGCCCTATGACGGTTACACGGTTATGACGCGGTGGGGGCTGCTCACTTGCGCGACGGTTACTCGCTCCAATCACCATGACTGATGCAACCATCATCTGGACGGGTCGGGGTAGGGAGCCGGGGACGTTCATGTCCGTTAGCTCAGTGCAGGGTTGTTAGTCCACCGATGGCTTCCCGCAAGGCTCATCCACGGATACAGTGGCCTTCTTTGCGTCTTGTGCACGTGGGCCTTATGACGGTTGATACACCGTGTCAAATTTGACCATTTTGATTTCGAATTGGTCTCCCGAGTGAAGGGCCCCCACCTGCACGTGTTTACTTCAAGCCCCCACCGAAAGCCATGCGGGGTTAAGGGTAAGGGTACATGGTCCTGTCCTATATGGTCCTGTTTTAGGGTATATGGTCCTGTCGTACATCGTGTGCCGTACGTATCTTTTTTCCCACTGTGGCTTATATAGGAAACGGTCGTCAACGTGGTGCGGTTCTTCCTGCCTGAGGGATCTGAGGACAGTCCCGAGGTGAGCCCGACCCGACTATCGACCAGCAGTGAGAACTGATGCGGGCAGGGACACAGGCGCTTGTGCGCGTTCATCGGAAAAGTCATTAATCGTTACGGAGTATCATAACCTCCACTTGCCACCACCGTCCTGACCGCAACCATCATCACATTGTTATCCTTAGCATCAGCCCCACCTCCTTCAACTGCATCTCCATCGTCACGTTCACCACCACCATCATCACTACCACCACTATCATCATCACCACCACCATCATCACCACCACCATCATCATCACCATCATCACCACCATCATCACCACCATCATCACCATCACCATCAGCAGCAGCAGCAGCACCACCATCAGCAGCAGCAGCATATGCTGGTGAAAGGTTCACACTTCCACCTTTCATTGGGACCCAGAGATTTCTTAGTCTGCACGCTCCCACGCAAGGAACCCAGCGCGGTCCTGCATGGGCGCCTTCGTGCCTGCCTGCCCCTTGCTGCTGGCGCCGATCCGCCCGCTCTTCCCCCCTTCCCAGGCCGCCGCCGCCAAGCGCAAGCCGCTGGTGACGTTATCTCGGGAGCTGTTCGGAGAGTACTTTAATATCGTACGGTAAGTGCGGTAAGAGGGAGTGGTTTTGCGACGGATACGTATGTGCGTGTGTGTTGGTGGTGTGGGTATGTATTTGTGCGTGTGTGTGTGTGTGTGTTTTGCCAGCGCAACCCAGCCTGGGATAGAATTATACAACCTGCGCCTCTGTGCGTTACTATCCGACAATGCAATGTACTGCGCCTGCAGTACCTGGGCCTCTGCCCTCAGCAAGTCAGGCCAACCGAATATTTGGAAGACCCCCTCCGTTCCAATTTTCATTTATCGCTCTCTTTCTCTTCTGATTTAATAATAATAATAATTATAATTATAATTATAATTATAATTATAATTATAATTATAACTATAATAATAATTATAATAATAATTATAATATATTATATATTATATATAATATATAATATATAATATATAATATATAATATATAATATATAATAATAATAACAACAACAACAATGTAACAAAATATTGCTTTTCACCGTTTATGGTCTTAATTTTCTTTTTTCATCCAGGCGTGTGGTGTCTGATGCGGCCAAGGCGGGGGTGCTGCGGGGCTCCCTGCTGCGCGAGGCCCGAGCGCAGGCGGCCAAGGCGGGTGGCAGCGCGGCCCTCTCCGTCAACTCCCCGGCGCTGGAGCAGCTAAGCAGCGACTGGGGTGCGGAGGCCATTGCGCAGGCGTTGTCCACTATGTCCATTGACGTGGGGCTGTTGGCGGCGCACCTGCCGGAATTGCAACTGAAGGAGCGGGCGCTGGAGGTGGTGCAGGTGGGTGAGGGGGTGCTGGCCTGCATGTTACTGGGTGAGGGGGTGCAGGTCCGGCTGTTATGTATTTTATGTGGCCATGTCTTCATTTGGAAACAGTCGCTAGCAGCAACAGCACCAGCAGCAGAAGCAGAAGTAGCAGCAGGTGGGTGAGGGGAAGCCAAACGGGGCGACCCAACAGCACAGGATGTGACTCCTTATTTACACTTAGGCAAATCCATGTCCCGGTTGACCTCCTGATTGCTCTCCCAATTCCACAGGGCTCCATCCAGCAACACGTGACGCTGTCCTTTGCAGCCCTGAAGCAGCGCGTCATTGATGCAGCGGTGGCGGTGCGTACGGCCCTCGCTTCGGAGGCTGCGGACGCCGCGCCCGGGTCCTCGGGACAAGGGGCTATCCTGCAACAGGGGAGCGTCTACCTGGTGGAGCTTCTGCAGAGGGGGCTGGCGGTGCTGCTGCAGGTGACAGGGGGGGACGTGGTGCTGGGGGCAAACTGTGGGAATGCAGGGTGCAGAGTATGTGTGCCCGTCTGTTTATCAGTATGTATGTGCCGGGCCCAGGAGTTCAGAAAATCTGTGTGTGTGTGTGTCTGTGTCTGTGTGTGTCTGTGTGTGTATGTAAATGCAAAGACACGAATAACGATAGACCCCGAATAAGTAGGGGCCCATCTTGTAAACGCTCTCTCTCTCCTCCCTCCCTTCCGCCTTCCACCTGTCTTCTCCGCCCTCTCACAACTCTGACCTTCAGCTGCAGTGTTTTGTCGTACTTCCTGCTTGCCCGGCCCCCTTCGACCTGCCCGTCTGCCTGTCTCGCCCCACGCAGGGCCTCCGCGGCTACGAGTCAGCGGGCGGCGCTCGCCTGCTCGCCTCCTGGAGGGACCAGTGGGTGGATCTGGTCCAGGGAGGTCTGCAGAGCTTCTTCGGGGGTCTGCTTTTAGCTTCTCTGGAACTGGCGGCGCTCAGGTGCGATGATTGGTTGTTGTGTGTGTTCGTGTGCGGGTGGGGTGGGGTGGGGTAGATGTGCGTGTGCGTGTGCGTGTGTGTATAGATTGGCGAGTTGGGTGGTCGAGTGGCTAATCACCGTTTTGAGTTCAACCGAGCTAATCGCCGTACTCGGGGAGAAGGATTCGTGTATGGGGTAGAGGTCTAGTCATTGGGATTGGGACGGGGAGCTGGACGTCAAGGTGCCCATCAAAGATCCTGGACGCATCCACTGTAACGACGGTGTGTGTATGTATGGCTGGGGTAGGGTGGGGTGGGGATGGGGGGTATGTCGCACGCCCTCGTGTGCGTGTATGTGTATGGAGGGGGTGTCTCGCGGGGCTTACGTCGCGCGCGTCAGGTCGCAGGAATTTGATTTTTCCCGCGGGCAGCGCGACTGTTGTCAAGGCAGCCAAGGAAGCCAACACACTGAGGCCGCCGGGACCTGGCGGCTGCCGCTATCCCCCCCGAGTGGACGACTGAGAGCGCGAGTCTCAGCATTCTTCCACAGATGGACCGCATCCTTTAGTGCCGGCACGTAATCTTATCTATTATTTATTTATTTATTTATTTATTTATTTATTTATTTATTTATTTATTTATTTATTTATTTATTTATTTATTTATTTATTTATTTATTTATTTATTTATTTATTTATTTATTTATTTATAATTCATTCATTCATTCATTCATTCATTCATTCATTCATTCATTCATTCATTTGATCATGCCAGGTACGATGGCGGCGATCTCATGCGGGAGGCCCTCAAGGCGAGTGGTGCAGTGGGTGGGGGCCTGGCGGGTCAGGGCAGTGCGGGACCGGACCTCATGGGCCCTCCCACGGGCCCCGCTGGCGCAGCGGCCGGCGCCGCGCAGGAGCTGGTCAAGCCAGGTGAGGGCGGGGGTGGGCCGAGCTGTCCTTGTCACTATTGATGCTTTTTACCACCACCACCAGTGCCTCCAGAGGAGGTAGGGGAAGAGGAAGGGGAAAGGGAAGTTCACTCCACATCTTACGTCTGCACTCTACACGTAAAGCTTTACCCGCGCTCGTCCCCACTGCTCACGTCGAATGCCCTCCTTACCCCTCTCTTTACCCGTCTTCCTGTCTAGCAGCGTTAGTTTCACCCACCCACCCACCCACCCCGTTCCCGCTTCTGAGCCACCGCGTAAGCAGGCTTGGTGCTGCTCCTGGCCAAGCTGTGCAAGTTCCTGGAGCAGGTCATGGTCCCATGGGTCATGGAGACCATCGCGGCGTCATTCGCCAGTGCAGGCGGACCCGGGGGTGGCGGCGGCGGCGGAGGGGTCGACTTGCCGCCGTCCTTCGTGCCGGGAGAGGTAAGGCCAGGGGCCCTGCTGCGGAGTGTTTTAGCGGAGCGCCTTAATACATTTTTCCACGCGCGCATACACACCATTCAGTTTATGCGCGTTACCCCCACCTACATCTATATACACAAACACATACACACAGACCTTCGGCTTCCTCTCCCAGCAAGGTACATTCCCCCAACGGTGCTGTAAACTCACCTAAGTCGTTACACGTGGGGCGTTTCTTGCCCGTCAGTACTTTTCCTCCTTCCGCTGACGCGAGGACCCCGCCGCCCAACGGGTTCCCCTGGCTCTGCTTCTCTGACCAGGTGGCTCGGCGCCTGTCTGCAGCCTCGTCTGCAATGGTGCTGGCCTACGTGGAGATGCACGGGAGGCAGCTGAGCGTTATGGTCCGCAGGTGGGGGGGGCGGGTAGGGACTGGGAGGGGGCGGCTCCTAAACCATAAGTTTGTAGAGGAGGGGAAGGAATGTGGGCATGTGGGGCGTGCTGGCGTCTTCATCTCATACTTTGGACTACAGGTGGCACTCGGAGACCACACCAGCGTGCCAAGGTCCAAACCCACTGAACCTGTTTCTGGTTCTGGGGTTCCTTTGTCCTCTTCAAGGATAAGTTTTATGTTTTAAGATAGACAAGAAACTGGGATGGGATGGGATGGGATGGGATGGGATGAAAATGAAGCTAGTATCCCGAAGTTTCGTTCCCACATTACGGGCTGTTTTATGTTGCGAGCGCAGATCCACCGGCTCGGTGAGTTGGCTGACATGCAAGGAGCCAAGGGGGCCTCGGCCGGTCTGCTCCCTGCTGCTGGAGCGACTTGCGCGTGTGGAGGCGGAGGCGGCGGGGCTGCTGGACGAGCCCGGCAGCAGCATGGGGACGGGGGTCAACTTGGGCTCATCGGTGCATGGGGCTGGGCGGAAGGGTGAGCGTGGGGGCGGCGAGCTCTTGCATGTCAGCATGCCTTGTTTGGGGGGTGGGTGGGTAGAGAGGAGGGTCATGTGAGGGTTCGTGGCGCCCGTAGTCACACCGTGTAATGCCCGCATCTACGATTTGCTGTTCGGGAAAAGGGCGCGATGCCACGCGGTTCTTTGCTGGGTCTTGTTGTCTCAAATCCACCTCTGCTCCGTGAGGACCTCCTGCATGCTCGCGCACACACACAAACGCGCATACACGCACGAACCCCCCTGTGAAATCTCATCTCTCACCCCCCTGACCCGGACCCGGTGGAATCCGTCTCGGGGCACAACCGCAGCGGACGACCATCGGGAGTCGGGCGCAGCTAGCAACGGCGCATTGTACCCTTTTGGCGGCCGTGACTCGAGTGCCGTGGAGCGTAACGTGGCTAAGCTGTTCCGTGAGAAGGTGAGTCGAGGTGGCATGTGGTGGTGTTGCGGTGGTGGGGTGTGGAAGGGTGAAGCTGGGTAGCCTGGTGGTTGATGTAACCCTACCTCACCCCCACCCCACAGCCGGGAATGGCGGTGAGTTGTCAGATGGGCACACGCTGCACGATGTTTTAAAGACATTTCGTGTTTCCTGTTCAGTTAGTGCGAGTCGCGCAATTCCTGTTCCTCTGTGGACCGCTTGTCATCTCAGAGCCTCAAAAACGATGAACGTACGAACACCTTGCACGAAGGAGCACATATCCGAGTGTGGGAAAAGGGGTGTTGGCTTCATCCGTGGTCCCTACCTGGCAGTCCCTACCTGGCAGTCCCTAGCACATATCTGTATCAAAAGCACGCACCAGCGTTTTCTGTTTCCGAATGTATGTGTGTGCTATTTTTTTATATCACATACATGCACACACTCACAAGTGTGTCCTGATAAGGCATCTACTTAATCCTGGCTCCCAAAACGCAGCTTCCTTGATTAGGCACCACATATTCTTTCCGAGTTGCGAACCGTCCTCTCCTCCCTGCAGGTGCACATGACGGGATCCGTGCCGCTGGCCTCTCCGGCCATCCTGGCGGCCATTGCCAGTGTGGCGCTGAAGAGTCTGCTGGAAAGCATTCGTCTGGAGGTGCAGCACCTGGGGGCCGGGGCGGGGCGTGGGGCATCTGAAGGAAAGCAAACGCACCTTGGACGATCCCCGGATTGGCTAGTGTCTCATGGCGCTTCGCTGGTCTTTGCCGGCCTTCATTCAGACGTCGAGAGCGAGTAATAACCTGAACGACCTGTGGATGGTGCCTACGTCATGTCGATGGTGGAAGTTGCTAAGCTTTAAAGCGCCAATGCTTAGGTACACCAGTGAACGTTGGCCATCCAATCTGACCTAAAACCCACCCACTCGCAGACGTTGGGCCGTGCTGGCCTGCAGCAGCTGCAGCTGGATGTTGCTTCCTTACGGCCGCAACTGCGCCGCTTCTTGTTGCGGGGCGGGGGCGGCAAGGGCGACGGCGCGGCTGTGGTTGAGCAGTTACTGGAGGACGTGGTACTCTCAGGTATGGGGCTGCTGAGGAGATGCCAGATGCCCGCTGTGGAGTCATGCTCGGTATTCGGAAGGAAGTAAAAAGTGGAATATGGTTTCGTATTGTCCTGGAAGTTCCGAATCCTCATCCTCAATATTCAGCCCGCAATTCTCCTCTTCCATTTCTTTGGCTCGGCCCTGCAATATGTTTTTTTGTTGTTGGTGGTGGCGATGTGCGAGGACCCCGTAACCCGTTAACCCTTCATGCTCCTCATCTCCATAAATTCCTTAATCTCCCCCATTTTGGTCTCTTCCCTCCGTAAGCCACGGAGCGCTGCGTGGAGCCCCAGTTGCTAGAGGCAGCTGTCGTGGAGCGCATCCTGGCGAGTGCATCCTCGGAGCGCTGAGGCACGAGGCAGGCGGACGAGGAAAACTACCTGGTCGTCTGTAGAAGAGGATGTACCGAAGTGGTAGTGACAGTGGTGATGGTATTGGCATAGGTGTTAGTAACCGTAGTGGTGTGGTCATCGTGGGATGCAATTTGATGAGCCAAGCTGACGGCAGAGATGCGTTCGTGGAGATGGTTCAATCGTGCCAAATGCCTTGCTTAGCCTTGCCCTTTTTGTGTTTGCACCAAGAACCGGACATGCATATGGCTAGGAGCGGAGGTTTCCTTCATTTGTTGCACGATAACTGTATAACTGCACGGCAGCTACTGCCATGGATATCATGAGCTACGCTGCATCTCAGGCCGGGATACCGCACCGCCAGCAGCCCTGCACTGTCATCCCATACCTGCACCCACATCCTCACTGCAATCGCCTGATGTTGCCTATTCATGCTTTCATATCGAGACGTGCAAACTGCAAACACGTGTCATGCATGCAAAGGTGAATACGCCCTCGAGGTCCCAATCGTCATCGAGCTCTCATCTGGGGCCGGTATGTACGCCCACGTGGCAAAATCCTTATTGAACACATCTGAGAGCGTCATGATACACGAAAGGGGCTGAATCCAGAAATGCAGAAAACCTTGTTTCTTGCGGTGGTTCCTGTGTGTGACGAAAATGTGCCACAGATGAAGAAGACCTCCGCTCCTGGTCATGTGCGTGTATGGTGCTCGGTACACATACCAAAGGGCCAAGACTAAGCAAGACATTGCGTGTGATTGAATCATCTCCACGCCCACATCTCTCCGGCCAACAAGGTTCACTGCCAACATCGAATGCTTAATGTTACTCCTGCCACAAATATCATTTCACAAAATATCTGCCGATAGCTACGGAGTGGCTAATATGCACCCGTTCCGACAAGACAGTGATTAGTTTTTACACCCTTATGTAGGTCCAGCGAACGGCGTTTTGCCACACAAATATTCATTGGCTGAACTTCTGTACAGCAGAGCCCTGCAGCGTCGGCGTGATGATTACACGTTTGTGAACTCGTAAGGCCCGGAGCGAATGAATTTTGTTTACGCATGCACAATGCCTTCATGTGCAATCGTACAATGCCTCCATACAATTGCACGACCTTGCAAACATCACTCCATTTATTCGCCTTCAGCTCTTTCCAAATGACAGAGAACATGAAGCAATCCGCTCTTTTGTGTCAATCAAACAGGTTGTTTTCCATCTTGAAGGCAAAGGACTGCAATGATTTTAAAACGGCTGATTGTTTTGACATAACAGTATCAACATTAATAAAACGACGAGCTCTTTTGAGCTGGCGGTGACAGGCAGAAGTGCCTTTTCTATGGACGCACCGTTCTGTGGACGACTAAACTCGTTTTAATATATATCTGTTCAAAACGTTTGGATAAGCTCTCAGGACAGCAAGAGCTGCGCTATCGCGGGAGCGGGAACACCCCCCTTCACCACTGTCCTGATTGCTACCAATCGTGCCCGCTTTGCCGAGTGGATCAGTATCCACCACCCTACCCCGGTAATGATTATTCTGGGATCCAAGAATCCAAATACTCTCAGGGAAAACTGTTGTTGCTCTCACCTTTGGTTGTTCGTACCGACGACAGACATGCATTACGGGCATCTGGAACGCAGAGGCTAAGTTAGTATTACCCTGTGTTATGTGAAAATGTCATTGACTTGAAAAGCACTTTAACTTACATGATATAAGGAAATGAATGCGTCGGTTACAAGTCCACGCCATTCACCTTTTCAAGAAGACATCAAGCTGCAATTGCTGCAGCTTCAATGCATAATAGATGCAAAGGATAGAGAAATACAACTACTGCGGAAGCAGCTATCGAGCCCAGAGGTGTGTCCTGTCGTGGCAGGAGTTTTGACTACCGACTCGACCAATCATGAAGTGCATGTGGTGCGGTCACCTGAACAGGAGTCAGATGAAAAAGTTGCGCTACTTGCGGAGGTTGCTAAATTGCGTGGAGAAGTTCAACAACTGGCCCTTGAACGGAACGCTTTAAGATTGCAACCTGCGGCCGCCGCAGCAAGGAATGATGGCACTATTGCCGCACAGGCGAAGCAAACCCTTGGTGCGTGTTCCACCATGATAGAGCAAGGCTTACGCCAGGCTGTGATTTGGCGCGTTCCGGCGCTTCCTGTACGATAAACGGAATTAAAATCCCTCAGGTCCTCGGAGCGCGTTTTTCACAATGCCTCCATTCTAGTTAGACCACAAGCCTTTGGCGTTTGACAGGATCCTTGACCATCTGCTCCACCTGCTCCAGAATAGTTTTGCACGACTGCTGCACACTTCCGCGGAATCCAAGTATCTCGGGTCCTGACCCAAATTACCAAGCCGAACCACCACTTACTCAAACCCAACTGACAGGATCTGGGTCCCAGCAGCAGTCGGCTTCCATGGCGGGGCCCGCTAGCAATCCATTTGCCCACACTCATGCGGGTGGCGCAGGCGCCAACCCTGCTGTTGTAGCGACCCTCACAGATGTGAAGGTGTGGACAGGGTGGGTGCGTTCGAATCCAATATTGGTGTCCGTTTCGATGTCCCAGCTGCCGACACGGACTACATGTCCATGGTAGCCTTAGATGGCCTTGTGCAGATCTGGCATCCCGGGGAAGGTGTACTCATGTACAATAGGTGCAAATGACAATAGGGGCACATGTCAATAGGTGCAAATGACAATAGGGGCACATGTCAATAGGGGCACATGACAATAGGGGCACATGACAATAGGGGCACATGACAATAGGACAAAATCACACACACCGTCCTTTTGAGGCTCCCTTGGCTACCGCGTGCACGATCTCTGGCCCTTCGGCCCCTTCTCCGCAAGATCCGCACACCTGCTGTGCCCCATGCAGCCCAAGGTGCCCCTTTCCGGCCGACCATCTGTAGGGACAGCCGGCCAGCCCCGCGGCGCTGCAGACTGTGGACTCTGGAGCCCTGGTGGAGAAGCTCCGGGCGCTGGTTACGGGCCTCGTGGCGGAGGCGCTGGCAGGGCAGCAACAACGAACAACGGGACCATGCCCTCCGACGCCCTTCCTCACGCAGCAGCAGCAACAGCAGCAGCAACAGCAGCCACAGCAGCAGCAGACCCAGAGTCATGGTGCTTTGCCATTCGCAGCTAACTCACCTTATGCGGGCGGACACTCAAGGCAGCCCCCCGGAGGTCATCCGGTCGTCGCAGCCCATCCCTCGGTGCGGCCAACTTGGAATGAGGCAGGACAGCAAGTGCCGCCGCCGCAGGTGGCGGTGGAGCCGGCGACGCCTGCGCCTTTCGCTACAGTGCCGGCGTATGCAACCGTGGCATCGGATGGTTTGACGGGGACACCAATGGCACGTGGCGCATGGCCGGGAGTGCACATCATCGTGCCACACCTCCCGTCGATGCTGCTGCAGCCGACAATAGCGATCAGTTGGGAAGCGCTGACGGGCGCTGCCGTGTACGGCCCGAACATGTACGGCCCGAACGGACCGCCTGCCGGACCTGCAATCGCTGGGGCAGCGGCCGGGCTGGCCACGGGGGGATCACCGCCGCCGCCGCCGCCGCTGCCGTCCAATCCTATTGGGAGGAGCAACGGCACCTCTGGGACGCGGGTAACCGTAACCACGACGGCTGGTAGCAATGTGAAGCACACGGCGGCGGCGGCAGCGGCAACCCACATCGGATGTAATGCTGATGGCGGCGCCGCCGCCGCTACCAACACCGCGCCCGCAGTGTTAGAGCTTAACGTCGACGGCACTGTAGTGCTCGTCGAGCGCGCTGTCCTGGAGTCGGAAGCGGCCGGCAGCCGGCTGTACCGCACCTTGATCCAGGAGTACGGCAAACTGCCGTTGGATTCCCAGGGCAGGCCGTACTTATCATACGAGCCGCGCACATTTAATGTACGTTCACGGTTTGGCGGTTCAGGGTCTTACCTTTCTTTAAATGTATGTGTGTTTGGGGAGGAGGAGGGTATACTTGTATGAGCTGATAGGTAGCAGTGATAGCTAATAGCTGCAGCGGGGTTCGGGCGATCCTACATGTAACATGTTCACAACGAGTCAAGCTTGTGATCGCACCTTAGCTGTCCATCGGTCTATGTCGTCTATGTACGTCTGTCTGTACGATATTGTACGATATTGTTTGCAGTTGCTGATTTCCCACCTCAAGGAGCGTCACCTGTTCGGGCGCACCGCGGCCGCTCGAGATATTTGGCGAATGGCAGAAGCGTTGGGCTTACCACGTCAATATGTAGCGCAGGTGCGTTCTATTGGTTGTTTATAATACTTTTACTTCCGGGCTCCATTTTTTTTCGGTTGTGGATTTGCGCATGGGTTTCAATTTCAGAGTGAGTACCCATACTTCGTGAGCTCATCACATTAGTCTTTTACAAATTTGTGAAGAGAGAACAGTAAGGCGGCGGTCGTAGAGGTACATGGCTGCGTGTGTGGGGGGAATGGGGATGCATCCGAAAAGACAGACGTAGGATGAACAGGGAGTAGTAGTGCTGAATGGATGGAAAGGAGGGTGGGTATCTCTCAAGGGCCCCTGCGGACCGGCGACCCAGTGCTCCGCTCGGCTTGGCTTGGCTTGGCTCGGCTTGGCTCGGCTTACCCACAGCAGCTCACACAGCAGTGCGGTGCAGTGCGGTGCGGTTTGTGGTTGGTGCGGTTGTCATGGCAATAAGCAGAGGCACACGAACTCACACTCCGATTCCCATCCCATCCCATTTCATTTGGTCCCATCTCGCTATCTCTAAATTCCGCTTCTCCCCGTGGCCCCGTCTCCCCGTCTCTCCCCCGCTTCCCCAAAACCCCTCAGATGGCCTCACACTTTGTACTGGCCGATGACCTTATCGGACCCCCTCCCCCGCAAGCCTTTGACCCGGTGATTGAGGTGACCAGCCAGCAGCAGCAGCAGCAGAGCTCCAATACACCCCAACCTCTCCCCCCGGCGTCCGCTCCTCGCGTCGGTAGCCTTCCTGCCAGCCACCTGCACACCGCACCTCCGCCAGATTCCCAGGACACTGCACGGACTACGCTGAGTGCACATCCATCAGGGAGCTTACCAAAGCAGGCAGGGCCCGCTGCCGCCGCCGCCGCCGACGGGGTAAGACTGTTCTCAACGGGGCGACCCATGGTTCAGTCATCATGCGGCGTATCAGAGCAGGCAGGGGCCGCCGGCGGCGGCGGGTTTCAAGATGGCGGGTTTCAAGTAATTCCGTTTGGACTATCCGTGGGCCAGCCATGGGATCACCTGCCAAACTTGCGTGTGCTGCCGCCTCAGCAATATGGTGTCAACGGGAATGGCACTGTCGTCTGCGGCGGGCGCTCTCCGTGGGCGCCGAGCACCGAAGCCGTGCAGCTGCCCCTGACGAATGGCGTCAATGGTTGCAGCGGCGGCGGCGGCGGCAATGTGCACCCCGACGCCGGCATGAGTGCGGCACCTGCAGCGGGGTCCGCACCGCTGAAAATGAGGACGGCGGCCACAGCAGCTTTGGACGCAACAACTCCGATTGAGGCCACGAGCGGGAACGGTAACGGTAGCGATAGCAGCCTGGATGTGCGCGCCAACGGTGTAAGCGGCACAGGTAGTGGTTCCGTTAGCTCACCCTCGGCCGAGCCCACGACTGCATCGCCATTCGCTTCGGGGACATCAAGTCATCCTCAAGCCCAACAAATCCAACAGCTTCAACCGCCAACTGTAGCAACCCCAAACCGTCTACCACTCACGTCGTCACCTTCACGCATTCCACCGCCGCCGCAGCCACTGCCACCGCTGCACAGGCCGGCTCCTGCTCCACCTGCTTCCGCTGACACAACGATCCCTGCTGCCGACGCTGCTACTGCTACAACTGTTGCTGCTGCTGATACTATTGCTGCACCAGAATCCGCTGCCGCGGCGGCTGCGGCGGGTCGTGGTAATGGGGATGGAAGCCCCCATGCACTGCTAGTAGCAAGCCCTCCGCGGTGGTGGCAGCCATTTAATGAAGACGCCGCTCCAGCCGCCGCAGCACTGCAGCGTGAACTTGATAACACAGTTCCCATTCCTGATTCTGCTGCTGCTGCTGCTCCTGGTCCCGCTCCTACTGCCTTTGGCCCTGCAGCGCTTGCTGCTCCTGCTGCTGGTGTCGTTGCGCCTGCTAACGTTGCTCCTGATGCTGCTGCGGTTCCTACCGCCCATGCTGCTGCTACATGGCCTGTATCAACTGCAGCAGCCATGGCAGCAGCTGCAGAGCGTTACCGGGTTCCAAACATGTATGAGATCCTAGCAAAAAAGCAGCGCCTTGAGCTGGAGAGCGAGGCCGGAAAGATTGCGTGAGCAGCATCTGCTAAGACGGAGAGGACGAGGGAGAGGAAAGGAGGGAAGGAGAGAGGGTTTGAGCTGGCAGGCGAAGTGGCGAACACGTAAACGAACCGGAAGTTTCTTAAAGATGAAATGCTAAGCGGAGGTTAAGGAGACGTAATCGGTGTATTTGAAAGAACACACTTCAAAAGTATCAAACTATCGATGTGAATGCACGCGTGTGTGTATGTGTACGGCAAAAGTACTCGATAAGTATTAACCAACCCTTGCACTTGTACGGCAAGTAACGCGGTAGTCGGTGGCGTCCTGAAGAGCAGAATGCTACCCTCACGATCGCCAAAGTGCACGATTTTGCACATGTTGTCACGGCGGCTTCACGTTCTTCTCTTCTCAGGCTGTTCGATTTCAAAGGTATGATAACGAGCATTTGGGAATGAGGGCACTTCAGGGGATCTCTTTCATGGCATTCTATTTGCCGTACGTACTGCTGGCTTTTGAGGAGATTGGGAGCTGGTGGCCCATGAGCTAGAGGGGCCATCTGGTGCGTGGCTTTTCCAAAGACTTATTTTGGTAATAAAAAGTCTTTGCAAACTGTATAAACACCACTGTATTCTTATATACGGGGTTCAGGTTCTCGTACACAATCTTCAGAGCTCCGTACATGAAGAGTACTATCAGCCATGGAGTGTGACTGCGGTGCTCCAAAATGGGGAATGGGGTTCTTGGGCACCAGTTTCAGGCAGTTGGATGTGGGCTTGGAGACGTATGGCTCTTATAAATGGATAAATAAGCTCGGCATGGAGTGGATGTCTGGGTGGATGCTCATCTGCGTCAGAGTAAGTGCCCCGTGTGGGATTGCTGGAATTTTAATCGTAACAGGCATCCTGCCTACCGGCAATTCCAGCAAAGTGTGGTCCCATTATGTGCTCTTATTGCCGGGGAGACTAATGTTGAGACATGTGAGAGCTCACGAGGAAATACGTTGTGCACTTCACAAGGCGATGACGGGCTGCGGGGTTTTCCATGATGTTTTAATAAGATTAAGTTTTGATAACGACGGTGTTATCCTGGGTAAGATTTTTAATGGGAAATGGAGCATTTAGTGCGCCTTCTTCAAAGTGCTGCTCGAATTGCGGGTTCTTAGGGAGAAGCAGGCGAGAAAGGAGAAGAGTTCCACGTCTTTATGTTTCGTAGTGCCAGATGCATCTCTGCATCGTTATAGAATGTCTGGCCAATCCCAAGCCATTAGACGGCGTGTCTTGTCCCAGGAGCCTAGGCAATATGGTGTTCAAGGTGGCTCAAAAACCACATTCCTTTCCGCCGTTTCCTTCGACTGACGAGATACTTATTGGTGGTACCGTATAACAGCATGATTCTGACCTGTTTCCCCTGCAGTCCTTGTCCCCTCGAGGCCCATGTCTGGGCGGACGGACAATGTAACGACCGACAAACGACACGATACGTATTACGATATCAATACTTCTGAATAATATCCTAATTTTGGTCCATGCCGGAATCAGTATCTATAAGTAGGATAACGCTCACACGAGTAACCGGCGGGTCCTACAAGAGATCGACGGGATCAGTTCCTTGATCAGATAAGGTAGAGAGCATGGTTCTATCTGATTATTTGTACCGAGATATAACCTCGTGAGGTATTGACAAAGTCGAACCATGCCAGCAATTCAAAGTTGGCCAAGCAATTGACAGGTCAGAAAACGGCAAGGGAACGTAAGACTTCATGGAACAAGACTCTAAACATTGACGGGCAATTGATTTGATCAGACACTCCAGCACTAGTTCCTTGTTGTTGGCACTTGGTTCCCCTTGTGGTTCCGACTGGTCCCGGAGCGTGGTGGTTGTTCAGTACTGTTTCAACTTGCCCCCGACTTCCATGGCAAGCTCGATAGTTTCTTTGTATGTCAGCGGCCAACATATATTGTTCAAATGGCTTCATGATAGCTCTGCCTTGAGCAGGCGTGGTTATAAAAGCAATATATAAATGGCGAACGCGATCCAATTGCATGCCAAACGTCTGCAAATTCCTCGCTTATACACGTTACTTAGATGGCTCTTCTTGGTAATTATCGCCATCAGTACTGCGCTAGTAGGCTTTTTTCAAAGCATGCTTGTCTCAAGCCTTTATGGGCTGCGAAGTCAGTTCATCTTTTCTATCGTGGTATGTACCGGCTTTTCAGTTGCCGTCACGGCGCATCACGGGGTTGGGTCTGGCAATCACCGACTGCTTGTCTCGCAAACTCCACGCAGCTGCTCAATGAAAATGTATTCTTGAAGTTCCTTCAGTATACGGCCTTCAATTTATTGCTAGCGTTCCTTTGCTGCTTCTTTATGTGGATTATCTCTCCTGCGGCATCTGGGTCTGGTATTCCAGACGTAAAGGCTTACCTTAATGGCGTTGAGAGTCCAATATTCAAAAATTTTTTCACAATCAAGACCTTCATAGCGAAGGTACGTGAAGGGTGTGTCGGGGGTCTTGCAGGGAATGTCCTGGGGCCTCTTCGGAAATTTGAAAACCCTCTTCACCCCGCATCGCAGGTTATTTCTAGCGCTCTGGCTGTCTCCTCCAGTCTTGTAATGGGCAAAGAAGGGCCCATGCTCCACGCGGGTTCCATTTTGGCGGTGGTGATGGGCAGCAAGTAAGCCGTCACGGGCGCGTTAAAAATAGCATGCGTCTCCCGCTCTCCCTTCCGCACCTCACTGTTTCGTTCCTTCCCTCCTTCTACCATATCCACACAGCAAATGGATGCAGCAGCAGATGGAGGTTGCCGCTCACTGGGGTACATATACTTACAACAAGGAGCAGCGTGACCTTGTGGCGATCGGTGCGGCATGTGGCGTGACGACTGCCTTTAAGGCGCCGGTACGTTTCTGGAGTGCTGGTTCCTCCACGTGTTGGGGTGTGGGCCTTACACCGCCGTGCCGACGGCTACGCGGAATATGTTGCGATAATACTCTCCCAGTCATAGCGGGCCGGCATGGACAGATTGCCGAACTTTTCATGGGGATTACCACTTCTCCCCTCACTGTCCCCCAAAAGGGCTTCATGGAACGCAGGGCGAAACCTGATTGTCAGTATTGCCCTAGGATTGCACCCAAAGCTCCAACCCCCATCGACACCATTCTAAGTACCCATATCATGCACGTCAACTCGTCCTCGGACCGTCAGATGTCAGCCTAGATCTGGGTAACTGTCGTTTTGGAATCCCGCAAGCCTTTGCATGGCTGGCTGGTTACCTTGTACTTGCCATGGCAGCTACCGATCATAACCGTCTTAGGCCTCCGTCTCCTCCGTCAAGTCTCGTCATATCTTTTTCTTTGGTTTCCCGCCCGGATCTAATTTTCTCCCCGGTGAGCCTCACGCAGGTAGGTGGCGTGCTTTTCGCCATGGAGATGTCGACCCGCTGGGGTAAAGAAATTATGTGGCGATGCTTTCTTGCATGTGCCATCACCATCGTGGTGGTGCGCGAGGCGGTCAATATCTGCAGCACGCACGGCCACTGCAAATCGCTGCAGTGGGGCTCCCTTATCTGGTTCCAGGTGGGCGCCGTTGAGCTCATTTGGAATTAGGCTACTGATCAAGTAGGCAGGACGGAATCGGATAGGGGGAGTTCGATGAGGGGCTGGGAAGGAGTTTTCCACCCCAGCAGATGCCGTTGGCTTTTAATCCTGGGTCCTTCCTGTTCGCAACCTCCGGTGGTCTGTTAAGTTAAATCACTCTGTTAAGGCTCCACAATTTGGCCCCGAACTAAATTTGCAAATTATTGCCAACTGTCACAAAACAATGCCCTGCATTCGTGGACGCTACCTTGGGACCGCTTCAGCTGAAATTTCCCACACCCTACGAGCAAGTGTGGGCTATCATCCTGCTGGCGGTTGTGGGTGGCTACCTGGGCTGTCTCTACATCTCTTTTAATACCTGGGTCTGCGTGGTGCGGAAGAAATGGACCAAGTTTATGTGGGCACGCATTGCCGAGGTGAGTGGGGATTGGAATTATCCCGAAGCGCAGGAGGTGCGTGCGGGCCCGGGATTTCGTTTGTCAACCTGGTCAATACTCCAATGGCAGGAGCGCCAGACACGAGCCGTTGCCATGTGTGGTGGGGTTCGACAAAGGGGAAGGACTCCTGACTCCTTCCCGAACCGGAGCCCCACATAGGGAAGAAGCCAGGAGTACGTACCCAACTCCAGGACAAGCGGGTGGATGGTGGGAGTGCAGGGACGCAGAGATCTACGTCATCAGATGAGACGAGAAAGGCGGGAGACGGAAGGGGCTAGCTGCACAGTTCTGATTGCGCAGATACCTCACTTTCTTCTGAGAGAAGAGCATAAGCGAAAGCTTTGCCGATGTAGCATTCGTACATAATACGTCATTGTGGCGGGTCACTAGAGCACTAGCGGGAGACGCACAGCTGTCGCTGGGGCGCTGAAAAGTAGGGCTTCAACATTAAGGCTCCTATTCTGCATCCCTCTGATGGCTGTGACTTCAGGTCTGCGCCATTTCGGTGGCGACCTCCATCTTATTCTTCTTTATGCCCGTTGCGGGCCGCTGCAGAAGCTGCGACAGCAAATCTGACGACGTTTGCCTGTCAGGTAAACCAGAGTAAGGGGAGCCCGATTGTTGGTTGTGGTAGGTGCAGCCCGCCGGGGCAGGGAGCGGGCTCGGCAACCAAGAGCCACGAAGAGCAGCAGGCTGAGGCAGACGAAGGGGGATGGGGGATGGGCGGTATGGATGCGTGTGCACTGGAAATTGAAGGGCATGGGGAGCCGCGGTTAGGATGCTATCAGGCTGCCTTTGGGATGCGCTCCGTTGATGACCGAGTTAAGGTAGCGGATCGAAAGGGTCGGGGTGGGGTCTGGGGTGGACAGTGCCCGCACGGAGACGCATAATGCGCATTTACCGCTTTGAAGATGGGCTTTAGATGGCTTAAGTTGGTGATGCTTCGACGCAAAATCTAGGTTTGTCCGCATGGAGGCGCGCGTTGTGGCCTAGCCTGCTTAAAATGTGTGTTCCGTAAGGACCGCATGGTGCATCTCATAATGGTACCTACAACCGACGCCCCAGAGCGTGTAAAACTGCAGATATGCTTGTTTATGACGGATAAGCCGGGGGTTGTCTTATATGATACTTATTATTTTACACGAGGTTGTATTTCAACGGATGCGTAGGGCCCCGCAGAAAGTGAACGGTCATGATCCCTTAGCCTTATCCCCTCGCCCGCGGTGGGCTCACCTATCCAGTAACCCTCCGTAACCCTGACTGGCCCTCGCAGGCGGTGCTGAGTTCAAGACGTTCCAGGGCTTCCATTGCCACACCGACCACCATTACAACGACCTGGCTACCCTCGTATTCAACCCGCAGGTGGGTGTGGACGCAGCAGAGACATTTCTACAACAAATTAGGTTGGGAAGTCAAAAATATTGTCGAAAAGAAAACCATTCTGGAAATCCCTAGAACCTTAAGAATAGGAACAAATACAGTAGATAGCCGTTTTGCAACGCAGACGCCCTTTTCAGTTATTAGCTGTGTGGGCGTGGGATAAGGATAAGGATAAGGATGTGAGGAGCACTTGTGTCGCCCACCTACTAAGGCCCCCGACTCCGAGTTTCATATCACTGTATGTAGTGAAATCGTGTAGGGTTCCAGATATGAGGGAATGCGGGTGCGGCAATGATTCCACCAGTCATGGTTGTGGGGATTCCACCTGCTGTAAGGACGACGTGCACCAGCAGGGATAGGGGTGGGGCAGGGCCCATGCGCCTCGCTGCTTTTTGCAACCTTTTTTTGCTGATTGCTCTGACGTCTTGCTTAACGGCATATACCAACAATTTTTCGCTAAACCTTTAATGGGAAAATAGCTACGTTTATTTGCATATCATTTTCTGTTTCCCAGTTCTCCTCTCCCTGTCTCTCGCTGTCTCAGGGCTATGTGACACAGGCGCTTTTCCAGGGCCACTCTGGCACCTTCTCCTTCACCTCCATGTTACTGTACGGTGTTATATACTGGCTAATGGCGGGTATCACATACGGCGCCTTCATTCCCTCGGGCCTGTTCACACCCTCGCTGATCTTCGGTGGCTTGCTAGGGTGAGTCCGTGTTGTAGCGTAGTCTTTTTTAATTGGATGATCTAAATAGCTATGACACAAATAGTTGACTTGAAACCTCGCAGACGCAATGTGTTGTATCACTCCCAAACTGGTCGTTGTGATAGCTACCGGCTGATAAGAAAGTCAGGGCAAAGTTACCCTATGCTCAGTGCTGCAAGCTACCATAAAGAGCTGCAGTCTCTAAGGAAGAGAATGGATGAATACGCGTTAAAGAAATACATATTATCGACCGGCGACATCCAACTCAAGGGAGTCTACATACCAGTGACAGGGTCACGGTTACATTAGGGCATGTAACCCATAGCCGCAACGCTTACGCATAGAGGGTGTAGTCAAGTGACTACTTACTTAGCGAGGAGCTAAGGCTAGTACCGTAACACAACACAATGGACGCTAGCATGTTTTCGGAAGCAGGTACAGGCAGGTATTACTCTCATCAGCAGGTACCCGTGCACGCCCAAGGACAAAGTGCCGGAATAGCGATCATGTAAAATAAACTTCCTATTGAGTAATAAGGGATTGTGCTCATATCAAAAGAGAATTTGCTGCATTGCGTTTGACTAGAAACTGGTTGTGTTGTGCATGGCTAGTGATGAACATAGCTGTTTGTAACAGGTCAGATGTCACTCCCTGGATCTGCAGAACAATTAAGAAACGTTCTAGCCCTCTTTTTAGGGAGATAGGGTATCTGAGATTGGCCTGGAGGAGAGTCAGGGTGACAGAACCAAATGAATGAAAAACGGAGTCATTTTTGGGGATCATCATCACTCCACAACATTGTGGAGCCTCAGGCTATTACGGCCTGGACCATAGCACCACGACTAACATTTTCCCAGAGCTCGAATTGTGACTTCCATACAAGAACGTATATATGATAGAAGCTAGATATTTTAGGACAGGTCCTCAACTTGACCCTGGGTATAGTAGTTGAGAGCCGCAAAGGCCTCTCGAGATATTGAAAGGTGCTTCTGCACCTTGATATTGTGCTGGTGTGTGCCGTACGTGTACAACTACTACACTGGGCTCCTCAACGGAGTAGACTCTGACAATCTTAACGATGATGTACAAGAGAACCCTATGCTGACGGCTTTGGACATAGCAACATTTTTCTCAGCTTTGCCATCGTCACACCCGAGCAATAACAAGTGACTCCGTGGGTTCATGTTTGTCGTCGGTATCAATATTGCTGGAGTCCACTCTGTGGAGTAGTCCAGGGTACCTAAACGATCCTCATCTAGGAGGATTTTTAGCTTCTATAAAAATGCCATATGTCCTTGTCACGTAAATACTCAGCTCGCACTTCTGGTTCTTGGGAGATGTAAGTCGTGGTGCTATAGTCCATGCCTTTATGGCCTGAGACTCCAAAATGTTGTGGAGGGATATGATGATCCCCACAAATCACCACATAAATCACAGTTGTTAGTTAACAATTAACTGGTGACAACGGACGGGTGTGACCTGCCAAGAGCTTCAGGACAGAGTTCCTGTATCACGTCCTATTTGTTTGGCTCTGTCTCCCCAACTTCGCGCCTCATACATAGGGACCGTGTTAGTTGGGGTAACTAATGGGAGTACCCATCTGCAGGAAGCTTTTCTGAGAACATGTTGACTTGCAGTGAGTCTGCTAAATTCAAGTCGAGTGTTTCCGTCATAGCTATTAAACTGATTTCCTAAAACAGTCGGGTTTCAGACAGAGTCTCTGCAGCGTCAATTTACCGCCACGAGGATTCTAATGAAATGTGGTTCCTCAGTGAAATGTGGTTCACCCTTTCCCGCCCTTCTGAGCGCCAACCATCATGATATTATTCTGCTGCCTCTTCCTCCTCTTCACCGCACTGCTCCTTCAACCCCATCTTCAGGATATGTGCAAAATAAAGTAAGAATAAAATAAAGGACAGTCCGAACCCAATTTTGCCCGCCTGTTAGTTACACTGGTTACATGGGGCCTCCTGTAAGCCCCGTCTCTGTACGTCCCTCCGTCCCTCCTCCTTTCTTATTTTCTTCTCACATGATGCATTTGCGTCTCCCTCCCTCCCTCAGCCGGATGTGGGCTGAGGCGCTCGTCGCAATCCACGTGGCCAACGTGAACACGGTGAGGCTGTGGTGCTTGTGGGACTCGGGGATCCAGCTCGCTTTGGACAATGACTTCATTGGAGGTGATCTGAAACTCGAAAATTTATTGACACGAGTGCTTTAAGCAAGTTCACTCATGTGCTCTTGTTTGTTTATGGTATACAAAAATGTGCTTGTTATTGGTACAATGAATGAGACATCATAAGGCACAAGGCACGGTTTATAAGGCTGCAGCTTTTATTTTCCTGTCCTTTCAACTCCCTCTTTCAATCAACGCCCGCTTCCTCTGCCTCCTTCCCACCCTCCGCAGGTGGGCTTCTACGCACTGCTCGGTGCGGCTTCCTTCCTTGGGGGCCTCATGCGCATGTCTGCGGCTCAGGCACTCATCCTCATGGAGATGACCCAATCACCGGCCATGCTGCCGTTCCTCATGCTGGTGAGGCATGAGCATGAGAGGAAGAGGGGCACATCCATTGGGAAATCCACTTTGTAAAGGCACTTAGGAAAGGCACTTAGGAAAGGCACTTCGCAGTCCTTTCGACTGGCCATGCCGCAACATGCGTGATTTTGAGGGGTTACGGAATATCTGGTGCCGTGTGTTGTTTTCTAATAATTATATGTAGTAGTCGTACACGTAAGGCAACAAACTTCCTCGATATAAAGGTGCAGAAGCACCATATCAGCATATCGCGAGAGGCCTTTGCGGTTCTCAATTCTTACATAACAGGTATTTGACCACTCCCCGTTTCCCATGTACACGCACGCTTCCATCTGTATATTTTGCGGTATCGTTTCATAAGGCCCCCAGATCCCGATCTCCACCCCGATCCAAACCCTGTCTCAATGCTACCTCAGCTCAAACCGAAACCCCAACCCCACAAACGCGATCCATGTTGTCTTCAGGTCCTCGTAATCTCCAAGAATGTGGGTGACTGCTTCAACTACGGCGTCTTCGAGCACCAAATGATGCTAAAGGCAAGGCGGCCACGGGCACTCCGACCCGTGAAAGTCTCCGAGCACACATTGTCTCCAGCTCGCGTTTCAGGATAACAGAACTATGTCAGGCTATGTCAGGCTGACACGGCCCTGGACATTCCGGGGAGGGAGCAGGGTGTCACGTGCCACGTGTCCCTCGTTTTAAATTTCAATAAAATATTATTTATTGTTTATATATTGATTGTTCTGCGGAGGACTATTCACAAAGTGGATAAGATTTTCACTACGCAGCCATACACATCAGCACAGGCGTGGTGTGGCGTGGTGTGATGTGATGCGGTACGGTGCGGTGCGGTACAGCTATTGACTGCGCCGCATGTGTGAAGCTAGAGCTGCAGCTACCATCTGTCATGGTTCTCACATTGCTTTAATCGCTTACGAATATCGGACTCCTTTGTGTGGTGAAGTAGTCGTCCGTCCGTCCGTCCATGTCGCCGCCGTATTGACATGTTGCTACATCTACTGGTTTGCTTGACCTGCCTGCCCACCCACCCACCTAACGGCCTACCCACCCACCTGCCTACGTGTTTCCTGGCCCCCTGCATCCATCCCCAGAATTTGGCATTCGTCGGTCTGGCGGAAAACAACAGCAAGAAGTTCCATATCAACGCCTCCGACATCATGAAGCGCAACGATGGGAAGGTGCGCTGTGCTGCCGCTGCGGATTTTGAAATGGAGACAGAGGGGGCCCTTCAGGGGTCTGTTGTGCTAAGGTTTCCTCATGCCAAGATTTCCTCTGGCGCAGGTTCCCCAAGCTTTCTCTAGTTTCGCCCCTAACCCACCCGTGGGGCTCGCCCTCGTGCGCCAGGCTTTTCACTTTGCCTGGGATTGACCCAGCAGCACGGCCATGACGGGGAGCGAGGGTTGTTCCCCCAGTACGGGTTATGGAGTTCTGGAGAACTGTGGAATAAAATCCCCCCCCGCATGTTTGCATCCTCCCTGTGTTCCCCGCAACCTTGATGCGTTTGGGTTTAAGGCTCTTTCACTAAACCTGTTTTGTTTTCTCCCTCCCTCGTCTCCCGTCTCTTAACTTTCTTACCTTTCTTAACTCCTCTGACCTCTCAAACCTCTCCCTCGCCCTCGTGGACCGTCAGGGCGACACATTGTACATTGTGGAGCCAGGCTGTGTGCTGGCAGAGGCACTGGACACCTTCCGGGACAGCGCGGCCTTCCCCGTCACGACCCTACCCCCTGACTTGGAAGACAAAACGTCCAAGGGTATGTTGCCAAAACCGTAGTTGCCGCTGTCGATGATGTCAGTAAGTCAGATGTCAGTATGCTGCTCGGAAGGAAATAAGACACATACATGCAACGCGATTGTGAAGAGCATGTTGTGAAGCCGGGCAAGGGAAAGCATGGCTGGTGTCAGCAGCTCTAGGTTTTACGAAATGAATTTATAGGTTATGCGATGTCTGCAGTCATTATTCGATTAGGTGCTCGGAGATTTCGTACCTTTCACCTTTTCAGTCAAAACAAGAGATCTGTGCCTCTCTAATAGGTTGTACCTAAAATTTTCAAGTTTTGTTGTCCCTCTTGACTCGTAGTGGTTCCTCGTACAGCTATGAGAACATAAAGCCACTTTGAAATCACGACCCGTGGTGCCGGATGTCTCTCCAGACTCGGCCCCCCGGTCTCATCATCCATCGGCATACGTGTGCCTTTGTTTACTTTGGCCTTTTGGGCTCCCTAGTTCATGCATATCCCCTGACCTTGTCTGCCTCCTCCTGCTCCTTCCCGGCCAGGCAACTTTGTGGGTATGATCAGCAGGCGCAACGTGGCACTTTTAATCGACGAAGAGGGTGTGGATGCGCCGGCCATCGATCTGACCCCCAAGGTGGAGGTTGCGCCCATCCTCATCCCGCCCAATATGCCATTGCCCTTCATCTACAGGTGGGTGGGTGGGTGGGTGACAGATGGCAATTTCAATTTCAAATTGCACATTAGAGGAAACAGATCGGGAGCGACTATTACGAGGGGAGCCTGAAAGGGGGGGGCACTACCTGGGATCCGAAGACCTGCTTTATCGCGTCGGACCGCTGCAGTTTGCTATTTGACCCTTCCTGACGCGGTAGTCCTTCCTCTGGGCTCCAGCCCAGCAGAGCGCCACACCGAATCGTGTTGTCGCCGTCCCGGTACCGCTTTGCCATTTGCGCGGCCAACCGCTCCTTTCACTGTACACACACACACACTCTCTCTCTCACACACACACACAGGATCGTGAATGCGGAGGGATTCAACTACGTCCCGGTCATCCGTTGGAATGGCCCTCTAGAGGGCATTGTCAGCCGCGCAGAGCTGGTGGATGTGCAGAACGCGCAGGTGGGCGGGGATTCCCTAGTGGGGACAGCTTGGGACCAGCGGCGGGTTATGGCGGGCGGGCGAGAAAGAGATCAATGTGAGGGGTGTAGACTGTACGAATTTCTGTCACGCGGTCCCGTACATGTCGATTAAAAGCTACTACATTGACAGGTGCGGTGAGGTGTGGGAACCTGCTCCGGAGGGCACAATCCCGAACAGAATATAAAGCTGCATGCAGGTTAATAAGAAACGTTGGGAGGAATGTGAGATTTTCTGCCTTCAATTCTTTTGGCCATATTGGCTCCACTTCTAGGATGTTGTATATCCACGGCAACGGGTCTCATCCAGCCATTTTTCCAACGGGTCCCGTGGCATAGGCCACGGCGGCTTCTCCAATCCATGAAATTGCCTTTGAGATTATTCATTGCCTATTGATGTTAATCCTAAACCTCCCATTCATTATGGGGGACTCTTTGGATCCACAGCTCGACCAGTTCCACCTCAAGGAGCAGCTCGAGAAGATGGCGCACGAGATCGACCAGGGCAAAATCATCGGTTCTATGCACCTTGACAACAACATTCACGCGCAGGTGGGTTTCGCTCTTGAATTTCGGTCCAAGCCCCTATCTGTCTTAACGGCAGAGGTCTGGACTTGGCCAGACGGAGGTCCGGACGCATTGCAAGTTTGGATTTTATTGTCCAAGTCTTGTTGGAAGACGATTTGCAAGCCATGAGCCAAGTATGGGGTTGCCTCCACTCCCTTACGCGTATTTTTCAAGCGCTTTTCCAGAATAGATGTGCAAAGATGCTAAGCGGAGCAGAAACAGCTGCGACGGCACTTGGCGACGATCTGCTTGTTGGTGCTGTTTTGGTTTCCGGCTGCAGGCTTTCAAGCACATATTCACCAACCCGGTGGCGGCTGTTCGGGAGGTTCTGGACAAGGACGACAAACCGATGCAGGTGCGTGTGTGGAGGTGGAACGAAGGAAAGGGGAGGAAAGGTGTCCAGGAGAGGAGGTGCCGCTGTTCATCGAGAAGGCCTGGGTCATGTTTAGAGAAGCTCCATCACGCTTGCCGTAAAAGTCATCAAACAGCCATCTTTGTTGTAACCAATCGACGGAGTAGCAGGCAGTTGGGGTTGGTGCTTTACAACATGAAGAACCCCTTAAGACTACACGCTGAAGTTGCAGGAACCTCGCGCCCTCGATTATTCCACATCCCGCAGGTGGCTGACACCTACTACCTGGCCGCAGACGATAAGAGCTACAGCTCCCGCCCGTCAGATGTAGCGCGTTCGCACACGAGCGGCCAGGACGCCTCCTTGAGGTTGCGGTCGCGGCCGCCTCAGGATGCCCCGGCCGGTCGCACGTCAACCAGTATCAACGGCGATACCTCCGTAGGCGCAAGCTACAGCGTCCACGGCCCGGAAGGCAGTCGACGCGGAGGTGATGGTGATGCTTTGTCCAGGGGAGTGGCTGGAGCGGCGGCTGGCGGTGGGGGGGCAGTTGGGGGTGAGGGTGGGGTTGGGGCTCTCACGGATATTGAGATGGGCGGAGGTGGCGTCGGCGGTGCGGGCGCGGATGTTAGTGGTGCCGGTGCTCAAGGGCCTGGCCCCTTGTGTGGTACCCGGAACAACCGCGCCGGCGATGGTGATGGCAGCGTTGAGGATGAGCGAACACCGCTTACGGGTGGCGTTGCATCGTCTTCCGTGAAGTCGGTTACGTGAGATGTGGAGGTGAAATGGCCAGCACTACGTTGGCTAAGTACTAGTATCGTGATGAGCTCTGCGACGCGCTGTGCGTGAAATGCAGAACAGCGCCTGTGCCTAGTCATGCACGGTTGTGAGACAGACAGGCAGACAGGCAGACAGACAAACAGACAGACAGACAGTTAGATATATTGAGAGACAAGACATGCAAGCGACATATTGGGGGTAAATGTTGTGTCTCTTGGTTTTCTACTTACAAAATGCATAATAGTATTGATAGGTTTTACGGTCACAGCTTTGCCGCAATGGAGGCGGCGACGGGTGCGAATGGAGTCGAGGGGGGATGCATCACATGTTTTCATCAGGTCATGTACAGCCTGAATGAGGACGCGTGGGCTCTGCCGAACACTGACTTTATGTCAGCGTGGAGATGCAATGTTTCTGCTTATGTTTGTTAGGCATATAAAACAAAGCTGACAGGAAGATGTGTGGGGAGCCGTACATACTGGCTTCTTTATGTCATTACGTAACGGAACCTATGGCGTTCGGCGGAGGTTTCGTGGTGACCAGGTAACACTGTCGCCGTGTGCCCGAAAGCTACAGAGGGGGTTATTTCCAGTGCAGGGACTCAGTGGACTAATGTGGCTGAGAGATGTGGGCGCACGGCAATACAGCAAAGAGAGCAACAGCATCTATGAGTGTCCGGCAGGGCTGCGCAGCTAGGTGGGTTCCGACGTGCCGGACTGTGTGAGGATCTTGCTTGCTGCCAGCGCCATTAGGATGTGAAAGAGAGCGTCTCCTCATAATCACACAGCGCATATGTGTGTACGTCATACTTACATGCATGACCAGATCTCTCCTTCAGAGATATCGCATGCGTTGCGTGACAGCTTGCACATACGTACCCTAATGCTATGTTGGGGTGAAGGATAATGACCGCATAGCTATTTTGATCTACGCCGCCCAGAGACGACCGGTTCGCTCCTTCCAGTGACGACCCATTCGTGGGTCTGACAAACAGAAATTCGGGTATCCCTGCGGAGAAAATAACTGCAGGCCACGATGTAAAAACGACCTCCCTAGCATTAGCTGCATAGCGCAGCGCATATCCTAATGAAACCCCCCATGCACGCATAAACCGCGATAGCCAAGTTAAGAATTTATCCGAGAGCAGTGTGAGATGGACCAAGGCTTGTCCATGTCCTACGACGTGGTCCCCGGCGCAATCCCGCACGGCTACACGGCTGTCCTTCGATCTACCCTCCACATACCACACTGCAATTCCTTCTACCTGTCTCCCTCTATGCGTTGCATACCTTCATAATGAAGGCAACGTCCTTTCCTCTCCTCGCAAGCCTACGTAGAGTAACTATTGCAGATACCACATTTGACTAGAAATACAATCCAGAACACGCCACAGCCACAGCCTCCTCGCCAACTCCATCCATCCTCCCAACACGACGCACTCCCCCCCTTCTTCCACTCTTTTGCCACAACATATTCAGTTAAAAGTTGTCGAAGCTTCGGGAAAAAAATACAAGCCAGGTATCCGGCTGGATAAGGCGCATCGTGTACAGTCATCCAATCGATATCAAGATGCTTCGAGAGAGCCGCTCGTGAAAACGCAGCCAAATACAAGTCCTCGGTACAATAGAAACCTGAAGACGTCCCGTTCGGTCGCCAACCAACCGTGCAACCACGGCACCGTGTGAGGTAAAACTGCCAGGGTTTGCGCACTCAACGCGCCTCGACGTACCACACCGTACATATCACCAAACCGAAGGCCGTGCACCGAACACATCCATTTCATCGTGCTACATCATCAGACAAAATTTGCCACCACCATCGCGACCACCACTATCATCACAACCGCCACACCTGTCACGCAGAAAACAACAAGTCCGCTCCCCGTCCGCGTCCATTCCGTCCAGCGCGCCTCAATCGCCGTCAACATATTTGCGTGTGGCAGCATACGTCATCAATTCGTTCCATGCGAAAATCCATCCCAAAAATGTCGGCGCCTATCTATCACCACACTCTCCACACTCTCTTCCGAAGCACTAAGTGCGTCATACGTCATCGACCCTAGCGCGGCTTGCATCGCCTTTGTCCATCTATTTGCCTCACTAAAATACGCTCATATCTCGCGTCAAAGCAGAGACACGGCTGCGAGGTGCAGGAGCTTGCCCATCAAGGCACGTGCCATAAGGTGCACTCATTACTATTGCCTCGCCACCTTTTTTGCTCTCGCTCTCTTTCTCTCTTTGATAGCTAGCTCCATACAGTCCAATTCCCAATCGATTGTCCCCTGCCTCTCATTCATACTTGGGTATTAATCCTGATGTTTATGGGCTGAGGGGGAGACAGGTGACCCGCCAAACGTACACATACACACACAAGAAAACAGCTCTTGCATCTCTCGTGCTCAGAAGAACCCGTGTTCAGTGAAACAGTGCTGCTTTGATCGCTCCTGGAAAGACGCTATACGCTCTGCCATGCTATGCCACGAGCGAGCTGACGACCCGCCAGCCGCGAAATGGATGCGGCGGCGACACCACAGCCTCCGGACGGACGAAGCCCCTCCGCGTCCATCCGCGTCCACACCGCCCTGTGGCACATCCCTGGGCCAGAGCTTCACTTGCTCGCGTGGATGGAGGACACAGATGGGGCGGGAACAAGAATAGACACACGGATACGGGAAGAACGAAAGCCAGCGGGTGTAAGACAATCCAAAGCCCGCCGAGGGAATCGCCCGCTCCGAAACCGGTCCCTGCTACCGCAGCTACCGCCATAAACAACATCCTAACGTAACGGACGGTATAAGAGGCGGATGGGACCCCGCCAGGGTCCGATCCACTAGGAAATCAAAACATCAAAACCTCTCTCCCATCTGGATATGAACGCAACAACGTAAGGGGGCGAAAAGTCACTCCAAGAAATCTCAATCAAGTTTGGCAGTTCTTGCCATTCCAGAGGCCGCAGGGGTTGGCTCTAGCAAAATTGCAACACAATTAGCCGCCCCGTCCATACCTATCGTACATCCAACCATCTGCCTAACGTGCATGACGAAAACCATGGGACATGGGACTCCCACGCACGGTTTCGCCCCTAACTATCCATACAGCATGTCGCTGTCCCCCGCCTTGCTTGGTCATTTGAAAACCATGAAATGACCCACTGTAGCAGGCTCTTTATGTATATGTATTGGGGGAGGGGGCGGGGAAAGACAAATAGCGGCCCCCCTATCTCACATATATGATGGCCCAATTCCGCATCGATAGTCGCGTTACCGCCCTCGGCGGAACTTTTTCCCACTTTGCTTTTTCTTGCGAGAGTCAAAAGCGGCGAAGAAAGGGATGGGCGGTCAGAACAAGGAGCAGACGAAGATTCTCTCCATGACATCATCACCATGAAAACACATGTACTTCAAGCTCCACAAGTGCAGGCATCTACACCTGGACCACTTGTTCTACAAAGTTGGATAAGTCCCAATGAGCCACCACGAGAGATAGAAAGGGAAAGAGTGAGAGAGAGAGGAGGGAGAGAGGCAGTTTCAGCAACCCATGGATCTCATAAGCCTTCTACGGGTGGAGTGGGAGGAGGGAAGGACTCTGCAAAGGACCCAACCTTGGGAGGCGCGGCGAGGTCATCCTATCGGCTTCTCCCCATCTCTCTTACTGTCTGTCTGTCTGTCTGTCTCTCCTCCTTTCTCTCCCTTTTGCCTCTTCCTTTCTCTGTCTCTCCTTCTGGCCCTGAGTGGCGCAAGCATCGGCACATCATGGCAGTTCAGATCCACAAAGGAATCCCCTCCACCTCTTCCATCCGCAACGCGCAGGCGCCCACTCCGTCTCATCCCTCGGCCTTTTCTCAAACCTTGGCTGCCTTTTCACCTTTTGGCATTAACCCGTGATGTAAAAGAAATGAGATCTGATATCTATCTTAGGCACGTACATGAGGGAACCATATCAAGTAAACGTACAGACAGCAGATAGACAGACAGATAGACAGATAGAGAAACAGATTCCCAACTCCTTTTGATGTTCTCCTCCCCCTTCTCTCAGATCCACATCATAGAGCTTTCCGCTGAACATCGGGGGCGAGAGAGACACGGACACTCCTGATACGCCGTATTATCGTTCCGCCATCCCACAACATGCGATACCCGCACTCCGGTGGTGCGGCAACTATGTGCGGTAGCTGCATTTGGTCGCGACAGTCCCTTTACCACGGACCGCACCGCACAGACATCGGTGATGCCCGCGCTCTCTTCCATCCGCCGGATCTCTGTCCTCGTGCCGCCCTACGTGCGCCCCTACGTGCCGCCCTATCTCCCCCTCGGAGGTGCATGTGGTCGACGCGGGATTCTATTCGAGGTGGCACGGCAGTACTGCACAATCTGGAGAGGTTAGGTGAGGTAAACAAACCCAGTACCCCCCTAAGCAAAAATGTGTCACCATGACCTGTCCTCAGCACTGCCGTACCCTCCTGTAATCTCAAAGCACCCAGGACAGCGTCTATCTCCATCTGCGCCCCACCCTCTCCCGTCCCACCTCCATTCCGAGGCAGCACGTAGCTGAGGAACTGGCCGTTGAACGATGACGGTTAGACGGCTAACTGGTTGGACGGTTTAGTTCACCGGTATGACCTGCAGCTCCACCTCTGCCGCATTCACGAGGTCGCGGAGGGTCTCTGCGAAGACGGCGCAGTAGCGTTCGCGCACTCCAGGGAGGGCGGTCAGCGCCCCCAGCGCATCATTCATGGCCGTCCTGACGCTGGGGTCTCCGTGCGTCAGCATCACCGACACAATTCGCGACAGGAGGCTGCGGGGTACGTAATCCGCCGCCGCCAATACAGCCGCCGCCGCCGCCGCTGCGGTGGTGGTGGTGGTGGCGGCGGCGGCGGTAGCGACAGGTACGTCGCCGCCTCGCTTGAGCAAAGCAGCGCGGGCGGCGCCCCTGGCGGAATGGCGGTGGAGACCAGCACGGGCTCCACGCGCAAGGGCCTGCACATCATCAAAACACGCCCCAACCGGGTAGCGGGTGCGCGTCCGACCCGTCAGCTTGGAGACCTCAGTCAGTCAGTCAGTCAGTCAGTCCAACCTGGCTGATATAACGGACCCCAACAAATACCAGATACCAAAGCTAAGCGGAGCCTGGCTGGCTGGCCGACTGGCTGGTTGGCTCCGAATCCTCCCATGGATCTGATAACGAGATACTCACTTGCAGCGCCTCCGCGGCAGGAACCAGGCACGCGGGATGCTCCGAAGCCAGTAACACCTCCAGCAATGCCAGTGCGCCGCCGCCCACCGCCTCCACCACAGCCGCCACGTCATCGCCGACGCCAGAGGAAAGGCACAACATGGCGTAAGCTAGAAGATGCGGATCGCGCTCCCGCCGCGCCGCGACCAATAGCCTCTGAACACCACCGGCGGCGAGGAACGCGGAACGATGCGGGGACGGCTGTGATGTGGTGGCACCAACACCGCTAGTGGCAGCTCCGAGACCACTCGAGACTCGAGGGCTATCAGCGGGAGGTAGGGATGCGGAGCAAAGGGCCCCAATGGCGGCGGACGCGCGCAGTCGCACGTGCGCGTCGGGGGCATCCAGGAGCGCCACTAGTGGCGAAATGACCCGTGGGTCGGCCGCAGCGGCGGCGAATGGTGATAGCGAAAGGTGCTGCAATAGCCATACGGTGTAGAGCAGCAAATCGGAGATCGGCGCACCAGCGCCATCGCCAGTATCTGACACCGGTGGCTGCATGCGTGCGCCAGCCGCTGTGGATGTCGCCGCAGCTGCCGCCGCTCGCTCACTCTCTACTGCCAGCCACTGTAGCAATTCTGCCATTCCGTCCCAGTCCATAGCCCGTGCTACAGCTGCCTTTGTGGACGGCACTCCGCAAGTCAAGTTGACCAGTGCCATGGCTGCATACTGCCGTACGACTAGGACGCTGACCGTAGCGGCGGTGGTGGTAGCAGCTCCGCGGACGGCTCCACCCGCGACGGCGGCTTTGCTGTCCAGATCCGGCAGCATCAGAAAGTCCAGGAGGCGCGGCACGAAGCTGAAGATGGGTCCAGCAATATCAGCCTGCACACCGAGCGAGCGCCGTACTTGTACGATCAGTATAACAATTATCCAGTGTTCTAAGATATTTAGTGATTATCCTAAGTTCCAAGATCTCTTCACTTGGACCGTGCATATTATGACCGTACATATGACCGTACATATTATGAAGTTTGGATGTATACAATGTGCAAATGCACAGTCTTAGGAAAGCCCGAGCTCTAGATGGGACACTCGAAACCCAGCCAGGTTCACGCATAAGGCCCCTGGGATTCTGCGAATGAATTTCCCTGGTTTGCGTATGCCTCACGATACATCATCCCTTAACGCACCTTGAGGTCAGGGTCGCTGGAGGAGAGGTGCGCCACCAACCAGACGGCAAATTTGGCTATTCCCAAGCAACCAGTCCGCAATGATAGCTCCAGCTCCAGCTCCGGTGGATTGTACCCACCATCACCACCACCACCATCATCAATGTCACCAGCATCTACACAATCAGCGTTGCCGTACGCAGTCTTCATTTGCTCTCCGGAGCCCGCTAGGCTCGTCTCCGAACGCTCTTCTCGGAGGCGACTTGGACCCAGTGCCCAGTCGCCAAATTGAGGCGTGAGCAGTAGCACCTCCGGCTGAAGTAGCGCCGCAAACAGCGCCTCCAGCTCCGCCAGCATCCCCGACGTCACGACGGCACGCTGATTGGCGCTGTTGCAAAACGTGATATTCACCAGAGCCATCAGCCCGTACTGTATAGCCGCGATCGTGAACGGCATTGCTGAAGCGCACAGAGAGCCGTCACATGTCGCCGCTACGGCGGCAGCATCATACAGCAGCGTCGAGGAAACGTGCGGCAGCACACCACCGCCAGATATGAACGGGACTTGGCCACTTGAACGGGACTTGGCCGTTGCTGGCGTTGCAATAGCAGCACCACGATCGTCTGCATTTGCAGCAACAACTCTTATCTTTCCTGCCCCAGCAGGTGCCAGCTTTCCACGAGCCGCCACCATTGCCGGCCCCGCGGCCATTGGAAGTTGTTCATTTCTGACCGTACGCTTCCACAAGAGCGCTCCCCCCTCCTCTTCCGCTACCGCGGCTGTCCACGCCATCCGCCCGCGCCGTACAAGCAATACGAGCGCCGGCACGATGCCCTCCTGCATCAACTGCAGCTGTCCTACCGGCGCGCTGCAGAGGTGAGCCACGAGCCAAGCGGCCAAACTCGCGATTTGCCAACGGGAGGCGTATGATGCCGTCCTCCATTCGCGATCAGCCGCGAACGCCGCCGCCTCCCCTGCCTCCCTCTCGTCCTCATATTCCCCGCTTCCGCTTGCGCTGCGCTTCCGCCATGCGTGGGCATCTTCCTCAGGCACATGCAAGAGGCCAAGCAAGGCGTCCACGGCCGACGCATTCCCAAGAATTGCCTATTGGGGAATGGAGGGCAACCAGTCAACGAAGCAATTAAAACTTGGGATTAGGGCTACAGAGCTAAGGTCGGCTTGAGTTAGAGCAGGAACTAGGATATATGCGAGCCATGGTCTAGGCCTCCAGGGAAAGGCGGGGCGGTAATTGGCAAGCAGCATGTCACAGCCTGCAGATGAGGAACTGGGGGTAGGACTTCATGCCGTAGGTCAATTTTGGTAATTAGCATACTGACACATACCGTTTGCTGCAGTACCAACCTTTTCATTATCCTCTTCAAACGTGTATTGATAAGACCCCTAAGAACCCGGCTTTCTGTCCGTTGATGTAGACTGGCAATCACGAATATGCATTGTGCCCTGCCCGCCGGCCCCGGGACCAATTCATTCCTCATTGCCATGTCCTCCATCACCACGCAGGGACACGGTCACCAAGACCCTTTGACAAACTGAGAGTCGTTGGTGTGCGGGTCTCAACTATCAAGTCTGTGCGCAACGCGCCCGCGACAGAGGGTACCTGTGACCCATGGGTCGGTGGTTATTAGGTTCTACCATTTACTGAAAGCAAGCTAAACTGCCGTACGTACCTGTCGAACTGGCGCTCCCGTCCGCGCATTGCTAGTAAGGTTCACGAGAGTCCGCAACACACTTGCTATTACGACCCCGTCCAGGAGTGTTCCGCAGGTGCCTTCTTCCGCGCCGCTATCTGCTGCAACAGCAGCTCTGAGGCCTTGACCAGATACACTGCGGCGGGTCCGGCAACTGCTCCTGATCCTTTCATGGCCGTCACTCCCACAGCTCCTTCTAATCCAATCACTATCGCTACTGCCTTTGCCAGCATTGTCGATGCTACTGCCACTGGGATGGGCGCCGAAGCCGCTGACACCACGGTTGCCGTTACTACCGTTACTGCTGCTGTTTTCGCTTTGCAAGACGCCACTTGCTGAACTTGCGGTTCGGGACCAACTTGCGGTTCGGGACCGACGGCGCCCTTTTTCTTGGTCAAAGTCAGTGCTTGGGCGTTTGAGCCGCGCCCCCCAATTGTCGATTTGGCGGCCCTCATTCAGTGAATTCCTCTCGACCCATTTCCTAGAATGGGGACTTACAGGAGCGGGCGTGCCCGCTGAGGCTAAGAGGCTGAGCAGAGGCAGGATGGCGCCCGCCTCGCAGATAGCGGCCTGAAGGCCCCTGCGGGAAGGTGACAGGAGGGCCTGCAAGGGGGTAGGCAAAGGAGGTGGCACAGCCAGGTGTAGTAAAAAAAAGATCCGAGTGAGATCGCGTGAGGTATGTATAGCTGTACATGTCAAGGCGCGGTGATGTGTGAACGGCACCAAGGACCCTCGGAGTGACCACAACAGCGGAGCGTCACATGCGATGTGTGCCGTGAGATGGTTAAAAAACAAGTTAAATATACTACTGAGTTTTACTTAGATATTAAACGTGTAGCCTCTGAATTACCACATGCACGGGCAACCCTCCCGTGCGAAAGAGGCAAGACGAGGAGTCGCCTTTTAGGACAAAAATCTCCTTTAGATCACAAGTGTACTATTTGACAACATGATGAAATTACTTACAAGGAGCTCGGTTGCGTCGGCAAGGACTTCTGGGTCCGTCGACGCCTGCTCAACAACCGCAGAAACAGACGCGCAGGAGGGAGATGTCAGGGTTAAGCGCAAGCATGGTAAAAATACGTTAATAATTTGAAGGGAACATAACGAATTCGTACTGCCGGAGAAGCAGAAGCTTCCTTACCTGAAGCAGCTTGCATAACTCGGGTAGTGAGTTCTCGCCATCGCAAAACAAGCTCCGTAAATGCTCCGAGTCAGCTGAAGGAGATCCTAACAAAATGCTGAGCTCTTTCTTGAGTTGTTTAATACAAAATCCCTCAACGTTCGGCAAAGGTGATGCCCCATGGATGCAAGAGGATGTCTCATAAACACAATTTAATGCAGGTTGAGTATCTGGAACTGAAACCACTTTACCCTGCAAGCGCATAAGTCACAAGGCAGCCACAACATTCTGATGTGGACCTCAGTCACATACTCTGTCACATTATTTTATCCAAAAAGTGCCAGATAATTTGCAAATTTATTTTGATTATAAATTGCGCCTGAGAGCAAAGGCCGCGCTTATTCACCTTGGATGCCCTCCTTCTCCTCGCCTCCCAGAGAACAAGCCCGCAAGCTGCTACAAGCCAACGCATCCGCTGTTATCCAGCCTAATATGACAAAGTCAATTTGAGGAAATAAGCAGTCAGACAACCAAACAAGTTTGCATCATTCAATAACGGAACAAAATCCTTACGCCTGGACTATTGGCAAGCTGATTATAGTTATCCGTGGCGTAGACTTATACGAGAACTTGTATGATATGCTTTTCCTTTACAAAATCAAGAATTCAGGATTGACGATGAAACTGATTCCGTACATGACGAGCTAAGCTTTGAGCTAGTGCAATGTGTATCCAACATGTTGCATACATCGCACTTACTTTTCCTCGGTTATACATATTATTAAGGTAAAGCTACTGCCATATTCATATGACGGAGGCTTAGGCTTCGACAACTCGCGGACGGACGCCTCTATCGTCACTGTCCAATCTGGGCCTAGTCTCATCCTCTCACTTCGATAAATCCATGCAGATCATTAGCCAATTTGATCGCCCTTCTCCTTACTCTTAAGTCGGCAATCAGCCAAAAAAACCGCTTTTACCAGCGGCTCCTCCACTTTCTCCTCTGCTGGGACCGGGACCTCACAGGAGCTCCTCTTCTTCCCCGTCTGCAGGGCCCACAAAAAACCCAGATAAGGTCTTTCTCCAGCAGCTCTACCTCCATACCAACATTTCACATCCACATCCAAGTCCATATTACCTGCAAACCCGCCGCATCGACAAAAGTCTTCCGTTCCTCTCCATCCAACTTTCCAACTCTTCCTCCTCCTCCTGCAAGGACTGAATCTTGTTAATCGCCATCAGGTCCTGTCTTATTACACGAACGCAACACGCAGAGCGCACACGGTAACTACCCAGCGTTCTGTCCCGCATCTTTACAATCACCATTCCACGCTTCGCCATCAAGTCAACGCAACCCAGATCAGATCAGTCAACGCAAGCTGGAATCCGTAATTCGTAATGGACTTCACAGCCTACATCTCCAATCTGAGCAGTGACAAACGCACTCTGTTGTACCGCAGCCCTTGGACGAGCCTAGCGGTGTTCCGAAACTTGCCACCACTGGCGCAGGTGTACGTCATGAGACTGCTGTTCGTACCTTCGCCCTTCCCCACGGGTGAGTGATTACGTAATGGCTGTAGCTCCGTTACTCTAATAAACAGGTCGGAGATGGTTGGTGGTGATTGCGTTTTATCTGTTCCAGGGGCGCCGCTTTCTCCGGAAGCTGTATGTGACAAAGAAGCACACATACATGCACATGCTTACTCGCCTTCCATCCCTGCTTACTTGTAAGAGCTTTGGCGGCCTCTCTGTTCGGGCAGGGCAGGGCAGGGCAGGGCAGGACAGGGCGGCTGCCATGGCCAGCATGTAACATGGCCACATCATCAAATACACATGACTTCAGTATGCCCATGTGTACACACACATACACATACGCACCCATACACATACACATACACATACACATGCACACACAGATTTCCTGAACTCCTGGGCCCGGAGGTCCTCCGCCAGCAGCCACAAGGCAGCTCTGACAGCGCTGAAGGGATTGGACGTCCTGAAGGAGCACCAGTGCCTTCCGGGGCAGCCGCCGCCAGCTCCAGGGGGAAATGCCGGTTTCGGAGCCGTTCCCCCGGGCTCGCGGGTGGGGGGCCTTGCCCCGGCATCGCAGCAGCAGCAGCAACCCCAGCCCCCTAAGGTGGTGTGGGCCTTACATCCGGACTTCCGAGCGCAGCTACAGCGAGTGGTGTGCTTCGGGTATAAGAACCGGGGACGGAGGGGCGGGGTGGAGTGGGACGGAGGGGCGGGGTGGAGTGGGATGGAGGGGCGGGTTGGGGTCGGGGTGGGGTGGGATGGAGGGGCGGGTTGGGGTGGGGTGGGGTGGGATGGAGGGGCGGGGCGGGTTGGGGTGGGATGGAGGGGCGGGGCGGGGTGAGGTGGGATGGAGGGGCGGGGCGGGTTGGGGTGGGTTGGGATGGAGGCGTGGGTTGGGGTGGGATGTGGTGGGGTGCTTTTTTCCCTTTCTGTTGGTGGTTTGTTGTTTTTCTCTCTCACTCAGGGTCGTCGATCCGTCCCCAGCTTCCCTGGAAACTCTTTTTCTGTTGCTCGGGGGTGAAGTATCAGATTTGAAATTTGCTTTAATAATTCAACTGTTATTTTAGTTCTTGTTTTCTGTTTTTCCACTTCCTTCTTTCCTTTTTCTATTCCGCATTCCTTCATCCCTTCATCCCTTCATTCCGTTATATGTTGTTAATTCTGTTGTTCTTGGCCCTGCTGACTTGGAAATTGCAATACCGCCATCATCAACCAGGGCACATCTCATGCGTGGTGACGTACCGGCGGCTGCCGCTGTCGCCGCTCCCTCCCTGGAGCAGCTGGGCGAGTGGGCCACCCGGCAGTGGGAGGCCCTGCAGTTGTTCATGCTGGGGGCTGGCAGGGCCCCCCCTGGCCTGCCCCCCCTTCTCAGAGTACGTACCAAGTACGACAGCACAGCGAGCAAGGGGGACGTGGGTACGAATGCATACAATTCAATGATTGCAATTAGCAAATTATATAAATTTAGATTTCATAGCTTTTTTTAATATATTTTACGTAATTTAGATTTTATAGATTGTATAATTTTACCTTTTCGTAGCCTCCTTTTCCTTCTATTATTGTTCTTTTGTTTCTCTCTCGTGTCGCTGACTCTCCTTCAATCCTTCCTCCTTTCCTTCCCACCTTTTCGCCGTTGATCTGTTCCCTGTTCAATAATCCACCGTACAACTTTTTCCCGTACAACTTTTTCCGTACAGAACTCCAAATGTCCCGATTTGGACCTTCGGGGATTGCTGATGGAGGCGGGGCTGTTGGCCTTCCTCTCAGGTCCAGGGGGGGGAGGTGCTCGCGGGGAAGGGGGGCTGGCAGTGACGCAGCGCGGCTTCCACTTCCTCCTCCAAGCTCCCGACCGACAGCTCTGGGCAGTCCTGAGAGAGTACATCAAATTCGCAGAAGGACAGTAAGTGCATGTGTGTGTGTGTGATTGTCGTGGTGCGTGTGTGTATGGTGTGTTTGTGTGTGTGTGTGTATGCGGTGGTGCACGTGTGTGTATATGTATATGTGTATGTGTGTGTGTATGTGTGTGTGTGTGTGCAGTGGTGTGTGGGGTTTTAGCCAAATAGAGAGGCCGGCCAGAGAGGGGGGCGCCGTGTTGGGTAGTTGGGCCCTATTCAGGGACCGGATGCCGCCGCGTGCGAGCCAAACATGTGAACACCCGCGCTTGGTTCGGTTGGTACGCGTGCGCGCTTCGAGCTGGCCGGGTTGGGTGGATGGGTTGGTTGGGTTCAGGCGCGTGCAGGTTCTCTTCAAAGGTGGGTCGGGAGGAGCACTCGCATGACAGCACCAGCGCCAGCGGTTAGGCCAGCTTCGCCTCGGACTCAACACGGCTTTCCCTTCGCCGGCAGCAATAAGGCCGATAGTGTACATAATTACGGTTCCTCTTCCTCTTTTTACCGCTTCCATTCGCGGCCTTGGCGACCACTACTGGCTGGTTCACGTCCCAGCTCGTTTCCACTTTTCCTGCCTCGGAGAACGTCGGCCATCAATCCCGGCCTTCACGGTGGTTAGACCTCGTTCCTTCAGTACCAGCATTCAGTATTCGATTTATTCGACTTCCCCCCTCCCCCCTTCCCTGCACCCCCAACTGCACCGCCCTGGCCCCACAGCTCCAGCGAAGACCTGGCCTCCACCCTCTCCTTCCTGCTGCAGCTGGGGTTCAGACGGGTGGGGCAGCCCTGCCCCTGGGGGGAGCTCAGGCAGCCGGAACAGCGAATGGCGGCGCATATGGTGCAGCTGGGGCTGCTGGCGGTGTTTCAGGTGGGGCCGGGGAGGGGGGAAGGGGAGGGGGGAAGGGGAGGGGGGAAGGGGAGGGGGGAAGGGGAGGGGGGAAGGGGAGGGGGGAAGGGGAGGGGGGAAGGCGAATGAAACGAGCCAGCTGGTGCTACCAGCTGGTACTGAAGTAACGAGGTCTAACCACCGTGAAGGCCGGGGATGATGGCCGACGTTCTCCGGGGCAGGAAAAGTGGAAACGAGCTGGGACGTGAACCAGCCAGTAGTGGTCGCCAAGGCCGCAAATGGAAGCGGTAAAAAGAGGAAGAGGAACCGTAATTATGTACACTATCGGCCTTATTGCTGGCGGCGAAGGGAAATAGCCTTGAAAGAGGGAAGAGACTTGGGTTTGGAGTTTTGGAGATTGGGAAAGGTTGCGAGTCGGGGTTAGGACGGGGGGAGGTAGGGGGTGTTGTACGAGGTGCTGTGTCGTTGGTGGCTTGGTGGTTGACGCTCGATGGAGGCTGGGTGGATGAGAGGAGATAGTCGTACAACTCTTTGCGGTTTGATTGGCTTACCTTTTTGCCTTTTCTGACGGCCCCGCCCTTTACACGTGCTGTATAGGCAGCCGATGGAAGTTTGTACTACACTCCTACTCGCCTGGCGTCTTCCCTCTGCGGCGGGGCCGGGGCCGCCGCCGCCGCTGCCATCGCCGGTGACCTTGGCGGGGGCATCACCGATCGTACAGGCGTCGGTGTCGGCGGTGTCGGCGGCAGGGTGGCGTCGGCGGGTAACGGCGTCGGCGGCGCCGCTGGAGGCCTCGAGAGTGGTGGTGTCAGTGATGCGTACATCATTGTGGAAAGCAACTACAGGGTGGGTCTCGGGTCAAGCGCAATTGCATTCTCCCCTCCCCCTGCCCTTCCCTTGTCCCCGCCCCCAACCCCGGCCCTCCCTTTGTGCGTGTCAACAGCAATGCCAGGGCTTGTGTATTACCCTCCATTCCCCCCTTCTCTTCTTTTCTTGTCCCGTCCGTCGTTTTCGTCGTCTTCGTTTTCCCCCGACACTTTACCCCCCTCCGCCCCCGTCAGGTGTACGCGTACACTCGGTCCCCCGTCACGATCGCGGTTCTGGAGCTGTTTGTGAAGCGCGAGGCGCTGCTGCCCAACTTGTTCGTGGGGGCTATTCGGAGAGACAGCATACTGGCGGCGCTCAGCAGGTGTATGTGTGTATGTGTGTGTGTATGTGTGTGTGTATGTGTATGTGTGTGTATATGTGTCTGTATATGTGTGTATATTTGTGTGTGTATGTGTATGTGTACGTATATATGTATGTGTGAACGGGGTCCAAGGAAGAGGACGGGAGGCATGGGGTGGGGGACGGGAAATACGCGACACCATCTGGGGGAAGTGAACTGCTGTAGAGGGACAAAAGCTACCAACCAGCAGCAGCAGCAGGTTGGTAAGACTGGGTGGGAATCTGGTACTGGGTGCCGGCGGCTGCCTTCGCGCATAAAGGGGGAAGGATGGAGGGGAGGATGGAGGGTACGGGAAAAGGGATAAGCAGGTTGGAGACAAAGGGAGGAGCTCCGAAGTTAGGGTTGCTGCGGAGAGTTGCCGATGTCCTGCCATCATATCAGGAGAAGGGGGGGAAGCCCACTGGGCAGAAATGGAGCTGCAGACGGGCATGGCAGGGTTTGGGTGTGTCGTGGGGTGGGCAGTGGGCAGTGGACTGTATTATGTGTTCATCACATATAAAGCATCATTGTCGGAGATCGTTATGTCATAAACCACAACTATGCCCTTCCCACGTGGCATGTCATGTATGACAACGCGGTGGCCAGAGGCATCACGGCTGAAGAGCTCGTGTCGTACTTGGCGGCTCGTCCACACCCCTCCGTTGCCTCACGATCGCCTGTCGTACCGGAGGTAAGAGCCCGCTGTGGGCCTTGGGATGGGGAGAGGTGAGCAGTAGGGTGAACGGGGTAGGACCTGCCAGATTACACCCCCAAACCACCAACCTTAACCAACAGTTTCTATTTGTCGTACCACACGGTTAAACTTCCGTTTTCATCCCCCAATCCCAAACCCTCCTTCCCCTTCCCCCTTCCTAAACCCGAAAACCAACCTTAAAACCCTAAATCCTTAGATAACCAAATCCTAGACATGAATGTAGACGTACTAAATCCTCAAATCCCCCACCTTCCCGCTCCCCGGGGGGTTCTTCAATGGGTCTCAGGTGGTATCGGACCAGATTCGGTTGTGGGAAGCCTCGATGAACCGCCTCAGGGCCGACGCTGCCGTACTGTACGAAAACATGGAGAGCCGGGAGTTATTTCAGCGGGCGGTGGCGTTTGCGCAGTCGTCGGGGACCTTGTTGTGGGAGGACTCCACGAAGATGAAGTTCGCGGCTCTGGATGCGGGTGTGTGGTGTGTGTGTATGGGGGGGGGGAAGAGGAAGAGCGCTTTGCGAGAAACGACAGACCCCTGAGGCACTTTGCCTGCCTGTCTGTCTGCCTGCCTGCCTGCCTGCCTGCCTGCCTGCCTGTCTGTCTGCCTGTCTGTCTGTCTGTCTGTCTGTCTGTCTGTCTGTCTGTCTGTCTGTCTGTCTGTCTGTCTGTCTGTCTATCTGTCCCTCCCCTACTTATCAGCGGTGTCACGCGATTTTACCCCAAATTGTTATTGTACTGCACAAAGATTAGCGCGTCAAAGACGTTTCATTGTTGTGTATGTGTATGTGTATGTGTATGTGTATGTGTGTGTGTGTGTATGTGTATGTGTATGTGTATGTGTATGTGTATGTGTGTATGTGTGTATTGCCTTTCACCTACATTTCACCATCCATCTCCCCGGCCCCATCATCTTCCTGACTCCATCCCGTCCCCACACCCTAACCCCACCACCATCCCGCTGCACGGCCGCATGCTGCCCCTCGCAGGCCATGAGGCCATGAAGGACTTTATCGTCCGAGCAAAGCAGGAGGTTCGGCAGTAGCGGTTGCCGCTGTGACTAAAACCGTAGCTTGAATTAATCCATTTTGGAGCTGTAGCTCGGTCGGACGTGACGCTTGCCGTACCCGCTCTCTGCCTAGACCCGTGCTGTGTTACATAAGTTCTATTATTAGCTCGGTTGTTACACGTGAAAGGTGAAAGGTGAAGAGAAAGGTGAAGAGAAAGGTATAGCAGAATGTAGACTCACAACGTAAGGTGATCCGAAGCCTGAGGCCCGAAAATAAATGGCATCGCAGACCTTCGCACAGGCCACAGTGGCGTGAAACAGAAATAAACGTTTAAGACGGATACTAGGCCGTGCCAGAGTAAAGAATGTGCCGAGGACTCGTTGGGTTGCGAAGGGACCCAATTCGCGAGCTGCAGGTGCCAGCATGGAGAGGTATTGCTGTCAGAGTTCTAATGTCACACGTCCTGTCTTTACTCTTATATTGTGTGCTAGCAGCTTTAGGCCTCCAGGCCTGCTAGTGGAGCTGCTAGTATGTCTAAAGTATGCCTCAGCCGGCCACGTAAGGTCCACAAAGTAATCTTGTGCGGAGCGGCGAAAGCATCCGTTTGGGCGCTTTGGACCCAATGGCCGTTCGGGGGCTCCGTCCCCACTGTATGGTGCTTATCAGGGCAGCGCAAGGACCCGTGGGACAATAAAGCTGGCATGTGGCTGTAAGGCTGTTGATAAAGCGATAAGTATTCAACCAAATATTTATAAACGTAAGATGCAGTAATACACTGACGCCCACGACAGCGGCCTTGACACCTATACACAGAAACAAGGTCTTCCATCAAAACCTTGCCAGAAAATTCATTCTTAAACAATAAAATAAGATATAAGTAAATAAATAAGACTTTTGAATGCCGCCTGTTGCATGCATTGCTGGCGTCGTAGGAACGTACGAATATGTACCTAAAGGAATCTTTGCATAGCAGCAAGGCATTTGGATACAACCAACGAACGAGAACTTTGTTATAGTATCACTTTGATGCCGGACATGTTTTCCATTTTTGTACGGCAGGTGCCGATGTTTTCTGTTTGGAATATGCTTAACCCACAAACTGCCTGCAATGTCTAAACAACACTATACTGAAGCATAGCTATCAACTATATGTTCCTAGAACCATCGGCGACCTTCGGACAAGGTCACTGACCAAGAGCACGCGCAATTGACTGCTATCGGCAAGGGACCCCAAGCCGACGACCTAACTGTAACGGTGAACGTCTTCGACTCTAGTCGGAACTCATTCCAGCAGGGTGGGTCCGCGGCCGTTCCGTCTTCTGTGACCTTCCGAGTCGGCACCTTCTTAAGCGTTTCCAATTCATGAGACAACCTCATTGCGCAAGCCTTTGTCCTAAACGGTTCGGCAAAGATGTGCTGGTTTACTTATCATCTCCAGGATTTGAGTGGATTTTCGACACTCCCGTTTGAACAAATTTATGAAACGCATGGCCTCGGCCCGCTGTGGGTCCAGTTACGTCCTCGCTCTAGCGGAGGAAACCATCGGAATGCTAAGCATAAAACCACAACAACCAGTTGACAACATTATTACAAAATGATTTACCGATATTCTTTCATGGGACCAACCGTCGAATTGCAGGTTCTACTGTTAGCATTTCGGGACATGGGCTGCACAACATCCTGCATCGCGCCATCTGTGGCGGAGCTTAACAAATCTGTAAAATCTGGAGATGAAGACAATATGCTCAGGCAGCTGAGTGCTTCCCCCAGACTGCTCAGCACTCCAACTTCAGTTCTTTCCTCAACTGGGGTCACCCCCATGCACCAAGCTTGTGAGAGCAAGCAAGTCAAGGTAAGGTGTAGGCAAAAGGCAAAAATTAAACGTTATTTATATCACAAATTACAAAAAGTTACGTTTTTCCTAACAAATGTAACAAATTTGTGTTGGCGGGAAACAGCACAATTGTGAGAAGGCGCCTCCAAGGGACTCTCTTCCCGCTGCGCGCTTAGCCCCGATGTCCCAGATTGTATATCTATCGCATTACGTACTGCAGTATACTCCTTTTGTCGTACTTGGCTTTGCAGGTTGTGGATCAGATTGTCTCCTTCATGTTATGCTCTTCCCTGGAAACTGTACGGGAAGCGCTGTTGCCGTACTGTCGTCGCGTAGGACGAAAACTTCCTACATCTATCTCTGAGGGCATTTATCTCGCCCTGGACATGGTTAACGCAAAAGGTGAGTTGAGAAACGAGTTAGGCCGTACCAACATCGTACTAAGCTCCCGCCCGACATGCACGTGGCGTGAGGGAAAGCAATTAGAACCTGATAACAAGGAGCAGATGAGACCAACCCAACAAATCCTACCATTAAATGAAGCTGGAAATTTCGACTGCCATTTTTGTTGTTTTTGCCATTTTTGTTATATAGGCCGTGAACTCGACAAAATAATGGCCGCTGCCTACGTCCCCGTCCATCTTTGTCCGCCTGTCTGTCTGTCTGTCTGTCTGCCCCATCTATCTGTCGGTCGGTTGGCCTGTCCTAACTGTCCTATCTCTGTACCTCATCTGTCTGTCTGTCTGTCTGTTCCCCCCGCCAGGTCAAACCCCCCTCATGTACGCGTGTTTCTCTGACTGCCCCGAACTGGTTAAGCTGCTGCTGTCCAAGGTACGAGCGAGGAGGTCGGAGGGGACAGTTGAAGAGGCGGCGGCGGGATTAGGGGTTCAGGGTTTTAGGGATGCAAAATATGCAAAATGCAGAAATCAAATAAAAATATACATATATATGTATGCACAATATATACCAATGCTTAATACGTTAACACGAATGTGGAACCAAGCCGTCGTAGGCTTCTCGCCTCCCGTTGCAGTTTCCAGCTTTCATAATTCCATGAGCATCCCCCACTGCGTGTACCTGTGGTTAGCGGTGTACCCCCTCTTTCCCCCTCCTCTCCCTCCCTCAGGGCGCTGACCCATGGATCGGTGACCGCTGCGGGGGCCGTACGGCACTGCACTACGCGGCAATGGGCGGCAGCGCCGCGTGCATTGAGGCCATAATGAAACACATCCCGCCACGGCTCATGACACGCCAGGGCGTCAGGTACGACCTGTGTACGGACGTGCACCTACTGGATCCTTATCTAACGTGACCTCGCACACACCGTACGATCTACTGGATCCAGACTTACTATCTACCATTGAATCGAGAGACCTTTAAACAAATCCAGATCTAGATGTTGATCTTCGTCATTCAATCAGTAATCCATTCGGGTGCACGACACGACCCCATATCCTTTTCCCAGCCCCACACTTGTTCGGCTTGGGGAGGGTGAGGGTAATTCCCCCCCCCACCTCACGACTTCACTCCCCCCCCTAGTGTGCGTGTATGTGTATGTGTGGGGAGGGGTTGGTATGGTTGTGTGTGCGGGAGAGTGGGGTTCGTGGGGGTTCGTGTTCATTGCGGGCTGTGGCTGTGGCGATATCATCCCCCATAGGGCCCATCCCCCGACCTGAGGAAAACCTCTCTCCCCCTCCTCGGTCCTCTCCGACCCGACCCGATCTGGCGCAACCCGCAGATACGTGGACGCCCGATCCGTCTGCGGCCTGACCCCCCTCCACTACTGCGTATATTTCGGGAACACGGCTGCCATCCGGGAGCTGTTGCACCACTTCGACCCGCACCTCAACGCCGCCACGCTCTGTGAGAGCTACGACGTCTCCGTCACCTGCGAGGCCCAGTCCACCGCGCTTCACTTCGCGGCGGTGACTGGGAACGAGGCGGCGGCGAGGGAGCTGCTCAGATACTATGTGAGTGCATGCGGGTGGTTGTGATGTGTTCCGCACCGGCTTGGCTGCTACTGCTGCTACTGCTGCTGCTCTAGCTTTTTGCGATCCGGTCACTTCGATCACTCCGCACACCTTCCTCCGCATCCGATCCCTCACCGTGCCCCTCCCCTCGTCCCCACCGTGCTGCTCCGCTCCCGGTTCTCCGCACCTCCACAGCATCAGCGACTCGCCCGCAGCTCATCCGTTGCGGATCCACGCACTCGGGTCAATGCGGCCGGTCAACTGCCTTGGCAGGTGAGGTCTTTCCTGAACCTGAGCTGCGACATGCGACCCGCGAAAATCACAAATTGAAAATTAAAAAAATATATTTATATATTTTTAAAGTATACTATCCTTTTTAGACACGTCCTGTAGGTATAGGAGCCCATCACCAAAAGTGGAATTATACCTCAACAATACAACCCATGTGTAGGGGATTTCAGCGACGTGCTCGGGTCAAACCCTAAAAATATCGAAACCCCAAAACTGTGTGGTTTCGTGCTACGCACTGCAAAGCATGCGGGAGTCCCTCTCGCTGTCTCTTTTTCCATCATCAATATCTCTTCGAGTACATGTCGTCTGACTCCCCCCTTTTTTCCCCTGCTGCTTCCTTCCCCACATTTTCCGCACGACCAGGTGGCTCTGGCCTACCACCCAGCAGCCGTGAACCTGGCCTCCCTGCTGCACCCAGGACAGCCCCTGGAGCACATGCTCATAGGGCCCTCATCGTCTCATAGAGGCGCAGGACAGGGACTGGGCCCGTCCACCCTGTCAGCGATCGCAGCCGCAGCTGTACGTGCCAAGCTGCTGGGGGACCTGAAGAACATAAACACCCATCTTCCAGGAGCGGAGGTGGAGGAGACCGCGGCGGAGGCGGAGGCGGCGGAGACTGTGACGGCGATGGCGCCGACGCCAGCGGCAGCGGCAGAGGAGATGGCTATGTGTGCAACGGCGGCTGTTGAGACCGCCACCGCGTCCGTCGCTGGTTCAGGGCGTTGCGGCAGCTGTGCTAGCAGTGAGATCTCGGTTTCGGGGCGCCGTGCCGGGCGGTACGGTAGCCTCAAGGGACGCCGGACAGCAACGATCGCGCCGCTTCCGGTTAGCAGCTACCGCTCGTTGACTTCCTCCATCCCTTCAACGACAACACCAGTAGTGGGAGCAGTTGCTGATTCCACAGCCATTATCGCTACTGCTACTGCTACAGCCGACGGTGCCTACACTAGCGGCTGTGAACAGATGCGTCGTGTTTGCAGTAGCGGTGCCGCTACTGCCGCTACTGCCGCTACTGCAATCGTGACGGTTGCTTCCGTCACTGCGGTGAAACGACCCGCGCCGCCCCCGGCCCCCCAGTCACAGGTCCGGAAGGAAAAGGAGGTTCGGAAGAAGGAGGAAGCGGAGGAGGAGGAGAAGGAGGATGGATCCCAATGTGAAGTGTGTTTTGCGGCGCGTGTGGTGGTGTCTCCCGCGGGCTGTCATCACGGGTTGTGTGGCCGGTGCGCGGAGCAGCTCTGCAGCGGGGTGACACGGCGCCCTCTAAACTGCCCCTTTTGTAGGCGGGTGGTTTCGGGATTCGTGAGGATTTCTGCGTGATTTGTGTGTGTGTGTGTATGTGTGTGTATATGTGTATGTGTATGTGTACGTGTATGAGTATGGATCGGGGTCAGAGATGGGGAAGTGATCGTAGGTGATGGAAAGGAAAGCGATGAGGAGGGAGCATTCCGCCTTTGAGGGAAGGCCAGATTCCGTTTCGCGGGTTGTGCGGGGACCCCGTGTGTGTGTATGTGCGCGTGCGCGTGCGTGTGCATGTCCGCAAAGACACGGGCCGAGCCATGTGGGCTAAAAAAGGAGGAGTGAAAACGTGTTCACATTGTTTACCTGTCGTGTGTTTTTTAGTGTGTTTGTCACGTGCTCGCGCGGTGGTGGCTGCATCTGAGACTGTGAGGTTTTGGAAACAAGATTCAGCACTGGAAAGATCTCGATTGCGAAAGAAAGGTTTCACTGTTTCGGAGCTGAATGCCGTACATTTTTTCTTGGGCTGTAGGTCTGGTCCATCCAGCTGGTGATCCTGGTCGTACTGGTCGTGGTCACGATTGCTTGCTCGTGAGGGTCTGAATGTTGCAGTATGAGGGAGGGCAATACGAGGAGGATGCGGGAGGGGAGAGCTCCTGCCGGGTCTTCACCTGCTGGTGGTGGTGGTGGTGTGTGTGTGTGTGTGTGTGTGTGAGAGGGGGTAATATTGCTGACGGTAATGCTGCGAGCTGACGAGGCCTGATGCTGTTTTGGTTTTAAATTCCTCAAATGGCGTTTAAATGATTATTTGTGAGGGCCCGAGGTGCCAGCGCCCTCTTGAAATTGTGATGCCAGGTGAAGGGGAGGACGCTCCTCTCCAGCTCACATGGAGCAACTGCCGCATGCAAGACGCCCGTGGGATGTGGACGTGGGGCGCGCGTGCGTGCGTATGTGTGTATTTGTGTGTTTTTATGTTTTGATTGTAATTGCAGGGGGATGTGGCGAAAAGGATGGATACACGTGGCCGTGTGATAGCTCGTGAAGGTCAAGATAATTGTTTTTGACCAACTAACCTACTAGTCAACTATCGGTTATAGCTTCGTATTACCCCGTATAGCTGCTTTGTGCCCGCACCGTGTGGCCAACTAGCTAATGATTCATCCACTCAATTTTGTAGAGTAGAGGTCGTTAGGACAAGAAAAGAATGTGTTTTGTGGCTGCTTCCATACATCGTGGCCCTGGTGGGTTTTGGTTTTGAGGTGCGAGTCAACTGGATAAACCCACCCGTCTTTATTTGGCATTCCCGTGCCCGTGATGTACGGCAGGCAGGGAGAGGCCTCCCTTTCTAATCCTCCCACAGAAGCGATACCCCTGGACTGGTGAACAGAATGGCGCCGTACAGTCGCACGGTACAGCCTTGTTTACATCTTTTTGGCAACTTCATCTTGACTCTTAATCTAATATGAGATTCGGTACATGACGGTTTAATTTAACCGACTAAATCGGTTAGTAGGTATGTTGAAAGCAAGCACGTCGATGCAGCAAGAGCCCCATGTGGATGGGGGCAGGTCGTGGTGTGTATGGTGAGGTGTTGGGTAGTGTATGTATGTATTCATGTAAGAGTTGCAGGTGGTGGTGGTGGCACTCCTCACCAGCGGCGCATTAAAGCCTGAATAAAGCCCTGCTTCTCCCCCTTCGTGATAAACTTGGTTCAGCATGCATGTGTATTTGTTGGGTTCATCTAGAGCTCACCACCAGCTTCAGCGTCGTCGTCATCATTGTCATCGTCGTCATCGTCGTCGTCGTCGTCGTCGTCCAGCAGAAGCTATCTAGCGGATTAGTAATATCTAGCGCATCCAGCTCTGCCTCAGGCCAGCTCCAGCTTAGCCGCTATACTCACATGGTCCCATATAATCCATGGACCCACAGAGTGGGTGGGGTCGCCCACTCCCTCATCACCACCCGTCCCCGTCCCGGTCAACTTTGGGGAGGGGGGGTGGAAGGTGGATTTGTGCTTTTGATATCTCTGCTGGAGCAGCATTAAACCAAATTAACTGCTATTTGAAATCCTTCCATATACGTATTCTTTGTAAGGCATGCATGACACATGTACCAATCGGACCAGTCCTCGTTACGCTGCCCCACACAGGTAACATAACAGGCGCACACCGGCGGGCGCACACGTCTTCTGCATTACTTGGGTGGTTACGCGATAGCCATTTACGCGATAGCTACACACACACACGTATATATATACGTGTGTGTGTGTGTGATGTCATGAATCACAGGGCGGTGTTGCCATGTGGGGAGAGGGACGCGTCCTGCTGCAGTCGTACACTTTTCCAAACCCCATTCAGCACATCGTCAGGAGACCAGGCCGGTGCTGCTACAGCTTTTTGCTTAGTCATGGGCTGGTAATTCTCGTCGCAAACCAGAGCATCTTTTCTTTTGCTTAACACGCAATAATTACAAAAATTACAATCCTTTCCGCAGTAGACCTGCTCCGTACGTATGGAAGAGCAGCACTCAAATTGAAAGCTCGAGACGATTGATCCACCGTATCAATCCCCATCTGCCACCTCGCCAACATAACGCCCACATCACCACCACCACCGCCACCAGCACCAGGAGAAAAGGAAAATGGACTGAAGAGAAAGAACCTGTTGGCGCACGTATTCGCAAAATCGAAAGCACCTTTACATAATAGACACGCAAAAACTGCCCGCTTTTAGCTTCAGCCTCCGCCAATCGGCCCATACAGCAGCCGCAGCAGTAGCACTATATTGTGACGATGAACCTTGGGTTAATGTAATCAACCGACCCACCAACCGACTAACCGACCGAGCACTACGAAGTACGGCATCCTCCTTTTCCCCCTCATTTGCGGGTGACGCGGCAGCCGACCTTGCGGAGTGGCGTGTGCGTGTGTGTATGGGGTGGGAGGGCCAGGAGGAAGGCGGAGGTTAGGATAACGGGCAACGGACTCATGCAGGAGGCACAGAAGGTACGGCGCAGCAATAAAAGGGATGATGGCTCCTTGCACAAAATGTGAATGACACAAAGAGTGACACAAAGTACGACTACAGCCCAAGTAGGTTTCATCCCATGCTTATAATTATGCGGACTGAGGACATCTCCATGCCGTACAATAAAGAAATATAAAGGCGTTGTACGGCACCAACGATCTTACGGGTAAATCGGCAAAGGATGAAATTAGCGATGGAAAAACATCTTGCCGTTGCCATAGCTGCTGCAGGGTCGTTGAAATATATTATTATTAACCATTATTATATATATAATATTTTTGCCGACTATTTCAACTATGTCACGAGTACGACACTTGATGAGGAACGGCCGCAGAGATGCATGACTTGATGCCGTGCTCTTACCTGCAAGCGGCTCTCGCCCGTGAGGGTGGGGTTTTCACAGAGCTTCCCCACGTCCTGAAGCAGTTAAGACGGTTAGTAGTTGTTGCAACAAACTTACAATTTGTTAGATCGGTAAGAACATAAGTAACCCCCATTCATAACAAATCTGTTCTTCGCTTCCGTTACAAAAATGCAATTAGTTGAGCCCCTCTCCCCTCCCCCCTCCCCTTCTCTCCGACCTGAATATGCCGTACCACCGGTATGGACGTACGGGAATTGACCCAAAAGCTATAAGCTCACCAGCCTACCCGATATAGCCGGGTCAAGCAATGCCTCAGGACCTCGCCACGTTACCTAACTTGCTCTTATTTTTGGTATAATATATCTTAAATGGCATCAACTCATCTTCTTCCGTACACTACCCCTAACTCCCGTCCCTCACCCTGGTTAACACCGAAGCTGTGGGGGAGCCCACCATTCATGGGATCGTGAGTTCACCTCCGCGTGACCCTCCCCTCCCCTCCCTTGTTCCCTCCCCTCCCCTCCCCTGTCCCCTCCCGATGCTTCCCCCTCCCCCCTCACCTGGGATCCAATGAGCGCGTCCTCCCAAATCGACCCCTCCAAATCCGCTCCCGCGAACTGCGCCCCGGTCACCACCGTGTTGATGAACCGTACACCACGGAGGTTGGCCCCCGAGAAGTCAACTCGGTCAACCACCGCATTAGTCATGTCGGCGTTCTCAAAGTTGGCCTTGACGGCATACGCCTGGGGCCCAGCCGCAGCAGCGGCAGGGGGGGCAGCGACGGTGACAGCGATGATGGCCACGGCGGCGGAGGAGGAGGAGGGGAGGAGGAGGCGGCGGAGGAGGATCAGAGAGAGGACGAGGAGAATGGTACGAGAAAGGGGGGGATCAAAGTGACGGGGGGTCGGGTGGGAAATGCCTATGCAACAAGACGTGAGCTCCAGACGAGAGGTTGTGATCAGATCCCAACCAACCAATTCACCAACCTTGGTAAGAACGGCCTCCTGCAAGTTGGTCTCGGAGAGGTCTGCGTCCGCGAGCAGAGCCCCCGCCAAAACCCGACCGTGGAGATCCTTGCCCTTGTATGAACACAGCCTTAGATCCAGGATCTTGTCCGACACAGCGTTGGCCTGTACGACAGTATCCATGGATGATAGGAGACAACAGGTCGGAGCCATCAAGCAGTCAGGGGTGTGGCATCAAAGAGGAGGAAGAGAAGGAGCAGCTACAGGTTTGGGGACGTGGTACGATTTGATACAAGTAGTGTTCGTCAAATTTCAAGTAGTACTCGCACGGCTCATCACGAGATCTTTCCTCTGCCGCCCCCCGAACCCGCCTAACGAGGAGGAATACACCACGTGTCATGGGTGTCAAGGTTTGTACCACATGCATATGTGGATGTCCCCAACCGGGAGTTGAGACTTCGCCGCAAGGTATACCTGTAACCCCATCTAGTACCCATCAACCCTCTGACCATACCGGGCCCCCCCCTGCCCCCTGCCCCCTACCCCCTGCCCCCTGCCCCCTGCCCACCTGACCAATAGTGTTTCCGACGTAGCCCCGATCGCACCGATTGGGATCTGACGAGAGTTTGAGGTGGGTTGGGTTGAGGTGGGTTGAGGTGGGTTGAATGGAAATTGAGAAATGGACTCACAACCGGTCGGCGTTTCCATCTGCCTCCGCTTCAGCTCCGGAGCGCCAGAGCCCGAACAGAAGTCTCGAGTCCACACATACACGCATTCACACGACACGCAAACACGGAGGGACATACACACAAAGCCGCGTGTCCCCCCCCTTCCCCCTCGTCTGCACTGCGGTTCGGCCCCCCGGTCAGCAGGGCCCCCGGTAGGGGCTTGTCCGTATTGCAGGGCGAGTAGTCACACCCTGCCACTGTATAACACCCTCCACACACACATACACACAAGTTCACATACCTACACACACACCTATATACGCGCACACCAACAGGGCCCCCTGGTTAGAGGGATCAGATCCCACCGTTGCTGATAGGCGGCAGACGAAAGTCCGCCATTGCCATGTTGGCGGCGAGGAGGTTGGCAGCGAGGCATGACAGACTGGCAGCGGCAGCGACTCCGGCCGCAGGGAAGAGGGAGGAGGAAGAGGACGAGGAAGCGGAGGAGGAAGACGCTGTGGAAGGCGAGGACGGGTGAGAGGAGGAGGTAGAGATCAGAAGTTTGGGATAGCCACGTTGGAAGCACAATACATGGATCATCGGCGAGTATGCGCGCGTGTGACAAATTCATAACGTGAAGAAGGTTTACGTTGAACTTTATACAGGTGGATGGGGCAGGTGGTGGTATGGGAGGTGCGTACTATTCATTGCGGGAATGTAAAATCAGGGGACAGGGAATTCGTCCGACATGCATGCAAATATGTAGCTTTCGGTCCGTGATACCTGGAGGATATTGGTTGTCGTTGATGATATAAACAAGTTTGGGTGGGAGAGGAGAACTGGTAAATGCTGTCCATAAAAGTATCAACGCGTTGGAGGACATCCAAAGCGACGTAATCAGCGTTATGCGATGGTCCGATGGAGCAGGATTTACGAGACTTGGAAAGAATTGTTTGAATTATCACAAAGGTAACGTAGCGATAAGTAATTGGAGCCATGGACCTTCCTCACAAGCAGATTCTCGCTGAAATCACACACTGTGGATCCTTTATCGAATAAATGCAGATACAATCCCTTCAAATGATCACAAACATTGAGACGACATCAACTCATTTTGCTGCAATACGGTCGTTTAGCAATGACTCCTCGGGACCTAACCATCCCGGGTTATCAAAAATGCCGCACCTTGGCAACGAACAATAGCGACTGAGTTGCGCGCGAATGGCGTTGACCTCTTGCAGGTGGTAACGCGCTGCATCTTTAGTGCCATTTAGTCCCTCTGTTTAAAGGCTCACGATGGTATCGACAGATGTTTACTCCTACCCGTAACGAATGGTAGCAATATAGCAAAATAAATGTACTTTTGGCAAAATTATTTGGATGGTATAATATTCGGAAGATCCGGGGCACTTGCGCTTTGGTTTCAGACGTGTATGTGGCTTGCAAGTCATGCATGGACGACAGCGACAAACTCTCTCTGTTAGCGCAAGGAAAATAACTAGTAAGAAAATATTCTCTTAATTATTTGTTTCACTTGCTCAAAACATTTGGGCATCGCTGTTGGAAATGTTTCCCTTACGGTCGCACACGACCCAGAGGTCACACGAGGAGGTCACATCAACACCAGAAGACACCAGGCCCCATCCCTAAATTAAGGATAAGGATACGTTCCGGGATCGGGATCGGGATCGTTCTCACTGAAAGAACCCGACCCGACCTGTGAGCTGTCACGACACAGTAATGCAAGTCGTACCTAGTATGTGCCGTACCGCCTCTTCTGCGCACGCATTCTTGCTTCACTTTAATACAGGGTAAGTAATACAGCCTTCCCGTTCTCAGCTGAAGCAGCCCAACAGAGGCTGTTTGCTGCTGCGTTCGTTTGGACCCCGTGGTGGTGGGGGGGCGGGCAGAGAGGGAATGCGTCATCTCTCTCCTGCTCCAGCTTTAACTTCACGCAAACACATCGTCAGGGGCAAACGAGACGGAAAACCCTCTTCCTGTAACCTCTGTAACGCTGTTGAGTGCTGTGTAGAGTGCGTGTTTGCAGATGGCGTTTGATTTTCCGAGCGTTCATGCTCTGCTTAACACTCCCTCCCTCCCTCTCCCTCCCCTTCGGGCCCCCTGTCTACCATCACCGCCAGTTACATGGGATATCGCTGTCATTCCATCTGCCAATGCCCTCCTTAACAACCAGAGAGAGAGACAGACAGAGAGAGAGAGGGAGAGAGAGAGAGAGAACAGCTCCTTGGGCCGGAGAGACTTATCCGACCCGTGCACAGTGGCTGGTCCATGAAATGTAGCACCTTGTCACGACATGAAAGTACAACTCGTACATGATAGGTGCCGTATCGTGTTAGTGTCTGGTTGCCATCCGTTTTACTTCTTCATGAGTTGACGAGGAGGACTGAACGTTATAAGGGATCGTGAACCTAGAACCGACCTAGCTACTACTGTCAGCAAGACAGTGTAGTGAAAAATGTGCATTTACGTGCCCCCACTGGCGTGTGACGTGAAGGCATAGCACTATGGGGATCTGAGGGACCATACTTATTTCGTGACACATGTGTGTACGTGTGGGGGGAGGAGGGAAGCCAATACACGTGCCTTAAAATGTGCCATCAGAAACGTGAGTAGATGTCCACACCAGATACGAAAGTTCCCCCGGCCGTGTCCTCGATGCCTTGCAGTTCCTCATCGCAGTGATCGGCGACTTGCGCCATATTATAGTAGCCGTACAGTGTACAATACATACATAAATCAGGTGCTGAAGGAACACACACACACACACAGATACACACACAGATACACACACACACAGATGAGCTCAGGATCTCAAGAGGCCTTTTTGTCAGAAATATATGACAGCATGGGTTCGTTGGGGCCGCAAAACACTTCCTGAACTCTCTGTGTGTAACTGCAAAGAACTTCACATGTAGGAAGCCGTGAAGGGGCCATGAGGGGGGCCGGGGGCTGTGAGGGGGTCGGAAGCATCACTCCCATCTCAGCCGCTGTACCTCTCCGCCAATGCAAGTGGTGGCTGCTCGTCCATGATGTCCGGATGTAACAGCAAGTACTCACCAATTGTCGTACTCCTGAAGAGTTTTGCGTCGCAGAGGAAAGGGCCCAACGGCCGGGAGACATATATCGTGTGTGTATGGGGGGAATTGGGGGAGGGGGGGATTGGGTGTCAGGTAAGGGGTCAGGGTTCAGGGGTCAGGGGAAGGGGGAGGGGGGAGAACTGGAGCGAGGAGGGTTTAATCAACCAACCCCACCGGACAACGCATCAATGTACGAAAGTACTTATGTACGAACGGGTCAATCTACTTATGTACGAACGTACTTATTTACGAACATACTTATTTACGAACGTACCAATGTACGAACGTATAGCCCAAGCCAGCAATTACCAAACCGCCGTGCCCCAGTATGCGGTCCGGCTCTGAAGTGAGAAATCGGGATGATGGTGGCGCACCCAAATAATATCATTCCTCGAAGCATCATAACTTATGTGGCTAGCACGAAAATTGCACTGCCGTATAGAAATACACCCAAAATTAAGTGCACGAGCCAACGGGGATCCTGATCAGGACCAATATTGGTACGACCCCCACCCGCCAAGGTTGGGGCTGATTGTTGAAAGCACGCCGTACACAGGGGAACCCAAACGGCCATTGGTGCGATCACCTTTGCCATGATCTGAAAGGATGCGCCCACGGGCAACTAAATAAACAAAAAAGATATGCAACTGTAATAACGGTAATAACCCTCTTTGTAACCAAAATAACTGCAATAACCATCAAATAACAGAAGCCATAACAACTGTAACACCTACGACAGCTGTACCAGCTGTAATGACCATACAAGTACTTAATCAATTTGATTGATTACATTTACATTATTACATTCCACGCGACGCGACGCACCTATCAGCCAGGTAGGTGTCGTTCAGGAAGCTGTCCTCAGCTTCCGGGCCCAACGACCTCGCCGCCAGAACGCAGTGGCGCAGGTACACCCGGCACGGCAGCACGTCGTCGCGCCACACGCTGGAGATGCGGTGAACAGCCCAGCGACGCGCCCACTCATCCGGAGGGCATCGCGCGGCTCGATAAGCCGCATCGGTGTTCCGCGCGCACACGACCTGACGGAATGGCGTCAAACGCAGATTTCTAACCGCTTCATAACCGACAACTGATAACGGAACATAAATTGACATGGCGAGGTCCCGGTATCCGGTTCCTGGCATGATGCCGATGATGGCGCCAACAATCCCCCAGGTGGCGGCCGGGGAGAGAGAGCTGGCGAGACGGCGCGGTGTATAATGTTACGTACGGCAACGGGATGAAAAGACGCGTTAGACATGAGGCCAAAGAACCCGACCGTCCCATGGGTCACGTCACCCCGGGTTACCCACCGCCTTTCGTCCAATAGGTACACCGTTCAGGTCGTACGGCTCCACTGCCACGAACCGGAACTCGTGCTCCCGGGCAATGAAGGCCGCCACGTTGGCCGGATTGTACGGCACCTCGAACAGTGAAACTACCACGCTGCAACGACGGCGCCTACGTTGGTGGCGGGAATCGTCTGCCTCCGCCGCCGCTACTGGTGGTGGTGGTGGTGGTGGTGGTGGTGGTGGTGGTGTAATTCGATCCAGACTCCAGCTAGGGCTTCTTGTTGGTGCGGCGCCTGCGTTAGCGTCAATGTCATCGGCTGCGGCGGAAGGGCAGTAGGATGACCACAGGTGATGGTCACACAGGAACCCTCTCAAGGGCGGAGCTGCGCATTTGTCAATGATAACTCCGTACATTACCTGATAGCAGTAGCTGACTGCTGCCGTAAAGCGGTTGTTCCCCGGTCGTGACAGCGACTGCCTCTGTTGCTGCTTCTCGTACAGGTGCTGACGACGTGGACGATTCATCTTCGTCTTCTTCATCTTCCGCCAACGTTGGCGGAACCCGCTCCAGGGAAAGACTGGAGATTTCTCCCTGGGATGACGCGAATGGAGATGCGGAATCAGGCCACATAAGGCCCACAAAGTAATGTTGTGCGGAGCCGCGGAAAGCGTTGGTTTGGGCGCTTTCCTCCCGATAGCCGATCGGGGCCTCCATCCCCGCTGTAAGGCTTGTATGTATTTAGGCTTCATAAATTATTTTTTATTTACCATGATTATTCTTTACTGTTGTTATCATCATCATCATCATCATCATTATAGGAACTGTATGTACTTAGGGTTCGTATATATACATATACATATATATGTCAGGTGTTATACAGTGGCAGGGTGTGACTACTCGCCCTGCAATACGGACAAGCCCCTACCGGGGGCCCTGCTGACCGGGGGGCCGAACCGCAGTGCAGACGTGGTGGATATGTATTGTGTATGGGGTAGCCTCAGAAGGCCGATAGAGGTGGGAGGAGGGGGGCCGACGGCAGATGCAGCATACTGAGGGCGAAAGAAAAAGAAACAAAAGGAGAAGGAATATACTTGCTTGATCAGGGGTCATTTCTTCCAAGTTTGCATCTATCTGATTGGGTTAACGCGTGTTATTACGGCTGTCTCCGCTCCAAGCTTATATTCCGATGTGAGGCATGGGTCCATTGGTCTTCCGACTGCTCAAGCCAGGAGGCCGACATCGGCCCTTCAATCCTCATTCTCAATTCTTCATTCTCGATTCTCTGATTTACCATGTCATGTTCTCCCATGACATGGCTTTACCCCCCTTTCCCCCTCCCCCCCTTCCCTTCTCCAACTCACAGTCTCTGGTCGGGCTATGCCCCGAGCGAAGAAGATGTCGGCGGTATGTGCAAACACGCGGCGCCATCCCTGGACCTGGGTTTTGGGTTTTGATGTGTAATTGTTTCAGTATCGGATGCCAATAAGCTGGGCTCGAACGAACGTGGATCTGGATCTAAATTTTGATTTCGACTGTTATTCCATTCTCCCTGCCACACGCACCTACCACCCCAATTCGGAAGTTAACCAAGTTCGGGAAGGTGTAGCGGGCGCTGCGTTCTGCATGCGCAGGAGAGGAGAGCAGGTAGACACGAACCGGCAGCAGACACCAGCGAACGACGGAGGGGTGAGTGGGCTCCGGCAAAGGCAGTAGTACTGTGAGGGCTGAGGGGAACTGCTATCCCTGATAGAATGAATCATGACCATCTGCTGTATTATGGCTGCAATAAGATTCAAGGTCAATGACGGACGCTCCCCGCGGGGGACCATCGTTAGGCTGCGGTTGAAAGCCGCATCAGGACATGTGCCGTATTGCTTTATCATCCGTCCACTGCAAATTGCCTTTGCAAAGGGTCTCACAGCTACCTAGCATGTTCCGGGGGTAAGCTTTCTCACAGAGCCTGTGGGGTTCCTGTGACCCATTATATACTTCGGATAGAATTGACACCATCCTGTGATCGGCTTCCTGTATTGGCAGGTCGCCCCGTTTGGGTTTTTTCCTCAACCACCTGCTGCTCCTACTTCTGCTGCTGGTGCTGCTTCTTCTGCTTCTGCTGGTGCTTCTCTTGGTGCTGCTGCTTCTGCTTCTTCTCCTGCTGCTGTTTCTGCTGCTGCTGTTTCTGCTGTTTCTGCTGCTGCTGCTAGTGACTGTTGTCAAATGAAGACATGGCCACATAGAATACATAACAGCCGGACCTGCACCCTAAACTCACCCAACTGCACCCCCTCACCCAGCAACATGCCAGCACCATCTCACATGAGCCCTCAAATATAAGGTCACCAGTGGGTTCTTGTGACCGGATCCACAAGTTTCCCCCTGACCCAGCCTTTGATGCTTAGTCCAGGGCTCAACATTGCAGGCTTGTGACTTGCTTGCCAACATCTCAATTTGTTTTCGAACTGTAAGCGTAGCCAGATAGGCTATGTTACCTGATAAGAGGCTGCCGAAGCCCGCAACCGTCATCAGTCCGTCATCACCCTGTCGTAAAATGTTTGGATATTGAGCATTTCACCATGGGGAAAGTATGTAAAAGGTAAGAAGATCAAGGTAGGAAGGGTTAGGTGCGCCGGATGCCATGCAGCCCAGCAGCTCCACCGGGTGTGCAGTCAGCTGGAAGTCTGCCGGAGGAGATAAAAATTCCAGCCATGTGTGCAAGCCGTGGAATTGACAAAGCGCGCAAAAAGGCTTACCACCAGTCCAGTAAATTGATCGTCCAGCTCATCATCGTAAACGAGGTCCTGCTGTGGTCCAGCGCTCGTGTTGACCACCTGCCGCGACATGGCCCTGGTTCTTCCGGCTGCTGAGACAGAAGCTGCTGAACTATATTTTAAACGAAGATGTTTTAGAAATGAATAGCCTTGTCCTTTTTTGCAGAGGTGCAAGCATATGGCCGAAAGTGAGCGAGAATTGAAGAGCCCATAAGGATTACTTTTTAGACTTATTGACATTATGAATAGTTACTTAACCTAGCATTTTTAAATTGAATATCGAAAGGACCAACTGTCTACTGTCTGCAAACTGTTCTCTTTTAATTTTACCACGTAGCGACCAGAACAGGGAGGGGTTCACCACATTTCAAGGATTACGTTTCGTGATGATTGGAAAATAAATTTCAAGAATTTTATACTCGGGGCATCCTGAGCGCTCTTCGTTTTTGTTCGATGGCCCGAGGGTCTGGCCACACCATCATGGTATTCATCCTAATTCTTACAATGCAAGCCATTTTGGTAAGCTTCGAGCGTTATAGATCTCAAACTCGAATGTTGTATAAATTGACAAGAGGGGTTATTTACGCGACTACGGCGCCTGCGGCGCGTATACCAGGGTATGGGTGTCCCGTCCCAACCTGTCCCTGGCGGTTTCCCATAGGACGGGCACCAAATAGGTGAGAAACCTGTATTACATAACATCATCTTTATCGTGCGAGACCATTCTGCACCGCCAGTGGCGCGGCGACGGCAGCGGTATTCCTCTATGGGATTTGCCATCTGGGTTGAATGTGGATTGCCCCTTGGGGCGCCATCTAACTTTACTTTCGGATCCGGATCTGGATTGCCGTTCAGGTTCGGATCTGGATTTCGGTCCGGATTACATCCATTTGATTTGAGATCTGCTGGATTGCCACTGCATGTGATCTCTAGTGCCATTCGGGTCGGGTTGGGTCCATGGCACACTACACACACGACAATTGCGAACCTGATCAACCACGCGAGCCATAACTATGCAGCGCGAAAGCAAAGGCGTGATGCTTGCTGCTGCGATGCTGCATGTTCTGCATTAATACGTTTCGATGGGGCCGCTTTTCGCACAGGGAACAGACCACGCCATGCCGTAGTGCACTAGAAAAAAAGTGTGGGCTTTAATTCTAATATTGTGTGCTAGCTGCTGAAGCCCCCAGGCTTGCTAGTGAAGCTGATAGTATGTCTCAGTATGCCTCAGCCGGCCACGTAAGGCACAAAAAGTAATCTTGTGCGGAGCGGCGAAAGCGTCCGTTTGGGCGCTTTGGACCCAATGGCCGTTCGGGGGCTCCGTCCCCGCTGTAAGGCCTATACATATGTGTGCACACGAGTTCCGTTGAACGAACAAACGGATGACTAGATAGCCCCCTGTTGGGCGCAATCAGTGAGTTGCCCATCAGGCGTATGCAGTACGTTTGTTGTGCGTAAAATTCGGTTTGTAATTTCCAGATGCTTTCGTTGAGGTTTATTAGGGTTTCATGTCTGAAACCTGTCTGACTGGTCGATTGGCTCAGCCCATCTGAGCACTTGACTCTTCTCCAAGTAGGTGATCAACTCTCTACCTTGATTGTGCAATTGCAAGATACGAATACCTATCATGCTTTCAGATGTTCATGATGCAATAGCTTCACTTCACCATTTCGTTTGGATGAACTATTTTGTCTTTTGTGAGGTGATGTGAACTTGCAGTACACGCCAGTACGCGTCGCTGTGAACGGGCATGACCTCGAACACCTGAGTTTTATTTTTTGCTTCAAAGTTCTGCGCTGAGATTGTGAATTCGTGGTCTGTGAGGCTTCTTTGGGTTTCTGGCGACCTCCACCCCCTGATCTTTCACGGACGCACGCCTTTGATGCGCTATCCCATTGGAGTCGCAACAGCATTTGCCCACACAAAGCGTTTGATCCATGGACATAATGTTATATTCTTCATCTTATTGCGGCGTACGCGAACTTGCGATAAGTACGAATACGACTGGTAAGGCGCGGAGAGCGAGGAGAGCGTGATAGAATGTGCTCCCAAGCTCGGCAAGGCTCCTCGGTAGTGTACCACTGCAGCAGTATCGCGAATGCGACAAACAAATGACATCGATATTTGTGACAATTAACCTGTACCCCGACTCCTGTAACTTAGTCGTCTTCAGCCATGGAATGCACTGCGACTGCCTCCGAATGCCAAGGGCCTTAAAGTCCATAACTGACCGGCCGAACGTCCAGGCTTTTAGGAATGTTTTTTCAATACAAATGCTCATAACCAATTTTCAAACTATCGGTTTCAGGCTGGCATTACTAAGCTTGGCAGTACCACTGACACTAAGAAGCGCAGTACGCTCTGTACGCCTGACTAAGCGCCCCTTCACGGTGGGCCATGCACGAGCATTCGTGTGCAGGACACGCGTTCTGGCATGTACCTTGTATCAACTATCTAATCTCTCATACATATATCTTTTCAATTTTCGTACACTATGCAATCGGCAATCCAAACGAGTCCGAACACTATAGGTTTCCATTACCGTGGTGCAACTGCTCAGCGCCTATGCAACAGGTTGCAGCTCAATTGTACGCGACAGTACGTTTACCGACACATGCTTGGAGGCGCAGTTTAACGTGTTTCCGTTGGCGACTTGGTGATACCTGGGCGACGCGTTGTCGAAAAAAACGCAGACGACAATCTGATCGCCTGGACTCGTGCGGTATATCCTAAAAAGTTACATATGGCCGACAACATCTTATCACGCCCGGAGCCTGTTGTAGAAGCGTCTTTGTCAGGGTCCCAACGGCTCGCAGACAGGCTTGCAGGCGGCCTGGGGAAGGGCATCAGGCAAATAGCTACAGACCTCGTCCAACTGTTCTTAAAGGACAGGTCGCACCGCAATAGCAAGCGTGAAAGCCGCATGGGCTCGCAGATACGAAGTACTAGAATTCCTCATGTGCGTGATGGTGCTGGGGCGGCAAATCCTGGCTTTTCACAGCAGCATTCTCGCTCTAGCTTGCCTCGCCTGTCTGAAGCGGAACCTGAATTCAAGCTTATTCGAGATGCTCTATCGGATGATGGCTCACCATCGCACTTCACTTCGACCAAGCAAAGAATATTCAGGACCCCTTCACGTGCTCATCAGATGCCTATTACAGAATCAGCAACATCGCCAGCTGCATCTACACGGGGCGCATCGAAGCCAACTAGCGCCGCTGACAAAATTGACCAATCGCGTTGCGCCCATACCAACAAGACGCCGCCCTCCATGGATATTGTCTATAAATCCATGCCATCATTTATAAGCCTTGGCCATGCCATTCTCCGGGCAGCCTCCTGTGCTCAGCCAAAGTTTGTTTCCGCCCTGCCAGAAAACGTCTCCGTCCTCGAGGGCAGCTGCAGCAGTGGTAACACGGCAGTTGCCGCCTCCTTTTCAGTTGGGGCGGCATCATCCGCTGATGGCTACTTGGGAAGCGGCGCAGCGCCATTGCCCGCGGCTCCATCACCGCCATTGCTTCCCGCCGCGAAGGACGTCCTGATACCCGCTGCTACGAGCCTACGTCATCTCCGGCAGGAGCTTCTGGACGAACCCACATCTCAAATCCAGATCCCCAAGAGCACTGACAAAGGTGAAGGAAAAATCAAGACCGCTTATGACAGCCATGCAAATGCCCAGGGCGAATTTGTTGTGGTGCGAATGGCCGACCCAAATGGCTGTTGCACCGGCAATACCACAGCCACTGCCGACGCGACCGCGGGAGGACGGCGACCGCCACCAGTGGGGTTGCTTTACTCTTCTCCAACCTTGCCAACCAAGATGCGTAGGAGCTCAAATTTGCAATGGTCTGTATGTGACTTCGAGGTAAGAGCGGATAAGCTAACGGGGGAAGCTAACGAGGACGGCGAAGTGCACATGGATGGAGGCGTGCGCATTGGAGCAGGGATGTATAGGGGTGGAAGGGGGGATCAGCGCAGAGGGGTAACGAGGAGAGGGAGGGCATGACGTGTTTGAGCATGTAAGGGTGGATCCGTTTATAAACTGCTGCCTCTCGACATCCTCATGCTGCCGACCCAATCCCTCTCCCACCGACTGCAGGTCACTCGGAACATCCACAAGGGCTATTCTGGCAGAGTCTACAAGGTACATGGCTACACACGAGCGTCTTGTATGGTTCCTTGTATTTTTGATCGACGAGGATCGTCTAATGTATATTTATGAATGCATATGTGCTTGTAACTACGTATGTCTGTATGGGCTCTTTTAGGTGACGTATCGATTACGCTGGAAACACCAGCGTTGAAGCAATGAGGAAACCAAATCAATCTGCTAGGTCCGCTGATTTTTTGCCGCGCTTTTAACGACTCGCCGACCACCCTCACCTGCGTCTCACATTTGCTCAGGCTTCCTGTCTGTACTCCAGCAGCGACGTGGTGCTCAAGGCCTACAACCTAGCGGGGCTGTCCAACTTCCTCCGAAACCAAGTGCTCCGGGAGCTCAACATTCACTCCAGACTGCGGCATCCGGGAATCGTACATCTCCTGGCAGCTTTCAGGGTGAGGACGACCTCGTGGCCGAAACAGAAAGGGCAGAAACAACGGCGTGCAGCGTACTTAATTGGTCAGCCTCACAGAGGACCTTGCCGCATCGCCGTGATCCTATGCCCCTCCGAAAGAGTCAAACTCAGCTTTGGCCACAACGAAACACATAGTCGTCCCCGGCAATAATCATGTTTCCCCTAATTTGCCTCATTCGTATGCTCCACGATCCCCCTGCATAGCTCTGGTGATTGCCTGCGAATGCCCGGTAAGACACACATGCACACCAAACCAAACCTTGTGCATCGTCTAAAAATCTGCACGCACGGTCGTACCACCCCTGAACTGCTGCACAGGAGGGCAACAACCTGGTGATGGTCCAGGAGTACATCCGCGGGGGGTCCCTTGAGCGGCTCCGCCGCAAGCTGGGGGGTCGCATGAGTGAGTTTCAGGCGATGCACCTGGTGCTGATGCCGCTGCTGGGGGTGCTGACCCACCTGCACGAGCGGGGCATTGTCCATCGGGATATCAAGCCGGTGAGCAAAGTTTGGAGGCACCGGTGGTGATTGATTAGCTTACCGGGAAAGGGGGGGGAGAAAGGGGGGACGAAAAGGTAAGGGGAAGGGAAGGGTGAGGGGACGGCAAATGTATGTTCGTACTTTGCAACGCGCGTTATTTGGTGTGCTGGATGTTAGAAAGAAGTAGCGGCCGGCGCGCATGGGCTGCGTCCCCGTCCACTGCCATCGCCAGAGTACTGCCACCCAATCTCACGGCATCGGATCATCCCGACCCACGTGCTTTGTAGTCTCACTGTACAAAATGTTTCCCGCATTTCCCCGTTTCCTCATCCTGGAACAGGACAACCTTCTGCTCACTGAGAACTGGAAGCTCAAGTTGTGTGATTTCGGTGTATCCGTCTGTCTGCGGGAGGAGCGCGCGGTGACCCGGACGGGGTCCCGGGAGTACTTCGCACCGGTGAGGGAATGCATGGGTGGGTGGATGGATGGATGGATGGGCAGTTGGTAATCAACCAAGTTGGCTGGATGCTTTACTTGTTTTATCATCTTTTTGTATCACTTTCTCGGCTTGTTAACTTCAGAGGCAGTAAAGCTAATGAGCCGAAATACGCGCTCCACGCACGTTTTGTTGCTCCGTCACCCAACTGCCTTCCGCTGCTCGTCTCCACTGCGTCTATCCTTTGGTCGTGCAGGAGGTCGATTGTTGCCCTCAGAAACAGCTCCCTGAAGACAACAAGGACAACTTGGAGCTCTCCTACACGGCGGCGGTGGACGTTTGGTCCCTCGGGGCGCTCATGTACGAGCTGCTGGTGGGTTTCACCCCCTTCCCTGGCGGACCCCCAGCGAGAAAAGCCGGTGCCCAGGGCTCAGCGGGGGCGGCGCTGGCCTTCCCTGCGGGCATCAGCCAGGCCGCTAGGGCCTTCGTGCGCGACTGCCTGCAGCTGGACCCATCTGACCGACCCACGGTTCACCAGCTACTGGAGCACGCCTGGGTGCGGGAAGCTATGGTGAGTGGTTGGACGCGTGTTACACGTTTATGATTTCCACGGATATCCCACATGTCGGGTCGAGGTCGTCTTGAGGTGGTGCTGGTTTGCTTCAGGCGTAGGTACGCCTACTCGGTACTCGCTTGAAGTTACGAACGCATTTTCGTACAGTCCACGAGTTCTTTTGTGGCGTGTGGGTTTTAATATTCTCAATAGCTGGCCGCGTGGCAGAATAATGATTGCACACCGCAATTGCGCCTCATGGAGCGGAAGGCTGCCAACACACCAGCCAATTGGGCCCATGACTTGCTGGCCTTTACGTGACTACTGCTGCCTCATTGCTTATTTGATTTGATTTGATAACTTAGGTGTGTATACCCTCTCTAACTATAATCTCAACGCTATCAAATGATGAGCGACGACAGTCATGCTTGGCTGGCTTCCAGCTATGCCATATGGTCATCAACCACAAAGTCCATTGTGAATGCTTAGACAGGGTTCTCCTCTGCGTATTCGCATCTCGCAGGTCGCCGCAGAGGCCCTCATTGCCCCAAAGTGACGTGCGATGCGGAGCTGAACGATGCGGATGGAGCAGCTTCGGTGTCGCGCAATCAAGAGAGAGAGAGAGCTTCGCTTTAGAACCAACATGTGGACAGGCAGACGCCCGCCGTGATGCCTGTCGATTGGCCCCATGAAGGTGGCAGTTGCGGCGATGGCAGCGGCGGCTGGTGCACCAGTGATGAAGCAGACATGGATGGGTCATTGCGGTGTTCGAGCTCCCATTCGAACGCTCCATGACGGACTGGCACGACCGGCCTGAGGGGCCATAGCAGCATCAGCAGTAAGCATATACCAGGCATCCCAATATGTCTGGCGCTCTTCCCACTTCCCACGCAGTAAGCGCCAGCGGGAAGTTGCCCATCCAACTAGCTAACAGTTAAACTCGCTCGCATGCTTCATCATCCCTCCTTCCGTACGTTATAGTACATAATATAAGAGGGCTCATAAGGCGGACTGGATGCGCAGGTGCGCAAACAAAGACCACAGGTGGCAATAGGAGCAATTATAATCGCTGCATTCGCATTATGTTATCATATGCACGCAGTAGAAGAAGCAGGAGGAGCAGCAGCAGCTTTGCTGTATTTTTATATTGTGAAACCGGGGGCGCGGGAACTAATGCGATGCGGAGTAAGCATCTGGATGTGCGGTGGTTTGAAAATGGATATCAATGTTACAAAATTTGAATGCAACAAACATAATGATGGAGTGAAGTAGAGTGGAGTGGACAAAACATACAGGTAGAAAAAACGAGGCGTTAATAATGAGGGTGGGCGTATGTGGATGGAGGGACGGACACACGGGCATACGAACGTTCCTGCCTAAGTTTTTGCCTCGGAACAGCAGCGGATATTTCCCTTCTAGCTCCAGGCCCACCTCCTGGGTCCTTGTTGGGGCCAAGGACGAGGAGCGGGTGGAACATACAACGCATGTACCCTCAAGAGAAAGAGTGTGTGTGTGTATGTATGCGTATGTGTATGTCTTTGGTTGAGATTAGGATGAGATCTTTTGCTTGAAGAGATTTCTTGGCTTACTGAAGGATGTGAGTAGGGGCTGCTGGTTGGCAAGTTTGGCGAAAGCAAGGCTAGTATTGGCTTGCAGTGGAGTGAAGGCGCCTTGGCATGCAAACGCGAAAACAAAAACTATGGGACGCACAGCTCGATTTCCAATAATAATAAATAAATAATAATAAATAATGATGATGATGATGTGGTTCAATTGGTCGTCCAAAGAGGAAAAACAAAGACGCGGCAAGGGGGCTCCGTGCAAACCCCATGCTCACCCATTCACTTGCCAGTCTTTGGATTCGATGGAGTGTGTCGGTGATTTAGGGGGTAGATGTTCATCTGTTGGCTATATTGTTGTGTTGTGTACCGGTTATATTTATAAAGTCGGTTGGTGGGTTGTCCTGGTCTCCGCTCGTCAATCCGCAACCGCTGTACGAGGTGGCAGGATTTGGCATTTGTTTGGGATCAAGAGGTAGTTAGAAGACGATTGGGAATAATTGGATATGGATGCGTGTTTCTTGAGGGTACGGCGTCAACTGCTTTTGCGGGGATTCAATGGACGGGGCTCTGGAGAAGGCTTCGAAACTTACGAACCCAGTCACAGGACCATGCGCGAGCACGGCATTACTTCCGCAGGCAGGGCTCTTGCATTAAGGAGCGACTTCGTCGAAATGGCAACTAACGCACACGGTGCTTCCTAAGTTTATGTTGCTGTTTGGGGGGCAGCCACTATTTGCTACCCACCCTTCACCTGCGCCGAGAAATAAAGCATCGCGCGCCACGCCTGAATTAAAGTAATCGGAATGCTTCTTGGAACTCCGGACATCCATCCGTGCAAGCACAATCCGGTTTGACGGTAGAATTGTACCAATCCAGCAAATTCAATATTGATATTATCCGTTGGTGTTTTGTAGCGCCCTGCCTGCGGCACTACACGCACACGTAGTAGATGGAACGCATGGCATACACTGCGTGCTTTGTATTTATGACTATTCTTTACGAGGGTGCGTTTGGGCTTTTTGGTAGCTATGTAAATGTGTAAACGTGTTTGCATTCGCCAGATCACATGAAGCCCGGTGTTCTGCGGCCTTACTCAGGTATGCGCAACGGTAATCACGTTGGCTAATCAATCGTGTCGCTAGAGACATCCGCCCCTTGTGCATACCTGCGGCGTATCTATGTGTTGTATATGGTACCCACGAAGGGTGGTATCAAAAGATACCGGTTGTTGTGCCAGAGCCCGATTAAGTAGAGCCGCCGACTAGGTCGTACTTGAGAGACCGTAAGGCCTCGAACCGGGCGTGACCTTCAGAAGTCACCACTACAACCGGAGATTCAGTGAACCAGGAACCAGATGTTCCACCATTTACCATTCAGGCGGTAAATGGCCCATTCCATACAGGTTATGGAGTAACCGACAGGTTCGGATGTTTCAGGAAATCGGTTAGTATTGGTCGTCGACAGCCGAGACCAAATCCACAAATCGAATGCCAGATGGGAACATGAAACAGTTAATCTGATAATTAAATATATTATATCATAAAATAATAAACAGATAATTATTATACTTAATGAATTACCAAAATGCATTAAGGATACAACAATTGTTCCCCCTCTAGATGCAGCATCCCGATGCATGAAACGAGAGCAGACAGGTTGAGGTAGGACAGCGTCAGAGAGGTCCGTCCATAGACTGTGCCCGCAGCCTAGCTTCATCAAGCAGGGGTTTCATGTCAGGGGTGAAGTTACGTGCCGGTTCCCAGCTATTGTGCTCAGACGAATACCCAGACCACTTAACCAGGTACTCATGTACGTTACGCTTACGCCTGCCCTTGCCAACACGTTGTGCACGGTAATCCAGGATACGTTCGACAGCATACAGGGTCTGCTTACCCGATAACCAGGTAGAGGGATTAGCTTCCGTAACAGGAGGGATGCTATCGTTAGCCTCAGGCAGAGTACCCCGATATGGACGTACGAGAGATACATGAAATGTGGGATGAATGCGTAGGTCAGATGGGAGTTGTAACTCTACAGCCACCGATCCTACCATGCGTACGACAGGATAAGGCCCCACAAAGCGCGGTAATAACTTGTGAGACCCATCAGCCAGGGAACGAAGGTTTTTTGTGCTCAACATAACCAGCTGGCCCTTAGTGAACGTGACGTCCTTTTTGGACTTGTTATAATAGTCCATAGCCCGTTGCTGTGCAGCTTCCAGGCAAGCTTTAGCGTCAGTTAGACGGGACACGAAAGACTTGGCAAACGTTTTTGCAGCTGGGACATTTACGTCCAATTCCCGCCAAACAGGCAAAGCAGGGTTAAAACCGTAATTCAGGAAAAACGGACTATTACCAACGGACTGGTTAGTAGCATTATTAATGGCAAACTCAGCAGCGGTTAGGTAGGTATCCCATGCAGTAGGGGTGCGTCCTGCAAAGTTACGGAGCATATCACCCAGGACACGGTTAACACGCTCTGTTTGCCCATCAGATTGGGGGTGGTAGGCGGTGGACAGGTTCACCCGCATTCCTACCAGAGTCCCCAGGGCGCCCCAAAACTTACTTGCAAATTGAGTGCCGCGGTCAGATACCACGGACTTGGGGACCCCATGCAAACGTACCACATTGTCAAAGAATAGACGGGCCGTTTGCTCAGCTGTGCAGGATGATGTCGTGGGGGCCAGGTGGACCATCTTAGTGAAACGGTCGATCAGGACCAGCACGGCGTCGTATCCTCCCTCAGTTTTGGGCAGCGCAACAATAGAAACACTTTCCCACGGAGCGTCAGGAATAGGAAGAGGTTGGATATGCCCATGTGATTTACCAGACTGGGCCTTATTGCGCTGGCACAGGTCACAACATAGGACATAATTTTCGGTATCCTTAGCCATGCGGGGCCACCAGAATTGACACCGCAAAAGCTCCAGTAACCGCGTGCAGCCAGGATGCCCAGCAAGAGGGCCGTCATGAAAACGTGAGAGAAGTTCACGACGTAATGAATCGTTGTTAGGTACGACAATCTGATGGTGGGATCCTTCCGATCAGATCCATAAGCCATGCTCCTGTACCAAGTGCCCCGTGTTGTTGTGAATTGTGAACCACGGGTTGGCTGCATAAGCCTGTTTCAAGTGCTTGGTAAAATCGGAGGGCATGAAGTTAGGTTTTGCCTGAGACCTACTCCGTGTGCTTACCGCCAGAATGGCTGCATGCAGTGAGGGGTGCCTACTGAGAGCATCAGCTATGTTAAGTGAGCCGCTCAGGTACTCCCAATCAAAGTTAAACCGTGCCAGGTATTCCATCCAGCGGGCCTGGCGTCGGTTAAGGGAGGGCACACCTTGCAGAAACGTAAGGGGTTTGTGATCAGTCTTGAGGGCAAAAGGCCGGCCCTCAAGGCAACATCGCCATTCCTTCAAGGCATGTAGGACCGCCAGAAATTCCTGTTCCCCAGTGGTATAACGGGTTTCAGCCCCCAAAAACTTCTTACTCGTGTATGCAATGGGGCGTCCCTGCTGCAATAGAAATGCCCCCGTCCCATGTATAGATGCATCAGTTATGACCTCTACACGGAACGGCAATGAGTAGTTAGGGAAGTGCAGGATAATATCATCAGAGATAGCACGCTTCAAAGCATCAAAAGGGTCATCATGTGGGGGTCCAGGCCTCAGGTGAAGAGAAGGCTCCCTTACGTGTGAGGTTTGTTAGCGGTGCAGCAATGACTGAGTAGCACTCTATGAACTTACGAAAGTAGTTGGTCAGGCCCAAAAACTTATGCAGTTCCTGAAGGTTGGAGGGCACTGGCCAATCCCGAACAACAGCAGTTTTCCGGGGGTCCATCCGTATGCCACCCTGAGACACTATATGCCCCAGATATTCCACCTGTGGTTGTGCCCAGTGGCACTTAAAACGCTTAGCATACAGCTGCTCACGCCGCAGAACCTCAAAGACCAGGCGGAGGTGTTGTATGTGCTCCTCACGGGTCTTTGAAAACACCAGGATATCGTCCAGATAACAGATGACGAATTTGTCGATGTATGGCCTGAAGATGCGGTCCATGACGGCTTGGAACGTTGCAGGGGCGTTCGTCAGTCCGAAACTAAGGACGGTATATTCAAAATGGCCAAACGGCGTACGGAAAGCCGTTTTAGGGATGTCAGATTCTGCTATACGAATCTGATTATACCCCTGCTGGAGCTCAATAGAGCTAAAGAATGCAGAATCTTTTAGCTTATCCAGCAGATCATCGACACGTGGGAGGGGGTAACGGTTCTTAACTGTTGCGGCCTTTAACCCCCTATAGTCAATGCACATTCTCAGAGTCCCATCCTTCTTTCCCACAAACAGAATAGGGGCGTAGTATGGGGATGTGCTTGGCCGTATCATACCTTTTTTCAGCAGCTCAGTAACCTGTCGTTTGACCTCGTCCAGCTCCAAGGGGCTTAGCCGATACAAGGTATTGTGTGATCCACAGGCCGCATTGGAGGCTTACCAGGGACCTCCTGGAATATATCTGCATATTCCTGTAACAGGGCCTCAAGCTCAGGGTCAGTGGCATCAGCTGGGATAGAAGTTGCATTCAGGTGCAACTTGGGCCGTACTAGTAAAGCATGGGCCCCCTTGCGAATCATGCGAACTGCTGCTTTTCTGCCAACAACTTCAGGTTCAGTGTGCTGACAGATAGCAGTGGTTGCATAATTAAAGCAAGGCGCAGGTGTCATCTGATCTGGTGGCTGTCCGGCAGTAGTAAAGGGTACCTTGCAGACTAGATTCCCCTTGCGCAGGCACAAAGATTTAGACTCATAGTCAAGGACAGCCCCATACTGTGCTAGCGTGGAAGAATCCAAGATATACGTGGCAGCGTCAGTTAGCTCAGGCAACACGTATGGGCGGACATTTTACCTTAAAGGACCTGCAGATAGACGAAGATTAACCTGCCCCAAGATAGCCTGCTTACCCCCATCAGCAAGGGTAACTTCTGACCAGGAGCATGGGCTAGGTTTCAGGCCAAGCTGCGTAACCACTGATGCCGAAATGAAATCATCACTGGCTCCAGAGTCGGCTAGGGTGGTGAACGTACGACCTGCCGTACTTACGGTGATCAGAGGTACGCCAGCACCTATCAGGGCAGCAGCTTTAGGCAAGCAGAGAACTGAAATACAGGGTTCAGTCTCAGGCAAGCCCTCCTGAACCGGTTTAGGAGCAGCAAACCAGACGTCAACAGAGTATGGGCTTCCAGGGAGCTGAACGACCTCACCTGCCATATCAAGGCTATGGAAAAGAGCCGTCCCTGGATTAAACCTTAAGACCCGTTGCATTCCCGACAGAAAAGAAGGGTTGCGTCGGGACACATACTCAGGCAGCAAGATGCATGCTGAGGTATCAGGGTGTTGACGTTTGCATGCCCTAAAGTGAGCTAATTGCTTCTGTAGCTCGCAGAGTGAAGAGGGAGTGAACAAGATAGTATGCCCACCCAAGTTAGCAGAGGATAGGGGGCGACCTTGAGGCTCAAACAGATTACAAAAGCCATCAAAGCCGGCACGGACAGTTCGTGCATCAAAAGAAAAACGTCTCCCTATCACCTGCTCCACTTGGTTTAAAACAGAGGGCAAAAGAGCCCGTACTGCACGGCACTTTGCTACCATCTGGCCCACAGCAAAGACCTCAGGTGGTGATCCCTCTATACCAGCCTGGGCAAGTTCCTAGTGGTCCTTACCCTTATTTTTCTCCGCCCCCAGCATTGGGCAGGAGTCGACCCTATGTTGGTCGGAACCGCAACGGAGGCACATCCCATGTTGTTTACGAAAATGGAACTCCCGTCTCGTACATTTGAATGTGGTTAGATACTTCGCCAGGTTCTGCTTAGGCCCCTTCTTCTGCACGTGGCCCCCTTTTGGGGCCAAGTGCCTCCCCTGCTGTCCGCCGCCCCTCTTAGACTTACAGGCGCCCTTAACCTGCCGCGGCTGATCCTCGTGCCCGGTGATGCCTGGACGAACGGATGCAGCCCGGGGTTTTTTGGTCAGGGGCGCCGGGGTCTCCTCGTCAGGGTCGTCGCAGGCCATGTCCTGTACCGACAGCATGTTCATTTTGGGACGGGCCAGTTTGTCAGATTCCCGTCGGGCCAGTAACCTAAGTTCAGCTCCCAGGGAGAACTGAACCAAGTCTGTATATGACTTAAAGGTTTTACCTGTTGTGCTACGGTTCATTTCCCGCCGACGCGTAGGTCGACGCGATCCTACGAGGCGAAGTGCTTTTGCTATGAACGCATTGCATATGAATGAATCTGCATGATATAAATGTATTCGTGTACATTTATATATGCATTTGGCATGTTGTCATTTTCCATCGCGACATCGCATCATGGCAAATCCGCCTAGCATGCATGAATAACCGAAGCATTGAAGTGCGCATTATGCTCGTGCTATGAAACGATAAATAATATTATCTGATATAATATTACTTCATTAAAGCACACGTTGAGAGCGCCGCACTTGTCGCGATGCATGCCCTGCAACCGGATATCGTTATCCGGACCCTTGCATCATGCGAATGCCGGAAAGGCTTATACGATTGTTATACGTAGACATCGCCTAGACGCAGTAGGGTTGTCACATCTAGGATCGGCCTCCTGATGTGAATCGTACGGCATTGCGATGCTGCGAGTATAACAGATGCGAGGACGGCTAAGCTAGACAAGACATTCGATACCGGAGAACACTCGTGTGTTCTATATCACTATTTCTATACACTATTCTACTTAGCCCGAGCTAAGCCTGAACTTCGCTAATCACCGCCGCGTGATGATTGCTTGCTTCCGGCGCTGACGGCGATTTCGTCCATTGCATCATTCTGACCCGTAAGACTGTAAGTTATATCTCTCTTCGTCTTGAAGTCTTCCGCTGTCTCTGTTTGCTCTCGCTTGCCTTGCTGTACTTGCAAGTGCTCGCGCATCGGTGTCGATAGTCTCCAGACGTGCAGATACTCATGAGCAAACGCGAACGAGAGGTACAACAATTTGGTATCGAGACAGGTTCGTTGCCTAACTGTCTCTCTTTGTCTAATCGGAAGTAGGTTCTTTCTATGGCGAGTTCCAGCGACGAACCACGAGGACCGCTAGATACTTTTGCCGAAGACTTAGGCCGCGCCGTTTTGGACGCCGCCGCTTCCGGTTTGTAATTGTTTAATTGCTTTTGCTTAGATTGCTGCACTTGTTGTGTAAGTGTACGCTCTGAGTCGCAGGTAATCTCAGTGCACCGGCATTGCTTGCCGCGGCGACTGAGACCGGCGTTCGTCCGGACCAGTTGGCGACTCTCATTGCTCAAACTACGGAGATCAGGACTCAGCTGGGCAATTACTTGCTGAGTTTGCTGAATCTTCTCAAGAGTACTGTCGGTAGGCTCACCGAATCGCTTTGTACTCTTGCCTTTGCGATAGAAGTCGGCTTCTATTACGCAAAACTAGGGTATCGTTTCGTGCTCCATGTCCGCGGAACACGACGATACGCCGCACACTAGCCTAGCTAGCCAACCCGATTTCGTTGTAGCTGCTAGAGCGCCGGATAGAGGTCTTGAGACTGTTGGCGCGCGAGCCACTCAAGATCCCCTTTTCCTTCAGACCCCTGCTCACTTAATTGTGCTGCATTCAGCAGTGAATACGAATATGGACAACACTGCTGGACCAAGGGTTCTGCCATTACCTCAAGCTCGAGGGCATGATGACATCCCTGAGGTGATGAGATTGTCGATTCCCGTTCCTAGGCTCAATATTTCGCTGACCGACAAGACACCAGGGCATAGCATAGCCGATGCAACTCGTGCGTGCGTGCGTGACGCTAAAAAGTACCTCCAAGCTGTTCATGGTGGCGATAATGACGGTATCAGGTGTCTCTTCGTTGGTAACACCCTCGAGGGCGCAGCGAAGGACTGGTATCGAAATTGGACCAACGCCCGGGGCAGCTATACTTTTGACGAGTTAGTCGCCGCTTTGCTTGCACGATTCGCTACTGAGGTTCAAGCACGCGATGTGGAAGCTCGTAACGTTTTGGCAGCGGGTAGCTACCACATGCGTCGGGATGAAAATGTACCTGCGTACCAGTCACGCTTCGAAGCACTTGTGACTCCCATTGCTGACCTCACCGAATCTGAGCGTGTCTTTTGGTTTAGGCGAGGCCTAACGAAACTTTTGGCTAAATGGTGCGCCACTGACTTGGTTGGAGCGCAGATTAAGTCGTATGACGCGTTGGTCGCTTTTGCTAAGGGCGCGGAGATACGACTTCTTGCCGGCGAGGAAGAAGTCAAGTCTGCCCCTCGTGCAAATGCCGTGCAAGTGCAGGATCCGCTTGGGGAAGCTGTAGCTCTCGACCAGGACCTCGGCGCGACCCGCCCCACGCCTACTGCCGCGACGCGACGCAGCAACGGGCAACGCAAGGCGCGCGGGGGCGCTAGCTCGGGTGTCCGTGGTACAGGAGGAGCAGGTCCGAGCTCGGACCCAGCTAGGAACAGGAAGCGTGGTGGTGCGCCGTCGTCGGCAGCCGCACAGCGTTCCGACCCCAACGCGAAGCGTACTCGTACGGACGACACATTTATGCCAAAATGGAATTGCAATCGTTCCGAATTCGAGCGTCGGAAATTGGCCAATGTTTGTCTACGGTGTGCGGAGAATCATTCCACGAAGGATTGCCCTCTAATGCCGCCGTTTGTACCTCAGCCGAAATAGGGGCTTGCCCGGGTTCCTGCGGAGGGGGCACCACCTGGGATTTCTGAACTAACGCGTGGTCGGTGGTCATCCTTACGGCCAGCCGTTAAGGCATTGTTGCCTTGTGTACTTGGACACATCGAGCGAGTCATTGCGCGACGCATCACGCTTGACGGACGCACGGGACTTCTCTGCTTCGACCCGTTGTGTAATTTGTTTACACCTCGCCGTCCCCTGTCGTCTATCGATCTGTCTAACCACGTGGTTTTGTTCATCCCCTCGTCTCTGCGTGAGATGTCGGAACAGTTGGCCATGTACAGGAGGTGTAGGCATCAATATCCAGACACTGCCGCATGTGTTTTACTCCCCGCTTTCTGTCGGCGCAAGGCAGAGGCATCGTTAAGGGGTATGCGGCATGTCCACCGGTTCGAGCCGGGCACCGTTTTGTTTAATGGTGTGGATCGGGAGGGTACGCTGGCTCCGTGGCCACACCTATCCTACTCGGTTGACGTTTGGTACGAAGCTCCTGATGGGGGTGCCGTTGGTTACGGACCCGCCTTAAGTGCACTGACGTTGTCTGCTGGGCAGTCGCTCGTAGATAACCGTGTCCCTGTGGTTCAGATCGGTTTGAATGGCCGTACTCTGAAGGCACTTGTTGACACCGGTGCCAGCGACGACTTCATCTCTGTCGCAGAGGTGAATGCGCTGGGGTTGTCCCCAGAGTCGTCTGATTGTCCACAGGTTACCCTTGCTGACGGGGGTAAGCATCCCGTCGTGGGCAGGATTACCCTTAGCCTATCGTTAGGCCCTTTGCGTGTTGTGACCCGGCCGTACGTGCTGCAGGGCTTAGCAGAGACTGCACCGTACATAATGGGGTCGTCGACATTACGACAGTACCGCGCGCGCATCGACATGGAGACCGCAACCCTGCATATGTGCAAGGGTACTCTGTCGATTAAGGTACCTTTCCTGTCGTTCGAATATGTCACACCAAAGGAGGGCGAAACTGAGGCGGTGCCTATGGTTAATTTTGCTGTGACCGCAATGGCCGCGCGAATCGAACCAGAGCTAGTCGGGCGTAAGGAGGCCGTCCGTTTGTTACGGAAGGGTGCCCACGGACTGCTTTTAAGGCCGCGGGTGAGCTGTTGTGTCACCACCGCGCAGATTTCTGTGGATCCTGAGGTTGAGGCTCTACTGTCGCAGTATGAGGACGTCTTTAAAGATATCCCTGGCCTACCACCTATGCGTCCTGTTGATCACACAATCCCTCTCATGCCTGGAGCGCAGCCTACAGCCCGGCCAATGTACAGGTTGAGTCCATTGGAGCTGGATGAGGTGAAGCGCCAGGTGACGGATTTGCTCGCGAAGGGTATGATACGCCCCAGCACATCCCCGTATTCTGCACCGATTTTGTTTGTCGGTAAGAAGGATGGGACCTTGCGCATGTGCATCGATTACCGGGGGTTAAATGCGAATACGGTGAAAAATCGCTACCCTTTGCCTCGCGTCGACGACCTGTTGGATAAGCTGAAGGGCTCGGCTTATTTTTCCTCAATTGACTTACAACAGGGCTACAATCAGATTCGCATCGCTGCCTCTGATATCCCGAAAACCGCTTTTCGGACGCCCTTCGGTCACTTTGAGTATACGGTCCTATCATTTGGTTTGACTAATGCCCCTGCGACGTTTCAGGCGGTTATGGACCGAATGTTTAGGCCGTTTATCGACAGGTTCGTTGTTTGCTACCTGGATGACATCTTGGTATATTCTAAGACGCGCGAGGAGCACTTGGAGCATCTTCGGCTCGTGCTCGACGTTATGAGGCGGGAGCAATTGTTTGCTAAACGCGCCAAATGCTTTTGGGCGCAGCCTCAGGTGGAATATTTGGGTCACATTGTGTCGGCCACCGGTGTGAAGATGGACCCGCGGAAGGTCGCCGTGGTTCGCGATTGGCCCGCGCCTCAGAACCTCACGGAGCTGCGTAAGTTCCTTGGCTTGACCAATTATTTCCGGAAGTTCATTGAAAAATATTCCATCATTGCGGCCCCGCTTACTAACTTAACTCGCAAAGGCGTTTTCGTTTCGCTCGAGTCGTGGACGTCGCAATGCCAGCGGGCATTCGAAGAGCTCAAACGAATCGTTGCCGAAGATGTCACTCTTGCATTCCCTGATTACTCGTTGCCATTTCGTGTTGAGGTAGTGTCTGATGCCTCAATATTTGGAAGCGGCGCTGTATTGTTACAGGAAGGGCGACCGATCGCCTTCACGAGTAAGAAGTTTTCTGGTGCGGAGATTCGCTACACCACCGGGGAACAAGAGCTTCTGGCGGTGCTGCATGCTTTAAAGGAATGGCGCTGTTACCTCGAGGGACGCCCGTTTACTTTAAAGACTGACCATAAGCCCCTAACGTTTTTGCAAAGCGTTCCAACGTTGAACCGCCGTCAAGCTAGGTGGATGGAATATCTAGCTAGGTTCAACTGCACCTGGGAGTATATTTCTGGTAAATTGAATATTGCCGATGCTCTCAGTCGACATCCGTCGCTACACGCTGCAATTTTAGCAGCACCCGTCGTGCGGCCGCGTAGCGAGGAGGTTCCGATCGCGACGGACCTCGCGGAGCGGTTGAAGGTTGCCTACAGCGCAGACGCCTGGTTCGCGGACCCGACTAATGTAGAAAACCTTCGCAAGCAGAATGGCCTTTGGCTACGGACGGAGGGTGCAGCTACGCAAATCGTCGTTCCGAACGACGACGCGCTACGCTACGACATTCTTGCGCGGTTCCACGAGGACCCGTTAGCAGGACACCCTGGTAGCAAGCGATTGATCGACTTGGTGCAACGTTCCTTTTGGTGGCCTCGTTTGGCTAAGGATGCGGCGAACTTCGTCCAGACATGCAGTCTGTGCCAGCGCAATAAGGCTTTGTCCGGTAAGGGCCATGGGTTGTTGCAACCGTTGCCTGTCCCGGATGCGCCTTGGGAAAGTGTTTCCATGGACTTCGTAGTCGCGCTGCCCAAAACTGAGGGGGGATATGATGCGGTGTTCGTAATGGTCGATCGTCTGACTAAGATGGTTCACCTAGCACCATGCACATCATCCTGCACGGCTGAGCAAACTGCACGTTTGTTTTTCGATAATGTGGTTCGGTTACACGGGGTTCCCAAAAATGTGATCTCGGACCGCGGTGGACAATTCACGTCTAAGTTTTGGGAAGCGCTCTGCAAACTAGTTGGCATGCGTGTCAACCTGAGCACAGCGTACCACCCGCAGACTGATGGTCAAACCGAACGCACAAACCGCACGTTGGGTGATATGTTGCGCAATTATGCTGGTCGCACACCACTCGTTTGGGATACGTATTTGACTGCGGCAGAATTCGCGCTTAACAACACTGTTAACCGCTCTACAGGCAAAAGTCCGTTCTTTCTTAACTACGGATTTCATCCCGCGCTACCCGTGTGGCGTGAGTTGGAAGTGAACGTGCCTGCTGCTAAACGTTTTGCCAAGTCTTTTATGTCCCGAATCACAGACGCGAAGTCGTGTTTGGACGCGGCGCAGCAACGAACGACGGAATACTATAACAAATCTAAGCAGGATGTGACGTTTTCGGAAGGGCAACTCGTGTTGCTAAGCACCAAGAACTTGCGTTCCTTGGCCGACGGATCCCGAAAACTCTTACCCCGCTGGATTGGTCCGTATCCTGTCGTGCGCATGGTTGGGAATGTGGCTGTGGAGCTTGCATTGCCCACTGATATGACCATTCACCCCACGTTTCACGTATCGCTTGTTCGTCCGTATCGTAGTACGGAACCCGTCCCTGAGCCTGCTAACGCCCCCGCAGTGATCGAACCAGTTCCCGAGACCTGGATCACTGGTAAACAGAAGTTTTACGATGTGGAGCGGGTGTTAGATTATCGCGCGCGTCGTGTGGGCCGACACCGACGTAAGCGAACAGTACACGAGTACTTGGTTAAGTGGACAGGGTATACCGACGAGCACAACTCATGGGAACCGGCACGCAACTTCTCACAGGACATGAAACCCCTGCTCGAAGAAGCCCGCAAACGTGCCACACAAGCCCAATGACCCCTGCAGTCGATGCTGTATGATGCAGCGAGGACGCTGCATACGGGAGGGGGGATAATTGTTGTGCTACGGTTCATTTCCCGCCGACGCGTAGGTCGACGCGATCCTACGAGGCGAAGTGCTTTTGCTATGAACGCATTGCATATGAATGAATCTGCATGATATAAATGTATTCGTGTACATTTATATATGCATTTGGCATGTTGTCATTTTCCATCGCGACATCGCATCATGGCAAATCCGCCTAGCATGCATGAATAACCGAAGCATTGAAGTGCGCATTATGCTCGTGCTATGAAACGATAAATAATATTATCTGATATAATATTACTTCATTAAAGCACACGTTGAGAGCGCCGCACTTGTCGCGATGCATGCCCTGCAACCGGATATCGTTATCCGGACCCTTGCATCATGCGAATGCCGGAAAGACTTATATGATTGTTATACGTAGACATCGCCTAGACGCAGTAGGGTTGTCACATCTAGGATCGGCCTCCTGATGTGAATCGTACGGCATTGCGATGCTGCGAGTATAACAGATGCGAGGACGGCTAAGCTAGACAAGACATTCGATACCGGAGAACACTCGTGTGTTCTATATCACTATTTCTATACACTATTCTACTTAGCCCGAGCTAAGCCTGAACTTCGCTAATCACCGCCGCGTGATGATTGCTTGCTTCCGGCGCTGACGGCGATTTCGTCCATTGCATCATTCTGACCCGTAAGACTGTAAGTTATATCTCTCTTCGTCTTGAAGTCTTCCGCTGTCTCTGTTTGCTCTCGCTTGCCTTGCTGTACTTGCAAGTGCTCGCGCATCGGTGTCGATAGTCTCCAGACGTGCAGATACTCATGAGCAAACGCGAACGAGAGGTACAACATTACCCGACAGGTCAGTTGCACAGTCCCCACTAAGGTCGGATGAGAGGCCCTGCTGAAACCAAAACACACGCTCACTATCAGACAGGTCCGCAATGGGCGTGACAAGAGCCTCAAAGCGGCTCTGATAGGCAGAGACAGTTTCTCCAGGGCGCATGCGGTATTTGCCAGCATTTAATTTCAGGCGTGCCTCAGTGTCACGTGACTGGACCTGGGGTGCAAAACGGACAAGCAGTGCTTCTAGCAGTTCCTCAGATGTATAGGAATCCCTTGCGTTAGTCCATTGATCGTGCCATAATCTTGCCGCGCCTTCAAAGGCAGTGGCCAAGAAAAGACAGCGCGTAGAGTCCTGTTGACCCCCACGGGCTGTGGCAAAGTAGTTCCTAACATTACGGACAAAGGCCCGTGTTAGAGGCGCAGCAACTCGTCCTAAATCAGAGAGCTTAACATCCATAGGGATATTCAGCTTAGGCACTGCGATCGCTATTTTTATCACCACGTCCTCATGTCCAGTATGAGGAGGCCCAGGTGGCCTGGAAGAGGTGCCCGCAACAGCAGCACAAGTTGTTGCGGCAGCAGCGGGAGCCATCCCAGGAATATCCACGGCACCAGGTGTCAAATGGTTTGACACTACAGCAGGGCCATGAACATAAAAAGGGGATGGGGCATAAATAGGTGATGTAGGTGCCTCAGGGGATGCTGTGCCGCCTTGCCTGGGAATAGGTGAAGGCTGGTTCGGAAGGTCGATACCACCTGCCACAGCAGCATTTGGTGGCTGTGTCAACCTAGAGAGCCATTCCCACCTATTCGCTTGGCTAGCATTAGCAGCAATCCGGCCAACAAACTGAAAGGTGTTGGCAGCAAGAGCCGAGACAGCATTCGCTAAGTTCGAGGCTTGCATATTGTATGCCTGAAAGCCTAACAGATCGAACTGCGAGTGACTGTTCTGGCGAAAGGCAAAGCAAAGGCAAGGACCAGGGCCTACCCAACGCTTGGATGCCTTCGATGAACTTCAAAATTTTTGAAGTCCGCGCGTGAAGTTGATTTGCGATGGATCGGAGTGACTGGGCAGAAGTGCCGCTCCGACGGGTCTGAGGTGTTGACACGGTGGTAGCCGCAGCGAAAATGGCGGCGCTCAGCTCCTCAGGCAATGTCTCCATGTCCAGAGGGATGTCCGCAGGAGAAAGATCATGGTCGATGTCCATTCATAAAAGGGCAGCTTGAGTGGTTTGAGCGCGTTGCGCGGTTAGAGTGGCTTGAGCAGTTACCACAGAAAGACTTGAGAAGGCTTGAACGATTTCAGCGGAAGACTTGACGAGACGTCCCAGGGAGAAACAGTCTCGATACCAGCTTGTTGTATATGGTACCCACGAAGGGTGGTATCAAAAGATACCGGTTGTTGTGCCAGAGCCCGATTAAGTAGAGCCGCCGACTAGGTCGTACTTGAGAGACCGTAAGGCCTCGAACCGGGCGTGACCTTCAGAAGTCACCACTACAACCGGAGATTCAGTGAACCAGGAACCAGATGTTCCACTATTTACCATTCAGGCGGTAAATGGCCCATTCCATACAGGTTATGGAGTAACCGACAGGTTCGGATGTTTCAGGAAATCGGTTAGTATTGGTCGTCGACAGCCGAGACCAAATCCACAAATCGAATGCCAGATGGGAACATGAAACAGTTAATCTGATAATTAAATATATTATATCATAAAATAATAAACAGATAATTATTATACTTAATGAATTACCAAAATGCATTAAGGATACAACACTATGCGACACGCCGCCCAACCGACTTGGGTCGCTTTGAGAAAGCGCAGCCCAAGGGCTTTTCGTTCGCTTACCTCGCCAACGAGGCAAGCGAACATCGTTTCACATACACAGGGTGCAGATGGCACGGGGAAGTGAGCCCCCTCACAATTTATGGGCCCTACATGAGACGGGGATATGTAGCACATGAAGGCGGTGCCCGACATTCGTTTTTGGCGTCCGTTGGAGAAGGGGCTCAAAATGCTTTGGCCGCTTTAATCTAGTTGGTATGTTGTGAGGGCCCATACTCACCCCAACAAAGACAAACTGTGTGCGCCTGAAGGCTCCTTAAAGATTTTCCGTCCTCATGCGCAATGCTGCTGGGGTCGGCGAACCATAGGCTCGTTGACCAGGGGTGAGGTCGACCCCTGGCGTTGACGTTGATAACAACATGCTTTCGCTGATCCACTGCTGCAGCATTATTATGAGCAACTTAACATTTTTATATATACTACAACACCGCCTGGGCGCCAGCAGGCAACTTCCATCGATGTATGCACCGTCATAACGCGTCTTTTCATTTGTGGTCGATGTACCATTTGCCCTAAAGCAAAGCAAAGGGTTCGCGAGGTGAAAACAAATCAGAAATCTTCATTATTATCAAGATACTACAGTGGTCGCAAAGTCCATATGCGTTTCGTGTGTGCGGAATGTGAAATCCAAGGATGGGTTGTCGAAGGAAGAGGGGGGAGGCAGACATTATTCGGATTGGAATATGACCGATTACCGAAAGTATTGGACCATCCTGGCCCTCTGCTATGTCCATTCAGCCGTTTTCTCCACACGTTGGTTTTCTGTATGTTAACCTTGCAACACATGCCCATGTGATGCCACCATGCATACCTAGAGTACATTTTTTAACAACCTCAACAGGCAGATGGACAAGAAAATAGATATACGCCCGGGCTGACAAATAGGCAGCCGCCAGAGCAGGCAGCGGATTGTCGCGGGCCAGGATGACAGCAGGCACCGCACGGGTGTTTACTATAAGCTATGTGCGTGCCATCGATCGCCTCCTGCAGCCACCCATGGTCACAAACAAAAGAGTAATGCCGACTTGCTGAGGTTTGACCGTTGCAAACGTGAGCAGCAGGTTAGATGCAAGAACAAATTGATCGATGGATTTGGCTCAGGTTGGGTTCATCAGACTCGGGCAGCATGGACGGGCAGCCAATATCCCTCACACGCTCCTGGTCAGATGTAATATTATACTATATGCGTGTAACCTCAACAGACATCTATACAGAGAAGTGCGCCAGAGTTCGTGACGTTGTGAGGGGCGCACGCATGTGTGCCACTAAAAACGCGCACAACTAACGTGGCCCAAGTCACGGTTATTCTGCATTGGCACTTGACTGCCCTGTTGACAAGGTCAGCACAAGCATATGTTATATGTATGGATTCATAGGATGCGCCTCAGCCTGCGCTTCATCCACCTGTTTTAAAGCGCCTAAAAACAGCTAGGACAGACATTCAATGTCTCCACTCCACTTGGAATTTACGGCGTGTTTGGATGCCGCCAATTACTGCAGCGCGCATGTCTCGAGTCTCTAGTTAACCAAAATCGGGCACACCCTGCACCTGGCCTCCAACAAGCTCCATCTCGCGCAAACCAACCCCAAAAAATCGATGAAGCAAGAAAAGTAGGTAGGGTCCAGTTCTTCAAATATTGCTTGTACTGCACTGTTACTGTCCTACCTACCGGGAGGAAGAAGCCGTCATCACCAATCGCCAACCGACACTGGGAGAGAGAAGCAATGCGCAAACTCCAGGCAGGGATACCCTTGGGGTTGCCGTACGCCGTACACACCTCTTAGCTGATCAGGGGAATCGATACGGTGCACGCACGACTGTGCGTGGCAAACAAGTAAGAAGATTGCAAAATAAGGTAGTCAGGCCAGCGAAATGGAAGCACATATCCATGGCCAGGGCGGCTGCTCATTTTGTGACAAGATTGGCCTAAAATTGCCTTTCATCCGACCCTTTCGAGGACAGAAGCCGATCAATGGCCGTCGCCTAAACTTCTCTGGCGCCAGGTGACGGTCGAGAGAGTGAGCCACGCCGTGTCACGAACTCCTGATGCTCCGGGACCAGGCACAGGGTAAGGAGGTCATTTCGTACCCATTTGAGCACTCGTTCGAACATCATTCTCCGGCCCGAACAGGTCACTTAAACTGCCCTTGTTACGATTTTCACTTCGATGATAATTGAAAATGGATTCCAACGCCCTGCCCTCCAATTGGGCACGCACGTCGTCGCAAATCCCATCGCCATCACCGCGACTACTCTTTATTAACTTCCTTCAATAGTAACCTCCTTACAACAACCCTCATCACCATTCTGATATCAAAAACCACTGTCGCCCTTGCGTATCGATAATATATTAAGCCAGCTCTGGCGTTGTTCGGGCCCTACTTCAACTTTGTCCGAGATCACGTCACGTCACGGCTACGAAAGGCGCTCACTCGTCAGGACATCCTTTCCTTACCCCGCGCCGCGCCTGGACATTACCTTCCTTAAATAACAACACCACTGCTTAAAAGGGCCGACCGACCGCCACTGGTTATAGCGGCCCAAACGTTCACGTCCGTAAGCTAGTTAAAGCCCATGTCACGGCTTAATAGTGAAAATCGTACCAAATCTATGCCACCGACACACCTGCCAACCAGATAAAGATGTAATTAGTCATGTATGTACGGTCCCTCTTTGGGGCCACTAATAACCAATTAGAAAACCGAACGCAACCCCACGAGCCCTGTGGGTCTCTTGGCGAACGCCTGCTCCCTGTCACGCGTCATGGCCTCCTCGTCCAGGCTCGAGCAGCTGGTTCGTAGACCCCATGAAAGATTTTCATCTTGTGTTTCCTTAGCAGGGCCCAGCGTATACGACTAGTAAACTGTTCTGATTAGGACAGTTAGCGGCTCTCCGTTGAGATGCAAAAGCCAATATGTGTCAGGCATAAATACCGGGGAAGGCGCGTGGCGCGTCGGCACTCACGTTCCCCCTATAAACACAAGTACCCTTCCCCCACCTGGGGGAGAGCTTTCGTGAACTTCCCTGCAGCACCATTGGGACAGTGCAGCATAGGGTATAGCTGACCTTTGCTGGGGTGTCAGGCCACCTAGTTTGGTAAGTCGCAGAGACACAGGCGAATACGCAAAGAAAGAGAGACAAACAGGGTATGGCGGTGCACACACAGCCACACAGAGACACACCGCGTACTGGGAAGTGCCCATGGGGGCGCTCAGAACCACGGAGAGCCCGTCCATGCCCTGCACCGCGCGCTAAGACAATCTGAAATCAAAAGCGCGGGCCTCGCAATGGTGCATCACCACCACCATCACCATCAGCGGACCATACCCACGTCATCACCGGCATGCAGTAACATAATCCATGCGCATGACTTAGGCGAAACGTACTCTTCAGAAACAGGAAAAAGAAGAGAAGCATTAGAGTACCATCGTTCGCATGCAAGCAAATTCGCATTTTCAGCGAGAACTCCGCGTCCAGATAAGGTCGGAGCCAGACTGCGAGAACCGCATCTAACATTTGACAAGCTAATATCGCACGTCGCCGACACCATCACCACAAAACCTGATGTAAATCGAGTGCACATACAGTAGCGCTCTTGTCTTGTCTTATACCTGCGCTGGATATCGAGCTGTCTCCGCAGCTACAGGCAGATAGGCCAGCAGCTCAGGGGATGCTTAAAGATATGTCTCGATAATAAAGCTCCCATATAACGGAGACCGCGACTTGCTGATGCTGGGTCCATAAGTTCGAGCGAACAACATGCGCTTTTAAAAGAACACAAACGCGTTCCTTATAAAGCAAAGTGAGAAGCAATCACCGAGTACCGAAAAGACGACAAAAGGACCCCTACGGAACCATATGGCCATAAAGATAAAGCGACAGGGTCTCACTTCAGAATGCCCCTTCACGGTACACTCCCTCGCCCCGCGCTCGGTCCATGCATAAGAGCAGTTCTTCCTGCTTGGTCCTTGGAATGCCGAACAACTTTAAGAGTTCATATGTGCACATGTCTTCCCGCGCCTCACTGCTCCCCAGGCACTCTCGCAGCGGGGCAGATTTTCCATGATATGTATAAGGGCGCGATCTTTTGGCAAAAGGCAGAACAGTGGAGGTATACACAGACTGCGCCATCCAGGCGCTTCCTTGCTCTTGTTACGTTTCTTCGTCCCTCTTTCTCCGTCATACGTGTGAGGCCAATATGTTTGAACCAATCGAAGCGCTAAATTGTAGCTGCTGCGCCGCATCAGCATCACGAAAGCAAAAAAGCAACTTTATTCATCGCCATGTCCGCAGCGCAGGTACTATTTTTCGAGCCCCGGTCCGAGCAACTACAGCACCCCAATCACCAGAAGCCCATGCACCAAATATGGCTGTCCATTGGGACCAAGCAGAGTGCTTCAGGCCGTAGCAGGATATACCCCTGCAGAGAACGCCAACCTAACCTATCGCCAGTCCATGTAGCTCTTTATCTTCCTGCAAATGCACTTTTTCACACAGGAGGCGGAAAAAGCCGCCTGATACATCCTGACACGACCCCACCCCACGCCCGTGGCGCATACCAGGGGACAAAGTATGCGCGGACTGCACTGCGTGTTCCCCCCCCCTAGCGCTACTTTTGAAAATTTCGGTAGTTCGAAACAAAGCACCACCTCGACAATCCTACAGAAAGGTACGCAAACATCTCCTGTTAGGAGCGACCAGTCAACCCAGGCACCCCGGATTGCGAGGGCCGTGCAAGGAAATGCACATTTAGGGTTTACGTCCGCACGTATGACGTCATCAATGTGCACACCCATGACACAATCCCCGCATGACTCCCTCGGGAACCCAATCACGTGCGGCTGCAGAGACACGTGAAAGTCCCACAGTGGCAGAAGCTGCTGCCGCCATAAGGCTGTTGCAATTGCTGCAGCTTGTCGTTACTGGTGTAGGTTTTGTCCGCCGCGCCTACCTCGATGATGCTCTTCCGCCGCTAACAAAGCACGCTCTGAACCGGCAGCTGCTTCTGCAAGCGCCTCCATCACCCAGGCGTGCTCCAGTAGCTGGTGAACCGTGGGTCGGTCCGCCGGGTCCAGCTGCAGGCAGTCGCGCACGAAGGCCCTGGCGGCCTGGCTGATGCCCGCAGGGAAGGCCAGCGCCGCCCCCGCTGAGCCCTGGGCGCCGGCTTTCCTGGCCGGGGGTCCGCCAGGGAAAGGGGTGAAACCCACCAGCAGCTCGTACATGAGCGCCCCGAGGGACCACACGTCCACCGCCGCCGTGTAGGAGAGCTCCAAGTTGTCCTTGTTGTCTTCAGGGAGCTGTTTCAGAGGGCAATTGCTGACTTCCTGCACGAGCAAAAGATTGTATATTTATTTATTTATTCCACTGGCGGCACTTCAGTACGATAGCAGTACATTGGCGCCGTACAGTGGCGCCATCAGAGACCTATAATCGATGCAAATACATCACATACACATATGTACATGGTAACACACTTTATATGATCAGATAAATAGATATTGGATAAAAAGTGGGTTTTATAAAAAGGTGGAGATGGAAACATATGATTCTGTTGGCAGAAGCGAGTAAACCGCTTCACGAGCCCCTTTCCTGCATCAGCCCCGCGCCATCCCCCATCCAGCTGGGCACTTACAGGCGCCATGTACTCCCGGGACCCCGTCCGGGTCACCGCGCGCTCCTCCCGCAGACAGACGGATACACCGAAGTCGCACAACTTGAGCTTCCAGTTCTCAGTGAACAGAAGGTTGTCCTGTTCCAGGATGAGGAAACGGGGAAATGCGGAAAACATTTTGTACAGTGAGACTACAGAGCACGTGGGTCGGGATGATCCGATGCCGTGAGATTGGGTGGCAGTACTCTGGCGATGGCAGTGGACGGGGACGCAGCCCATGCGCGCCGGTCGCTAATTCAGCACACCAAATAACGCGCGTTGCAAAGTACGAACATACATTTGCCGTCCCCTCACCCTTCCCTTCCCCTTTCCTTTTCGTCCCCCCTTTTCTCCCCCCCCCCCCAAGTCCCGGTATGCTGATCAATCACCACTGGTGCCTCCAAACTTTGCTCACCGGCTTGATGTCCCGATGGACAATGCCCCGCTCGTGCAGGTGGTTCAGCACCCCCAGCAGGGGCATCAGCACCAGGTGCATCGCCTGAAACTCACTCATGCGACCCCCCAGCTTGCGACGGACACGGCACGCAGATCCACCGCCCGCGTACTCAAGCACCATGACCAGGCTATTCTCCTCCTGCGCCAAGGTAGTAAATGGGAAACGCAGGGCGCCGGGTGAACGTTAGTTTGGAGGATGAGTTTACTGGTGCGGGTACATTTAGGCTGTATAGGTATTCCCATCCAACCGGCCCTGTACCCAATTTAAATGGAGCACCTTAACCGGAGCTATATTTCGGCAATAACTTACTTTGAATGCCGCCAATAGCTGCACGACTCCCTCATGTTTAAGTTGCCGGTGGATGTCCAGTTCTCGGAGCACCTGGTACACCAGGAAGTCCGACAATCCAGCCAGGTTGTAGGCCTTCAGCACCACCTCGCCACCAGACCTGCGACATGTCGCCTGCAAGTGCAATAAGTGGCAATGCAGCGTGGGCACAGAAGCGATTACACCACATCACGTATGGTAGACACAGATCAACACGATCGAGCTTCACCGCAGACCAACAACCTTATTGCATAAATATATATTCCTAATTTCCTAATATATAGTTTACTCACAAATCATGGAACGATACTTCTACAAACGTTACTGTAAACCGAGGTATGCAATAAAAGGGCAAAGCCAAGCTCTATGTATTGATAATGGCTTCAGTTACATGAAATATGACAACATATATATATATATATATATGTTTGTGTGTGTGTGTGTTCGTATACGGACCCCGCATAAGATCACTGTTGAACGTTGAAATATTTCAGACTCCCGAATTGTTTATCCTACCCTGTAAACACTGCTTGCGTAGCCCCGATGCAGATGATGGGTGATCCGGTATGACCGCGTGCTCCAGTTGTCGTTGGGAGGCAGCATTGGCTTCGGCACGTCCGCGTTGACGAACAGCAGCAGGTCGCCCACGTCGGTGATGTTAAACCCCAAACCTCCTCCATGGAGCAACACCACCACTGCATTTAACCCTGCCAACTGCCTTTCCTGCCTCTGCTGGTGCGACAAGTGTTGGTGTTGTTCCTGGGGGTCATAGTAATCTTGTTGATGTCGATGATGGTATTGATGTTGCCCATTTTGCTCGAGAGGCTCAACATCCCACTCCCTCTCCCGCTGTTGGTGTTGCTGCTCCCGCTGCTGATGCTTTCCTGCATGTGATGCCCGGCATACGAGCCCATGTGGCTGTGCGACGTCCCGGCGTGGCGGCTGGGATTCCCCCAAGCTTCCGGAGAGCATCACAGATGAGTCATGCAATGACATAACTGCCGCTGGGCGTTGCTGTAGCTGTTCTTTTTCTTGGATTGAGTTGACGAGCAAAGGAGCCGGAAACAACTGCCCGATGCCCGAGTCGCCTGCGGAAAGTCTCTCTCCTGACTCGCGATCGTGGATCATCCAATCCTGTTCGGTTGTGTCGTCTTCGCGGGATGGGAGTGGCTCGTTCGCTTTTGCCTTCGGAAAGGTGTGACGTTCATGCTCCGTGGCTGTAATGGGAAGCTGCACGTTTGGCGCGACCGGGCAAGTTGCTCGTTCTTGAACAACTGTATTGTTGGAAGTGCTGGTGCTGCAACTGTCCTGGAAGACGAAGTCACGTTGCGTCGGCGGTTTCGGGTCCGATAGGCGAAATGACGCCTTGCGCACTGCCCAACTTCCGAACGCTAACGCTTTCCTGTAAGCATTAGATTGTACCTCCTTTCCTGCGTACAATTCTCCACCTTTGGATTGTGCAATAAAGTTCTTGGAGGGTCGCGTCTCCTGCGTGATACGTCCGCAAGCTGCGTCGCTCGCCGCCACGTAGCCGAGGTCTGGCCGAAAGTCGTCATCATCCGACTGGGCGCCGTTGCCACTTCCTTTGAAGAAAACAGCGCTGAAGCAGCTAGAGCCTTGGGTGAGCAAACCTCCGCGACCGCCTGCGTGCGGTTGTGACGGACTGCCGCTACCGCAAGAAATTGTGCTTTTGCTTCTGTCGCCAAGTAATCCCTTCAGGAGGCGTGTTAGAGACAGCATTTACGACAGATTTCGTCTTGGCGGTCACACACTCAACGGGCTGGCACTGCCAGCTACCAGTCTCCAGGAAGACGAACTTCCTTAAATCAAGAGATGAACATCACAAAGCCGCAATGCGGGGAAGCAGATGAAATCAAAGCGAGCTGGCTTCCAGCTGCACTTCTGCTTTGCGGTTGTTGAATCCACTAGCTGCACTACCGCTGGGTAAACATGATGAGCTGTGCAGAGCCTGGTTCGGATGCGGAATATATTAATTTACTTCCGAATCGGCAGTTTGCAACTCTTCTGAGGAGAAATTACCCTTCGGAAACTGTTGAAATTTAGTAACAATCTGTGCGCACGTCCCGGCACATGCAGTCCTCCATACATAATTCGTATCATCGTAAGGACAGCGTTTCGAATCATCCCTAAACTTTTCTCGACACGTGGCGACTTGTTGGACGTGGCGCTATTCGTGTCCAGCCATATCCAGTTTAGATAGGCAAATCCAATGGGTAGCATGAATATCTAACTTTCATCTTATTAAATACCTTTCGGTGGTTGACCGATAGAATGTAAACATGCAATAGAATGGGCCGTTATTACCGTTACATTGTTCCTTTTCTGTCTACCAAAAATCCCTTCCGACTAAAAACATTATGCTTCTCTACCAAATAATTTTCGCAGACAAACGGACGAATTAAAGCTGCCCGTTGGAATCCGAGACCGAAACTATGGCTTGTGCCCGTAACATACTCGTCGTCACTTAATTTCTACACAGTAGGCTAGCAAGGGATCCCTGTTCACCGACCCAGCGCCCTGCCCCAAGCCACACCACCATCAATAGGCAGCCAGGTGCACGACACGGAAATAATTGTATATATTGCTAGTCATTAAATGTGACGAAATACTGTAACCATTCACCGCCCGCCGTCAGTTTCGCCTCCCCTACACGACGTTCGCGCATCAATTTGCACCGCGCTCACATCAGATTGCGGATTCGCATCACTGTTTACTTATCCTACACCACATCCAAGAACAAGCACACACCGGCCAGCACCCACTTAATCTCCGAGTGCTTGCTCTTCAGCTGCGCCTCAAACACCTCCTCGCGGAACCGCGCCTCCGTCGTATACACAGGGCACTTGTACACATCCTTCATTTCCGCTTTGTCCTGCGTCACCGCGCGCACCAAAATAACCGGCATCGGGCAGAATAGCTCCTTTGGCTTGGAGTCATCCAGCGCGCCGATTTTATCATCCCAGCGTGCGCCCTCCAGCGTGAGGCCGTGGATAAACGCGCCATCGCGGCTGTTGGCCTCGATTTGATCCGGCTGCTTCTTCGTCACCTCGGTGATGATTACAGTCTTGTCCAGCGGCCAGTCGTTACGGCGGGCTGTGGCCTGCATGACGGCCGTGAGGAAGGACTGCGGGTTGAACAAGCCAGACAGCCAAACGGCCTTCGGGGTGAGGAGCTCCGCCGTCCAGTCGACTAGCTGAGCGTGGCGTGCGAGCAGGTTGCCTAACCAGGATCCAAGCGGACGCAGAGAGGGGTAGGCCAGGTTGCGCCAAGAGCCGGGCACCGCGTCGGTGGCTAGAGACTTCAGCAGTCGCTCCATGGGTTCCGTCATGGTGAGATCGCCTTTGAGGCCGAGGTCCAACTCGATGAGGGATCGCTTCATCTCCGCGAGCAGCATGTTCATGCGCTCTGATTCCTGCGCACACCGTGTTTTCCATTCAACGGGGTTAAAGGGTTGGAGAAGCGGGAGAGGGACGGTATGAATTATGTGCCGGGACCGGGGAGGTGAAATCTGGATGGAAAATCTATGGGATCATTCTGTCAGATGACCTTATATTTAGCTAACTTAAATTGGGTTAAAATGGGTTGAGCACGAACCCTAAAACCAACCTAAAACCAACCTAAAACCCCTAAGTGCACAAGGTGGAGGTGATACCCATGATACTGGTAAGGACTGAACCTATCATGCCAAGTGGTAGTGGCGGGGTTGCTTCTTCGAAGGACCAAGTGGAGCTTCTCCGCACATGAAATCTGCCCAAAGTATACTGCGGTTAGTGCAAACGCATGTGGAGCCACTTCGCCGCGCTATGCCTCCAGAAGTGGCCCCCATCTCCCACCTCCTCCGCTTTCGTGACCTCCTCCGCACGAAGGCTCCCCCTGTCCCCTACAACACCTTCCTAAATGCCCACCTGAATCGCCACCATCACGAACGGCATGTTGGGATCATCCGGGTTGATCTTGGAGCGCACATCTTCCATATCGAAGATGTCCGGGAGTTTGTCCACCACTTCATCCAAGACCAGCTTGGCGCGCTCCTCAGCGCTCATGCCGCCCTCGCCGCTGCTTTCACGCGGCTGCAGCTGCACCAAGCTGTTGCAGAAGGATTCCGCCTCGCGCAGCTTGAAGCCGATCTCGGCGTTGGGGTGCAGACCGAACGCCAGGGGGGTCTCGGGGGGCATCTGTTCGTCGATGAACTCCAGCACCTACAGGCCGGTGTACATGGTTGGGGCCGGGGTAAAGGGAAAGGAAAGGGAAAGAGAGGGTAAGACCGAACACCGCAAGGAAGGACCAGTGAAGACACCTAAGTCAGACTTGTAAGCAAGTAACTGGGAGAAATAAAACTGCGTGGGTCAAGGATGTTGCGGGATGGACCAAGAACTTGCGGGAGGCTGGATGATGGAATTCACAGCCCTGGCATGTAAGCTTATCAGGATGGATAGATACCACATGTGCGCGCGCTTCTGACACGCGGTTACTAAACCCTGCCAAGCTGTCAGTAACCCATATGATATATGCTCACGACAACCTGCCACTACCGTTATGCTACAGAACTCCTACTGCACCGTGTGTATCCCCGGTGGACATGAGGGCATCTAGTGAAAGCGTCTATCCTCTCCGCGTCGCCTTTCTTTTTACCTGGCGGTGGTTGGCGGTGTTGGGCGGCATGCCAAACGAGGGAAAGAACTCCATGTTCTCAAGCAGTCCCTCGTTGACGTACTTGCGCAGATAGCACATCGCCAGGCGCCGGTCGTAGTCCTCCACAATATGTCCTCCGTACATAATCTCGCCGAAGTTGTACCGCAGATCTTCCCAAGGCACCTTGACGTTGTTTTCCAGGTAGTTATTGGCAGTTTGCCCGCAGCACAGCAGATCCCCAGTATTAAACGGATAATTCATATTCCAGCCGATACCAGAGCGCGCGCCGGGCAAGTTGCCCACACCGAACTTTTTCCTCTCCAACAACGCCGCGTGGAAGTAGCACAGGGCAAACACAATGGCGCGGAACTCCGCTTGCTTAGCGCAACTCTCCAAAATCTCCTCGTTGAAGTTGTTCCATGCACGGCGCAGGTTTGCCTTGAGACCCTCTGGGGGCTCGTTCGTGAGCTTGATACTGTTTTGCAACAGGGAAATCGGCAGACCGCGCTCCAGAGCCGGGGGAGGCTCCGCTGACAAGAACAACCGGAAATCGGCGTGTGCGCCCTCCACCAACTTATCCACCTTCTTGTCGAGCTGGTTCGTGGTCCATTCGATGGTGAGATGGATGTTCTGTAGCAGCACCCACCCGCCGTTCTTGTGCGCAGCAGAGAGGCGGTCCATTGCAATAGGCTCTTGGCCCTGTCCCAGAGACACCGATGCGTATTTTCCGTTGTCCAGAGTAAAGCCCAGCTTGCGGCCGAGAGCCTCCACGCTGCCCGCGACGTCCACACCGGGGGAGAGGAAGACGAAAATGGGGGTGCCGGGGCTGGAGTCCTGGAACGAGCGCTCAAGGTCGTACGGCTGGCTGGTGACGTACTTGGCACCGAGCATGTTGGTCACGAAGCGACCCATAGCGGATGTCAGGCGGTCGGGGCGGAGGGCCCTGGGGAGGAAGAAGGAAATCATCAGGAGGGAGTTGGGAGCTTGAAAAAAACTTGGAAAAAGGGTAATGGGTGAATAACAAGAATAAGTGAACGAGGAAGGACGGAGAAGGGAAACTGGAGTGTGTGGATGTGGTCTAACTCCAAACCATGGAGAAAAGGAGGGAACAGAGAAGACAGTCAACTGGATTACGATTAGTCTACGCAGGCCTCGCCCGGTCCAGATGCAGAGGAGGAGAAATTTGAGGGAAATGTGAACATGAAAAGGGGAGGAGAAGAGGGGGAAACATGGAGATGTAGGCAGGTAGTTATGCAGATCCTACGATCCTTACCTGAAAAGCAGCAGCTTGTCGAACTCCTGCATGCGCTTCCAATCTCCCGGCAGCGGCTCGTCCTCGGGGCGCTCGAGCTCCAGCCATTCACGCCACCGCTTCGAGCTGCCAATAAGGTCCTCGGGCAGGCCCTGCCACAGACAAGAACACAGTGTCCACAAAGCACCCACAGTTAAGTCATGGGGACATTGGGGCATGACTAATTATCACCATGTAAGAACTTCTCGCTTTCCCTGCATCCACGTATTTCAACAAAAAAGAATATGCGTTCAGTATCCCCTCAGAAAAATAGTCCAGCCACAAGGGCACTACGCACAACCTGAAATCTGTTTGCTGACCACAAAAGGACTGGTGCGCCCACAGTCTCAACATCAGACACGTACCTGGTAGTCATCGAGCTCCTTAAGCGCCTGCACGCTACCCCACACGCTATCCGACACCCAGTCATGCAGCGGGTTATCGGCGCCCATGACCTTGGGCCCGCGCAACAGGTACTCGAACTTGGCGTAGTGCAATTCTCCGCGAGAGCGCAGAATTTGCATACAGAGCTGCGTCGCCACGATGAGTTTGTGTCGCTCGAACAGGCCCTGAGCTACGTATGCGAACAGGACGAAGCAGGTGGTCTCCACCAGCAGCTCCACGCGCTTGTCCAGGTCGACTTCCTGGCCTAAGCGCTCCGCCATGGGGACCTGTGGAGAAAATGGGGAGGGGAAATGCGGAAGCAGTCGAATCGAACAGATGAGGGAAGGAAGAGGAGGCGGAAGGACGGCCGTGAGGGAGTGCGGTCATTATAGAAAGAATGGTTCTTCAATGTGTGAGTCTGTGTGTGTTTGAGGAAGCAGCATACATGCGATCAATGCACGTGGCAAGGGGGTGCGTGCACGAACTGTGACAAGAACGCTGAGAGCAAGAGCAAGAGTGACAGTGACAATAAGAGTGAGGGTGAGAGTGAGAGTTATAGCGACAATAGGACTCAGAACAAGAGTGACACGACAGTGACAGTTATAAATTGAGGGTATAGCAACAGGGTTGAATTTAAAGCGAAGAAAAATGCGTGCGTGCCCTTCAATAAGAAGGATTTAGGTATACTTCTGCCGTTCTTCTTGCGCTTCTTGAACTCACATCCGTTGACCCATGCACACACACAAACACTTACCTTGCTCTCATCCTTGCTGCCCGGTGTCATGTCCATGCCCTTCTTGAGCACGAACACGTAATTGGCCATCGAGTAGTGGTACACGCGGTCTAGAGCATTAAGGTTGTCGATCAGGAAGTACACCAGTGACCCACGGGTCGCGACCGGGCGGTACACCTCGCGCGCCTTGGCAATCTGGACTTCGGTCAGCTTAGCCAGCTTGACCTTCTCCTCGATCTCCACAGCGGTGCGCTTCGTCTCTTCCAGACCCTCAATCAGCTCAATGTTTTCCAAAATGTTGCCCTACAGGCATATCACACGAAGCCGGACGAGGAGAGTGGAGCGGGGCGAAAGCAGACCAGGACAAGAAAGGAAAGAATCGCACTAGCGCCGATAAAATGCAATCCACGCTACCTAATCCTGGCCATTGCGTGGATCTTATCATGGGTCCGAAATCCGAATCAAATAAATAATATTCTCTCCTCACACACATACACGCACACAAAGGTGGATAGAGAGAAAGGAAGGGGGGAGAGAGAACAAAGAGAGAGAAAGAGGGACAGTAAAAGAGGAAGAACAGAAAGCCTATCCAAAACAATGGACCCTTCTCACCGTGGCGTTCGCCAGGTTATAGAGTAGGTTATTTTCCAGTTCCACCAGCGTGATGTTGTACTCGTTGAGCGAGCGGACCAGACCGGCTGCCTGCTCCTGGAGATCAGGACGCTCGTGATCCACCACCAGAGCCAGCAGCTGATCCTCCAGACCCTTCTCCGTAACGCAGAAGTTAACCAGCGTTGTTTGTGCGGCCACTTCAGGCTTGTAGTGCGGGTTGGAGAGCTTGGTCTGTAGATACAACCTGAAGCGGGTGTCGTACGAGACCTCCGTATCTCCGATCTTCATGATGACGTTGCGGGCCTTGCGAATGGTCATTTTGCCAATCACGGGATCTAGTACGGCATCGATGTCCACTGGCAGATTCTCGATGAGCAGGGGCCAGCCGTTCTCAATGCAGTGGATGACCTGGGTGAAAGGAGGGGCGGCAAAGGGGTAAAGTGCAGGAAGACGGGGAAGCACGCAGTGAGGATGAGAGTGAGAGTTATAGCGACAATAGGACTGAGAACAAGCATGAGAGTGACAGCTTTAAATTGAGGGTATGGCAATAGGGTTAAATTTAAAGTACGATCTAAGCCAGTGCGGCCTGCCTTTGAAATTTGCCTATCCGGCACGTTACCTTGGATTGCGCGCAATCCCCGAAGAGGTGATAAAAAATTGAACCCTGTTTTACCACCAGTCCGTCAGCTCGGCTCCGAAACCCGGTAGGATAACGGAGACTTACAAGCTCGCTCGCAGAACGGATAGAAATACCCGCCGCTTCCTTGGCGCAAGCTATGCCGACCAAGCACTTTGAAAGGTTGTCCAAGCTAAGCTATGCTGCGGTAGGCTACGTTATGCTAAGAGCTAGACAACACACGTCGCAGCGCCGCACAAGTCATTTACCTGGTCGATGTACTTGGGCTGGCTCTGTTGAATGATGACGAGTCCGTTGTTGGTCTCCTTGTTAATAATCCACCGGATGCCTTGCAGCTGCGGATCGATCATTAGCGCCCATCGGCTCGCATTCGACATGATGGCGCCGTTCTCCACCGACAGCGGATCCGTTGGCAGACCCTCATTCGCCCACTTGGCCTTTGTCGCGTCATCCGTTAGCAAATCCAACGGCTTGATGCCCGACGTCATCGGAATCTGACGCTCGATGATATCCGGCAGCCACTTCTCATCTACCAGGGCCTTACGGAACTGCATATTGAAGGGCCCAGCATACGATACGAAAGCCGACGCGATGAGGACATCGCCCACCAACCGACCCTCGAGGGATTCCAGACGCTTGATCTCCGCGCCCCAGCGGGTGTTTTCCCCGGACAGGCCATTGATGAGGCGCTCGGCCATCTGGGCCTTACGCGCGGTGCGCTCCGCCTGTGCAATGGCGGCGTTCTTATCCTCCGTGGCCTTCATCAAGCTCTGCTCCAGAAGGGTCACGCGGTCCTGCAGGCGTTTCACCTCCGCTCGGATGCCGCTGAGCTTCCGATTCGCGGCGTCGAGCTTCTTGTTCGCTTCCGCCAGGGCCGCGCGCTTGGGCGCCACCACCTATAACATACAGAGCAGAACGAACGAAAAAGTATTTCGAGCAATAAAAAACAGCCTTTTGCTATTCCTCTAACGGGTTTTCATATTATATATTAGATTTTTCTCTAATCTTACTTCCTAAGCCGCCAAGCCATTGGGCATAAACGCCATTTGTTTACCTAATCTTTTGACGTTCTACTTATCTTGCCAGCCTACGTAACTTGCCCAGCCCACCGCCCAGGCGAGGGACCCACCTGGTAGATACGGAAGTATTTGCAGATGTTGATTACCCAGCTGCAAAGACCGGCAGCGGCGGCGGACTTGCCCTTGATGTTCTCCGGAGTGAAACCCGGCAGGGAAATGTAGTCCTTCTCGCAGGTCTCCACGGAAACCACCTGAGCGACACAGACAGAGAATGTGTGTGCGTGAGTGAGTGAGTGTGTGTGTGTGTGTGTGTGAGAGAGAGAGAGAGAGAGGGAGGGAGAGAGAGAGGGAGAGGGAGGGAGAGAGAGAGAGAAGCGTGGGGGGGAGGGGGTGATGATGCTTTCCTTTGCTTTCCTTCCCCCGAGCGTGAGTCAGAGTAAGAGTGAGGGTGCGGGTGAGTGCGGCGCGGAGAGGGAGAGAAGGACACAGGTGCATAGGACGTCCCGTTCATAATCCACATGGGCTACAAATCCCTTACCTGCCGCGTCACATACCATCCTATCCCCATGACGTGTTGAACCCGTAACAAGTTTTGACCGTTATTGTGTAACTATTGAGAAAAAATAAATACATTTCATTCCAAGCGCAAGTCTACACTGTCTTTGGTTTGATAGTTAGGCAAAGAGTTAGTGTCTAACTAAAAATTTTCAAGATCAGTAAATTAAGAAGAGTCCAAAGTCTTATTTAAAAATAAAGACATTTCTGTTATCAGTCACATCTCGCTGGTCACCTTCGCGACGCCTTCACACACCATCACGCCAAAATAGTGTTCACCGGCGTCACCAAGTGCGTTCGGTCCGATTCGCAACTCCACCCAAATTTGCACCAAATTTTGTCTCCTGGTTTATCATCACCTACCGGCACGTTATCCTTGTCGAAGCTCTTCAGACTCGCCAAGAACGAGTTCACATCTGCCATCATCTTCTTGCCCGCGTTCCAGTCCCTGTCCTTCGGAATCTTGCCGCCGCACGTCAGCACCAGGCAGGCCGCTGCCACCTGCACGATCTCCGCGGCGGGGCTACCGAACGACTTCAACTCTGACAGCTCCTTCTTGTTGAGGGAGTCCAGCGCCGCCTCCGCCTGCTGAATAATAGGCTCCGCTTCCGCCAGGTCGCGCTCGCACTCGGCTTGGAAGGCGGACACATCGGCCTGCAGCTTCGTCGCAGCGTCCTCGTCCTGCAAGTGGGTTATACACGTAAATCTTTTCAGGGGTCTTAGGGAGGTGAGGGAGGGAGAGGAAAAGAATTGTACGGTGGGTTTTGCCTTGCCTTGCGAGGTGGTAGCTTCGCGGAGGGGCGGCCATCCGGAGCCACATCTGCGGTAGATGTGGCTCCGGCTGGGGCCCCCCTCCGCGATGGTGCCACTCCCTGCAGAATGACCCCCTCCGCATTCCCCTTTTCTTCGCCCCTCCCTTCCCTCCGACCCTTCACCACGGGCATGTGGATGATGGCCACCCACCTCGCGGCCGGCCTCCACGGCCTGATCCACCACCGCCTTCTCACGGCCGATGGACACGATGAGCTCGTCCGTCTGCGCCTTCTTCTCCTCCACCACAATCTGCTCCTCCTTTAGCACGCGCTGCAGATCCGTCACCTGAGACGACGCCTGGGCGATCTTGTCAATGCCATTCTCTAGGCGCTCCTTGCTGCGCCGCAGGTCCTCGCGCTTAATCTGTAAACCGATTTTTTGTTTTGCGAAAAGGCAGCCGGAAAAGAAAAACATACAGCACGCTCAGGATTAATGTAAACGTAAAAAAACCAAGTCATTAGAAAGGCAGTAAGAAAGTAAAAGTATAAGGCTCGGTACCTGTAGCGGTTATTGGTTACAAGCTTTGCTGTACCAGCAGAAAGCGCCGCAGCATAGATCACCATACCGAGCCGGCGCGGACATTTGCCAGGGCATTCGTCCACGTAAGGGATCAAGGGTGGACCCCTGGTCCATGGTAAACGGGATGTAAGGTTCGTCCCTAACCCAGCCCCCGGGCCCCGCCCCGCTTTCCCCTCTACCTGCAGCAGCGTCTTGTACAGGCTGATAAGCTCCAGGTATGACTTTGGTGTGGTGTAGTTGTACCGGCGGAAGGCCTCTTTGAAGCGCTCCGAAGCCTCCGACACGCACTGGTGCGCATAGGCCATGTGGTAGGCGATGTTCTCGCGTACGCTTTCGTCCATATTGGGCACATCCACGAGGAAGCGCTGCGCCACGGACACCAGCGCCTCGCCGGGCCAACCATGAAACCAGTCAAACATGGTGCAGTTGACCAAGGCTGGGAATTGGCGAGCGCGGATGCGGAACTTGTCGCCCACGGGGGAGAAGCACAGCACGATGTGGAGGAACCGGCGGACCTGTAGCAGTACGAGTACAATCATAAGTACGACAATACGATTTAAGTTCACAAACATAAGTGAAAGCCGCATTGTGCATGTGATGGGGCAGCTATATCAGCAAAGAAGCTGATGTAGCTTCAACTATAGCTAATATAGCTTCATCATATACGAATATTTCATTAAAACAATCAAGGGTAATAATAATAGTAAATCCAAAACAGGCAATCGGGGAACTTCACGTATTTTTTCTTATCGAGAACACCATAGCCATCGAGAACGCGTAAAGGAGAGACAAACACGACATGTCTTTCCGTACAACACAAAAGCCGGATACACACACACACACACAAACACGAACAGTCACAGCTTTTTCATGGCTATATAATCCATTCCATTCCTGATCACATTTGCCTTGCGCGTTCCTCGTTCCAACCACACACATTCCCGAGTTCTATTCCGAGTTAGGTTCTTCGTTCCGTTCCTCGTTCCTCATTCCGCCCATTTCTCTGTTTTCTCTTTTTCCTCTATCTATTTATATATATATATATAGATAGATGTTTTCAGTATGCATCCATCCGCACATACAAGGGGACAGTTGGCGAAATCCCCACCCCCACCTTGTCAATGAAGAAGTCCCAGCAGTTCTCCATCGTGTCCAGGATGCCGGCACCCTTGACTTCATTGCGTACGGCATTGCAGAACGCCTCTTTGTCCTCCGCCGTGAAGAGGTCGGCGATGTAGCCGGTCGACAGCAAGTCGTTGATGTAAACCAGGAAGCCCTCCTTCACAATCTGGTTATCCGTCATCAGGAAAGTAATGGGGATGCCCTTCGTGCCGGCCTTGCGATACAACCCCAACAAGTTCTCCTTAAAGTCAGCAATGCCGTATGTGGACGAGACGGAAATCTGGTAGACTTCATAACCGCAGATGTACGACGCCAGGCGAGCGAGGGACTGTTTGCCGGAGCCACCAACACCCACAAGCATGGCGTTGCCACGAGGCAGGTCGATGATCCGGCTAATGCGCGTGACGTGTTCCATGGCCTGTTGAAACAGGACGAGCTCCATGACGGCGTTTGATTCGTTGTATTCGCGCAGCTTGTCCTCCAGCGTCTTGCGAAGCACGTCATAAGAGGAGAGGGAACAGTAGACGGGGATGTCGTCGGAGGTATAAGTCATGGAGGCGTGCGAGGCGTAGATGAGCGGACGCTCCTCGATGGCCGCCATGCCGCCACAGTCATCGAAGTACCTGCGGGCGCATGGTCGACGGACAAAATATTAATGATATATGCCAAGATTCCCTTCGGAAAAATATTGCAGGATTTTTCTTACTCAGGATTTTTATTGTACAGATTCATGGTTAAAAAGGAAACATCAAAAACCGGGATGGACGGATAGACAGGAAGACGGATGGGCCGATGGGCCGATGGACGGACGGATTAACAGAAAGACGGACCAACGGAGTTGGTAATGATCAGGTAGGTATTATGGTCAGGTATTAGGTATTTCATTTAACCTCGGAGGCTTTGGTTTCCCAGGGGACTCCTCTTAATAAAAAAGGGTGAGGGTGAGGGTGAAGGGCGGGACGGGAATAGGAAGGGATAGCCGTAACCGACGGATGGACGGACGGACGGATAGACGAGTGGATGAACGGAATCGTCCGTTGCCGCTGCATCACACTCACTTCTTCGTGACAGCGACACGGAACTCATCAAACTTGACCATGTCCGCGTCGTTGATCATGCGGTCGCGGAAGACACGTTCGCATTCGTGAACCCAGAGGCGGGCTGCCTTGATCGGCTCCCGGTAGTACTCCTTGATCATACGGCACAAACCCTGCAAGTTGCAGTTGAATAAACACAGGAGAAAAAAGGCACGAGGCGAAGGGCCCCAACCGATCGTCGCTATGAAACTTAAGGCAAAACCAACAACATGGCTAGGTCATGACGAGGACGAAACAAACAGCCAAAACAGGTACTAATGCCCGCCAGGGCCTCACGGGAGGCTGGACCAACAAGCCCAGAAACCTACCTGGGTGATGTTGGACAAGTCGCGGAGGTTGAATTGGTAGTGGAACTTGATCGCGGACGGCAGGAAGTTGTTCATCACCTGCGAAAGTCACAAGCAGTACGGAAGGGCGGAAGGGCAGATAAGGCATCCCTTTCTCCCTCTCTCCCTGATCGAGGCTTACAGGATACGATACGACGAGATGGAAAGGCTAGGGACACGGTGCCGGGAACAGAGCTCTGGGGCATGGTGAGTGACTGTTCAGCTCCAAAGTACTGAATGGCTACTGCCGGTAGCACAGAGATGAAACAGTGGAGCAGAAATAGCAATACTGATAGTGAAGTGAGAACGCTCATTGGGCATGGCTCTGGAAGGCTCATGGGGTACAGTCCCTGAACACATTCATACGCACCACTGCACCACAACACGGCATATAGCACACAGCATACAGCATACAGCATACAAGATGTTGACATGAACGATACAGGTATGAGAGAATGAGAAGAAAGAAAGAAGTAATACCGCGCGGGCGAGGGCGGGGCACTTTCTTCCCAAGACAGCATACAGGATACTACCTACGTTGCGGTGCAGCTCGATTGTCGCATCCACCAGCTTGTTCGCCATCTTCATCATATCCGGGTCGAAGGAGGACATATGCCCGTCGATGATCTGGAAGTACATTGCGCGCGTGATGTCGCTGGTGGGCATCTGCACGGCGAAAGTCACGAAGTGGCGCTGCATGCGCGGCGTGATGTTGAAGGAGCCGGCGGTAGGGTTCATGCACGCAGCCATCTGGGAATTAATGATCTCCTTGAGCTGGATCTTGACCTTGTCGTACCAGCCATGGTAGTCGACCATCTGGCGCAGCAACTCGATGGAGGACTGTGTGTCGTACTTGTCCACCAGCGGCATGTTCATATCGTCCACGAAGTAGACCATGCGACGAGATCCCGGAGGGCCGTACCGCACCCCTGTGTGTTTGGGTGTGTGTACACGCACGTATTACGTGATGTGTATGTGTATGTGTATCTATTAGGAAGTCGACGGAGAGAGTGGGATAAAAGACAGTAGCACCATTCAAGATAAAAAGCCTTTTCTTGTTACTTTTTTTCCCGACTCATCCGCATATTCCCTTCGCGCTCTGCCGAAAAAACATTTCGCCCGCAGGTTCACGCCGCCATCTCCCCACGTCCCCGACTCACCCGACTTCTTCTCCAGGGGCTGCTCCAGGATGATCTGCAGCGCGGGCGCCTCGGATAGCGAGTTCATGTTGATGGTGTAGTACGTCATCGATTCCGTGTCCATGGACCGGAGCTTGTTGACCATGATAGCGGACTTACCGGTACCCGTGTTGCCGACGAACATCGCAAAGTGCTTGTTGGAAATGAGAGAGTCCAGGAAGTACGTCAGACGTGTCGTCTCGACCGTTGGTACGAACAACGATCCGAAGTCGCCGGGGATGTACTGGAACTTGATCACCTTCTCCTCCCAAGGCACCATGATGCACTGCTGCTCGTCCACAAAGTAGTCGTACACAAGGCCCTTCTCCGGGAACTGCACGTCTTTCCACTCCGAAACCCACCATTTCGAGAACTGCATGCGGTAGTCCGAGACCTTGTCCACGAGCATGCAACCACCGAAAGCCCAAATGCAAGCGAACACGAAGTGGTAGTGAAGCAGCTTCTTGTCGGGAGGTGGGGCACCCCTGTAGGTAGGTGGAGAGGGTAGCGGAGAGTAAGAGTTAATTTCTGCCTAGGCCTTGGGAAAAAACGAGGGTGGTGCAAAGACAGACGCTTGATTTCCACTCGCTTTACTATTATATCAGATACATTTTTACTTTCCACTCGCTTTAATATTAAACTTTATACATAACCTTTTAAGTTCCACCCGCTTTAATATCTACATTCGATATTTTTTAATTAGCACCCCCATTGATATCATATTACATATAATTTAGTTCCACCCGCACGCTAGATTCTCGTGCGAGGTACAGCACAAGTTGCGTAATGTCCTTCATCAGGTGGCGATGGGTAAGGCAGCTGTAACGGATAAGCGAAAGACTCTCACGTGTACTTTTTGGATGTCATTACACACATGACGCACGTGACTGATCCCTTGATGGCGACATCCCGTGCTCGGAAGGCGGATTAATCCACCTGACCTACCTGACGGTTTCTTTGGGCAAGATCCCTTCCAGGATCTTGCAGATGGTCATCGCCTGGTTGACGGCCGGCAGTGGCACCACCGTCTTGAAGTTGCGGCGGCAGTGCTCCAGGCAGGGGTCCACGTACTTGGTGAACAGTGCCGTGAGCAGTGGCCGGTACTCCGCAGCCTGAAAGGATCAGGTAAGCAAAGGTACAAAAACAAAATATTGTACTTTCCTTTCCCGTCAAACACACGCACAGCGACTCACACTTTTACTTCCTGTCTCCCGCCCTGTCGATTCCCACACCAATCTAATCCTGGTGACGCACCTCCAGCTTGTCGATCCAGCTCCACACCACGGGCTGCCAGCCCACATCGTCAGCGTTCATGAAGATGACGCCACCGCGCGACACCGTAGCTGGTGAGCAGTGCACCATGTGGTTGATCTCCAGTAGCAGGCGCATGGAGGGCGTCAGCGGGATACGCTCGTTGGAGGCCAGTGTAAGCATCTTATTATCGTCCATGACAGTGTTCATGGACTCAATCCACTCAGCGTCAATGTCGCCATCCAGCACAATCCACTGATGCTTGTTGGACTTGTTGTTGGCCATGTTGCGGAAGGTCACGGACATAAGCCCCTCCTTCCACTCACGAGTGGCCGGGTGCAGGTAGCCGTACAGCTCATTGCGGGTGACGGCTTTGGGGTTGACAGCCTGAGGATTAGGAAGAGGATTAAGAATATGAATGCAAACAAAACCAATATTTTTATACTACTATACTGTTATTATTATTATTAACCGAGATTCCCATTAAACTGTCTAAAGCTGTCGACAAAGAAGCATCGTGCTGGGGAAAAGACAGGCACTAGAGCGCAACACTAATTACAGCTCAAAAACTGTTTACACAGCTGCTTAGCCCTTATTGGCATTCCGGACGTTGGCAACATGCATTACAGATAGGAAACGGAATCCAAGTTACCACAAGTAACTTGCTGACCGTGTGTGAGGGTTTCGGAGACCGGGCTCGTACGTGTGAAACCCAGAATTTTTTAACAGTGCAAGGGGCTTCGCATTAAGAGAAAATCCCGCCCACGAGGCGACAACCCCTCGACCAAGAGTACCGGCAGCCTACCTGGTACACCGTCTTCTCGCCGATGGCGTTCTGCGCGCGCATGAGCGTGCGCCACACCGCTGTCTTGCCGCAGCCCGCGGAGCCTAGCAGGAAGACCGACCACCGCACCACGAACAACTCCCGGAGCTGGCTAATCTTGAGAAGGAACTGCTCATCTGGCTGATAGCCCAGCTCGGTGGCCGCCTTAGCAGCCTGTTGACGGAGGGGAGTGCGGGGAGGGGTAAGGCGGATAAAACGAAACCTGGTGCTGATACTGAAGGAACGAGGAAAAGTCGGATGATGGCTGACATCGAAAGGAGGGGAAAGCCCGAAGTTCATCAGTGCCATAGTGTCTGTTTCTTAAACGATTATGCAGGATGTGTGTACTTCCCCAGTGGAGCACTCCGCCACGGGTATCATTTAGGTAAACTCACGGTTCCCAAGCTTGACCACCACCGGCGCGCTCACAATACACACACCTGGGCGTACACACACGCGCACACACAAATAGGGCTCCAGCTTTCGAGTGCCTGCCGGTTAGTTATTAGAAACACACGCAATCACACGCACCGCTTCGTCGAAGGCCTTGTCCAACGCGCGAGGCACCAGCTCCAGGGTCTTCGGAAACAGATCGTTCAGCAGGCCCATGAAGATGCTGGTGTCGTCGGCCGTCAACTTGCCGAGGTTGAAGTCGCGCAGTGCGCGAAGCAGCACCTGCACGTGTATGGGAAAAAAAGACCAGACCAGCTGGTTGTTGGCATTTGACCTAAAACAAGTACCAGAAACAAAGATAACGGTAGAGGTAAGGGACAATACAAATATATGAAAAAAGGTCTGGGTAACAACAACTAAATTACAATTTAGGTGCCGCAACCAAAGTCGCCACATGGACCAAGTGATGAACCCTAAGAAATTACGGTACACAGAGGGATCAGGAAGACAGGAAAGGGCAGGGAGGGGCAGAAAGGAAGGGGTAAGAGACGAGGGGGGGCAACATTCTCACCTTGTCTTCGCTCAGCTCAGGCGCCGCACGCTTCATGCCACCAGCCACGTACAGCGTAGTCTTGATAGCGCGCAGCTTCCAGTCGTAGTGACGGCTCTTGGACAGCAGGTCCTCGCACAGCTTGTACAGAATGACGAACTTACGCGACAGAATCTTCGACATTTGGAAGCCCTCCGCCATGAGCATAATCTCACAGATGAGGGCCAGATCGGGCACCACCATCGACACCGGGCGGAAGAGTGCCTGTAGTGGTAGCGGAAGGGTAAGGTACAGGGAAGGTAAGGTACAAGAAGAAAGGAACTCACCCCCAGGGCCCCAGTCAAACGAACCCTCGACGGAGGTAACGGGTAAGGGTAAATTGATTCGAAAACCCAAAACAGACAAGAGAAAGGAAAACGTTTCGTGGAAGCGACGAAGAACGACAGTAGCACCGGCAGCAACAGGTCCAGCAGCTGCAGTTCAATCAACGGCGTTTTCGATGGCCATGAAGAATTCTAAAAGCCGGTTTCACAGCGCAGCTTGGCAATGCAATCCAGAAAGTGTGGGTAAGGCAGGAGTGAGACGAGTCAAACCAGCACGGCGCCGTCCGGAGTTCATAAGGTCCGGAGTTCATAAGGTCCGAAGAGCATATGCCTACATCGGTACATACACACCTTGAGCGACTCGGGCAACTCAGCACGGCCTGGATAGCCAGGATTCATGGTAATGAAGGCCATGACCGTGGGCTTCAGACTGATCTCCGCATCCTCAAAAATGAACCGTTCCTTCTTCGCACGGATTGCGTCCAACACCGTCTTATACTGCGTACTGCAGACAGACAGCACGGCCACCGGAATGCGGTTGAACTCATCGAAGCAGCCCCAAGCGCCCGTCTGCGCCAGACCCTTGTAGGTGTGTCCCATGGCCTTGTAGTCCATCTGGTCCGAGCAGTTGAACACGTAGCACTGAATTCCCAGAGCGCGCGCTAGATCCTTCGTCGTCTCCGTCTTGCCCGTGCCGGCCGGACCCGCCGGTGCGCCGCCGAGAACCAACCGCTGGGCCTGAGTGAGTGTGATGAAGCAACGATCTGTGAGAGGTGTGATGCAAAGGCAGCCGCAGTTGCCGATGTACTCGTAGCTGTAGGCGATTTCCGCATCGCAGATGTTGACCTGGCACGTCTTGGTCTTCTCTGACTGTATGTACCGGAGTTGCGACTGCCACTGGAAGCACATCTGATCCTCCACGCGCTCGTCGATGAGCTTCTGGACCAAGTCACGGGAGTGGACGTCGATGGTGCACAGCGTGATGAGCTTCTTTCGATCCAGGGAGGTCTGCTCCTTGTTGATATCATCGATCAGGTCCGCCAGCTGCTGCACCTGGCGGTCCAGTTCCACCTTGAGCGCCTCCTCGTTACCTGGAGTAATGTAATTGGCACTTCTGTTTAATAAAACAGGATTTAAGAAAAGCTCGAGAGCCCCAAACTGTTGATCAACGCTCAGTGGCAAAAGAAGGTGCGCGAGGTCGTAACGAATGTGAAGGGGGACAGGACTTTACCCACTTACAGCCCCACTTGCAGCCCGCTCACCCTCCTCCAGGTCGTCGAAAGCCTCGTTGACTTCCTGCGTGAAGAATGTGCGGCTGACCACCACGGTGTTCTGCGCGCTGTACTTGTACAGCCAGGTGGTACGCGGCATCTCGTCATAGGTGGGGATGGCCTTGCGGAACTCCACCTGCAGCGCCAACTTCATGCTGTCCACAACGTTCTGCAGCCAAACCTCCACGGGGCCATCGCAGGAGCAGTCCGCCACGAACTCCACCACCTCGCCCTCCTTGGAGTGCATGTGCGTGGCGATCTTGGTGGGATCGCCGCGCTCGTCCTTCCTGCAAGATCCAAAATCCAAAATCAAATACACACAAGGTAAATGAGGACCAAAAATTCGTCTCATATGGCGAACAGATTATCTTCCAAAGCCAAAGTCGATGAAGAAAGAGTATCATCATTATCTTCTTCTTCTTCTTCCCCTTCCAGCCCAACAAGAAAGCAATTGCCAGCAAAACAACCGTGCTTCCCACCTGAAGGAGAGGTTGTCGATGTTGTCGAAGCATTTTTGCAAGTGGCGCAGGATAAGCTGCGGATTGGACCCCTTGGACAGGATGTCCAGCAGGTCCGCTGGGGACACGAAGTAGAAGCGCGGGAAGGCCACACGCTTGGTCTCCAGGTACTCCTGTGGGCAGAAGCAGCGGCAGCGTGAAAAGCAAAGAGGGATTTGGCATGATTTTTAAAGTCCTAAGGTTCGGGAACGTTGAAATTCGCGACAAGTCAACGAAAGGCTTTGGAGAATCAGGGTTTTGATCTCGGAGCAACCTGGGCCAATTAATGAAATCTCGATTTTCCGCCTACTTCCCCTACAGGACATCCCGATAGGGAGTGATCGCCGTACCGGCAACCTTGCCTTCTGGTCCAGACGGGTCCAGTTGTAAGGAAACGCTTAGGCCCAAGACGTGAAGGTAACTAAAAGGGTTAAAAAAAGGGGATACGACCGTGATGGGAAGAACTAGGTGAGAACGGTTGCCCACTGCACCTGCAGCGCCTTCTCGCACTGCTCCAGCATCGTCTGCATGTTCTCCAACCGCTCCTGGCGGCCCTCAAACGTGCAGGACTCCACCACGTTGGTGATGTCGGGAGCGACACGCATCAGGTCCTACACACACGCACACAGTAAGGCGCGTTTGCGGTCAACACAATGGGTTCGCATGGAGGTTACAGAGGCAGCCTCCAAGGCGGGCGAGTTGTCACATCTGAAAATCCTCTGTGTGGATTAAAAGAAATACCAGCCAATCAATCGCGTTACAAGGAGTTGACGGTTTATTTGAGTTCTAAATTCGTAACGAGTCAAGATATCTATATAAATAACTTCTGCCCTGCCCTGCCCTGCCCTGCCCTGCCCTGCCCTGCCCTGCCCTGCCCTGCCCTGCCCTGCCCTGCCCTGCCCTGCCCTGCCCTGCCCTGCCCTGCCCTGCCCTGCCCTGCCCTGCCCTGCCCTGCCCTGCCCGCCCCGCCCTGCCCTGCCCTGCCCTGCCCTGCCCTGCCCTGCCCTGCCCTGCCCTGCCCTGCCCTGCCCTGCCCTGCCCTGCCCTGCCCTGCCCTGCCCTGCCCTGCCCGCCCCGCCCCGCCCCGCCCTGCCCTGCCCTGCCCTGCCCTGCCCTGCCCTGCCCTGCCCTGCCCTGCCCTGCCCTGCCCTGCCCTGCCCTGCCCTGCCCTGCCCTGCCCTGCCCTGCCCTGCCCTGCCCTGCCCTGCCCTGCCCTGCCCTGCCCTGCCCTGCACTCATACACTTAAGAATATGGTGAAGGATACCACTATGTGACACCGATTAAAGAGACCCTGCCTGCACAGGGCAGCTTGCACCCCAATCCCCTACCTGGAAGTCCGCGTTCACCGCGTCGAAGCGCTTGGAGTCTTCCGGCAGCTGTACGCGAATGTCTGCTGAGCCGATAAAGATTGACTCCAAGTTCTGCCACTTCTTCTGCACGTTCTGCCACGTCTCCAGCACAGCCGACACCTTGCCCATGTTGTTCTGCCACTTGGACACGGTCTCCAAGAACATGGGGTTGGACTGCACGTACTTCTGACCTGACAAGTTCTGCAGCTGAAGGTTATCCGCCTCCAGTGCCTCGTTGACGCAGTCCTCCACTTGAAGCGCCATGACATCGGAGTCCTGAGTGAAAAGACAACGTGGGCACGCACTTGGCACATTAAGTAGGAAATATCGCGTGGCTCTCAGGACAACGCGGATTCCTTCCAACTCGCTCAACCCCACACCACCCCAATCTCCCCACCCGATGCCTCCGTGGACTACTAAGCCCTGGCCTAGTTCCTACTTTCCGACATTCCCTTCTTACAAAGAAGAAACCCAACACAGCAGCAGATCTAATCCAAATGGCCGTGTTCTGTGGAAAAACTCTGATTATAGGGTGCCCTTGGCAGGCCTTGCATCCCTTGGCAGGCTCTTTTCCCTTGCGCTTGTTAACTCCCTAGTCTGCATCCACCCACTGCAAAGAGCAACCACAACACCGTATCCCACATCAGCGCTAAACTTCCCGTCCTAATAATCGCGGGTAGCTTGCATCAGGAGACTGTAACACAGGATGCAATAGCGTGTGATGCCGGGGTGCGAGTTCCCCCGTTACAATCCTCCACGCCCTGCAGCGAACGTCATCGGCCGCCCTTGGCACCCCGTAGGGCAGCTTGCACCTTGCATCCGATGGATGAGGTTCCTTTGTTTTCCAGGCACTACCATCCATTTTCTCTATTCAGACGGCGGATCGTAACCCTGACGCAGCGCCAGCCCGGGCATTCACCATAGGGCAGACAGGATGCATGCGCTGCCAGTTGCGTTTACATCAACCTGTATGCGCTGGTACAGGTTCGACTTGGAAACCTTGAAAGAGTCAATCCTAGCAATTGCTATTCGCACCACTGTAACACAGGGTGCACTAGCGCATGATGGCGGGATTCGAGTTCCCCCGGTACAGAGACCCCAAACAGCCGGCGGCTTGCGACCCCTGGCTCAGAATGGGATCAGAACTGTGGTATCGGACAAGGAGCGCTGCTACGCGCAGCTAGTGGCCCCACCTGATAGGGCGCAAACCCAAGGCTGAGCCCAGCCCACGTGTCCTCAATCTTCTTGAGCTGCTTCTCGATGTTAAGCTCCTTCTGCGCGCGGTCCACGATTTCCGAACAGGCGTCCACATAGTTGTGCAGCTCCAGGGCCAGCAGGTCACCGAGGCAGAACTTGTCATCCATGACGAAGTGCTTCCCGGTGGTCTGCATCAGCAGCTTCCAGTGCCGCTCGCGCATCGCGGGGTGGTGCAGGTCCTGAGGGACAGGGGGCAATCAGAATGAAGATGTCACGCGGTTGTCACAACATCAGTTAACCATTACTAATTAGGTAACAAGGTGGGGTATAAAAAAATATGGTATACGGCAAGGTGATGTGCAAGGCGGTAAAAACCCTGAGCGTCAGTCCGCGCTTAGCTCCCATATCCGGACCATTACTGTATTAGCCGTACAGCATACGGTATATCATTGTACTCATACAATGTACAAGGTACGGCACATATAACCACAATGTAAGGTCCAAATAACACCCACTCAGCATCTTGAGAGCACCCACTCAGCATCATTGTTGCGGCACTCAACCACTACAATAACTGCGACATCCGTCATCCGTCTGCTGCATCACACGCAGCATTCAACACCAACGGGTGCGACTCCCTCATGACAAGACATTTCCTTCCCAGTTTCCACGTGAACACCTCACCCACTCCTTCGTTCCCTGTGGCCAACCCAATCCAAGCCCAATCCATCCCGTTATAGCGCACGCAGCCGCGCACACCTGCACCAGCGGCAGCGACGTGAGCACCGCCTTGATTGACTCCTCCAGCATCCGGTAGACGTCGTAGTTGCGCACGGCCTTGTTGAGCGTCTTGATGTCCTTGGATAGCTTCTTGGTCTCCTCCACGAGGAAGTCCACATCGATCTTGTCCCAGGGCGTCTTGTACCAGTCACGGAACGTGAACATCACGGTACCCACCGTGTCCCACAGACTCTTCAGATGACCCAACTCCTCACTGCAGCGCTGCAGCTTCAGGTAGTCCGACTGGTACAGCTCAAACAGGTCCTGCGGAAATGGTGAACAGGATATTGGACAAGACGATTAGTCAGTTGGGTAGGCGCCTTCCATAAGTCTAGGTTTTGGCGCCTTCCTAAAAGGTTAAGTGCAGGCCTAAGCACCAATTAGGCAACGGGCCTGTCGGGCACAGCTTAGATCCTGCAAGGCGGTGAATAGTGATGATAGAATTGGGATGGAAAGGATGTGATGATGGTTTGGGCCCACGTGCATGAGGTTACGGGAAGAATCTCCATCTCCTCTTCCCTCTTAGCGTTCCAGCAGCTATGAGTTCCGTGTCCAGTGCCTTTGCCTTTCATTGTACCCAACTGAGCACTAACGGCGCAGTCGTACCTAAGAGGCTGATTTACGGCCACCGGTATGCCAGTATGCGAAATACCGGTAGTTAATACGACGGCTTTAACTATCTTGGAGTTTCTGATCAAAGAATGTATCCTAATAACGACTGCTGAGAGGTTTTCGCCGTACCTGCGCCTCCTGCAGCTGCTTGGACTCTGCGATGATACCCAGCACGGATGGATAGCCGTCCACGCTGCCTGAACGGAATTCGTCCAGCATCTTGTAAGAGGGCTTGACCTGCAACGCAACACGACACGACAGCGTGCGATTTGACCAGCAGCGAAGGTGCAATGTGGAAAGGCTAAGGTGAGATGCCGACAGGGCTACGGTAGATGTGGACATTAATCTGCATGCTGGTGGGCCAGGTAGAGCCCAGGAAGGACCCAAACACGGAAAGCTATGTGATCTCCCTCCCAACTGCATCGCCCCGTACTTCTTTAGAGATCTGCCATCATCCAACAGTCAACTTTTCACCCGAAAAAACCACACAGACTTCCATGTTTTCATTTCCCGTACGAGAGATGCCTCATAACCCGGTAACCACCCCGCGTCCCCCCCGCTTGATAGGCACCCGTGGTGGGTTCCTGTGCCCGGGTTCGTTGTTTGTCTTAGCTCTCATACATACACCGTGTCTCTGTATGTGCTTTATTATGGAATCCCCCTTTTACACACACATACACACCTGTTCCAGCTTGAGCTCTCCCCCGGTGACCGTGAAGGGCGCCTTGCGCTGGAAGAATGTGCGGAACTCCTCCACACGCTCGTTGAATGCGTCAGACTTGCGGCGGATCTCCACCGCCTCAGCCTGCTGCAGCGGCGCCAGCTGCTCCCGGCGGTTGAGCATCTTCTTTTTGAGGATGCGCCAGTTGAACTCGGCGTTGTCCAGTTGGTGCAGCACCGTGTCGTTGAGCTGAATACCGAAGGAGTGCAGCAGCGACACTGTCTCCTTGAGCGGCTCGAACATCGTGTCAGTGCCGCGCTCGGTGCGGCGGCGAATGTCACGCATGCACGCCATGATGGAGTACAAGGCCTTGCGTTTCTCCGCCTCCTCCTGGGCCTTCCGGGCGGCTGTGGGACCACACAAGGGAGACGGACAGAGACGGATTATCAGGCCGTTATGACGGTTAATGCAAGCAGTTACGGAGAGTGAGACCGTTGAACATGTGTCATTAAGGAGGTCATCGCATTAACACTGGGGAAATAACGAGGGAGCAGAGGAGACCGTTATGTGCAGGAACCTTCAGAGGTTGACACGCGAGAAGATGTGCCAAAAGCCACACCTTGAATGGAATGGGCTATTACGGTACCGAAAAGCTGATATGCTAATGTGCTGTGCTGTGCTGTACTAAACAGGTGGAAGGAACCTTTCTATCTGCGCTCTTGTCCCATGATGGACCGGGTCGCCCCTTTCCCACGAGTTTTGCTTGTGCCTTCTTTGACCTTTCCCGTGACGCTAACGTACCCGCATCCTCCGAGTCCTCATCCGCGTGGTACTCCTCCTCCTCGTTGCCCTCACCCAGCACCTTCAGGTCCAGTGTGCTGTTGGAGGAGTCCATGAAGCTGTACAGCTCCGTGATGCTGTTGACTACCTTCTCCTGTGGGTGGGGGTGGGCAGCATTGATGTGAGACAACAGATGACATCTATCTTTCTGTAACGGCGCCCTTGTGACATGAACTAGAGGGCGGAGGAGAAAGGAAAGGGACAGAGGGGAAAAAAAGGGGACGCGGGGAGAGAAAGGGGAGAGAAACAGATGGTAGGAGAGAGGCAGGTACAGAGAGATGGGGAGAGAGCGGGGAGGAAAAGGCGATGGGAGGGAAACTGAAAAAGGAAGAGGGAATTTGGGTGCGAAGAGGGAGGGAGAGGGAAAAACGCACGCACACCTAAGCCAGTGGCACACAAGCGTCTCAAGAACTCTCCCTTGTTACCTCATAAACTTAAGTGTTCATGTGATCCAATCTGCAAAGTGTTTTCCTCCGAACCCTCAGCAGCCTGGGAAATCCCAGAACGCGGGTAGAAAGGGTTGTCAGTGCTTCAGGCCCCTCTCTCACCCTAACAGCCCGGAACTCGGCCTTACCTGCAGGTAGTGCGTGAAGAGATAAACCCACTTGGACGCCCAGGTCGACAGAGCTTGGCGCAGCGGCTTGGCGTTGACTTTAACATAGCCGATCGTCATGGTGTCCTTGAACGACGCGATCTCCGACGCGATGTTCTTGTACTTAGCGATCTGCGACAAGGGATGGGTAATAACATGGATCGATGAATGGTTCGGGCCCTGTTGGCCTGGTGAGGGCTGGTTGTTAAAAGCAGCGTCATCCGGGCTCTGGGCCTTGCCCCTCTCCTACTTTAACCTTTCCACATTGATCTTCCAGCGCGATGGATTCCCCATGCCAGGACCTGTGTGGTCGGGTGCTATGGCCCTTGCTAAGGGCAAGAGCCGACACGCACCTGCTCCTCGAACTTGGCCAGCGGCGGGTCGTCCTTGGTGCCGTCGGGCAGCGTGACACCGCTGTCTGCGATGAACTGGTGCAGAGTGCCTTGCAGGTCTTGCTTCCACAGGTAATCAAACTTGGCAAACTGCGCCTTGAACTCCTCGCAGCGTGACTCATTAGCAAGAGTCACGGTCATGACCTACAATATAAGAAGAGCACGGTCGCGAAGTTACGGGGCCAGACTTGCACCTTTCTGTATACAACGAAAGCGGCTATTTGGGTTGTGAAGTTTGGGGTTTAAACAGCACTGGATAATCATACGCGGGTATGGATTCCCAAATCCAGTCCCCAAACAACCGAACGCCCTGGCAACACCACAACCTCTACCAACACCAACAACGCCTTGTTTTTTACATGTAGTTCAGCAACAAGCTCTGCACAGACGGCCCTTTTTCACCCTTCCAGAAGAAACCAACCGAACGCGCCCCCTCCCCTCGCTTTCAAAGCCCCCACTTCAGAAGATCCTGAGATCTGTAAGCGATCCCTTTCCCTTCCTCTTACCTGGTTGAGGGAGTCATACACCTCGAAGTCCTCCTCCAGCTCCTTGGCATAATTGCCCTCACCCACGTCAAGGCGCTTCATCAGTTGCCCGATCTCTAAGAAGGACTGCAGCCATTTCTTGATCATGTCCCGAACACCCGGCTTAGTGCCGCCCTCGCCCAGCTCCGGCTTCCACACGATATCGGGGGCCACAAGCTCCACCTGAATCTCGAGAAGGGGACTGCTCTCCGACTTGGCCAGCGCTTCGGGGTCAATCTGCGCCATGAGGGAATTGAGGGGCTCATGATTGATTCGGGATCGGGCCTCGGAGGTTGGCGTCCGTAGGGTTTCATGGGGTTATGAGTTAGGGTGCTTATCAGATCTCTTGTAAGGTTAAGATGGATTCTAAAAATACCCAGTAGGTTGAGGGGCTGAAGGAAAGGCTTACACGGAAGATGGCGCACCGGGAGAGGGTGGTTGGTTGTAAGGACAGCACAGATGGTGTTGTCGCCATCCCATCCATCCCCTACGAATCTGACCCATGCTTTCTTTTCCTTAAAAAGTATGGGGTCCCCATTCCAAAGCACACACACATATATACATGCACGCGTCTGACAGGATCCCTTCTCTCTCCGTTACACCCCAGCTACCCACCCATGCTACCCTCGTATCTGTAAGTTTACAGCTACATTGGCAGGCGCTACAGCTCCGCGTTCGTCCCCTCCTAGTCAGCAAACCCTAGAACGCCCCCCTTCTCCCCCTCCAAATAAACACGCACTACCGTCTGGCGTCACCTTACCTGCGACAGCAGGTACCGCACGGTACTAATAATGGCGGCAGAGAAGCCGTCAATGACGATGTTTGAGAAGTAGTCCACATACGCGCGCCACGACGCCGCGCCCTTGCTGACTTTGAGCACACGGTTACTGGAAGACAGCAACTTCGTGATCTCTTTGCCTGCGTCACGAATCTCCGAATGCCGCTGTTGGATGAGCTGGTTAAAGGCGTCGTTGAGCTCATCGAAGGAGTACGTCTTACCATCCTTACGCTCAAACATGAGGTTCTTCTCCCACTGGAGCAGGATGTTCTGCGTGGCTCGGACGTTGTCCTTGATGGTGTTCAGCACCAGATCAACGTCCTTGACTAGCTCCATGCACTCCTTGATGTAGGCGTCGATGCTCTCGTTCTTCCAGTTCAACTCCGCCAAGCCACGATTAAGCGCCTGCTCCACAGCGTCCAGCTTCTGCTGCACCAGTGGCTTTTCAACTGCGAGGATCGTCCGCTGGACCTTGTTGTAGATGCTGCAGATAAGGTCCAGGCTGCTGATCTGCTGGCGGAAGGTGTCCGACGCTGCGAACAGGTCCTTGGCGCTGTCCGGCACTGCGGCCATGGTCGCGGATGGCTCCTTGGGTGTCGCATCGCCTTCCTTCGCACCACCAGTCTTCTCCGGTGCCGGACCCATGGTCTCAAGTAATAAGAAGTACTTTGTTTCACGCAGCAACCGCACCAGGGCCGGGTCGAAGTTGACACCCAGAACACGGATACCATCGGGAGTGGTTTCAACGAGTTGTAAGAGCGGCAAATTGAGCTTCTCATCGCTTGTCGCAGCGACTTGTGCGCACCACGCATCAACAGCTCGCTTGCGGTACTCCGTCATCTCGTCCCACAGATGGTCGTACGTGCGCTGGATCTCCTTGAACAGCTCCGTCTCTAGCACCATTTTGTTCATGGTTTGGATCCGATCCATGGGGTCCTTGATGCGCTCCATAAGGCCCCGAACCCAGTATGCGGCACCCGAGTACGGTGCGCTGTTTTTCGCAACGATTGGCCGGTCCTTGTACTGGTGGAAGAGGTCCGCCACGTCCTTGAGGTCACGAGCATAGCTGTGGAGCAGGTCGGTGTGCTTCTTCTCCAGGTCATGTGCGATGACCTCGCGGTCGAGGAGGCCCTCGAAGCTGTCGAGCAGCTTGAAGGTGGTGCCGATGGTGGTGCAGTCATCGAAGGCCTGCAAGGAAAATGAGCAGGTTTGCAGAGGTTTAGGCATTAGCAGAATATGATTGGGGACTTCTATAGTAGTGATAGTGAGTGGGAATGGAGGGTATTGAAACTTATACAGGATATCATTTTGACATCACACGCCTGACCTGAAAAACAGGGCTCTGCTCCGAAATCCAGGACGGTACCCACTGCCTATCCGCTGACTCAATCAGGACTAATTGTTGTTTCTTCTTTCCACTTCCAGCCAGTTGGGCACCTCGTCCTTCCAACCCCTCACCCCATCTTTCCCACCCTTGAGCCCGTCCCGTGTTCCCCGCCGGAACCCATCAGTCCGGATCCCATCAGATCCCATCAGTCCGGATCCCATCAGATCCCACCAGTCCGGATACCATCAGGGTCACTCCGGATCACATCAGGCCTCACTTGGATAATAATGGCAGCGAGGCGCCGCTCCAGTTCTTTAATCACCACTCGGAAGCCATAAAAGTCCTCGTCGAACTGCTTCGCGTCCACGTCCATCACATCATAGGTCACCTGAGGGAAGAGAGTGACAGGCAGCGCCAACGGGAGAGCCACAGAGTGGATTTCCGCGTTTTTTAGTTCAGGTTATGCGGATACGAACCCCTCTCAGCCGGCCAAAACGAACTCTGCTATTGCCTCCTACTACTAAACAGTAATTAATAGGAGGTGACGATAACGACAAGTAATTAGAGAGATCACATGTCTCACACACCTACTGCTGCTCCGCTTGTTTTCCCCTGGTGGCTCTCCTGGTGCCCCCCTGGTGCTCCTTCAATGAAACTCTGAAAGCAAAAGCCTACAAGGCTATATAGTGCTGTGTTCCGAGCCGAATGAGGCAGGTGGCTCCCTATCCGAATCGCCACACCAACCGCCACGGCCCGCCTCTTGCGTCCTCACCTGCTGGAACTTCTCCACCGCCGACGTGAAGTCCTGATGAATGGCCTTGACGCCGTTCGTCAGCACCTTGCCCTTTGTCCCTCCGATTTCCACTCGCTCCAGCCGGTTGAACTGCATACACGTGGACATGAGGTCCATCATGTCGTGGCAGCGCTCCAGGAAGGAGTCCAGCCGTGCAAAGAGGGAGTTATTCTGGAACTTCCAAGGATTGTCGGGCGTGTCCTGGAGGCTGAGGGCGCGGTATTCGAAGTAGTAGTTCTTGAAGGTGCCCAGCACGCGCAAGGTCATGCGCAGCTTGTCCACCGCCTCGGACGGCTCCATCTGGATGAGATCGCTGCCCGGGACGAACTTGCAGGCCTGAGGGACAAGGAGTGGATCAAGTGGATTTGGTGGTTTTGGTGGACGGGGAAGATGAAAAATGTGAAAAGGTGATGTGCTTTGGATTCGAGGATTTTACGCAAAGATTTTGTATGCACATGCAACTTATAGTGCCACTAATAAGACTAATGACTAATACAGTAGTGGTGAGAGCCCGAGGCCCATCCTTCAATAACTCACAATAACTCGGCTTCCTCAACCACCCATCCTTATTTGGCTAAACCCTAAGCCCTCATTGGTCGGCATATGTATATCTGAACGGACCAGCGGCGGATCTGCGGCTGGTGACCGGATCAGCTATGGTTTGCGAGGGTTTGCTGCACCACCGTCGAATTTTGTGACAAGCAAAAACAAGAGCGGGATGCTACCTAGCGGGATGCTTGCTAGGAGCGACCCTCACCCTCCCTCCTCCCCTTGCAAACCAACCCACCTGCATGATCAGGTCGTTGCAGATCTCCTGCATGAGCGTCACGAACCGCGTACTGCTGTTGTAAGACCTGCTGTACTTCCAGATCAGCATCAACGTGTGCATAATGGGCTTGAACAGGTCCACCAACTGCGAGAAGTCATCCATTGTGTTGAGCTTCTCCAGGTATTTCCTTAGCGGCTTGAGGAACTTGACGTTATCGTTGGCCTCCTGCCGCGCGGCTTCAACTTCACGGAAAAGCCGCTGGAAAGCGGGGTAGTATGTGCTCTTCGCGAGCTCCAGCACCTTGACCACCTTCTGCGTCTTCTCGCTCGTCAGCTGCTCATGGATAGAGTTGAGATTCGCAGCACGCTCAGACCAGAAATTGAGCTCCGTCAGAGGCCCCGGGTACGCCCCCGGCTCCTGAGGGAATGCAAGGAGAAAGGTAAGGGGCACATGAGGAAGAGGAGGCACACAGAAGCTTCGCTCGCCGAACACATAGCGACCACGGCGGTTTCTGCGTCGTTTGTACGTTTCGTTAGAGAGAACTTCCCGCCACCCGCCCCTTTATGCACGGCCCGGCTGACGCCATTCCTGTGGTTCAAGACGCGGCCGCTAGAAGGAAGGCTGATCACGGCACTCAGGAATCCTTCTTTAAGGATGATTCGCAGCGTGAAAAAAGTGGCCCACCCAGTCCATGGTATGTGCCAAAGTGAGGCTTTTTGAAGTTTTACATGTCATGACGTTTTACATGTTGTGGGTCATATGAATTCGTTGTGACAGTGGCGCAATATCGGGTTTTTGTGATTGGGGGGACCGCTGTCCGGCATCTTCCTTGTTCCCCACCTTCCTATTCCCAGCTGCAGGCTAAATAATAAATCTGCAGTACGTACGGCAATCCACGTACTTTTGTTAACGCTTGGTAAGCTACAGGCGCGGCCTAACTAGTCCCAGCTATTGGTTCGGAATCGATGTAGTCCACGCTCCCAGGCGTTTGCTTTTCACAAAAGGCTTACAGCCAGCCTGCGTAAGGTTTGTGTGAAAAAACTGCAGGGCCGCTCCTAAGCCTCTTGCTCGATGGACTGTAGAAGGGTTGAGGGGTTTTGCCGAAAACCTTATTTAGGATTTGCTGTGTGACGACTGATAAATGCATTCGTACCTTCAGCGGCGCATCTGGGTCGGACTTAAGGACATTCTTAATTTGCTTTGTCCAGGTGACGATTGCGCTCTCCAAGATGTGAATCTTATCCTGATCTTTAAGACTATTCATGTGCTGCTCCGGATGGATGGTCGGGACGGTGGTTTGAGGCGGCAGCGGCAGGAGCGTCTGCCCCTTCATTTGCCCGATCGTGACGAACACTGTGGGGGCACAAGCAGGGGTCAAGCAGTTGTACAGTGCACGAATTTGATATTACTTTATGCTTGAAGGAAAACGTTAGTGAATGCAGATGGGGTCCCATATGGGTTTGGGGAGGGGGGATCGACGCCAGGGTTCTAGGCGGCGGCGCAATCAGGACACCTTAGTCAAATGCTCGATCCCGACAGTAATCAGGACATGGTTAAAAGGGATAGAAGGAAGGATTAGAATGTGAACAGGTGTTTTAGTACTTGCCGCTAGAAACGAACTTGTGCAAGTTTTCCGTGACCTCCTTGGCAACAACATCGGGCCATCCCTGCTGGTTTGCTGATCCCGTAAGGACGGGCATGAAGACGTCCTGAGAGATGGACGCCAGCGTCTCCAAAGGGTTTTCCGAGATCTCCCCATGAATGACCTGTACAGGTGGCGGAAAGGTAAGAGGAGCACTTTTGCCCAATAGGGCCAAGGGTTACTTGTAATAGGTAGGGAGCCTTCCCCCAAACACCCACCAGCTTTCTGATAGTCTCATTGTCAAGTTTCAAGTCCTGAAGCTTCAAGAAATAAACTGTTTTCTTCTTGAATTTCTGTGGCGGCTTGACAGTCTGCGAATGAAGGATGATGGTTTACAGCCCTATAAAGTACAGACCCCGTTGGCTCTTCGGTTCTCGAAAAACTAAATCCGCACCGCGCTCAGTTCCTTGCCATCGTGTAAAAACAAGAGCCGCCTTGTAGACGCTTCCTCGAGGAACTGTGTGACTGGAGTCCTGCAAGGGGCGCCATGGCGTTCTGAGCACTGCTTGCATAGCTGAATGCCCAAATCGCACAGACCTTCCATCTCCATTCATCAGCTTCTCAAAAGCGGAATCGCCAATTTTTAGGCATGAGCAGACGCGGTCCCGGATATAGTCATAACGAATGTCCTTGGTAGGGGCCAGATTGGCTACCACTGTGGCCTGCTCCTCCTCAGCCATGCCTACAGAATAAGATTCAATAAATGTGTCCGAGCGTACACGATAGTCACGCGGAGCCTACGGAAGAAATGGAGGTGTCGCTTTTGACCATAGGTTACACCCCTTCTATTTACTAATATAAAGTAAGATGTCAATCACTAAATGTATGATGCATGTGCACACACTTTGCTGAATAGCTCAAAGGATGTACGGGTCATTTGGGAAACCACCGAACCAGCATTGCAGTTTTCATAAAATGCTCGATGGTTCATACTCTGTAAGGATTAAATTGATAGTAATACGTATATTTTTGTTCTTTATGAAATGCATGTCGCCGGTGCGCCGACTGAAATATGCCTCCAGAGCGACAGGCCGCGCCCTCGCCCAACCTATAGAACTCGAACTCGAACTGTGGGTTGCATGACATCCTAATTTCATTATTTTGCTATCACCTGTGATAACAAATAAGAAAACCTAAATCTGCACTTTACCTGGCAGCTTCTTTGCCGAGCCTTGTGGAATGCAGATGACCCTGAAAGCTGCTAAATGTCTTTGGGGAAGTTCAACAAGTACCCGACTTGGGGCTTTAGGGAAAGAAAGATTATCAAGCCTTCCCCGGGACGGCACTTCACGGCAGGGAGCCCACAAACTGCATCAGCGGGGGTGGCGGTGCAGATGCGCCTTAGGGATTGTTTGGTGTGGGAGGGGCGCCGTAAGGCTGGTGCTATTATGGCGCCGTCAGATGCTGTAAGCGTGAAGCTAGACGGCGGATTCATGCCGCACCCGCAGCAGCCATCCGTGCCGCCAGGCGGTCGACATCCTCCTGCGCAGCTTTTCGTTCAATACCCTGCAACAGCTCATTCTGCCGAACCTGCAACCGCTGAACAATGCAGGATGAATCACATACATAGCAATGAATTAATTATCAATGGGGCATTCCTACTGCAGCTGAGCTCTTTTGCTTTTGTTTGAAGACTCTGGCCATCAAAGCCCTAGTCCACGGAGCCTACTCCTGCAGAGAATCGTGCAAAAGAGCTATGGTAGGGAGGCGCATGTCCCCAAAGCTAGTTTTTTGTCACACCGCCGGGGCCACGCCATAACCCATGTTGCAATAGACCCGCCTCCGGATACATTGCCCCTTTATCTACCCGCACTTTACGAGGAGCGCAGAGGCTTCCTGGAGCTTAAACTATTTTTGGGGGACACCTCCGTAGCGATGATGCGGCGGCAGCCCCATGAGGCCGAGTCATGTTCGGGTTTTTACCAAACCATACGTAACTTCTGCAGAGTAGCTTTTCACGCCCTGCCCTGTATAGCGTCAGGCTAGCACTACAATCGCCTTCGCAGTCAGGTTGGAGAGGCTGGGAGTCGGGGCTAATCCCTGTCCCTGCAATAGAGAGTGACATCTGCCACCAAGACCCAGGATGTGGCAAGAGCCAGGTTAACACTGTACCACGAAACATCGCTAACAAGAACCGAGTACTCTGCTCCGTGGATGGTTTTGCTATCAGTGGTATGAAAGCCCAAGCGCCTTTCAGTGAGGGTGTGACCGTGGATATACGGAAATGGGACACTGCTGCTACTGCTAAAACGAAGCTCATCCAGACACCAACGGACCTTTCCTCAATGTGTGACGCATATTTGGAACCTTGCATGGGAAACCTAGCGAGCCAGCCCAGGAAGCCACTTGGAGAAATGTGGGAAGATAAGAAATACCAATTACAATACAATATAAAACTGGATTTCCAGTCACATTTCGAATGCCCTAAGCCGTGTGGCATGGTGGTAACATGAAGAGAAGCATGGTTGTCATCTGCAGCGAGCGGCATCACTGCGTCCACGACACCCCCAATCGGCGCAGCCACGACACTGGGGGTGTGGACTCTCTGGCAGCGTCATGCAGGCGCAGCAGTTCCTGGCGCGGGCGGCGGCGCCCGCCATGACGGTCACAATGGAACAGGCGCAGCTTCAGTGCATTGAAGAGACGCTCCAGAGCGTCCTTGCCATGCAGTAGCTCCCATCCTCGGCCGTCTCTGAGGTCGCCGCGCCTGTGCAACCCGCAGCCCTGGCTTGGCGCCCCCCTGCGCCACCTGCCCCTCTGGTCGCCCCCTCCATCGCCCCCTCCCACGTCACGGCCACCGGGGTCCATGCCGGCCTGCCAGCTGCTGTCTACCGGCCCATCCACACACCAGTGCAGCCTTGCGTGACGGCGGCGCCACCACCGGTGTCACCCCCACCTCCACACACACACTCACACTGGCAACCAGGCCAACTGCGAAAGCTGCGGAGATCCATCGTGGACAGGCTGCCATTGCGGTAAAACCCTAGGGTACAGGACTGCGGCAAATGGCGTGAAGCTCTTTGCCCTGCTCGTCCGCTCCCCGCTGACACCAACATCTGGTACCTGTGCGCCCAATCCAATGGCCGTGTGGCAGCGCCACTGCCAGCGCCACCGCCGCCCCAGCCCTGGGAGCCCGTGGCACCGCTGACGGCTTTTCACGGCACGGATACCGCTGTGGAGGTCGCTGTTGCGGCTTTCGTCCCATCGATCAAGGTAACCTGCGTGGCAGAGCCGAACAAGAGCAGAGCCAAACAAGATGCCACCGTTCCCGTTTCCGTTCCCCACTGCGGCATCAGCGCCGCTGTCCGCACCTTTCCGTCTCTGCTGCCTATCACCACATCTTGCAATACCACCTCTGCCTCCTGGCACTGCTCTTTTCCCACTGTCTGTGCCTCGCCCTCGCCTTGATCATGGTCTAACCGGCCGCTTGTAGAAATCACGGGGTGGGGACTTGACGCAGCGGATGGGAGGAAAAAAGTGCCATCTGGGTTGGACGACGCTGCCACCACTGCACGCACACTGGTGTCGTCCCATGGTGAGTTGGCACCGCTAGCATTACCCCGTCAGTATCCGCATCGCCGTAGGTGTTGGCGTTGGATGAGCCGTCACCAAGGTTATAGGTAGAGGCTCGTGAGCTGCTGGTCTCGTGGGAGGAAGCTCTGCCCCGCCTGCGGCGACACGCAAGACGGCCATGGCTATCAGAATTAAACCGGGGCTCATCATCAGCCCAGCGCACCCTCTTCCTGTCGCTCTTCTTGACAGTCGAAGACTTCTCCGCCCTTCCTTCGTCGAAAGGGACGTTGGAATCCTCCGACACAACATTACTTCGGAGAAATATACCATACTGACCAGGGTCTCCATAGCCGACCAGTACACCCTTCGAACCGGATCCAACTTTGATTGTTATTCCTTCGGGATGTGCACATAGGCCAACGACCCGTAAATGTGCAAGTGCCCGATGTCCGGCTTCTTGCCGACAAAAGCCTCGTACAGCGTGCAGGATGAACCCGAAATTGTCGATTTGTTTCACAAGTAATTGCCAGTGGGCAAAGCCTCTGTCCACATGCACTTGGGCAAGTCACCCTTGCAAAGCAACGTCTTCATCTTCTCGAGGAAAGTCCTATTCAAACATTCCGCAGCACCGTTTTGCTCTGAGGTGTAGCCCTCTGTCGGCCCATGCCTTATCCCCTTCGAACGAAAGAACTCTTTAAGAGGCTGATTAATGAAACCCCCTCCCTGATCCGACCTCATCTCTTTCACGTGATAACCAGACGACGTCTCCAGTCGGTTAATCACTTTCTCACACACAGCTTCCTTGGTCGGAATGTTTGTGGGGAGCGCATCAGACCTCTGGCAGTCGATACGTTGCGACCAATCCCCGGGTTTAATTCTTGGTCCAACCTTAGCATTCATGTGACGGTGCAAGATGTTTTCATTGCCCCTGAGAGCTTTGCCAACATGCTGTCGGTCACTGCCCTTTACCGGATGGGCGGGTCAAGGACGGTCAAGGTCGATGAAGGCTGGTCTTCAAGGACAGAGGATTTATGTTGTACCCAGGGCCATGAGCCGGTCCTGACGGGGTGCTGCTTTAACAATCTTTATCAGATTGAGAGTCTGTCCATCGTCAGGGACGATCAGCGATCGTATGACTACAATATGCAGTTCGGTGGTATCGCCAACGTCAAGGCTGCAACCTAGCTGGATGACCTGTGGCATCGCAGGTACAGACACCTCCGGCTCGGGAATCTCGAGCGGCCAGTTGGTGAGAAAATGGGGGCTGGTGTACCTCTGGGCAAGGAGCAGGTGAAGGCGTCGGGGGGTGCGGGCGTTTGCGAGCCGTGTGTCATGTTGAGGAAGCACCCAGTCGATCCTGGTGCTAGTCTATTGACCGCGTCTGACTTGACGCTATTGTGACGACACAGTGCGGTGCAGTTGATGTGCGCCTGGCCATAGCCCTTCTCCCGCATGCGCAAAAACAACGTCTCTTTAAATTCATCCTGGCATGTACGGAACTTTGCTTCGCCAGGTTTGCCGAAATGGCGGCGCATGGCCTCTTGTGGGTGGCGGGGTCGTTTCTGGCAGTCTTAAACAGGCACGGCAGGGACGGATCCGCCAGAAGTTCTAAGCTGCAGAGCATATTCCTAGCATGCAACACAAGAGACATCGCAACCCATCTGCAGGCATTTTACAGCAGTTTACGTGAAGCAAGGCGTCATACAACGACACCCTGTGCAAGAGTTATATGCGTGAAATTTACACAATAAAGAGTACTGGGGTATACTTTCATATTTGTTCTCATCGAAATGTCCACCTGTACTTAGGGTAGATGCATGGACATGGAAGTCTTCCGAAAACACCAGCAATAAAGAATTGATGAATGGCAGTTGTAATTACCATAAAATTGAATTGAAACAGGAATCAAATAATATATTGCGTCATTCATTAGAACATCATCCATGCATCATACTCCGAGACCATGGCGCTCATGTACATCGTTTCACTCCATGCGTAAAATTGTTCCATTATAAAGTTTTTTATTTGGCTATCATGTGCATGGTTCGACTTGTCTGACTGCCACGAGGGATAACGGCTTTGCTCTTTTTACAGATTTTCACGCTTACAAAGGTTGATAGAAGTCTAAAAAAACATCTCGCCTCAGCTTTCGTTATGTTGAGCCATTACCTCGGCGCCGTCGGCGCCCCCACCGTCTGTCGCCTGCTGCCATGCTTGGCATACGGACAGTGTTCAATTCTTCATAAACTGCTTAGTAATAGCCTGCCAAGTTACTCTTGCCAACAAACCGCTCACTCATTCACAGCCGAAGCTTTTGCTGATGTCCGTCCAACGGAATGGCGACCATGCTACCGTGCCGTCCTTGTGGACGCTGCGGGAACGTTCCTGTTGCCCTCAGAGCCGGTTTCCACTGTTTATCTGCGTTACGCTCGTCCTTATGGCTGCCAGCTGAGTGATGAGGAGGTGCTGGCGCGCTTCCGGAGGTAAGAGGTTTCGTTAGCAGGACCTCCTGCCTGGAGTCTTGCGAAGACCCAGCAACAAAGGTGTTATCGAAAGCATAGTAGTCTCAGCATCATTATAATGTTACGTTACAATTTGTGGCACACAGAGTGTGTTACCATATGGATACCGTGGACGCCGCCGGAGGTTCACAGGAAGCAGGATCTCCCCTTCTTTTCTTTTCGCAAGTGGCTCTGTTGCCTGTTCTGGCAACACGAGTGTGATTGCCCGTGCCGCGTCCGCCAATTGTCGAGTGACCCAGGTCGAATCTAATCGAACTTCCGCTGAATAAGTCGCCGTACAATCTGCATGAAGCAATCATGGCAAGCCTAGGTCGATCGCAGCGCCTGTCTAGTACCCAAAACAGTCGCAACATTATGTGAAATGCTTTTCCGTGTAAAATTGTTCAGTTACCATACCACCCGGCCCCTCGGCCCATTTTTTTAGCGTACAAGATTCAGCGCAGAGAGACAACAGATGCGTCCTCCCGAATCTCCCAACGGGAGGAGGACGACTGGTGTATTTCAGCTGGGACGAAACCCCCCTCTGTTTGCGTGTCTTCCTCGGGTCTGTTACAGCTTTTAGCCTTTTAGCCTCTCCCTCCCATGTAGCAGGTCTCATTTGTTCACCCTCCCTGTACTCCTCCCTTTTGAGATGGGTTATGCTTAAAATTTTACATTAGATTGTACGGCCCTCGCCTCACTTTCTCTCACAGAGCCTATAACCTTCCCTGGCCGGGGCCGCTTCGGTATGTTGGCGATGCGCGGCCCTTTTGGCGGCGCATAGTGGAGCATTCGACGGGCTGCCGGGATCCAGAGGTAGGGATTTTGGGGGTGGTTTCGGAGGTACGCAAGTTCTTATAAAATGAAACAATCGATGTTTTGGAGATGTGTCGGAGAAACCCTAGTGCTTGTTAATGGAGAAAGGGATATAGAAGATGAGTAAGAGGTACGAAAATACTTAGGTACAACAAAAAAGCGGGATGCACCGAGCACCGTAATTGTATGCAAATGCTTTAATTTTGTGTAAGGGCACGAGCACTCGGTTAACCTGAAGAATCTAAAATGCAATTTTGTATGTTGATGTGCGAACATAGTTGTAAAGCTTGCTGTACGGCAATCCACTTTCACGCCCGAATGGAGCAGGTTTCGGAGGCGATATACCAGTACTATGCGCGCGCGGAGGCATGGCATGTGGTCCCCGGTGCGACAGTTGGGACGGTTACCACGGACACGACATTGAGACAGCGGCATTGGGGCCGTTTAGTACCGTTAGGAATTCGATTGAGGTTGATTTTGTAGCCGGGTCCTTAAGCTTCCTACTCCTTATCTCCTTACCCATCTCCATGGCAACTCGTCAAGTGTGTGTTTTGGCCTTTTACCCAAGCTTCCGACCCCCTGTGCTTTGGTGCGGTGCTCTCTTATCATGCGCCTTATCATTTCCTTGTAATGCCGTACAGGTGCCGTAGAGGCCCTCCAGAGGCTCAAGGCTGCTGGGGTGTTGCTAGGGGTGGTGTCGAATTTTGACACGCGCCTTCGGCCGCTGCTTCACGATTTGCGAGTGGAAGGTCTGTTCGATGCGGTGATTGTATCCGCCGAGGTGAGATTGCTGAAGGAGGGGTGCAGGGTGATCGACGGACCCACGGGTCAAGTACGAGTTATATATATTGCGGGTCTTGCCGAACTTTTAAAAGCTATAGTTCACCTGTTTGGCTGTGTAGGATCAAGCACGTCCTGCCCCACTTTCCACAATGAACTTGGGTTTTGAACGCACGCAGGTTCGCGCCGAGAAGCCCAACCCAGTGATATTCGATGCGGCCGTTGAAACGCTCGGTGCGGTGGCTATGACCCGTGGGACAGTCCCCATCGCCAGAGCCTACGACCCCAGTTCCCCCGTCAGCGTAAACCCGAACCTCAGCCGTAGCACCTTGGCACAGCAACAGCAGGACAACCACCACCGGCAACAACAACAGAAACCCTACCCGATGTCGTACGCTTACCCGCCGTACTCTGACTTTGGGCCACTGGTGTCGGGGAATCAGCGCTGGGTCGCGGGCGCATGCGTTCCGGACTTTGGGCCGCTGGCTCCGGAGCATGTCCTTCACGTGGGGGACGACCGACGTAACGACTGCTGGGGTGCACGTGATGCGGGCATAACGGCGTGGTTGTGGGGATATGACGTGCGGAGCTGGGCGGAGGTGGCGGACCGGGTGCTGCTGGGGAGTCAGGTAGGCGGGGGGAAGAGGAGAAAGCGCTCGGGGGGCGGAATAGAGCTCCAGGGGAGGAAAGAGGCCTAGGACTTCAGAGGACTGTAGGGCGGGTAGCCAAGAGGGTTTTGCAATGAATAAAACCTAAGGAATTCCTAAAACCCAAGATCAAGATCCAAAACCAAAGAAGCTAACCAGGGGTTCTCTTGAGTGCAGGTTGATGAATACTACGACCACCTGGCCGACGCAATTTAGGCGGGCGAGACTGACGGGCGGGTCTGTTAAGCTGCCATCGTGGACAAGGACTCGGAAGCTGCCCCATCGACCACCATAGCGTGCTACTGCAGCCAATATACGTTCGTACGCCGCGCGAGTTCCCTGTAGATGCGTGGTGTCGTAATTGCGACGATTCGGGCATGGGGCTTTCGATGGACTTCCGGCGGCGAATGTCCGTGACCTGTGATGGTCTTTTCTTCTGAAATGTCGCTGCACACACGCGTCCTGCCTCGTTGTATGGCTGTGGCCCAAATTTTTAGGCGGACGGACGCGCTGAGGCCCCAAGAGCAAAGGGCACGGAGGAGAGCAAGTAAGGGCGAACAAAGTTTATTGTACAGTACTGTACGGCATTAGTGAGTAAATCTAAGTTGCAGCTAAAGGGATTATGTATATTTCCTGGGGACTCTTTAAGGTTATGGACCCCATGGGCCTATCGCCGTACAGAAGGACTGACCCAAAAGGGCCGCTGCAATTTACCCATGTTATGTGGTGCGTCTGTGGGGCCGACATTGTGGGTTCCATTGTCGTACTGGGTCACTCTTTAGTATCACCGTACATTGTAGCACTTATGGCCATCCACACGCGATGTGAATGGGGAGTGCGAAAACTTGATGTCTTAAAATGCGGGTGTGAATAGCTGTAGCAACAGGATACAAACAATGTATGTTTTATGGTTGTGGCAATAGCATTAGCCGTAGTGTCGGACCAATGAATGCAGCACAATACCACAGTCAAGGCGTGACACGTTTCGTAATGTGGTGCCGGATGTTTTGGCGTGTTCGCCTTAGGCCTTGGCGAAGGAGGGAGGGAAGGTGGAGGAGAGAGGCGCAGGAGGCAGGGAGAGAGGAGGGAAGCAAAACTTAGGTGATTCTGCCCGGTGCTGTCCTGCCGGGAAATGGATCTTAAGTTGCGAAGCCTGTGTGTTTGTGCAGCGCTTGGGAGGGAATTATAAGTATTTAAGGACGATAGGTATGTAGTACAACAATGTTGGTAATACGGCAAAACATAATCTGGCTGTACGGGAGATGATTGAGGGCAGATCCCCTTGCGAGACACAGTGTTGGATGGAAGGTGGTGCTGCCAGCACGCATGATGCTAGTCTGCAGATAGTACGGGATGTGAAGCAGTTTCCGAGTTAGGGAGCAATTTCCGAAACCACAGCAGGCGGGTTTCGGAGCGTGAGCTCCGTGTACAGCACGATGGTTTTAGCTTTAGATTGTGGTGGAAAGTCACCGACTTTTCCTCGATGGCATGCGCAAATTCTGTTGATTCAATCCTGATTAAATTCCTGGTTTCAAAGCCTTTATTGGCTCGATGCGGAATCTGTGGAGGAAATAGCCTTCGAAAGCACGATGGGAGCTCATGAAGTGTCTGTACGACAACTTCATGTGCAGGCTTTTTCGGTAGGTTCCCATGCAATCCCTTTCCCTTTTCGCTTCCGAGAAGAGAAATTCGTCTGCGAATCCACCTCGGGTCGTGAGGCAACCTGCCATCACTGTGTGCCCGACGTCTGCGACTAAATCACCAGTTGACTGTCTTGTCTCTTGGTTGCTTCGGTTAGCATGTCGGTTATGGTGTTAGTTATGAGGACTAATCAGGGCGAGTTTTTGAGTGCTTGGTGAACCCAATAACATGGATTTGTAACGCTGTACCGGATTGAGCCGTACATTGACTTTCACGGCTCATATGATTGCACTTTGCGCCTCCCAGACACGGGATGGGGTACGACAACATGGTCATGCGTGTTTGACTTTGTATGTTTGTTCACCGGTCGTTTTGATTGGTTGGAGGTCGCTTGAGAGTCCAAGATGGATCGAGGAGATGTGTTTCGTGTCGTACGAAGGAAGCTGAGGTAACGAAAGGGAAGTTGGAAAGTTGGAAGGAGATGAGGAGCATATGAGGATGCCGCACGCAAAACATTTGACGACGTGTTAAGTTATCTGCCGCACTAGGGTGCTGTTCTACGATTCACGTCCCATATACGGACGGCCAGGAAGCCATAGTTGAGCCGCTGCGCTGGTATGACGTGCAGCTGGCCTTGCCAAAAATAGTTGCGGATCTTCTTATCCTTGTACGTCTGTCCTTCACGATCAAGTTCACGTGAGGCAACAGCATCTTCGGATCAGGGATTTCTCTGAATCGGGACTTTGAGAAGACTTTTTGATTATTTGAAAAAAGCTTTTGAGAGTGCGTGCCTTTTTTTATCTTTATGTCACCATGGCTACAAAACACGGTACAAACGCCATCTTTTTTAGCCATCATTTTATCATCATTCGTGTCGTACTGTGCCGTACGGGTTTTCAATACCGGCAAATTGGTTCAAATCATGCGCTGATTGGGTGAAGGCGATTTGGCAATTTATGGCATGTGGAGGAAGTAGATTACGGTTCATCTTATACATCCTTGAACCTGTAAATTACGGCAATCCTTACCTCGAAAGCGTCCTCAATCCAAACCCGTAGTTTCTGGCCTCCAGTAATACCCTGATACCCGGCATCTCAGGCATATACTTGCATGCGTATGCAGCAGGCCGAAGTCACTGCGGAACTGCTTTTGCAACGCTTGAACATGATACCAAGATTCTTTAATGCCAGCCGGTCCAGAGTGCATCAAATCCTCAAATATAGTCAAGGAGCCGTCCCAACAAAAGGTTGGTACTTAGCGCTGACGAAGGCCTCATGCATGGTATCTCAGCCATAGTTGCTTTTTCTTGGATGTTGGCTAGAACCGTGGTATTATCATGCGCGTTACTCCTGTACCGGGTCCTGCTACCACTAACGGAGCTTGGCCTTGACATGCACATGCTAATCGACAGAGACACAGCACAGCACCTGATCACGACCACTGAACTCCAGAAACTCTTTCCCCAGGGGAAAGTACACTGAAGAATAAGGTGGTACTAAATAGACTAAATGAGTCTGGCAATGAGCGCACTGTGCCCCAACGCACCACATACATCAGCACATAAGCCATGTAAATGCATCCACTAACCTACATCCAAACTACGGTAATGAATCCCTTACTGCCACAGGCATAGGGCACTGGCTCAAGCTCCAGATCCTATAAGCATAATACGGGCTCCTATACAAGGCCAAGATCAAGAAAGTCTATGGCCGTCGTGGGGATGGGAACTGCCCCATCTATCGTACATGCAACAAGGAGTGAGGGCCCTATGACCGACTCGGTAGCAAACATACTACGTGGATGCAAGCAAACACCCTACCATGAAGGGAATGAATGTATATCAACAGACACAATCAATCCACAAGACAAATTGCAGATTGCCTCCACAAAGGCTGATGGACACGGAGGCGGTCTGATGATCATGGATGCAGGGAAGGCTGAGGATCTCCCACAATACTGTCACAGAACACGCATTCCAGGCTGGATGCTACCTAACCTCCCCAACGAACAAATCAGTCGCCCTAGGCCAGATATACTGTTTATGCCCACCCTAGCCCTTTGGAGAACTAAGGATAGACATTACAAGGGACCACAAGACAAGAAACCGCATGTAGCCTACATAATCGAAGTAGGATACACTGGGGACCTGCAACGAACAGAAAAGCTGACCTTGAAACGGAACAGCATGTGAAACTGAAGGAGGAATTGACAAAAGCCGGGTGGACAGTTTGTCATATTGATGCACAAACCGTCACGCTGGGGTCCACTGGCGCTCTACCAAAAGCCTTGACACCTATGCTATGCCAACTCGGAGTGGACCCAGATTCCAGGAGCTATACGTGCCTCCCAAAATATCCATCAGCAAACAGTGGAAATGGCAGGTGCGATCATCCGCACCAGAAGAGTGATGGACAAGTAGGGTGTCGGCTTTCTCAAAGCCGGAAAAAGGGCGGGGCCGCCCACAATCCGTACAGGCCGGTTACTTCCCAATGAAAGGGTTTGAAGTTTGCGAGTTTGCGATAATGCCGGCTCATGACGTTCAGCAGGCAAACGACTGCAAACGCAAGGGCAAGGACCTCACGCCGCTCACGCCGTCGTACACATTTCGCCAAAGCGAACGGCGAGGACGTCAAGTGTTAGAGTGTCGCCAGTACTACTGATGGAAAGCTTTATGCTGTATCTCCGAAATGCCTGCGGCTTCAGCAATTCACCCCACAGCATCGAGCTCCATGTCGGATTGTGGAACTTTTGTGCCCCGAGAATGGGCTTAAATTAATTGTACACAACGTTACATTCTTTGTAGATAACTGTAAGCAAATTCGTCGACCTTCTGGTGGCAAACCGCCATGCCTGTGAAAGCAGCTTGGTCATCCAAACTTGTTGTTCGATTCATTTCACGCCGTCATGCCAGACTTCCATTATGAGAGACGCGGCACCTTTTGGAACGAATTTTAGGCCGAGAGGTGTTGATGTGACCTTGACCAGGGTGAAAGGAGACTGACAAACTTGTTTGTACTCATACGATTGTTATTGGCCAAAATAAAGATACCTTGCAATATAGAATGTAATATGTGACCAATATCGCGTTTCCGCCGGGCGAGATATTATGTTTGGTCCGTCACATTCTTACAGAGAGACCGACGGACATGGGCAATCCCACAGGGTGGGCCCCCTGAGCGCTTCCGCTCCGGGGCCCGCCCAAAAACACAATCAATTAGAAAGTGGGTCGAGATAAGAGCCCCTCTGGTGGGCTGGGCATGCAGGGGCGGCAATGCAACCCCTCAGTTCCCCACCCCCTTAACACACGCCAGGCTACGGCCGATGTACTCCTACTCCTACTCCTACTCCTACTCCTACTCCTACTCCTACTCCTACTCCTACTCCTACTCCTACTCCTACTCCTACTCCTACTCCTACCAATTATTATTATTATTATTATTATTATTATTATTATTATTATTATTATTATTATTATTATTATTATTATTATTATTATTATTATTATTATTATTATTATTATTATTATTATTATTATTATTATTATTATTATTATTATTATTATTATTATTATTATTATTATTATTATTATTATTATTATTATTATTATTATTATTATTATTATTATTATTATTATTATTATTATTATTATTATTATTATTATTATTATTATTATTATTATTATTATTATTATTATTATTATTATTATTATTATTATTATTATAATCATTATCATGCGCGGCATTATTCGGTCGTGACACATCCCTATCGTCACCCTCGCGGCTTATGTTGGGTTCATGGTACCGGAGTTGCACGGAGCTAAAAATCGTTATCATGATTATTATAAATAAGTAATGATGATAATTATTATACTGTAATGATAATAATGATAACATTTATCTTTTATATAATTATATTGCTATATCGTTATATATGTGTAACGATATAAGGCATGGTTACTCGTACAAGGCATAATTACTTGTCGTCGGAAACCGGCAAGATACATGGGGTGGGTGGGCAAGTGGGTGTGTTGTGTATACGGGGAGATCGGGATCAGATCTATACGCCTGATTGAGACGTCTCAAGACTCATCCAGATGTGGACGGGTCAGTCCTGCCGTGTTCTGCTAAACTCCCCCAGGTCCGATGGACGTATCAACCAATGTCTTCTAAAACAAACGTCTCGAATGTAGATAGCTTTTCCAGCCTTGTTGTGCCATGTATATATAAACCTATAAACCTATAAACCTATACATACATACCACACTTCATTATACAACAAGGCTGGCTCATCTGGCTTTAAACATGACTTTAACTAAACGCAAGAATGAAGAGGTCTTCACCAATGAGGTCCAAAAAGAGACCTTAATTTTACATAGATATACCCTAACGCGGCAAACGTCTGCAAACTCGATCATTATAAAAAAATCAAACGCCGATGGGGAGAAATATGCTTGTCTGCACAGGATAGGAACAGTTTAAGATATCGCTGTTGTGGAATTTATGAAATGTTAAGCGCCGTTAAGCTTGATCTGCGAGATGAGAAGTGGTTGATAGGATGAAAGGGGAATTCGCCCCTGCGGAGATACGGAACGCAGTCGAACGGATGGAGAGTTGCCTTGTACTCTCTTTTATAATCGTCAAGATCCGGCACTTCGAAACCGCTCGCGGTTGGCCAAGAGCGGTCCGTTGGACAGCCCCGTTTTGAACTACACCGTTTCAACGTGTTGTGCGATCCTGTACGATCGGTACATCGTGCATCCTTAAACGGAGAAACGGTGACCTCTTTTTGTTTCTGGTAGCTTTCCGAATATCATCGCAAAAATTCCTTGGCCTCGAAACAGAGGTCTCCGATTGTATCTTGTCGACAACGTCTTATTAGGCCATGGTGCACTTTTCCAAGTCTTAGTTTCGGTTTTCATAGCATGTAATACAGTTTTAAGATTGAAAGTTTTTTATGAAGCTCATTATGATATTTAATTGTGACCTCAGACAGTCTCCGGCAACTTCCAGTAATAAGGTTCGACGCAGATATCAACATCTAAACGGTCTTTATGACATAACCAAATAATTGTGAATTGAATCACTCAACTTAATCCTAATAGAATTCTATTTAGAGTTTGGCTGTGGTGATTTGAATAAATGTGTCGGTGACTTCAACGGTTCATTCATACGGCACTGCATCAAGCGAACGAGCTTATTGTTTTAAACATGACTGGAGCTATGGAGTTTACTGGAGATTTTGCCTTTCAAGCGGCCGCGCGCCGACTTGTTCATTGCTCATCCTTCCCATTGGAAGGTAAGGAATAATGGTAACCGAGACATTAATTAATGCCTTAATAATCTCGTCACAAGGAAAGATAGTTGGAAAAACTTGGTGCCCTTCCAGACGGTACTAAGTTAACATCGCGTTACGACGTACAACAATGCGGGTAACATCATGCACTGCACTGTATTATCCTAAGCTGCTGACCCAAGTGATGCTCCCACTTATAATATTACATACGACGTTTTGTATTACCTCACCCTGGTTAGACCATACCTTTCTGTGTGGCGTCTCGCTATCACCTTCCGTTTCACGACCAAAGGGACGCAGCAACTTTGTTCAAAGTCGTTCCAAACATCTTGGAACAGAAAAAACATCGTACGTCGCTTGCATGACAGCGCGAATGTTGGTAATGATGCATTCTCTTACAGTTTCTAACCGTTCTTGCTCGTACCCCGGCCACATTGGCTGAATTGCTTTTGCAACCTAAACACCAATATACTTATTCATATCCAGTACCAATTAGTGCCAATTAACTGGGCTATTGCCATCTCATTTCGACGCCGCGACAATACGATGAGTTTGATGAAGAAAGCGACCGCGGCCTTAGGCTTCAGTGACGGCGCCAAGGCTCAAAGGCCTTCGGACGAGGACCCAAAACCACTCGAGCCCCAATCCGCGGGCTCTCCCAGAGCTTCAAAGCAGGCTTTTGACTTGCCACTCAATCTGCAACTCACTCTCATGTATGCTGACCCAGCTGGCTTGACCCAGGCGAAGGCTGTAGGGCTGTGGGGAGGTCGTAGCAGCGCTGATGGACGGATTGGCGCCATGCTGGCACCCTCCTTGCGGAATGCGGGCGTCGTGCTCGACTCCCCTGGAGGTTCAACGACAGGAACACCGACAGGTAGATACGTACGTCACCTTGTACCAAGTGGTAGGAAATGCCAGATGTACGATTCAGAAATTATGTACGAACGGGTCTGTACTATCTCTTAATGATAAGCAAACCAGTTGCACACCTGGTCAGATTAATACACCCCTCAACCAGACTAATACACCCCTTGCTGGTTTAAAGCGCTGTGTGGCGGCTTAAATCCTGGGCGAATTTCAGACCCTCGTGTTTCCCGTAGAATTCCACTTTGGTCGCATTCATCACATTTCAGTTATGGGAGAAATGAAGCTGTGAAAGTTATGTGCATGCACATCTATTATTGCCGTTGCCGTTTTTACTTTGAATACATCTCTCATTACTTCTCATCCCACCTATCTACTGGTCTTCTTGGACACATTCGCAGTTATACACATGTACATACAGCACATGCAGTCCCCATCCCCATCCCCGTCCCCATCCCCGTCCCCGTCCCCATCCCCATCCCCATCCCCATCCCCGTCCCCATCCCCATCCCCATCCCCATCCCCATCCCCGTCCCCATCCCCGTCCCCGTCCCCATCCCCATCCCCGTCCCCGTCCCCATCCCCATCCTCATACAGGTCCCAGTTGCACGGGAGGAGGACACGGGGAAGCGCAGCCCTCAGGAAGCGGCCTGAACCCGCGTGTGAGCACCCCGACACTGCGCATATCCAATCCCGACATGGGCCACTTGCTCAGGTACGTATCTTCTATGCTTAAATGTATTATCTATATTTCCTATATACTTTAGATATTCCCATACAATCCATCTGGGAATTAGTCTTTAGTAGATAGATAGGTAGATAGATAGATATTGAGATATTGAGATATTGAGATATTAATGCAATTAGGCAGCTGGGCCAGCTGATATTTGGTAGTTACTTCAAGCGGTTTGCATAATGATTGGAAGTCTAGAGGTCTTGATGTCGGTACTCGGCTTGAGCTGATACCATGAACTGATGGTGTCGTACTGCGTATCCTTCACTAACTAGGCAGGGTTCTGATTATTTGGAGACTTGTTTGGCAGCCTGGTCATTACGTAACGTAACCCCGGGCTTGGCACAGCGCATTCCTTAGACGACACCCTTATTCCCATGATTTCCAATTCTTTTACCTCTCTCCTGGCCGTACCATGTCGTACAGCCCCGCGTGCACCGCCACTGCCACGCCACTGGCTCGTCACGTCGCCGCAAGGGCCTTACGAAGAGCAGGCGACTCGGCGCCCATCACCTTACCCAGCATCACCAGCCTGACGGGCAGCACACGGCAGCGTGACGGCACTCCGCCGCCAATCCAGGTTCCAGCTGCTGATGGCGGCGACACCGACATCGCCGCTGGCGAACCATCTCCGCCGGCGTATCCGTCGGCCACAAGCCCGCGGCCCCCAGCACTCAGTCCTGGTGTCAACTTCCATCTATCACCGCGGATGCGTCGGTCCGCAACTTTGGATTCGCACGTTGAATCCGACAGCTGTCAATACGTCGTCGTCAGCACCGTCGCTGCTGTCGGCGGCATCGCCGCAAGCTCGTCTACCATCTCGGCGCCTTTCACTGTCCATCCTGCGAGCACCGGGAGTGCATGGCGTCAGCCGTACACTCGCAGCCCTTCTCACTCACCTAGAGAGCGCTTCTCACGGTTGACCCCGTTTCATCAAGCTTACTCTGCGTACGGCGCTCGGGAGCAAGAGGCTGTTGCTGGCGACGGCGACATGGCGCTGAATGGCCCAGCGGCGGCGGCGGCGGCAGTGGTGGCGACGTCCCTCTCCGAAGGCACAAATAGTGCTCCTCTTCTTTTAGTACGAACGGATGGTACATCATCATCATCATCATCATCATCATCATCATCCACTGCCGCCGCCGCCGCCGCTGTCGTGCCTAAGCTAAGCACCCCCGTCCCACTGTTGCCTTCCAGTGGCAGGGCCGCCATCTTACCGTCAGAATACGCCGCCAAATCGCCGCAGCTGTCGGTGCACACGAAGGGCATCATGTCCTGCGCTCAACGACCGCAACAGCCCCATCAGCCCCATCAGCCCCATCAGCCACACATGCACCAAAGTCAGGTTCCAAAATCAGGCCAGGTTCATGGCCGTCTACAGCATCGCCGTATTAGCGATCACAGCATGTATGCCGTACCCGCAGATTCCACTCTACGCAAACTTAAGTCCGTGGCGTCTGCCATGTCATCGACGTCAGTGTCGGCGTCTTTAAGGGCTCTTGAATCGCCAGCGGCGGCGGTGCCGGCGGCGGCTGCAGAAGTCACGGCCCCGGCTATCGTGGAGAACGTGGCGGAGCCTGCTACTGCCCGCAACAATAGCAGCGGAAGCAGCGGCGGCGGCGGACGCTTCAATGGCATGCGGCGTGTCAATACAGTGACGCCGCCATCGGCAAGCTCCACTGGCGATGGTACTGCAACTGGCTCCGGAACTAGCTCCCGCAGCGGTAGCGACAAGGCAGGATCAAGTAGCGTCGGCTGCCCATCCTCCATTGCCGCTGCTTCGACCGCTCCCATAGCACCAATGGGGGCAGTTTCTGATGTGGCTGGGGCGACAGGGGCGGCGTCAGACGACGCAGCTGCGGAAGGGGCGGCTGGGGCGGCGTCAGGCGAGGCGGGAGCGGCAGTGGCGGCAGTGACTTTACCGAGAAAATGCTCTACTGAAAAACCGCCATTAGCCGTAGCATCACCGGTATCGCAGACTCCAGCGATATGCAGGCCTCCGTCTCAGCGACCGACACTGTGGCATCAACAGCATCAGGAACAGCCACAGCAGCCACAGCCGCAATCGCAGCAACAACAGCAACAACGAAGACGGCTGCCAGCGCTACATGCCCTTAAGGTGCATCATGATCTTCCATCGTCGTCGGCGTCGCTGGCGGCGTTTGCACCTGTATCCCCATCGTCAACATCAACATCAGCATCAGTATCGGCGTCAGCGTCAACATCAGCGTCAGCGTCAACATCAGCGTCAACGTCAAGGTCTGTGTCAACATCAGTGTCAGCGTCAACATCCGCGTCAGCGTCAACGTCAACGTCTGTGTCAACATCAGCGTCAGCGTCAACGTCAACGTCTGTGTCAACATCAGCGTCAGCGTCAACGTCAACGTCTGTGTCAACATCAGCGTCAGCGTCATTGGCGGTGGACTCTTTGACGACGACGCCAAAGATGTTGCCGCCGACATCGGCAACGGATGACGCCGAGGCGCCGTCATCGCCCATTGGATCTCCACCGTCGCCACCGCCGCTGGCAGCAACGGCAGCGGTGACGTCAGCGATGGCGGCTGTGGTGACGTCAGCGGCAGAACAGGCGCAGCACCTCACTCCCACCCGGTCGCTGTTGGACACATTTGTGCCCCAGCCGACGCCCGAACAGGGCCTTACGTATTTCTCCCAGGCGGCTCCCATACAGATGCTGCGAGCTGCATCGTCCTGGATAGTCGCGGATTATAAGGTCCTGAGGAAGCTCTATGCCGGCTACGCGAGCTCTGTGTACAAGGTGAGGCTAGGTTAAGTGTAAAATTTAGTTGTTGTTGTTGGTGATGGTGGTGGTGCAGTAATGGTGTATTATTGTATGTGTGTGTAAGAGAGGTTATCCTGTGACGGTGATGATGTACAATTACATCCAGACCTTCAATCTGAAATGATATGAGCCACCATTAGTCTCGAACTGCATACTCATACTCCAGGTGAGGGTTGCTTAAATCTGAAAATTAATAAAGTAGATGAGGATTACCTAGAAAACTTCACGTATGTTGTACTTAGGGTTTTGCAGTACTTCGACAAATAATGGACGATATTTCGAATGCTTCAGTTCAAATGCTCATTACGACATAGGTTAAAGCGAATGCCCTTATTGCATTGTTTTTTTCTCGTTTTTCATTCCTCTCCACATCCCTCCTCGTTCACACCGAGCGCTTCAATACGAACGGACAGGAAGGGTGAACACGGACGCGCTCTCGAAGCTATAACCCTAAAACCTTGTACATACGTACGTAAGGAACAAACCCCCCGTCGCCGTCCCACATTGCTCAGGCTTCCTGCCTGTACTCCGGCAGCGACGTGGTGCTCAAGGCCTACAACCTAGCGGGGCTGTCCAACTTCCTCCGAAACCAAGTGCTCCGGGAGCTCAACATTCACTCCAGACTGCGGCATCCGGGAATCGTACATCTCCTGGCAGCTTTCAGGGTATGTTAGCATATTTCCGAGGGAGTAATATGGCCGAGGGAGAGAGGAAAATTAGGCCATGCGGACGTACACAAGCCAGTTTTACGACGATGGGATGTACTGCCGTACTGCCGTACTGACCGGCCATTTGAAGGAAACAGGAAGCGGCCCCATAAAGTTGAGGGGTTGTCGAATGGTGTCGAATGTTGTTACCCACACGCCATGATGTATATGTGTCATCATCATCGGGAATATGAGAGATGTGAGGTAATGACATAACCAGCAGGGGAGTCCTCTCGGGTGTGGCGGAGTGGGGGTGGTGCTGGGGAGTGGTGCTGGGGAGCGGTGCTGGGAAGTGGTGCTGGGAAGTGGTGCTGGGAAGTGGTGCTGGGAAGTGGTGCTGGGAAATGGTGCTGGGGAGTCCTCTCGGGTGTGGCGGAGTGGGGGTGGTTGTTGCATGGAAGGGAGAGAGCTTCGTAGGGAACATATGCTTCCTACGTACGGATTATTATGTACGGATTCGGGCATGAAGAATGCTATGTTCCTGCTGTAAGCAGTGTACCTGCCCTGCGCACAAAGGCATTTTTCCAGTGGCTGAGCAATACGTTTTAGAGTTTGAGGATTTGTCTGCGTTTAATTGTTATTGCTTAATCCGTTTCTTGCATCGGACGGAATCCTCAGCAAGTTCTCTTCCAGCGAAGCCCCGCTAGAGGCAGGTGCTATCCGGTAGCAACAATCTCTCTTTCCATTCACTGAAGTCCCAAATTTGCCACTGATGCACAGGAGGGCGACCTGCTGGTGCTGGTGCTGGAGTACGTCCGCGGGGGCTCCCTGGACCGTGTCCGTCGCAAGCTGGGGGGTCGCATGAGTGAGTTTCAGGCGATGCACCTGGTGCTGATGCCGCTGCTGGGGGTGCTGAACCACCTGCACGAGCGGGGCATTGTCCATCGGGACATCAAGCCGGTGAGCAAAGTTTGGAGGCACCAGTGGTGATTGATCAGCATACCGGGACTTTGGGGGGGGGGGAGAAAAGGGGGGACGAAAAGGAAAGGGGAAGGGAAGGGGGGAAGAGAAAGGGACAATCCGCGCTGTAATGAGTTCATAGTTCGGAAGTTGAAGGGATAGCTGAGATTATCTATCAGGTCCCTTGTTCCTGGTTCCCGGGTTGCGGCCTCCTCCCATGCGCTTAAGTCGCCCGAAACCCTAAATCGCGCATTCCCCCGAGCATCCTGAGCAGGTTAACGTTTTCCTTCAGTTCGCGACCTTTGAACGAAACTCGACGTCGTGGATAGAACAGTACGCCCTCATGACCCGAGTTTCGCTAGCGTTGCTGGTCGTACTGTGCCTGTCATATCACGCCGTGATCGATAAATCTTGAAGTCCTACCTCCCTCCACGTGCCTTCGTACCTCCACCATTATTTATTACGGCCAAAAGGAAAACCTCCTGTTCACTGAGAACTGGCAGCTCAAGTTGTGCGATTTCGGTGTATCCGTCTGTCTGCGGGAGGAGCGCGCGGTGACCCGGACGGGGTCCCGGGAGTACATGGCGCCTGTAAGTGCCCAGCTGGAAGGGGGATGGCGCGGGGCTGATGCAGGAAAGGGGCTCGTGAAGGGGTTTACTCGCTTCTGCCAACAGAATCATGTGTGCTTCTGTCTCGGTGTCGGTGGAGGTTTTCATCAGCACCATGCCACTTCGGTAAGGAGAGGGCTTGCGACGGCTCTAAACCGTCCTAGCTGCTGATGCCCGTCTTATGTATTATGCGCGACACAATGTGACACAGGAAGTCAATATATGTCCCCTGAAGCGGGGCCCAGAGGACAACAAGGACAACTTGGAGCTCTCCTACGCGGCGGCGGTGGACGTGTGGTCCCTCGGGGTGCTCATGTACGAGCTGCTGGTGGGTTTCACCCCTTTCCCTGGCGGACCCCCGGCCAGGAAAGCCGGTGCCCAGGGCTCAGCGGGGGCGGCGCTGGCCTTCCCTGCGGGCATCAGCCAGGCCGCCAGGGCCTTCGTGCGCGACTGCCTGCAGCTGGACCCGGCTGACCGACCCACGGTTCACCAGCTCAGCAACCATCCTTGGATCCGGGCAGCAGCGGTGAGTATTATCGCGTGCCTTTGTTGGGTCCATCCCATGGGCCGCATTGGCTGTATTGAGTATTGATAAGCTGCTGCGTTGCTTGGCTGGCTCGCGGGGAGCAAGGGCAGCGGAAAGGTCGAGAAGTAAGCGCCCGGTCTCGATCCCGACGCATGCACCACCACCACCATGATTGCTTACTTCACTCATTCCTCGTTCCTGATCAGGCACATCAGATCTTGGTTCCCTCCCTCCCTCCCTCCCTCCCTCGACAAGTCATGATGTCACACATCTCCTGCTGCTGCTGCTGTATGCTGAGTCATCATGACACTTTGTCAAGAACTCCCACAACAAGTATGTCGTGTGGCATGCATTCTGTGTCCCCTTCCCCCTTCTCTCTTCCCCCCAAAGGATTACAACGTAAACTTGCAGCAGGCCGAGCAGCAGGCCGAGCAGTAGGAGGGGACTGAGCTCTAGCTGCTGGCAAAACAACTTGCGGCGCATGGATGTATGTGTGTAGGATAGGGGGGTACATCACCCGTGGCCACTAACCTGGCAGTCCCTACCTTCCCCGGTGTTTCGGGGCACCCTCTTCCAGTCTCCCATGCCGACTTCTCCGAAATCAGTGGTTTTCCCAGGTTCAGCACCCACCACATCCAGCATCCAGCGGAATCTGCCGAATTTACTAAGGCGTCAACTCCGCTACTGGTCAGCTCGCAGGTCTCTTTAATTGGGGTCGTCACCGTCCATCGACATGGGGGCACCCAGCCCTTAACTTTAGGGTCTTTGGCCCGCTCTTGGTTGGGGTAGAACCTGGAACTCCAGGGGCATACTAGTCGTGCCATAACAGTCGTGCCTGAACACACATATATGTACGTATCTATGTATGTATGCCTTGAGATCCCTAGAGTACCTGAAGCCCGCCCTCCATCACTTCTCGCCCCCATACGCGCGAAGGGGAAGATCCGTTGTTTGAGAAAAGGAATGGGAATGGGAAGCGAGATGGGAGCATAGCCATACATGGCAGTACGTATGTACGGCAATCAAAGAACGAAGTAAGGGTTTAAGTAAGCTCATAGGTCACCGTTGGCTCATTACCGTTCACTGATGACGACCGTTGGGTGAAGACCGTTGGCTAATAAAGACCGTTGACGCCAGACCGAGAAGGCAAGCAAAGATGCAAGAAACTATGGCTGCGTACCTCGGTAAAAACGGCGTATCCTCGTAATGTTGATAATTAACCCCTTAAGTTGCATAATCTTGTTTTAACTCTTGTGACCCTTCGCGGAAAGTTCAACACGATAAAACACTGGGCGCGATACAGTCGATATATATGTCATCTCTGCCTTGAGCAATTCCATAGGGCTCAGAGCGGGATCAGTATTGTAACCCGATGAAGGGGAGGTTATGTCGTTCGATGTATAACTGATTTTCGGCTATCATAATTGTTGATTAAAGAACATGGAGACCCGGGAGGCGATTTCCATCCCTTCTTCGTGCTGGTGGCTGAGAGGTAGGATCCATAGTCGATCCATTACACGCCCAAGTGACGCATTCATTAGTGGTGGTCTCGGAGCTGCTGTCTTGCTGCTTTAGTTCGCTTGGCTGTCACCGCTGCTGCTGCTGCTGTTGTTGTGCTATTGCTGCCACCGCTGCTGCTGCTGCTGCTGCTGCTGCTGTTGTGCTGCTGCTGCAGTTGTGGCGATACTTTGTATGAATGATGGAATTCGTCCGGGTGCACCCGAGCGAATGCCATAAGAGGCTTAGCAGCGTGTCTAACCATCCGTCTAACCGCTGGCACCGCCTGATGTTTCGAAACAAGTTCATCGTACACCGTACATCGTTGCATGCATGTAGCGTCGGATAATAATGATTATACAAAATTTAGAGATCGGGTCGTTATGATGAGTTGAACATACAGTTACATCAACGCCAAACATCACAGGGGCCCAATTACAAGAATGATGTTATCGCTCGTCACATGCCGTACATTCCTGGCTGTGAGAGAAGTGTTTTCTATCTGCTGAGAATGATAACAAACCGCCGTCACGTATTCTGTATGTGTACGGCATCCGTGATATCGATCATATCGCATGGACTAGATGGTGCGTGCATCTGGTGGCGCAGATCTATTGGAAACGATCGGAGAGCGAGGTTGTATATATATCATATAACATATAATATATATATGCAATATCTATGTGCCAGAGCATCTATCTATCTATCTAAGTACCTAGCTATCTACCTACCTAGCTACCTACCTAGGAAATGAACACATAAGGGGAGACCCCTGTTGTTCAGTTAAGATGGATGACCACTCTGTGCCGCTCTGTGCCGCTGGATACTCCATATGAAGGATACATCCATGCTATCTAACCCTGTATATCTACATAGATATTCCGCAAATTCCCACCAGCTCCCAGCAGACTGCGGCCCTGAATATATATAGTATATAAATTCCATATATATGCTTCTGCAGGTGCCTCTATCTGTTGAGTTACAACTATCCAATAGATACGTGACGTACATGTAGGTACTGCATAGCATACCAATATGGTCGAACCAATATAGAGGAAGCGAACCTGCATGTAGGTGGGATACATAACGCACATACTGCGGGTTATGTTGCCTTTTATAAAGTCAGTTCTTGCGGATGAATGCAGGTGTCGTCAAATAGTACGCACGTGTCCATGCACGCTTGTTAGCCTCCCGCGCGACCTCTCTGTATATCCACCTCTTAAGAGATCCCTTAATGACGAATGGGGTGATAAGTTTGCAGTTGATTGGTTGTTGATTATGGATCCGATCTATCCAATGGCTTCATGGCTAACTAACAATCATGTTCTAAGCTCTATGCATGATATTTTGCAGGCGGTGAGGACAGTTGGTAATTTGTTGCTGGATGGTTCGTAGTGGCTTCTGGTTGTCATCATACATCATGTATGATAACATAATGTTAATTAAAAGGTCGCATCCTACAATCAAAAGATATCCTACACCCAACCATCTTTGGGGCCTGCCGTGTTTCGGCAGACCGATTGTTCATGTCTTGTAGTTTTTTCTCTTTCTCCACAAATCGAGTTTGGTTTGTGGTTTATTGCGGTTTATTATTTATTTTTAGCTTTCAGGGGTTCAGACGGCGCCGCTGTGTTTCGCGCCTTTTGGTGACGTAGCTAGCTGCATGCCGGCCCCCTGCCTCGCTCTCAGGATGCAGCTGATGATGTGGTGAGCTGAGCTTTCTAGTCCGTGAGTCTGTCTAGCCTGCATGTACGTACGTACGTGCGTACGGCTAAATGACAACCGGCGAACTGTGCGTGTCGGACATTTTTCAATCGAGCTGTTGTTATTGTTGTTGTTGTTGTTGCTGTTGCTGCTGCTGCTGTTGCACCCCTCATCCGGTGCCACCGCCCCTGACTTTGCTTGTAACCTCTTAACCTATGCATGCATGTCATTGTTTCATCATGATAGGTGCATGTATGCCCTGTTGTATCCCCATATGTCATATCCGCCTACGTGCATGCAGCAAATGCCCGATCGAAATGAAGATGTCTATGTATACACGGTCCATCCCAGATACTTCATAATCGTAGAGACCCGCCTCAGCAGGATACTACATGACGAAGCTAGGCAGAAACTCTAGCACCTACCATCTCCATGACGGTACGACAAGATTCTCCAGCTGTACCTCATGCGGGTTTAAAGTTGTGGGGTCCTGCTGAGTCTGAGCGTTGCATAAGTACGAGCAAGATGAAGTGACATATAATTATAATTATTTATCTGTAATAAGACGATATATACACAAGCCTTAATATTATTGGCAATCAGTAGCTAGATATTTTACTCTGCAGCGTCTGACATAGAAGGATACATACATACAACAGCGCCGTGCCCCCTCATTTCTTTGGATTCAAATCCGTGTTGTCGTCCATATGTTGTCGTCCATATGCATACAGAGAGGAACTGTTTGCTTGCTTGTGCATAGGGTTTGCTTGTTTTGGCCATTGCAAGTCGAACAGCTTTTTATAACCGCTTGCGAGTCGTATAGCCTTTGATTAACGCTTGCAAGTCGTACAGCTTTTGATATGCTGCTCATGTCTGCTTCGGTATATATATCCAGCCATTCGATTGTACATTATATTACTATTCGGGTTCCGCTGGTGCGGGCATGCATACAAGGGAGGCTCCATACAACGCAACCCCACTGTTTCCCACCCCCTTAACACATACACACCAGGCTACGGCGGTGCGCGTATTATTATTATGATGATGATAATGATAATGATAATGATGATGATGATGATGATGATGATGATGATGATGATGATGATGATGATGATTATGATTATGATTATGATTATGATTATGATTATGATTATGATTATGATTATGATTATGATTATGATTATGATTATGATTACTATCATGCGCGGTATTATTCGGTCGTGACACATCCCTATCGTCACCCTCGCCGCTTATGTTGGGTTTATGTTGGACAGTACCGGAGTTGCACGGAGCTAAAAATCGTTATCATGATTATTATAAATAAGTAATGATGATAATTATCATACTTTAATGATAATAATGATTTCATTATTATTTATCATTGCTGTTGATGTCAATTGGGGTCAGGCCTCGTGGAAGCACGTTTCACTGAGGATCAAATGAGTGTTGAGGGACCCATGGGACGACTACCCACGTTTCCTGCTAAACCTCGTTACACACTTTCGTCCCCAGAGGCGTATTTAAAAGCCAATGGTTGAGCCGAACACCCCGCAGTCTTTACACCTCTCCTCCCTGCTCCAGAATCACAACCGCCCTTACCTCGGGTGAAGCAGAAACCCTAGTTTTCTTCGCTAAGCTTCAGAAAAGTGATAATGTAAAATCAGTTTTTCACACTCACACTCATGATTTGCCGGCTGCCGCCTGCCAACGACCATTTACCGCATACTGTCGCCATCCCCCGTCCTTGCTGCCTAATGCTTTGTGTTCACATGTTTTCTGTGGAAACTGCGCCCTGGCCTGGCCCCTCCTGCCTAACATTGAACGCACGCGCACCCCACCGCGCTGTTGCGCCCCGTACTAGCCCGTATGGGTGTCACGACATGAAAGTGCAAGTCATACATGATAAGTGCCGTATCGTCCATGAATCATAAGTACTTGACCCACATAGCACCGCGGTGAGATATGGCCGGAAACGATCAGGCTGAAAGTCCATTAACATATCGGAAAGGGACCATTTCATTGATGGTACGAAAATGGGAAGTGTCGTACATCCGTACAGCATGTCGGCACGTGCGTATGTGAGCTCTGACCGCCGCTCTACCCCCTGCCCTGACCCCTGCTCTGCCCTCTGCGCTGAGTCCGACAAAGCATTTATTATAAATGTGATTTTTTGTCCAACACCGCTGTGTGTTCTCTTCTTCTTCCAACCAGTGTTCTGTGTCGTCTCAACTATTCACTATCTTAGCTTGCGACGTAAAGCCTGACTGTTGTAGTTCTTGCTTGAAAAAAGCAGCACTGAAAGGTCCCATCCGACTTCTCAACACGATGGTTGTGATGGTAATGATGGGGGTGATGGCGACAACGACATGCAGGCCGAAGTCTGAATACCACCCGTGCGCAAGGAAAGCGCGCGGCGCGACGAGAAGCTATGGGTGCACGTGCAGGGAGGAAACCGCACATACACAACGCACAAAACACCTCCTCGCCTCATGCTATCTAACCCTGTATATCTACATAGATATACCGCAAATTCCCAGCAGCTCCCAGCAGACTGCGGCCCTCAGGCTCCAAGCGAGTTCCGTTCCGTGCCATGCCATGGCAGGCTGAGCCGAGCCGAACCGTGCAATGTCGTGTCGTATTGTGCGGTGCTTTGAAGGATAAAGGTCGCATCATTCTTTGCCGTGCTCGCGAGACGCATTAATTCCTTGCGCACATATGCACACAGATGCATAACCCATTAGCAAGCAGCAAACAAAAAGCTGAAGATCGTTGAAGCCTCTCCAGGGAAAGCAGCCCCCGTTCAACTTTCTATTTCTCTGGAAATTATTTCGTGAAATCCATCGAATATTTTTAATTGTGCTTTTGCAAATCAGACATATCAGAACCAAAAGCGGCAGAAGTTAAGGTCTATTAATTGAATTACTAAAAATCATTGCTGCCGGATAGAGCGAAGTCGAATGGCTGAGTGTGTGTGTGTGTGTCGTTGGGGTAGAGGAATGAACAAAGTGTACGAACTGTGTACGTTTTCCACTACTATGTCGTGACACGAGCCCAGACGTAAGTCACATGCTGGGGAGGTTCTATGGATGCGCAGAGTTGCTTGAGTGTGTGTGTGTGTGTGTGTGTTAAAAGGATGGTTGCACAAAGGACTTCTGTTAGCTGTACCTTTGTTGGACCCTACGAACATAATACGTACTCCATATGTTCCATGCGCCATACCCCATCCTACATAGTATTCCGCATACTACGCATGGCAAGAATGCCTCTCCCCCACTCTACGGCCCCCTACCCTAAACTAGATCTTGCCCCACCCCGCCCCTTGCTATGCCTTGCTTCCCGTCGCCATGCACGGAGTGCCGTTCCGTTCGTCATTTTGGATCCCCATTTTCAGCTTTTGGATGCCGTTCCCCTTGTCCTTCCCGTTGAAACCCCTTGCGTCCCTTAATACCCTTTCAGTCTGTCCTGCGGCCTGAAAACCAGCCATGACGAAAAGACGGACACAAAGCCCAGATCAGATCAGATGAGCGAAGGAAGGCAGGACGACCCCACTCCTGCGCGAGTGAACGAACAGGCACGAAAACCTAACGACATCACGCGTGATGGCCACGTCGCCATCACAGCATCAGGCCACGGTGAGGTCGTCGTTCCAGTACACGTGGAGCACAGGGATGTAGTAGTCGCCGGGCACGTGGTGGTCCTCAAACGTAGGCCCCTCATCGGGGACGCCGTTTTCCGCCAAGGTGAGGTTAAGATCCAGCTCCTGTGGGGTCATATGTCAGGTAGCATATCGAGTCGGTGAGAATCTCAAATCATTATTATCTATATCATTGTAAATCATTATCACCATCAAAAGTTTGGATGGTGATTAGAGTTTTACCGAATGGTAATATATCTTCACCACATCGAGGTCCACTAAAGGCTCACCACTAACCACTAAGCACTAACCACCTGGGCGGAGCTCGCCCTGCTTCTCACGCTGGTGTGCTAGAGGGACGCCCTCCTCCATTCACACAGCAGATGAATGGATCGACTTCTCAACACATGTGTTGTATTAGATAAGATAAGATTAGGTTTATATTATTATTGTTATTTTTATTATTAATATAATTATGATTATCATGATTATCATGATTATTTTTTTATGTGCAAAAATACAACGTCCCCACCAGGAAGGGCACAATGGGGTATTTTTACTGGGGATTTAATGCAGTGGGAGGGAGTGTATTTGTTTCAGTAGACACAAAAAGCAGACCAGGTTGCGTGTGTCAAAGCAAACGTGAAAGACTTTGTGTTTGTGTATGTGCTGCTGCAGTATCATAATAATGAATAGGATATCTAATCCTGACATTAACTCGCGAGCTCTTTCTTAGAGCATAATACAACAGCTGCTGTGTATGTTTCCACAGCACCGGGTTGGCTCATAGCGCGTCGCTGCCAGCTAGCGAGTCCTTTTAATAACCCATATCACAGAGTTAAGGGGACATGTCTGACTGTCCTTTCTCAACCTTCTCAACCTTCTCAACCTTCTCTGCCCTTTCCTTTCCGCCTCCAGCGCCCTACCTTGAACGCGTGGGCCCCCGTGTCCTTATCTTGAATAATGGCCTTCCATGTGTAGCTCCTGGCGTGAGCGTTTAGATCAAGGTAGCGCTCCCTATTGTTGGTGGGCAGTGGGGAGCGGGCAGCGGGCAGCGGGCAGAGGGGTGAAGTAGGAAGGCAACGGGGTCGGCAGGGCTTGGGGAAAGAAGGGGATATACCGTTTACGAAGGCCTTCAGCGACGGGGATAAGCAATTACCCACCAGCAAACCTATCCCCCCCCCCTCTCTCTCTCTCTCTCTCTCTCTCTCTCTCTCTCTCTCTCTCTCTCTCTCTCTTCTCTCTCATTCCTCCCTGAACCCCCTCACCTGATCTCCACCAGCTTTTCCTCACACGGCACTTCGATCTGGTCCTCCTGGTCCGTCAGCACGTTCCGAATACGGACCACGCGGGTGCGGGCTGACAGGAAGCCGATCTGGGAAGAAATAAAGGAACAAACGAGGCGTGAAAGGAAATCGTAAAACGAGATGGAGTCAGCAGAAATAGTGTAACCCCTCAAAACGGAGGTTGAGCCGGAGGTTGAGGGGGGGCCCTTTGCTGAGTTCAACATGTCCGTCTCCCGTGTGTTCCCCGCTGCTACGGGTGCCCTATTCAATCCTCTCTCTGTTCTGAATGGTTGAGCATTCTTCCTTTTCTTCCCTTGTGAATGAGTTAGCTTTGCGTTCGTCTTTCCCTCCAAGTTATGTTGCTTGATGTCCCCATCCCGTCTGAGACACCTGGCGCATCTGGGCCTTTCGACCTGTTGCGAGCTTGTGACAAGATCGTCATCAACATCATCATCATCGTACATCATCGTCATCATCATCATCATCATCATCATCGTCGTCGTCGTCATCATCGTCGTCATCGTCGTCGTCATCATTACCACCATAATCAGAATCGGAATCAAATTTATCCAATCCATTTTCATTCGTTCCATTTTCGCTTACCCACTCCCGCCCTTCATCTTCTGGCGCACTTGTACCACTCCCCTAATCCCCGCACCTTCTTTGCACAACTTTTTAAATAATTTTTCCGATCTCCCTTTTTGTCCCTACCTGATATCGCTTGGCGTTCTTCCACCAGGGCTGCCCAAAGCCCGTATCCCAATTCGACATCGGCTCGGGCGGAGGAACATGGATGAATCGGCCCTACGGTGCGGGTCAAAGGAAGCGGTGCGTTTGTGTGTAAGGGTGTATGCGTACGGGTGTCCGGGTGTCTGTGTCTGTGTATGCTCATGTGTATGCTTATGTGTCTGTGTCTGTGTGTGTGACGTCCGTGCACGTCACGTCATTTCATGCCCGCGCTGCATGCTGAAACCCACCATCGGCGTGTAGTACCGCTCCAAGTGGGTGACGGGGCAAACGTGACGCTTGGGGTCCCCCGTGCTTGGGTCAAACCTGGGCGGCGAGGTAAGGACCGAGGAGCAGGACCGGGAGTGCCGTGGGCGGGACGGGATTGGGGGATGCGGGATGTGGATTTCGGGTGTTATGGCGAAACGCGACTGTGAGGGGGCATGTCGACGCCACCGTCAACCTGGCGCTGATGTGGAATGCAAGGGGGGGTTTGGAGCATTCGGCCCACAATTCGCCCCCGCTCGGCTGTCTCCCAGCTTGCTCAGATCAGTGGACGCCGACGAGGGTCCGTCCATCCGTCCGTCTATCCACCCAGCATGTACGGCGACTGATGCTCCTTTACGGACAGGGATTGCAAGCCTGTAATATGCTGCTCTTCGGGGGCTGTCCTCAATGACCGACAGACCGGCCGGTCAGTCCCTTCCCCTTCCCCCTCCCCCCTCGCCTTCCCCCTCGCCTTCCCCCTTGCCTTCCCCCTCGCCTTCCCCCTTCCCTTCCCCTTCCCTTCCCCCTCCCTTCCTCTTTCCACCATATCCGCGTCATAGAAACAGTGGCAGCAATCCGCAGACGCCTCCCTTGCCACCACGGCCACCGCTATCTTCAGTACTGCTGCTGCTACTGTTGTTATTCCTACTGCTGATAATACTACTGCTGCTGTTGTTACTACTGCTGCTGTTGTTACTGCTACTGCTGATAATACTCCTGTTTGCTGCTGTTGCTGTTGTTACTGCTGCTGCGACCACAGTCCGCATCCGTGATCCGGTCCTCCAATGCTGCACTCGGGCCGCCCTTCTTCTGCCACTCCGTTGCGGTAACTTGCACCCGGAGCTTGAGAGTGGAGAAAGGAACTGCAATAACCCAGATCCCGGCACCCTAGGGATCTAAGAATATACTTCCAGCGCACCCGGGGACTGACATTGCGCATATGGTGTGGCCCTGGCTACCGGCCGCTTAGGTCGATTTTGCAACGCGCCTCCGCCGCCGCCGCTACCGTCATCCACCTATTCCACCTCTGCTGCTATTGGCCTTCTGCTGTCGTTGCTGCTTCCTTATGCATACAGTAAATACCCAGCATGGTCGCGCGATTCCCGGCAGCCGGTGGTGCTGCCTTTCTCGCCTCTGCCGTCGCTTCCACCGGTTCCGGCACCAGTGCAGCCCCGGTCAGTGCGGCTGCGACCCCCACCATCAGGCTCATCCCATTTCTTTAGCCGGTGACGGCGGCTGCTGCTGCTGCAGGTACTTCGATGCTTTGGATGTGAACGTTATTACCGGGCGGGTGCAGCCGGCGAGCGGGTTCAAATGACCGGACCCCTGATCCTGTCCCTGCTGTTTCTCCACATTCCCAGAGCTGCGCTGTCCGGCTGCGCTGTCCAGCTGCCTCACTACACCACTGCCCAGTAGCAGGTCCTGCTGTAACAGATTTTGCTACAGGGAAGCGCAGCAATTTACCGTTCCTGCTGCTGCTGCTGCTGTTGCGGTGTCGGGGGCGGCTGTGACCAACCAGCTGCCCTTCCAGCTTTTTCACTGTTCGAATACCCATGTCTGGAAGACGCATTCGCCTGCTCGTTTCTTTGTCCACCCCACCCCACCCCACCCCACCCCACCCCACCCCACGTCCAACCCAATCGATGGCGTTCAGGTCACCGGTCCCTTCCGTAACCTGCCCTCGCATGCATTCGAGAGAAAGCTCAACATACTAACATGCTGGACATTTTGCCCTATAGTGTATCTGCGCCCTTTATGACGCATGCTTTGCATTCTCTTCCCGAACCCGCTTGCACCCGCCCCCATGTCCTGTGGCCCTTGTCAGCACCCAACGCCCCTGGTGATAAAAGTTAAGGACTCCAAACTGTTCCTCACCCGCACCGAAAATCTATTATGGTCTAGCTTACGGCCTGCCCAACTGCCCTGCCTGCCCACCCGGGCTTATGGCACGCACCAGTGGGATATGTCTTTCCCCGCCGCTGCTATGAGGGGTGCCGCTAAGGTTCCTTGGTGCTCCTGAACGGGTTTAGATGGATCCAGAGGTCAAGGATAAAAGGTTGGAATACAGAAAACGTAGTCATTACAATGGCAAATTGGAATTGGATTAGGAGGGGAGAGGAGAGGAGAGGAGAGGAAAAGAGGAAGGCGGGGAATAGATAAGAGTTGGGGGGCGATTTAAAGCCAAGGCGAGCATGGTGTTCCAATACAAAGTATGCGAGGAGCGGCAGAGAACCTAAGATTCAGGTTAGAGTTCTTTTCCTTTTAGCATGGGGTTCAGCCGGTTTCGGAGCAAGGCTGGGCTTCGGCTCGAGGGGATCCGGTCAAACGGTCTACAACCCATCCATAGAACGCTGCTTTGCCCACAGAGGCACCGATTATATGAGATTCAGATGAGTTAAATTGCCTGTCAGTGAGGAACCTTCCAAGGCTCTGGTTGTGGACGGATTTGGGTTGCGCAAAATGACCAGCTGGCAGGCCGCTCCCGCAGGAAGTACACAAACCACACGGAAGTGGTTTTGGGGTAGTGGCGGTCTCCAGGCCCAAGCCAGATGATACCAAATAACGTACATCGCACCTCTACAAGGTCCGTTATGTTGTACACGCCGCCGAGAAAGGATACCCACAGGTCATCGGGGGTGTTGTGCATCGCTACCTGCCGCGCGGGACAGGGGCTTAAACGGACGGTAGGAAAGGGATTGTATCAACCAAGTCGATGGATCAAGATACCTCATACGGAGTGTAGTATCTCCGCAGCGGCCCTCGTGGCTGCACAAATGGGCGATGGCACATGGATTGTAGGAGTCAAGTTCAGAGACTGAAACAGAGAGGCCGCAATCCAGACATATATACTTACAGGTGCCATTTTGCCCTACGCTTCCTTCCGAGCTGTAGATCAAGACAGGAAATATTTAAAGTGAAATTTCCGAGAAAGCTAAGTAGTCGCTAGTTGTAGACGTTCAAGTTGTTGGCGTTAAAAGCTGCATGTATTAGGCATATTGGAGCACGGGATGATGAATCTTTGCAATGCCGCTTAGAATGACGTACAGTTCGGTCACAACCTTCAAATCCGAGCATATTGCCGGCACAATCACGTATAGGATACGATGCCATTGCTTCTTATAAGCAATAAATATTCACATGCAATTTTGAATGCAAGCTCTGCAAGGGTTCAAGAAGGATCATTACATTAACTGTCTGCCTTCTCTCTGGGGCAGAGAACAATAAATTTCTCCTTTAAAAGGCCTCCTAGATGGAAGATTACTGCTATCGCTAAAGACATTACCTCCGCCTTTTCCCTTGCGCATACCTAACATATTGCCAACAACTGCTTAGGCATGATCGTATACTCACCTACCAATAATCGCTGACATGTTCCTGAAAAGAACCATGTGGGATCTCGCACATGGCATACCCTGAATATGCCCTGCCCAACCACGTCGGAAGCCAGTTTATTCGTTCGTCGTAGTTCGCAGTCAGGACGTTAATACAATTTCGTACCATGAATGCACGAAGGAAAGGCGCAATAATATCGCATCCTGAGCTTAGGGTTTCTGTCAGGTCAGCGTGTTGAATACGGGTGCCAGTAACAATGAACAATTTAGCACAGACTTATGAAGAAATTTTCGCTGCATAATTATTTTCCATACCAAGGGGGCCAAAAGCGGTGGACGAGCAGGGCCGAGCGCAGCAGGCGTGACCCTGACTGTCTGCCTTGTGCGTTTCCCGGGATGCAATTAGTCGTAAAGATTCATCAATGGCCCCTCAAGGAGTCTTGTTAAAAGTCGTTTTGGGGTTTCATTGACCTCTTTTTCATGAGCGGACGACAGCCAGGGCTTAACCCTGCATAACCTTACATAACCCTGCATAACCCTGCGCCCGCAACTGCGAAGTCTCGCCAGTCAGCGACAAGGTCCGATCCCAAATCTGAATCCAGAAGCCATGTATAAGCTTTTCATGTCCAGTAACCTTTTCCATTTCGCAGGATTCAGTGAATTCCGTTTGAGTCTGGCCTAGCCATGTTAGGGTTCTGACTTGCGAGGCATTCAGAGATCCTTTTGTGCGAAGGTCTCTCCTCTCCGTTTCTGCCAAATAGTGATGCAAAGGATAAAGTCGTTGAGATAGAAATGTTAGGCAATATCTTAGAAATAGATACCTATAATGGAATGATGGAATTTTTCTCATTTTAACCGTTATGACGAGGCTTCGTAGTTCGTTCCTTGCATTAGCCAACAAGCCAACATCGGCCGCGTGGCCGCTTATGTAATAATAGTTCCTACGTGTGTCGAAAATTTCTCTTATGTTCGGTTTGATTCATCATTCATTTATGTGTTTTTCGTTTGTCGCTCGCATGCGGTTCTTGTTGGGACTTACGGTATTCTGGTATGGTCCTCGTGCAGGCTGGATCCTGAGCTAAACACCAATAAGTATGGATCCCCGGAGGCTTCACTCATCTTGACCTTAAGCGCAGCTCTGCGTGAAGTACGTGTAAATGTACTGTGGGAAGACTACCTAGCTAATAGATTTCCAACGCGGCACAGCGCTTAGACAGCTGTGATACGCGTGATCTGGCTAGTATTAAAATCGAACTTGCACGCGCCGTCTTCTTTGGGCGGCTGCTTTGAGAACGTTAATAACCCAAGCACACCCAATGGGCTCTGTGTGATTGACCCATCCGCCCGACTTACAAAACCTGCGGAGGAAGTCTTTAACACGCACCAGCTCATCCTCTGCCCACTATGTTTCGTGTACAAGAAAATTGAACTGTCTAATGAACGTTGTGTAATGCAATTGCCGTCTCTACCGTCGCGCCACCGTTCCAATAACCCAAAAACAAGGGCAGACGCCGGGCTGTATGGGCATGCATATGCACAGGATCGTGCACATTTGCATTCGCAGATCCTTTAATCAAGGGTGCTTGTCACAAATAATAATCTGACTTATAAGACTGATTTATGTCGATGAAAAATGTTTGTGAAAGGACTGTGCGGAGCGGGACCTCGCACAGGCATAACGCTTGCCGTTCATGATAAGGAACTTTAGGCACCACTTAGGCACTTAGGGTTTAGGGAACTTCAGCATTACATATCGTTGGAATTTAATTACGCTGTATTCGTTGTGATGTGAATTAGCCAATTTTCTAGATTTGGTTACGTGCTGGGCCTGCACGCCTGCGGACTTTTGCTCCACGTGACAGTTTGCTGTTACCTTTTGGCCTCATCGTCTGCCGTAAATAAAGAACACAGATCAATCCATTGAGCTCCAATAGTCTTATAATTAACTTGATATTTAGGCGGTTTCTTTTCCGATGGATGCGACGCCTTCACCAGGACGCCCGGCGCGTCACGGGGTGTACCTGACACTCGCCGAACACATCGCTTTAAATCGCATCCGGGCAATTGTTCACGATTGCTTTGACAAAGTGGCTTACAACTCAGCGCAAGATCTAGGACGCGTCTTAGCCGAAAAGCAGCTATTCGTGACGGTCCGAACCAGTTTGCCCCACGGCTTCCATAGTTTGCGGCATCAGTACCTTCTTGTGCAGACACAAGTTGGAGGTAAGCTCGAACTAGCAGGGAATATGCGTCTGCCACCTAAGGTATCGCCATCCCGGGCACGTCGAAACCCTACCACTGAAATTGGCGTCCCAAGGCTTCGGCTGGGAAAGGGCCTTGTGAACGGCTCAGGTTGTTGTCGTCTTTAAGCACAATACGATGTTTTCCTACCAGTCGTTGCGAGGCCGTTTCCACGTCGCGACCTCGCACCCCGCCGCCGATCGGTTCGTCCTCATGGCCTACAGGTGCCGCTATCGTCGTTGACTTAGAATTTCGGGATCGTTTCTATTATACTGGGCTACCGGGTGGCAGTTATGCAGCGTGCGTTGCCGCACTGCCGAAATTGTTCGTCGGTACCATGGCGTCCATTACAGCCATAGTCAGCGTCATGTCCGACGCGTTGGAACGCGAAGCATATATAAAGGCCCATGACTTGCCGCCTTGGCGCAGCCGACGCGCGCTTTTCGCCAATTGGTTTCCTGAGCGCTTTACAGATGATGTCTATCCTCCTCCAAGCGCAGCCCTTCATCCCGTCCTCCTCCACACATGCCACACCCAGCCTGCCTTCCGACAGACAGCTCTTAACACCGCTCAAGCCGGTCTTGATCCCGCTGTTACTGCTTCGCCATTTGGTGCTTGCCCCGTCACGACTCCTGCGAAAAGGGTTACAGCAGCGGCGGGGGCCAGCGCGGCTGTTTATGCGAATACCGGCGTAGGCGTGGGTGATGGCGCCGGGGTAGAAGCCGATGAGGACGCAGGCGGCTGTCCAAACAAGCCCCATGGCCTGAACAAGCGCAAGGCCGAGGGAGCGGCTGGTATGGGCTCCCCGGTGAAAACCCGGGGGTCAATACAATCTTTCCTTTTGCCGATGGTTGCGTTACACCAGAATCAAGACCAGCGGCGGGAGCAAGAGCAGCAAAGCCAGAAGAAAGAGCAGGATCTAGAACGGGATGAAGAGCAGCCGCAACAAACGCAGGCGTTGCTTACGCTGGCACTTCAGCGAGCAGATAGCAGCGCTGCGCTCTCAAGAGGGGCTTATGGTGTACCGCCATGCGTCCTTACGGGCTTTTCTGCTCGTAGCTCGTTGACGGCGTCAATAACCTCAACAACCGTGACGGACCTCAGCTCCGAAGCCCCCCGCGGCAGCTGCAATGGCAGTAGCACAAGCATGAGCAGCAGCAATGGCGGTGAATATGATGGCAGCAGCGGCAAGGCTGGTGCCATGGTCGATGCGGTCTGTGGATACGTGGCATGTGAAGGTCGCGACACTGACCCATGGGTCACACATGACAGGCATAGCCGACGGCGCGACAGCATTGGCAGTGGTGACAGTGGAGACACTGCATGCAGTATCAGCAAGCGCAGTGGCGTTACAGGGGGTGCGAGTGCGGATCCTAGGCCTGCGACTCACATCGCCCATGCATCGCAACGTCCATGGACCAGTGGTGCCACCATCACAGCGGCGGCGGTGATTCCCTCAGCCGCCGCGTCTAGGGCCTCACGTGCGCGCTCTGGGAGGGGGCTTTGTTGTCGGACCCGCGACGGCGCATCGGCAGCGGAAGCAGGCAACACGCAACTTGATGAGCAATCTGGGTATGCGTCAAGTGCTGCATCGCAGCCGCCATCGCTGGGAGAGGCGCCCATCAAGATTCTCGGGCCTGACCAGAAACTCACGCTGGCGGCGGGGCTCGACCCCTTACCTGACGGTAAGTCCTCGACATGTATGGCTGCAATTCGCACAGCGACATGGCGATTGGGGTCGCCGCAACTCGACGAAGCAAAGATCGGTGTCGTTTGTGGTCAACAAGTCACAGCCGTCACCAACGCTTCTTCCGTTGCTGCTGCTGTCGTCCCTACGGCCGAAACAGTTCCATCAACAGTCGTAACGACAGCCTTTGTGGACCGTAAGGTCCTATTGCTGGCGGCAAGGCATTGTTTTACAGGCGGGGCCGTCGTGCTAACAACGGCGCCGCCGGCATCGACCGCAAGCACTGCTGTTGCGAACGCCCTGTTGCCGACATCTTTTGAGCCCATCCGCCTGGCTCCATCGCCGTCGGGGCGCCGTCCATGGTTGTTGAAAGGTGCCGACGCACTTCCGCGTATTTTTACCGTTCGTCCCGTGGGCACGACCGGCGTGGCTGGTGCATAGCTCTGTTGCTGGGTTTGGAAGGGGCGGGGAATCGAGCGGGGTATGATGGAGCGATGTTCCTTATGCCAGGTTGTAGGATTGCAACTTGAAACTTGTTTATGACTGGCCTGGGAGACGCCTATGACAAGGGCAAATTAGGAGGGGAGGGTGAGGAAGGTGAGGAACGGAAAAGGTAAAAGAAGAAGAAGAGGAGAAGGAAGAGGCGAAGGAAAGAGGAGGAAAGAGAGCGGGGTGACCAGCAGGCTGCAGATGCCAGTAGACTGCGGACGTGTAACACTTAACTTGGGCGTTGGTTTGCAGGGCAAGGATGATAGTTGGCTCGGCGGGAGGGAGTATGACATGGTGAGGACAGGACGCAAGGCGTGGAGGAAAAGCGGCGGGGTTGCAGGTTTTGGAGGGTCAAGGGGCCCTGGAGTCGCAGCGGGATTGAGGCCGAGATGTCATGATCAATATCTGCATGGCTCTCGTGCACATGGATCTCAGGCCGTTCGCGATAGGTTGCCGAAATTCGCGCGAGCAGGCGAAGGGGCCGGAAAGTTCAAGATGCTGGAATGCATAAAATTATTGTTCATGCTGCATGGAGCCTCGGTTCATCTTTGGATTGGCTCCCTGTTTTGGTTTGGGTCGCGCTGATTTGGGTCAGTATGCTGCTTCCCTGATTGCGCACAGTAACATTAATACAGTCGCTGTTGTAATATCTAGCCTGCAGTGCGACCAGAGAGGATGACGGAGAGCGGGCGTACAGGCGGGGCAATCGTCAAGTTTGAATTCCTGATGTGAAGCCAAACTTAGTGCCATGCGTATCCCTATTCTCTTGACGGAGAGGCCGATGAAGCGAAAAGTGCTCGCGACGTCTCCTAACCAACTCGCGATTTTGCGGGTTGGTTTCTCTTTTAGCAAGTTGTTTTGGCAAGCTGGTTGCTTAATGAATCCATCTGCATCTCCGTTCCTTTGAATTTTTAGTGATGTTTTTTTGCACCGCTTAGGTTTTGACTTCTGCTTGGCGGAAAGAAGTTACGACGGATATCGTGACCTCTCTGAAGGGAAGAGGCAGGATTAAAAAGGACTTTCTGACGTCGTCGTCCTCCTCGTCATTGTCGTCATCATCATCGTCGTGGTCATCGTCGTCGTCGCGTTTACAAGTTGGCATGCACGATAGATGTTTCTTAAAATGAAATTTAGTAGTTTGGTGCTTTCCGTATGAAGCGGGATGACCTTGCCCAGCTATTTTGCTTTGTATGAAAATGCTTACATTTCTGAAGAAGTACACGCATCGCCTTGTCAAGCAAACAAGAAAATTCAAACTTTGAACAGCAGCATCGCAGCTACGACATGCATAGCTGCGTTTGGATGCTTGTGTGTGCGGCTTTTTGCGCCGTGCCAGGGAGAACTGACCACTGCATATTATTATATGAGGACGGACCTTGGATGATGACCACGGATGATGACCTGCAGTCGTTTGGGTTTACGACTTTCAGCTTCTATTTTCTTATAGATGAAGGCACGGCGCGCCGCTGCATATCCGACATCTCATTTCTATCGCACATCTAATCTTTCCTAAGCGCTTGATCACCTGCTACTTCTACCTGGTTAGCTTCCAGACCGCCACGCATGACTGGATGGGTGCCTCTTCCGCTTGGTTCACAGGGCTTTGTTTAGGCATTATTGCTCTGTGACCGAGTCGGCGGCAGAGTCACCCTTGGTGGCTGGCAGGCACTGTTACGGCTGCTCGTTGCTTAGGAGGTCGCCACCACCACCGTGGGGTGGCAAAGCTGTGGTCTATGTGTGGGTCTATGTATGGGTAAAGGTTTTTATCCATCTGAGGCAGAGTGTGAGTCACGACAATGTACTGTTCACCTCGGCCAATGGATGCGGCTGACAGACACACTGACATCAGCGCCTCCGCCCGCATTAGTGAAGAAGAGGACAAATGGCGGTATGTCGGTCGCTGTGAGGTAGGGGGTTTGCCGCTGTTTTAACACCGAAAGCGTCTATATCTATATCTATACCTAAATCTATATCGCTATATATCTAAGTATCTGCGTACAAGAAAAAGAGTGGGTAATCCTCCTCGCACTCAACTTTGGCCTTGGCTGCTCCTTGAACCTGGCGGCTCTGGACTTTCGGCATGTTGCCGATTACCCTGCTGCTGCTGAAGCCGCTGCCGTCACCGCCGACGTAGCTGTGATTAAGCCTGTACGGCTGCAGCAGAAGTTCGGATAATAGAGCGGGCATTCAGAGGTTTGACGCACGTCGCAACCTAAGTTACTGATTTCCTTAAGTGAAATTATTGTTGGATTATGGGTTAACCTGTGAGGAGTGGTATGGTGGAGCTGCTGTATATTTTTATTGCCTGAGTTTAAGACCCGCGTCCAGCCACCACACGTCGGTACCAGAATATATATTTAGGGCTTCTGCCGTTTGGCGCAGTCAGTTTTTCCTTCGTATAGGCCGGCATGTGGTGGGACCGGGGCGGGGCGGGCCGGGTGGTGGCTAACTGGCCTCATTTGGAGACATCTAAGTTGACGAGCGACGATATACAGAAATAAATCTTCAGTGGTGTAGTAATACCAATTTTTCATTGCGAGCCTTACCTGCGTGTGGGCAGAATGGTGCAGCGCAGCCTCTATGAGGGTGAGCGTGCTGAGCCACCCGTGAGCTCAGTGCCACCCGCAGAGAGCGACTTCGATTCTTCTTTTTACGGAACAAATTCGGGACGGTGGGCCATGCAGGGAGAGAGAACGCAATCCGCACTGGCTGGGTGTAGCCGTAGGAGACGATCTGTGACGCCTGAACTTGTAGCTATGGCTGAACCTATTGACACACTGTACGCGTGCAGTGAAGATAAGTCCTTGGAATACCTTGGGGTGGCGGGGGCTGACCCTCGGAATATAATAGGATACGATTTGGGTGGCATCTGGCAGGTAGAGATTTGAATATACATGTATTCAAAAGAAAAGAGAGCGAGCACCATCGCTGTAAACAATATAAATATCCTTCTTAGCTATGGCAACGCAAATCGTAGCTTGCAGGAATACTCGGCGATTTTGCTGGGGTTTGGGTCTCTCTAATAGAGGGGCTGGATGGATGATTCCGGCAGATATGATTCGTTTTCTTATTTGGCTACGCAATCTTGCAATTTATTTTAAATGCTAATAATTCTTCCAAGACGTCTGCCCCCAAAGCATCTCCACTGGAGAGGGAGAAGAGTATTCAATCATGTTTCACCTGCGACCGCTTCGCATTAAGAGAGTTCGCGCTTTCATATCAACACTGAAACAAGTATGCGGACACGGACATATATATCTCGATAACGGGCTTTCACTTATAGGCGTGCGAAACATGGATTGCAGAACTGTAATGACATTTTCCGGGCAAGGTGGATCAGATTCAATCAGCAATCATGTTAATGAGAAACGCATACCGCAAAGGGCGGACAGAAAATATATAAACATGATTCGTAACGATGTAGTTACTCAGGACATTTATGCGGGACATTGAACTTTAAAAGATGGCGAGATCCTTGCATGGGATTTGAAATTTCCCCAGTCATTCTGGCGCGCTGCTCCTTTATCTGTGGAGATAGATTGCAATTTTACAAGGCTCCTTCAAACTGACTTTCCGCAGTTCCTACGATGCCTGCTTTACGAACGTGGTGGTTCGCTCATGTGTCAGGACGCTTGCCTGGATAAGTCCGGATCTAATGTGTCCCTCTCATAATCAATCCATTGTCTCAATTTGGCCTCATCTTTCAAGTTCATTCGTTTTCTCGTTACCGTTCGTTACCCTAATACTCACCGCCTAGATTCGATACGTATTATATTTTTATATATTTTATCTTACAATTCACAACTTGGATTGCGGTCCAGGTTCCGTCGTGTCCGAAGATCCTTCCAACCAGCACCAGCATTCGCTGCGCGTCAAGCACGTCTTACCAGCAGAAGCAGTATTCGGAACGGACACGACGGAATGAAGAGCCGCAAGAGCTCTTTCTCGCCCCCGTTCACTCCACACTCGTCACCTGAGGGCTCCGACAACAGGAAGGACTGGAGGGCTCCTCTTGTCTTCCCGATTCGCCCAGGACCTCATCCCCTACTACCCACACTCCCCGCCCCATCGAACAAAATGGCAGGAAAGGATCGGCCCACAATGACGCAAACAACCCCTGCAGTACAACCATGCATCATCATTAATCTTTTCAATTTATCTAACGTCGAAGTAAACATCGAACTACAAATGTGATTTTAGCCCACGTTTCAACACCCCCGCGGCCTCTCCGTTGACGCACTTCCGCAACCGCACGAAGATTGGGACTCGCGGCTTCTGACGACCACCTTTTCCATAAGCGGCCCACTTATCATCTACATCTCAACCCAATCATAGCCTGCACTGCAAGCAAAGCAGACAATTGTTAGCTTAGGTACAAGGTAAAAATTATGTTCTTTTCTTGCTCATCTCTTCTGCTCTTCGTAGCGACCTACAGCTACCTCATCATCGGCTCTAAACCCTAAACCCGAACTTAACTACATCCGAAGCACTACGACAGCACTACAGGTGTCTTCACGGCTTCGGCTCCGCCATCAACATAACCAGCACCAGCACCAGCACCAGCACGGTTTAGCACGCTGTGAATCAAACACATGCAAAACAACAGCTCCAGAACAATGTTTGTTGGTCGATCCACCTGTACGAAACGAATTATTTCCATAGATTCTCAGATCTTCGACCGAATAGACCAAATTTCTGAGCTCTTGGTCTACTTCCCCCTTCTGTTGCCCGGCCGAGCCCAAGTACCTGCCATCTCCCTTGCATCGTACCAGAAGGTGTATGTGCTGCACCATCAAAGGCAATGGCATGGCAAAGGAGACCAGCCACTGGCGCATTGCGGGCTCAATCATGGCGTGTTGCTCGTCCTCCCCTTCCTCCCTCTTTCTCTTCCCTTCGCCTCCACTCCCTTTTCCTTCCCTCCCTCCCTCCTTCCCTCCCTTAGTACTGCTAGCCCCGCTCCCGCCAGAGAGAGTGACCCATCATCAATTTCTTAACGCGCTCCAAAAACGGCTTTTGTGGCCTTTGGTCGGCTCCTCGTTTGCCGTGTCCTGTGGCACCGTGCCGCTAACGGAAGAATATCGACGAGAAACCAACAACCGTAACGTTAAAATCAGAGCATTGAGAGCGCATTAGTTGCAATCCGTACATCGATTATTTAAACAATCAGCAAGAATGCTACCACGACCAGAACTGCCTCTCGTGGTGGTTGTTTGGATGGATCCACGGGTCGTGTCCCGTCGGACGCCAACAAACGTCTGATGATGCATCTTTCCAGCCAGAGCCGCCATCTCCCCGCACGCCGCTTCCCTCACTCGCCTCTTCCTGAAGCATGCCGTATGCGCCAATGGGCATGTCTGTATGAGGTGTCGTACGGGGACATCAGGCCACCGGGGAAAAGCCCGGTACTGACCTCCATGTTGGTGCCGTGCCGACCGCCGATGCAATCGCTGTCGCCGAACTGGCGAACGTTTGCACACGTCATCCGTATGCTTCTCCACGACTCTCAACTACTTCTACAACCTCCTTTCCCTCAAAATGCAACGCCCGCTCCCACTCGCTCAGAAATGGGCGGGAAATCCGTACAACCTGTCACGGAGCGCCCTGCTCCCTCCCCCTCCTCTCCTCTCACTTTCCCAAATTGTCACCATTTTGTGGCATGATGATCGGCATCATCTGTGTGCTGATTCCCGTCTCCCTCCCGCCCGACAGCCCCGGACCGAAACCAGGAAGGTGGTAGAAACAATAACCGACCCATGGGTCACAGGCCCGGGCCACGGCGCCCGCTACCCACTGACCCGTGGGTCTTTCCCATTAAGATGGCTCGCCCTCTCTAGCACAGGCCTTTGAGCACGCGGTACTGCAGAGCGAATCGATCGTCGTCCGACAATGCGGCGAAGGCCTCAGCGGACAAAGAGTCGAAGGCGTGAAAGTCCGCGCCATTGCCGTTGTGACCACCGTTGTTAGTTGCACCGGTATTCGCCGCACAGCAACCGCTACACGCCAGGACGTCGTACGTCGCACCGCGGATGGCGTCACGTTTGGGTCCGCAGGGCCTTATGTTAGTCAGGAACGTGTAGGCCTCGTCGAGTTGCATGTTTGTGAACCTGCGTTCACACAAACGTGTAAATTTCGTAAGTTGTGAAAGCACGACATAAAAGTGTATTGTCAAGAAATTACGTATGACGCAAACATGTACAGCTCAACGAATATATTTTATTATAACATATATACATAAAAAAGTTAGATATAGTTTATAATATATTACATTAATAACATATATTTTATTAGATAATCTATATTTAAATTAAGAGTTTTTGTTATTTTCTGGTTACAGAATTGGATACTGGGGTTGGTTTTGGAGCACATTTGAAGTCATCGCAATCCACCATGTTAATGAGGATTCCAGTGTTGGGGGCATCATGGGGCGCGCGAGCCATTGTACGTCACAAGGTGCGAAGAAGGGACAGGCGGGAGACTGCTTGAGGAATAGGTTTAAGGTAGTTGAACATCACGTTCGCATTGCATTCTCACAACCCCACCCACCCAAACCCATACACACATTTGCACATACACAGGCTATATCAGATCCCACATCCACGCATGTGGATATCTATCTATTTATCTATCTATCAATCTATCTATCTATCTATGTAGAGTGCATGTGTGTTGTAGTAAGGTGCGGATGGGGACACAAAATCATGGGACCTGTACGAAAAACACACATAATGGCAGTACAGTACAGTACGCCATTTAACGAGAAGCTCACCAGTACAGATAGGCAATGCATACCGCGGGCGCGCGACCTAGTCCTGCCGTACAATGAACGTACACCCTGCTCCGGAGGCAAGCGGGAAAGCGGGACTTACTGGTTGAGTGAAACAATATCTGTACTGCACGTTGTATGAATCAAAAGTCCATATCCAAACGTATGGAAATGATCACCGCAACTCAAAATCAATGATTCCGTTTTGGCACCAACGACCAGTTTGGGACTCAGGAGCGCGGGACGCCCTCACGAGCCATAACTTATACCTACAGTACTGCAGTACAGCAGCACTGCCCTGCTCATGTGACGTCCAATGTTTTTTTGTACGGCCTGGGCCAGTCCAGTTATGTCTTGCTCTCCACCTACCTGCCGCCGCTGTTAAGCGCCTGCGCAAGTGAATGGACAGCTCCAGGGATGGTGCGCCGGAGGCTGTGGGGGTCAAAGTCGCGGGCCTGTTTGTATTCGGCGGGCGGGTGGGCGTGTCGTGATGCGTGTTTTGTTTTTTGTTTGATTGGACAATGCAGGTCTTGAGCAGGGGCCAGGCAGCGCAGAGTCCGACAACGCGGGGAGGGAGAAGGCGGAAGCAAGGAAAGCGGTCTTGATGCAAATAACGGGGTGACAGGCGGAGGGCGAGGTGATCGTTGTTTGGAAGACTTAAAGGTAAGACATGGTCAATGAGGTGCATCCTACTCCACACCGCACACCGCCCTCGTTTACATCCCCCACTTCGCGGCGTATCATCCCCACCCCCATCCCCCATCCGCATGTCAGGAAGACAGAAAACGAATAAAAAATGTACAAAGGAAAGGAAAACAGGAATTGAAAAGAAGGAAGAAGCGAAGGAAAAGGCCCTTCTTACCCCCGCCCCGTCCCGCCCTTCAGCCCTGGCCCCCTCACATCCCCCCATACCCCAGTTGGGCCTTATCCCTCCGTGACCCAACAGTCACTAATTGCCACTCACGGGGCGCCGAGTGTGATTAATGGAGTGCCGAGCACACGCCCGCCGGATGTCCTCGAGTTTAACGCCCCAATAGTGCATGTCTTTGTCTTGCTGAAGATTGAGGATGTGGGTCACGCCCTCCGTCTCCGCCAAGATATCCACGTCCGTTGGGTTTCGGGGCTGTGTACCGCAGATCAGGTTTGGTACGATTTCGTGATAGTACAGCCCCCGGTCGAAGTGGTACTCGTAGGGGTCGAGATGACTCCAACCCATTTGTCGCTGCATGTTTCTGGCAACGCGGATTTAGATTTGGATTTGGGTTAAGATTTGGGTTTGGGTATGAGGATGCTCGATGCTGGAAAACGACGCGGGTGGTCACACGGAAAACCCCTCCATCAAGAAGGTATGTGGGGACGAGGGACAGCTGGTGACGGAACAAAAAAGCTTAGAGAGGGAAGATGTTAGGAAAGGGAGAAAACACGAGAGGGAGGAATGGAAGTTTGGGAGAGGTCCTTGCGGTGGGATGGAGGTTTACCGGAACTGATCAAGGAAGTTACCTCAGGCCGACTTAGGAAGACGATGGAAGAGAAGATGCAGGAGTAGACGGAGGGAATTGTATCAAGAAGATAAAGGGATGCGGTTGCGTTTCCGGTTTATTGGCCGGCAGCCCCGAAACCAGTCAGACGGAGGAACCTGTCCGGTCACCAACGGCCTGGAAGCCCAGAGTCGTATCGTTTACTTATTGCAATAGCTGGACTCACACTCTCCGGGTTTGTCTCTACAGGAGCCATCGGTATTTCCTATTAGGCAAATCACCGTCAGCAGCCCGCCTGTGACAACTTCCAGTTCTAAATGGAAACTTGACGCGATGCCCACGGCTGAGTCAAAACATTACAAGATATAGGAATTCTGCAGGTTCTAAGTGCAATCTTTGCCTCGCGCAGCACCTTGTCAGTCCCGATGACGAATGCTGCCGCAGCGAAGACCCTCGCCATATCATTGAGAAATATAGTTTTACCTGTTGTAGGCATCATCTTTTGCAGTATGGTCCACTTTGTAGGACGACAGGCGCGTCAGCAGCCGCTGCTGCTCCAACGGTGTCCCTCGTCTTGAATTGAAAACGGGGGTTATTGGAGACAGATGTTTCCCTTGCAAGATTTGGTAACTGCTTGTGGACACAGGAAGCTGCTTAGTAAACTGCATTTTATGGCAGTGACCTTTGAACCTTCAGCGGCACCGACACACTCAAATTTCAGCTTGACTCGGACGCTATCAGGTATCGCGGAAATATACATGTATTTAAAAGCTGCAGTTTGGATGGTGGCTTAGTCGTAAGAGGCAATTGGAATACCTGGCAGTTTACGTCGGGGTACGTCATTGTACGCGCATGAACGGCAAAACCGACACAATCAGAAACAAAATCATCAAACTGCTAGTGTTTCCAAAAGCCATGCATCTGGCAGTCAAAATTCCACAGTTCAGGTATAGGATACCAATTTAATGGTTCTTGTTGATACAGTTCCGTAACCGCAATTTTTCGAATCTTCGCGCTCCCACTACACCACCTGCCATTAAAGCATGGTCATACAGAATCTGACATCGGTTATAATATTACTTCTTTTAAACGAATACCGTAGACGCATTAGGGCCCCCAACCAGGAACCTCTTGTAGAAAGTGGACGGTGATACGCAGCAAAGTAGTAATTGCCATAAGGTTGAAGAAGTTGGATATGGCTCACCATGCTTTAGCCATACGGCTGGGGCGATGGGATTGGCGGTGCTGCGTCTTCGGAGGATGGCGGTAGCCACGGTGGCAACGGCAGCAAGGTCAGCGGCATGCGATCCCGACCAGACATCTGATGGCTCAGCTGTGGTCGCGATTGCGGGTTACGGTACTTCCCATACATGCAACTGTTGGGTTGCACGAGGCGAGGGCAGAGGTTGCAAGACCTGAAGTTGACGCCACGTGGTGTCAACTCCCGCTGGTGGGAGTGGGACGCCAAGAACGCATCCAGACAAGGGGTAGCGATAAAAGTATTCCATTTGTATGTACACTACCTACATGTATGTGTAGCTGTGCACCCACAATGCCCATGGTATGCACAAGGTTGACAGTACAGACCAGCCGGACTCTCAGCCCGTCCTTTTCAACTTCTGCCACCCTCCGCATCCTTTACTTAGTCCTCTTGCACGTCAATATCGAAGTATGGGGCGTGCGGGCGTTGCAGGAATTAGGGGCTAGGGTTTTGGGTTTTAGGGTGTCTGCCAAATACTCCGTTCCGCTGTCGGTTTCTGATTTTATGGCTGGTGAATAGTTGACGACCGGCAAGGGGCTGGTGAATTTGCTGTTAATTTGTCCATTTTGTTCTTCCTGCTGTTGCTATCCATGCTAATCATCTCCCAGGATCCACCTTTACGACGGTAATATCTCTTGTCAGGTCGCCGCTATACTCCTTCAGACAGTTTCTATGATATAATATAATCGTAATAATACATTAGAAGCCTTATTGCAAGATTCGTAATGTCATGCAATAATGTGACATTAGTCCTGCAAATTACGTTGAGGTGTGCATAGCCAGAGCCGACTCAGCGCATGTTTTAGCAAAGATTCCAACTGGCCTCAAATATGATTAGAATTACTCATCTTTCACTATACAGTATACTAGGATTAATGATGGTCGCTTCGCCTCGCTGTGGTTTCCAGGCAGGATTACATTCTGGGGCTCAGATGTTCCGAAAAGGGTTTAATTACGCACTTAGCGTTCAAACATTGCCAACATCGCGCGACTCACCGTGTAACTTCCTGTACAACACCTTCCTACCTGCCAACCTGGTAGCGAAGCCGTACACTGCAGGCATGCTCCTCAAACAGCTGCTACGGCGCTTTTCTCCTACCATACGATCTCATACAATTTGTCAACAAATCAATCGTACCTCGCTCCACAAATCAGGCTCTAAAAAGTTCTATGACTGGGTCGCTGGCCCCCCTTACCCTTTTCGTTTCCAGGACTGCCATTAATCAATAGGATCCACTTGCTGCCCCTATCCCAATTCATCTTATCCCATCTCACCACGCATGCCTGGCACTCATCCCCGCACGTCACAAAATTGATTAAGAGGACACCCAGCTCCATGCCTTGGGTCATTCTATTAGGTGCTACTCTGCTAGGCGTTGTAGGCGGAAGTGGACCTCTCAACACAGCTAAGTGCCAGGAGTCGCAGGTTTATTGCTATGTCGCTGCCAGTCATGATAAGCTACAGAGCCACACCAAGACACCTTGATCGTGAGGTCATACTTCCTTCAGGTGGCGCGCTTCCCTTATTGGACAGCACAAAACGGGAATTGAAATAGTGTCTACATCCGAGTCTGACTCCGGAAATGTAATTGAATCTAATTGAATTCTGGAACCTCTACCGTTCCCTATAGTGGTTTTTTCGTTTTTGGGAGTCTGACTTTGGGTACAGGTCGAGTAACAAAAAACATTTTCCATTACGGTTGTTACAAGCTTACAGGGGTGAAAAAGACCAAAGGGCCTTTTGCGCCCCCTCAGCGCATGAAAACCCCTAAACACCACCTGGCCTCAGCTCTTAGGAGGTTCACTTTGTAACACAGGGTGTGCAATAGGGCATGATGCCGGGGTGCGAGTTCCCATATTACAATCCTCCTCACCCTGCAGCGAACGTCTTGGGCCGGCCCTGGCACCCTGTAGGGCAGCTTGCGCCTTGCACCCGACGGGTGGGGTTCTCTTGTTCTCCCGGCACTAAGGTCCACTTTTCTTCAATTAGGAGATTTTTTGTTCATTTAGGGCTGCGGGTTGTAACCCTGACGCAGCGCCAGCCCGGATATCCACCAAAGAGCAGACGGGATTCATGTGCATCCTGGAGTCAATATGTGTACTCTGGCTGGGACCTTTTACAAAATGTTAATATTTAGTACCACTGTAGCAGAGGGTGCATTGGCGTGTGACGGCAGGGTGCGAGTCTGCATTTATACACTTATAGTTGCTGCTCACCACATCATCAGGTGGAAAATGGAAATGATCTCTGTGTATGGAAATGTGCTGAACTTCAATAAGTCCTGAGTATACATGCACATGCAGTGGGCTATTAGGCTGGAGACCCCCACTGACCTGGTGGAACTGGATGCCATTGACTATGAACTAGCTTAGCAAATTGTTCTTTTGTCTTTTTGGGGGGCTTCCTATCAGCATTTACATACGTACATTCATAAGTTTTCCAGGCAAAAATGTCTCTTTTGTGTAGTATCCTGGAGTATCTACAGGTAGGTCCAGAATGGACCGTGTATGATCATCTTCTCATTGGGCCTTTGCTTAGGCGGACACAACAGACATACAACATTTTGTAGATTCTACCTGGCACTTGGGCCCGATGCCCCAACATTGGGACGGGGACCTTGAACCAGGGCTCATAACTTATAATCCCCAGTATATTTAATCCAACTCCAAATGTTGCCCTTTTGAAAGATCCTCTATTAACCTTGGACCATTATTTACCCGTTCACATTCCAAGATCGTACGCTTTGTACCATCCATGACAAGTAACCATCCCAAGTCCCGACCAATTTTCCTGGTTACTGTTCTGAAAGTCCAAAATTGTTTTTGGGTACGAAAAAGTAACTGGCTACCTAGGTAGTATGTATCCCCTAGGGAGCTTTCGAAAGCACCTTCTTATCAATCCTTCGCTCCCCTGTTTCCATAAAACAGCGGGATGCAGACCGACGTGCAAGGAACCCTCGTGCATTGGATCCTCAGTCACAGATAAGCACCCCCCGCGCCTTTCATCGTCCTTGAAACATTTACGCTAGTGTACCCATATCGCTTCGATGAGAGATCCCCGGCTGCATGCTCACCCCTCACACGGTCAAAAGAAGGCTAGCAGATGTAGCACTGATGGTACTGTGTCCTGGCCTGGCCTTTCTTCGCTATCACTGGGGCCAGAAAGCCCATCTTTCCTTAGCAAAACCTCCCAAACAGAAAGTTTGCAAACTAGTTCATGGAGGAGGAGTTATCGGGCTGGAAGGTGATATGCCGATGAGCAATCTTGGTGATTGGCCAATGGATGATGGTAGCGGCCGTCGTCGTTTGCTGCGTTTGTTGACGGTGGTCGTGGTCGTGAGGCCACAAGTGGGCTGCTCCGCCGGTAGTCACAACGCTACACAGGTCTACACAGATTCGGGGACAAACACCACCAGAGCAAACTTCCACCCCACCCTATCTCACCTAACTTGTTTTTCTCACCTGGCCTCAGCTCATCCCTCCCAAACCAACGTTAATCGCAGCTCCCTCCTGACTGCATTCCTTTTTAACAAGCAGACTGAGATGTGCATAATGGATTTATTACAACATCCAATATAAACATAAAAAAGAATTTGCAGTAACTGGTGCCACCTCTGTGCGTGAGCTCGGATTTGGCAACACATGCACACACTGAGGCCGGTATATCCCGCGTCATGAGCGGCTACATGAAGTCCTCTTCGAGCTCTTCCACGGATTTGTACTTATCATGCAGGTCCTTGTTGCTGACCATGAACTCGTCCTGTGCCAGCACGTTACGTTTCCAATGCGTAAGAATGAATTGAGGGACCGAGTCAACGTGAAAACTCCGTAGAAGGCGGCCGTCAGCGTCGCAAAGCCGGGGAACACGAGAAGGATAACGATTCCAGCCGGCGAAACAGGGCCCTTTCTTAATAGTCCTCCTCTCTTACTCTTACCCCTGCCCTTAGATCAGATACATCTGTATGTCTGTTGTATATGTACCTGTACTTGTAGCTGTATATAATTATATCTCTGTATATATCCCTATGCGGGAGACCGCATAGGATGTTCTAGTGCCAGCTCTCTCGCTGTGCCTTTTCCAACGCGATGTGCGTCGGATTCTAACGAGTTTGCAATTATGAATCAGGGGCGCCACTGCACCGTTCCACTGTTGCCTCATAATAGGAACACTTACTCGCAGCCTTCGTTCATGTCGTGCAATGGCTGATTCGAAAGTGGCCGAAGTTGGAACATAGGGGAGCCGGAGATGGAGCAGAGCCGGTCACAAGGACAACCCATACGGAAGGCGTCCCATTTCCACACCGGCGTCACGTTCAATCCCAAGCAATAGGAGCAGCAGCGGCAGCAGCACGCAGTAGCACTTCATAACAGCTTACCAACCCACATACGCACCTTCATAATGTGTTTGTAGCTCTTTAAGTCTTCCTGCTTCTTGCGCTCCTCCTTAGCAGCCTTCTCCGAAGCCCGGGCGGCTCGCTCCTCAGCGCGCCGCGCCTGTCGCACCTGCTCTCACCGACGGACGCGAGGAAAGCAAGCATACCCGGTTCCTTTGGCCCCGTGCTGAATACCCTTAACCCTTCAACTTCATAACATGGAGAACGACATTGCCCTATGCCGGACGACCCCTCTTTGTCAAATTGTTATGCCCGGATATAGATGTGATTTCGGATCCGGCTTCTGTGCCTGCAACCAACTCCTATGTTTGTTGTGGTCAGCAACTCAGCATATCATAATATAATATAATATAATATAATATAATATAATATAATATAATATAATATAATATAATATAATATAATATAATATAATATAATATAATATAATATAATATAATATAATATAATATAATATAATATAATATAATATAATATAATATAATATAATATAATATAATATAATATAATATAATATAATATAATATAATATAATATAATATAATATAATATAATATATACAACGGTACGAATGCAACTATAAATATACCGAGGATACCGGACATCCTTAGGGAAAGAAACGGGGAGGGGAGCACCACACCGCGTTGCAATGACGTTTGGGGCCGGATTTCAGCACCCTGGAGCGAAGGGATATAGCAGGGAGGCTACCCACTGTCTCACATCGCACCTGCGACATGTACTGTTCCTTTTCTGCTGCCAGGTCCGGATACCGCTCCTGTCGCGTCTTCTCTAGCCGGTTGATGATGTCGTTGTTTCTCCGATCTACCTTCACTTTATACACTAACGACGGGTCATGGAAGCCGACCTGGGAAGGAAACCAGGGCGGGCAGGGCCAGGGGACCAGTGAGGAGACTGAGTGAACCCACAGGTCCAGGGAGGATGGATGGATGGATTTTAACACGTAATTTACGCGGAGATTGTTGGAGCCCCGGTTTAACCCAACATAGCACAAGGGGTTACAGGGGTAGGTGCGACCGGGAGGGATCCAAGGGTTCGGGCGAGCAAGGCGGGGAAACCCCAGGATTACAGGGAGGGTGTCGAATAAGGGGGGGTGAAAGGCGAATAAAACGACTCCAAGGGGGAGTCATCGTGGCAGGGGGCGGTGATCGTGGCATTGTGGCAGGGCGAGGGCATGATGTTTCAAAGGCATGGCTTTTCCTTCAAGATCGCGCACGAAGACCTTACATATGTGGTGTGCCCCTTCCGGAAAAACAACAGCTACTTGGAAGACGTAGAATGCTGATTTGCCGGAAGAATGCAAAACCCCAATCTTCCCCACTACTTGACTTTCGCACCTGCCCCACGTCCATGCCCGCCGTCTTCTTCAGGTTACTCCATGGCGTGTAAACGATTGTGACGTTGTTCGTCTTGCAGCCTGGGAGGAGGGTGTAGCAAGGGAAGGTGGGGTATGACAGGAAAGGTGGGAGTGATGTCATGAGGTGGGAGGCGGACAGATGTGGAACTGACGGGAAGGATTAGAACTGCTGGAAGTATTAAGTACCACCGCGTCGGGTAAACTATGGGACGGGTTACTAAGTCCGACGACAGGCCACGTCTCTCACGCGCACACGCAAGAGCTGCCTCCGGGTCTCCCCAATTCCCCTTTCCTGACCCATTAGTGATCTACACAGTCACATCCATTGGCTCTCGTAAACGTGAAGTAGTGCATCGCTCTCCCGTTCCCATCCATATCCCACCCCATAGCAACACTGTAAGCATCTCTGCATACCTGTTGTTTAAGCAAAAAATGATTTATTCATAGAAATGGAACCCAGACACTGCAAAAATATTAAATGAATATAATTTTAGCTTGTGATAAATCTTAATGATTTCATGATTACAGCTCGCGATGAAGACCCATTTACTGGGTAGTTGAAGGACCTTAAGTTTCTCCCGCTGACCTTGAATGGAGTTCTGCTTGACGAGCTGTGCGCAGTCCTCCAGGGCATCCTGGGGAATATCTTTGACGTCACAGCCATCAGGAAGTCGCAAGTATACGTGAGCGGACGACATGTCGTCCACATGAAACCTGGACAGGATCAGTACGGGGGCCGCGGCGTCCGCGGCAATAAAAAGAGTATAAGGGGCAACCCCGTGCCGCGGGCCAGGCAGCGAGGGTGGTGGCGTGGATGAGGTGCTGCGAAGACGACAGGCAACAAGGAGGTCCCAGGTTCCCAACGGCTGTAGGGTCAGTTGGGACTAAGCAGGACTGAAATTGGTATCAGGGAGGTGATACCACACCAGCCACCGGCGCACCGGCGACTTTGTCCATATCCAAGTCCGAAGACTTGCGCAGCATTGTAAATGTATGCGTGCGTGCCGAAGCACAGCATATGCGCTGATGAGATAAGAGGGAGAAAGTCCTACATATGATCAAGAAGGTGTGGTGCCACCAGCTGGCCTTGCAGGGATGCTCCGTTATCTGTGTTAGTAACACCCCACCTTGCCCGCGTTCAGGCACGTGGGTGAGTAAGGCCTATAGTTGCTTACCAGAGGTCACATGGTAGCCCGTGTGCGATAAGGTCTTCATTCTCGTACTTCCGTAATGTCGTAGTGGAAAGAAGGGTGCATATCTGGTTCAGGCTACGGCGGCGGGTAGGGCGCATTTTCCAGGCGATCACAGGCGATCAACACATGTAATACCTTATCTTTACCCATGTAAATCATGAAATCCTCTGTGTTTGGCTTGTGGCCTCGGGGATAGAAGTAGAACACCATCCTGGACTGCACAGTCAATTCCCCCTCAGAATTTCTATGCTAAAGTTTGATTCGCTTAGAAACTGATGTTAGGTATCTGGGATGTGAAACTTAATTTGTATACAAGAAGAGGACAAGTTTGAGTGAGCAAGCTGACTAGTAGAAGATAACGCCAAGCTGCGCACACAATGCAACGATCAGTTGATAGCTGGGAGTATAAAGCATTTAGGCAACGCAACTGACCAAACTGATACTGCGTCTTTCCATTTACGGCATCCGTACAATTTTGATGCCAACTGATGCTGTGAGGTTTTTCATGAATAGGTAATAAATTTTGACATGTCTTATATGTGCAACGGTAATTCACATCCAAGTATTGAATAGTCACAAACTGGGAAGCTAGGACAGGACTGGTCAGGCCTTTTCGAATTTCTTAATAGTTAGGAACGCGCAGATTTGTTAACACTCTTGATCACGGTCGTGTGAATGTACAATCTTGCAAAGGACTTTCTTGACGGGAAGATATGAGGCCTTCGCAGGACCTGTTGGGCGACATGTTCTAACGAGTTAGGTGCGTTGAACCTAATCTTTCGCGTTCGGAGTATATTGCTGGTTCGTTGCTATGTTTTCAGGGTTGGCAATAAGATATCTAAGGAGAGTGAAGTTCACCTGCAGCTGCCTGTTTGCGTGTCCATATTCATCATCGCCACGTATCCCCCTGTCCTTTAAGGGTTCCTTTAATAACGCTTAATTTGATTTTTCGTGGACAGGCTTGCATTTGAAGTGAATCGGCGTTCGTAGGCGTAACAGGATAACAGTACCAAAACTGGCCAACAGGCCTCGGTGACGATGTTTCTCCTCCAAGCACAACTAGAGCCTGTGGTTCTTAAGCGTCTTGAGCAGTTGCGGGGCTTACAGAATGGACCGGCTCTTGGAATGTGTAATTGCCTGAGGAATGCGCTTCAGACGAACAACAGCGCAGCCGGCGTCGAGTGGAGCAGGTGAGCATTTTCCATGGTGAAGTAACTAAACAATTCCATTTCCACTGGCTGGCTACATCCTGGGATATTCCTTACTCACTCGTGTGACAAGTACAAAATGACGGTACCTCGGCTGAACCCCAGTTAACCTTGACTGCCTGCCTCCACAGCACGGATGGAAATGACGAGATTCCTCCGGAACATTTCCAGGTGCGGTAACGGGCTTGTATTCCCGATGCTAGGTAAAAGAGGGTTTCGACTCAGCGCACGCTATACCCCGGGCTGAGGATATAGTCAAAGCTCCAATATCAATTTGCCTTATCCAGGTGGACCTTGTCGATGCGTCCATGTCTCTTCAGCTGGGCGCGTGGGAAACGTGGCTCGCCGCTGACGGAGTGGTCGCCAAAGCACGTTATTACGCTGCGACGCACGCTCTAGTTCAGGTACGTTTATCATGCCACGCTAAATATGGATTCTGAGCAGCGGCGCCTCAGCATCCTTAGTTCGTCCTTACCTTCGCAAACGGAAGCATCTGCGGCAGCATCTGCGCCCTCAAGGCGTCAACCAAGGCCTGGGACATCGTGCCAGTGAGACCCAGGAGGTTAGGGTTGATAGTGACAATGGAAATGTGAATAACAGCGGACATGGGTGCAGGAACCCTTCAACGGGCGCTTATGCTTACCGATACCTATACCTATAAATACCGATATACCGATACCGAGTACCAATACCTATAAATGATGTCCGTTAGCTGACTTTCTGAAAAAGGAGCGGCCCAGCGTATGCGGCTAAGCTTGCTGGCTCCATTCTGGGCCCGCTATAACGCACTGCGGGAAGGGCCAGATACCTGCATCAGTATTGTTCCAGTTGCCGCTATCCTTATGGTTTAATAACTTGGCAATGTGCTCCCTACTGCAACGCTGCTAACCGAGTCCAGTCTCAACCACCACCACCCCTCTCTCTCTAACACACACATACACTGTCTCTGCTGCAAAGTCCTATCGGCTATCTCACACACACATACACAAATCCAATACACTCATACACAACGTCGTCCAAAAAACCGTACTAGGCAGCTTTTGTAAACTCCGTACAACTCGTTTAAGTTTTTGCAACCTCTTATCAGCTCTTATATCGCAAACTTCTCTCACCATGTATATGCATATGTATATGTATCATTACATGTCAGGAAATCCTCGGCAGCATCCTCGTCGGCAGCAGCAACGAGCCGTCCATAAGTCGGACGGCTCTCGACGCGGCCTGGGAGGAGGATGCAGGCAGCAGCAGCAGTGATGTGCCTCACCTACCGACCGACCGATTGAAGAGCTCCTTAGCGGCTCTCGCCACGACATCCAGCAGTGACGGCACCCCGCAGACTGCGGCAGCCTGCCTCTCCATCCTGCTCGCGAGGCTCCAGGAGCAGGCCCAGCGCTGGCAGGGCCTTGTAGAGCAGTATGCAGCGGGCACAGAGCGGCCTATGCCCGCAACGGAGGCGGAAATTGCTGGCGGTGGAGATCGAGGTGCCGGTGCCAGCACCGCTGATGCTGATGCTGATGATATAAATGATGACATTGATGCCCTGTTGAAAGAGGACGCCAGTGATTTGAAAGATTCGACACCAGATGCAGGTTTAGGTTCAGCACTGGATAAGGCAGTAGCGTCAGCTGACGCTCCGGGAACCGCTGGTGCCGGTGCCGACAAGACTGCCGCTGAGGCGATGGCGGCTCCAGAAGACGAAGATGACACCTTTTCACTGGGTCTCAGCCGCGTTCCATCTCAGACGTCCGTGGATCCAAGCGAGCAGGAGGAGCCGTCAAGCACCGGCGTCCTAGTGACGCCAGCGGCGGCGGCGGCGGCAGCGCGGCGTGCAGCCCGGGCGATCTCCGTTAAGTCCGTCGAGGATCCCGAGCTGCGACGTACGCTAAGCGAGACTTCTTCTGCAAATTTGGATGACCTACCGTCGGAGGACTTGAAGGCCTTAATGGAGCGGGCAAACCCACATGCCAGGTCGTCGACGCGGCTCGCACGACAACCCGCCGCTTCCAGTGGCGGCGCTCCTGGGGATATCAACCTGGGTCATCTGGCGGAGATGGATCTTCGGGCATGGGCGGCTAAAAAGGATAAACAGACGCCACTCTTGGGACTATCTCGGGGGCGACCGGTGCCAGGGTCAGTGCTAGCGCCATTACTCGGACGCGCGGATGCAATCAAGCCGGTGATGGATCAGCATCATAAGGCTGCGCGGGCGCCGCGCACGCCAGGAGCTGCCCCGACGGCGGCAGCAGCGGCGCCTGGTGGCGGGGCGAGCGTCGGCAATGGCACATCGCACATCGGTATGTTCGGAGACAGCCCTGTGCGGCAGTCAATGGAGCGGGAGCGTGCCGGCGTTGCATTGGGTAACGGCATCAGCCGCCACGGCAGCAATGACAGTCCGACGGCGGTGCAGCAGCCGCGGTCCCGGTCACAAGGGTCCAACCTGTCACGAAAACTGTCCGTCTCCGAGCCCGGACCCGTGGGTCCGCAAGCCGAATGGAAGCACTTGCCGGCTCTAGGCCAGGCGACGCGCCTGCACCCGCATGAAACGCGGCAGTCTTACGGCATTCCACGGGCGGGGGCGCAGTCTCGGGGCCGTGCCGAATGTGCAGGGGCGGCAACGCCGGGGGCCCCGCTGATGGAGGATAAGCTTCCGTCACTGCCCGCACTGGCTGGGGCGCGAGGCCAGCCGCCCAAGGCTATGGAATTCCTCAGGCGGCCCAGCCAGGCGCAGCGCTCCGATGCACACCACGCGGATGCCTCCCAGCCACCCGCACCTAACGCGCATTTGCCGGGCCTGGGGCCCCCTACCAGGCTGGCAGCCGCTCGGGCGCTGTGTGTGCAGGCGACGAAGAAGAGTTTCCGCAGCGACGAATACTTTTGACACGTATATTTTCGTGGGGTTCGGGGGAAGGACAATAGAGAACACGGCTGGCTGAGAAAAACGAGCCATCAGCCGGCGGGTTCGAGGCGGGGCGTGGGCGGGGCTCGGTTTCGGAGCACTTCAGGGCACTGTTCAGTTTCGAAAGGAAGGGGGAAGCCCGCCCGATAGCCAGTGGGAGGTTGAGGAAAGACCACGGACCTGGTTGCATCACCAGGGAGGGCGGGCGCGGCGATGGAAATGGAAATGCCTAGGAAAGGCTTGTCGCGGCCATTAGTGGTTACGGCAAGCCTTGATGATGTATGAGAACCGGGGGACGGGTGAGCGTAGGTGCCAGCAGTGAGTGCTGCTGTTTAGGAGTCTGGGTAGGCCGGGGAGGCGGTGCATTGGTTTCGCAGTGCTGCATGCGCTGGCGGCATGTATCTTTGAAGCACTGCGAATGTAGTCAGAGATAACTTTCCAGACCAGGCGAGGATGAACCGGACCGGACATTTTTACGTTTTTTATCATGGCGTAAAATTGAAAGCAGCGTAAAATTGAATTCCATTACGACTGTGTCATTGCTCTTGTAGGCCTTTTTCCTCTCGATTATAACAGGATCAAATTCTTTTGAACCAGTCGCGGTTTTGGCAATGGAACGGTCGGGTAAAAAGCTTTTGTTCGGATAGCAGCCCGCCGTTGAGGCCAGGGGGCTTGGCACCTGACTGAGGCAACAATAACGCTGGGATCCGAATTCGAGGATGGCCCGAAATTGTCGTTGGGCCAGAACATTGGGAATCAATCCAGGGTAACAAATAGTTCACAAAAGCTCACAAAAGCTCCGCTATTTTAGTGCTACGGCTGGTGTACCGATATGCTGCTGCTGCTGCTGCTGCTGCGACACCCAATCGCCGGAGATCTTAAAATGCAAGCAGCCGCCATGGCCCCAAAATTGCCCTATTCATCTTTGATCCTCTTCTTTTTGCGCACGCCTGGTTGATTAGCTTGTGTATAAAGCGGACGGCCCTCAGTTGCGTCGATTGTGTATGAGGGTTTGAATTCAGCACTTTTGGCGGGAATGATCTTTCTGTGTGCTTGTGCGTGTGTGTATGCGTGGCAGGCCCACGCCTGCATTGCGTTTATCACACGGCGACATGGGACTAGACGCAGTGGTATCTGTGGTGGCAGTGGTGCTGGTGGTGATGAAGTGGGCATGTCGTGGTCCGCGATCAGGTTCAGGCTGAAGCCATAATGAAATACCTTGGCCGGGCGAAGGCGTGTCGGGAATTTTGCGTTCGAGTCCGCAACAGCTTCGGGCGTCTCCTCGGGCGTCTCCGATGTTTTATCCGACGTATATCCTTTCTTCATCAGAACCCTCATGGGTACGCGGGTGAGTGCGTTTGTGTTTGTTGCCCGGTGCCCGGTGACGTGTGTTGTGGAGGAGCACGGAGCGGGGTAGGGGTGTGTATGCGGCGCTGGTTAGGGCGCTGGTGCTGGTGATGTGTTCCGGCACCTTGTACAGTACCAAATGGTGCGCTTCAGGGCCGAGTATGCGCAGGCAGTGCCCAGCGGGCGACTTTGCATTATGTCACAAAATTGTCACCTTAGCGGCTCTTCATATTTACCTAGTCCTTTTAGTGTATGAATGGGTAAATATCATTTATCCCTAGCATATGGTATAGTTACACATATTGATGTATGTCAATTGCGGGAGCCACCTCAGGTTGTCGTGCGGTGTCGCGCGCTTTATGCGTGTAGGGAATGTGAGGTGTGGTGGCTGTGCAGGTCAGTATGGAAACATCAGTTCTACGGTTCTCTTCGGGGCTCGAAAAGCTCAGGCTTGGGCATAGGTAGTACGGGGGGCCTGTGCTGTGACAAGCACGATATGTACGAATGTATGTGTGCGCTCATACTTAATTTGCTGCGGGGTGCTTGTGGGCTGGGACAACTGTGTGCGACAACCCGTGTGATTTTTACTTGATGGGACGCACATCTTCACCCTTGAGGTGTTTTTGCCAATGTCCACCGTCCCTGCTCTGCTTTGCTCTGCCTTTGTGACCGAAAACCCGTCTCCATGCAATATATTTACATTATTATTATGTTATATTACCTGGTGATGAGAATATGAGATAATTTCGACCAGGGACTCGGGCAAATCCCAAGGCAGGGAGCGATTGCGGTGTTATGCGGCAGGAAGCAATCGCTTGCTTCCTCTCCAGTGCTTTCCTTCGCCTCCACACCACCTCCTGTCGTGTCGGGTGCTCCAGGGACACCCTGCTGTGTGCCTGGAGTACCCCCGTTGTGGCGCAGTTTTACGACTTTTACCATTTCCTCACTTGGATCTTTATGGATCCGTGAACAGGCTTGGACTTTCGCAGGTCAACCCTACGCTTTTGGTAGGTAAACTTTAATATTATGTTATTTCCGAAGCCAGGCCATGACAGACGGCAAAAGATGTGACGTCCACGGTTTCCGTATCAGTCAGCGGTATGCCGCAGCCATGCGCAACACCGTCCCGAATCTTTTTGATGTAGAATAAGGTAGGAAGTGTAGGTAGGTGGGTAACGTTCGTAGGTAATGCATGTGTTTTTCCAGATGGAATGGCATATGGATTGCCCTAAGGCAAAGGAATGGTTGGGGGAATATGTATGTACCGCTCCTGAAACCTGAAGAAGATGCAAAGCTGGCAGTTGGCCCAGTGCCCTTGCCGTTTTCGGTCCGCCAACGGTCCCTGGAGTGTCGTCAAACTGGTGTCCTATAATTATTCAAAAAAGGAAAAGGATCGCTTGGAAACTGTGCAAATCGCCTAAGGGCCAATCAGATGAAGGCATGAGGAACAAGTAGTAATACACAACCGCGGATTGCTAGCCGCGTTTTCGCTGGGGCCTTCCTAAGCCGCTTCGCAATTCTCGGCGACAGCTTATTTAATACATTTTAAACATATGAGTGATATAATGATAATACAAAGAATTACTTGCAAGGTCAAAACAATACAGATATTAGCAGTCCTACTGCGGCACAGCACATATTCCTGCGCCAGATGCCGCGAAATTCTCTTTAACCAAAAGTTTTGTCATAGCTTTTGGTCACCATGTGACTAACAAATATGCAATCATTATTATTCCCGTCGTGCGCCCGTTATGAATCGTGTAGTCGCGATGGTATCGCTGCGAGCTCCGCACTCGGGGCAGCCAGGACTTCAGCTGAACCCAAGAGACGGTGGGGCAACCGAAACTTCGGCTTCCCGCCAAGGCGTCCGGCCGGGAGTTTTGCTGGTGTATCGGCGCCACAATTTTGCTGGGACAGCTATTCCGCGGCGAGGTCGGCGTTTCCGGAGAAGTATACGGCATAATGGAAGTGTTTCGAAGGCGATCCAAACTTTCGGAGAGTATGGCGGTTATGCAGGCTTTGGAGGTTGTCATGCAGAAACGATCGGTGTCTCGAACGGTCCTCTAAGCCAAGCATGTAAACTTTTACGCTTGGAGGATGCCGAAGAACTCCAGGACTTAATCGCATCTCTTATATTGAGCGAATGTGTTTACAAAAAGCTGGAGCTAGACGAGGAAGGTGTCGCAGCAAAGGTCTCGAAGTTTGTGTCCGGTTTCCCGCCGGGATGGGTGCAGCTCCAAGCCGTTCAGCTGAGCCTCGCTGGCATTCCACAACACTATCTCATCGCAACCTCTCCTACATCCATGTATGTGGCCTTTATGGGCACAAAGCAGTTTCAGGACATCCTCGCCGACGCCAACCTGCTGCACACGCCCATCTGGGCAGAGTCTGCCCGCCTGGCAGCTGACCGGCAGGTGCGACTGCGCCCTTAATTTTCCCTTCCAACCCTTGACCCATGCCTGCCGCGCGCGCATTATAGTTATTCTGTCCGTGTGCTTGACATGCCGCCTCCAGGACATGCCTTATCAGTGCCACGTCGCCTGACTCGCCTTGGCTTGGTGGGCTTACAGTGCCTCCTTCTTACCTTCCAGCACCTCCCCCACATTTTTATCTCAACACATTTGCTCGCAATGGCGGTTTTCCTCTAGGACAGGAGTAACCGCCCGTGCCCTCCATAACCTCCCCAAAACCATCTCTACCACAGTCTATTCCCGCGGCGCATCGCGGCTTCTTAGAGCGCGCTCGGGCAATTCACGTGGAGCAGCTTTACGAGCTGGCTGTCAGCAGGGGGCTGCGTCTGGTGCTATGTGGCCACTCATTGGGAGGTATGCGCCGCGAGGACTGACACGGCTGACCGATCCAATTCGCCCCGGGTCCCACGACCTGCCTCTACCCGTCGGTCCAGGGCTCTGCTGACCACTCTTAGGCCTCTCGCCCAGGATTGCAATAACCTCTGTAAAACCCAACCCTAAGGATTCCCATCTGCTTTTACTGCTCCCGTGACATGTCACGTCCTACCGCCCTTCCTTGCCAACCCTTCCCTGCCAACCCTTCCCTGCCAACCCTTCCCTGCCAACCCTTCCCTGCCAACCCTTCCCGAATTCCCGAACCCATATCGATGATAATTCAGCACGCCCGGCAGCGTTATCATTCGTCCCTCTCGACAACTCCCGGTTTTCATTTTAGCTATCAGTTTCCCAGATAACTGAACAAATAACTGAACTAACAGCTGAAATGCTAACTCTACGCTTATCCTTTACACGGGTTTAAACCTATCCCTGTACGCAGGCGCTGTCGCCAAGCTTTGTACGCTGCGCCTGCTGAGGGAGCTGCCAGATTGGCCACGGCCGCGCGTTCGCTGCATTGCCTTCGCCACACCGGCTGTTGGCAACGCGGCGCTAGCAGAGCTTGTTGAGAACGCGGGCTGGGCGAGCCACTTCTATACCTACTATCTTCCCGAGGATCAGCTGGTGCGACTCATCAGCTTCTCCCAGGCTAGAACCACCCAAAGTACAGCTGGGGCCAGCTGCAGCAGTAGCAGCAGCAGCAGCAGCAGCAGCGGTGGTGGCGGAGACTGTGGAAGCGCTAGCGGCAGTGCTGGTTGGAGCAGGCGCGGAGGGATGAGTCGTGGTGGCGATCAGAGCAGTAGCAGTGGACGAGCGGAAAGGCAAAAAAGGGCGTTGGGAGGGGCTGGAAGCTGTGTTGGCACCAGTGCTGGTACCGGCACCAGCATGGGAAGGGGCTCTTCCTCGAGTGCTGACGTGGCGGTAGAGGCTGCGGCAGCGGAAGGAGAAGAGGAAGGGCTGGTGGGATCGCCCTTGCGGCCGTTGGAACCGACACCAGGGTCTGCCAAAGCTGCCAGCCCACGTCATGATGGAGTTGGCGCTGGTGGTGGTGGGAAGAAGCTGGTGGTGGAACGTGCAGGTGCTGCTATGGCCCGTGTCTTTCAGCTACAGCCGCGTCCGGAGGCACGAATTAGGGAGGGTCTGCTGCGCGTCCCTTCCACTTCCAGCATCGCAAGCGCTTCCAGTTGCATTAGCGAGGATACGAACGGCGGTAGCAGCAACGGGAGCATCGACAGTAGCAGCAGCTTTGTCCGTGGCAGCAGCAGCAGCAGCTTCGGCGGCGCACAATCGGAGGTACGAAACGTTTTGGCCTCGCTCGTACGTCCTTCCGACGGCACTATTAGCCGCGCCAGCAGCACCATCAGCATCGACGGGTGCAGCACCGACGGCGATGGCGGCGGCGGCGGAAGCAGCCTGACAGATTTCTTACCGCTGCGCACGCGGCTACAGTCGCCACCACCTCCGTCTCAGCTGCCGACAGATGCATATCAGGGGGGCGGCCCCTGGATATTCCAGGCAAATGGGAGCGCAATGTCAGGGCCGGCGGCGTCAGGGCCCTCGCAGAGGGGTTCTGCTAGCGGTATTACAAGGCTGCGTTTGTCGGGGAGCCTTGACGACGACCACTCAGGGGTGGCGATTGCGATGGAGGAGATTCTCGCGCCGGGCCCTGATGAGCTGGAGGCGGCGGCGGCGGCTGGCGTGGCGCTGTCCGTGCAGCCGCCGACGGACTTGGCGGAGGCGCAGCGTATGGCACTGTACGGCAACGCTGGCGGAAGCTGGGGCTTGCGGCTGGCGTTAGGGCGGAAACGGGTCCTGCGGCGGCTGGGGCAGCTTGCTAAGAAGGCGCACATCCCACTGCCTAGGGCACTGCTGCCGGTGCGAAATGTCCCGATTGAAATCGATACACGCTTTGCATGGTTGCGTGCTGGCTGCTGCATTGATGGTTGCCGTTGCTGGTTTGCTAGCCTGATGCAGAGGAGTGTTGGTAGAGGTAGCATAGCAGCACACGTTTATCGAAACGCCGGGTGACCAACTTGCGATTCTGACATTTTTTCCTATCTTCCTCCCCACCATTCCATCTACGCCACCACCAACCCTGTATATATATATATATAAAGCCGGAGAAACATTTTAGAAGGGGCAAAAATCCTAGCCTTTTTATCATATCGATGCATAGTAACAATATTTATTTTATAAGCCTTATATTCCTTGTACTTACCTGAGTTAAATATCTGCTGCATAAGTCGCTCATTCCATATACGTCTAAAAGTATCATAAAAATCATATACAGACAGTATATTTATTTGAATTAATTTGATACACTCCGCCCTTGTCAGACTTTCGAATTCTGATGATCTTAATAGCGCTACCAATAGAGGATTTAGATATGCAAAATTAATTGGCAACTCGCGTTCTTTAGTAAAATATTTTGCCGCATCTGTTCCCTGTAACAGATAATACATTTCTTTAGCATCGCTTTTTGTTAGCGTCGCATATAAGTCATTAACTGAAAAACGTTTTTGTTTCTGCAAGGTCTCGGTCACTGCCACAAAAATACTCTGTGCACTTTGTTCCCAAAAATCATATATATATATATATATGTATATATATACATATATACATACATACGCTGCTGGAGCTGATACGGAATGAGGATTTGCGTGCAGGTGTCCCGTTACCATACTTTTGGTGTGCAGTGGTTCGTGACGGCAGACGGTGCGCTTTCCCCGGAGGAGCTCGAGAGGGTGCAGGCGCGGCCGCAAATGAGGGGTCAGAAGCGGCAGCAGCAGCAGCAGCAGCAGCAACAACAACAACAAGCATCATTATCATTATCTTCTTCTTGTTCATCATTATCATTATCATCACCATCATCATCACCATCTCCATCATCCGCTCAGAAGCAGTTTCCCCAGCAGCAGCAGCAGCAGCAGCAGGTAACGGCCTCAGTATCAGGGTTGGGGACCTCAGGTGGTTCCTCTGCTGGCGGCTCAGCGCCTCCGGAGGGCGCTCGCGGCTTCTTTTCATTTCATCGGATGGTGGCGTACAGGTGAGGGTGGTCCTTCCAAACTTGAGAAACGGCTGCTTCATCGGTTAACTCGTTAGCTACTTGGTGCTTTTTATGCCGTTGTCAGTTACCTGGTATTGCGATATCCGTTGCCACGGGATGTGAGGGTGATGTTGATGGTAACGTTACTGACTTGCTAACTCCTCGCCGGTGCTGACACATCCGGGACGGTCCATTAATACAGGCAGCGCCACACGGAGCTCATATCGCGCCTGGTGCGAGCGTCCGAGGAGCCAGGGGCCCTCGGGCGGAGGCCCGTAGGGGGCCAAGCGCCGATTAGCGTGACGCAGCAGCAGCAGCAGCAGCAGCAGGAGGAGGAGGAGGAGGAGAAGGAAGTGAAGGAAGAGAAGGAAAAGTTGGTGCTGCTACACACGTGCCCAGGAATGGCTACTGCTGCGGCACCCACGACCGCAGCTGGAGGTGTCGCTGCATCGTCGTATTGTACCGCCGTACAGCTGAGCGACAGCCTTTTGCCACGTATCTCCGTGCACCGAGCCATCTTGCGCGGGGTGATGCCGGCGGCGCCCGTCGCTGCGGCCTCTACGACTTCATCAGCAAGTGTTAGGCAAGCGGAGATAAAGAGGGCTCACGGCCATTCCACAACCGTTGCTGGCCAGCTGGAAACGCAGCAAGAATCAGGGGAGGGGAGTCGTGCCCGCAACAGCAGCGGCGGCGGCGGCGGCGGCACGTTATCACCGCCGCTGCAGCCCAGCGCCCTAAGATTACTCTACCCAGCCGCCGTGGCCCCAATTCTGGGTCATTTCCTCGGATGGGTGCGTGGACCCGGCACCGGCGATAGCGGGGTCCAAAGGTCTGGTATTGGTGGCGCCGGCGGCATTTCCGTAGGGCTTTCCGATGAGCCTGTACAACTGGATTTGGAATTGGAAGGGCACAACTTACAGTACTGCCGTAAGGTATCCGTGACTTTGGTTCGCAATGGCTTTGACGACGGCGCCTTCGCTAATGCCGCTGTTACTGCCGCTGTTACGACCGCTGCTGCTGCGGCGGCGGCGGCGGTGACTGCCCCAGGAGCTCCGGATACTGACGCCGACAAGGCAGCGGCGGCGACGGCCCCGCCGAGAGATGGAAAGGCGGTGTCCGTGACTGGCTGGGGCATGACACGTTGGCCGCCATTGGTGGCAGCGACCTCGCGTGTCGGCAGTAGTAACATTCTTGCTGCGGACATCATTGGCGGTAGCAATGCGGGTATTGCGGCGGCGGTTTTAACGGCCCGCCGCTATGGCGGCCCAGACCAAACGCAAGCAGATGTGGATACCACGTCTCCATTTGTACCGTCATCCTCCGTGCCGCCGGTGCCGTCATTGTCGTTGCCGCCAGGGCCGCTGCCGCCGCCACCACCAGCGTCATCGCCGCTCTTGCAGTCCCATCCCACCAAGCTCCACGGCCCGACCGCCTCCTCCTCCTCGTCAACCGGAAGCTCCTCGACGACAGAAGTGCCCTGCGAAGTCGTACAAGTCCTATATTCTCAACCGTACAGCGCTGAGACCAACCCGCCGCCTCTTCATCCCGTCTCTCTCCTCCGCAACACGCTCCACCATTTCGCCCACAGTGTAATACGTCGATGTCGACTACCAGGCAAGGCCCAGCGTCATGCCTTGGCGGCTGGGATGGTTGGTGACGCCACGAGATTCGCAACAGCTGGGAGCGCAGCGTCCGCTTCCGCCTCCGCCTCCGCCGCGTCTGTATTAACGCTCGGTGATGCCACTGATGACAAGAGCGATTTTAAAACTGGGAGGATGGCGGACGGACTTGTTGGCGGCTGCGTCGAGCCCTGGCGGCGGCACCGCCTTAAACCTAATCCATGGCCAAAGAGTAGCAACCCCAACGCAACCAGCGCCAAGGCAGCAAGCGGCGGAGGGCCCGTGGCTGGACAGGTTGTTGGCGTGGGTGGAAACAACAGCAACCCGTTGCTCCAATTCTCGACCGCCGGTAGCTTCCTTGGCTGCAGCGGCGGCGGCGGCGGCGGCGGCGCGTCCGCAGTAGGGACCCATGCGGTTGAAGCGATGCCTAGTCGGTTGCTGTTGCGTGTGACGCTGCACCAGTCTGTGGCGAGGGACTTGCTGGACGGCACGTTGCCAGCGCGTCTCATGGTCTCCGCGCGGAGTGATTTCCATGCGCTGTCGGACGTGCCAGTTACCGTGCAGCAGCCCCGTGTAGCGATCCTCGGCACGTCGCCGTACGCCGCGTCGCTGGTCCAGGCGGTGCTTTCGGCACCGGCAGCGCTGGCGGCGGCAAGCTTAGACGAGCGCGCCGGCGCCGCCGGCAGCGCAGGAGGAGCCCCGGCCACCGGCCTGGCAGCGTGGGTGCCGCCCCGGGTGGCGTGGGCGCTGGCGGCGGTGCAGTGGCGGCGTAGACGTCCAGCTCGGGCCGTTGGCGCTGGTTCGTCATCTGCAAACGCAACTGCAAAGTTTGCAGCCGCGGGAGCAGCAGCGCAGAACCAGGCATTGCAGGTCGCGTCCGCTTGCCTGCAATCAGCGACAGCACCGGTGGCTGGGTCAGGGGATTCAGGTGCTGCGGCGTCGTTGTTGATTTCGCAGCGTTCTCATACCAGTAGCAGGAGCCTTACGGCCGCGGCTACTTCTGTCAGGCTGATTTCGAAGTCGACTGCTGCTGAAGTGGCAGGGTCCGTGGTGACGCCGCCGCCTTGGGACGACGTACTCGCAGGTGGGCAAACCGTTCGCTTTATGCCGTCATGTTGGGTTCATTTCACAGCGCAGGCCGGTGTACCTCGGTTTCGATTGCGTCTGGGAAGGCTGCGCTGGGGAATTCGGCAGAGCCTGGCGGCAGCGGCTGTGGGTGCAGCGGCAGCGTCCGCGGCTGGCGTCACCGGCGCGGTGGCGGCAGTAGGCGCGGCAGCTGTCGTCGCGAGCACAGTAGCGGCGTTTAGCTCCGATGGTGGCGCATCGGTGCTTGTAAATGCCGCCGTGACGATGGCGGCTGTTGTGGCGGCCGCCGCGGCAATGGCGACGGCGTTCACGGGAAGTGAGGCAGCGGTCTTCGTTGCCGCCGCGGCGTCCGCGGCTGTGGTGGCCATGGCCGCCGCGACATCTTCTGGGGCTGGCGTCAGTGGGCCTCCTCTGCAGCAACAGCAGCAGAAGCAAGGGGTGTCAGCAGGGAAGGTGATATTATCGGTGGCAGGGGCAGACGCGGCAACGTCAGTGGCGGCAGAGGGGAGCCCTTCTCCCGAGTCGCGTGCGGCCGCACCCTCAGGGCTGCCAATGTTCCTTCTTACGCCGCGTTCTGGCCCGGCTCGATCTCGCACGACCATATCATCACCGCTGACAGCGGCGGATGCGACGTCGATACCTGATGTCGGTACCGAGACTGCAGTGCCCATTAATACGTTAGCTGTAGCAGGGCCACGCGCAGCAGCAGTGGCTGTTACTCGTTGGGTCTCTCGCTTCGGCGCTCATGCCGGTACCGGACAGCCCAGTGCCCGCAGCAATCTACCTCGTAGCGGCGGCGGTGGCGGCGGCAGGTCCGCCGCCATTGGAGCGGCCGCCGGCGGCGCTGTGCAGCCCGTGGGTCGCCGTTGGGTGCTTTGGTGGCCTGGAGTGCCAGATGCCTCCAAAGATACCACCGGGGCAGCGGTGGCGGCGTCGCCTCCCCAGCCACTACTCACGCCGACAGCGCGATGGTTTTCCTGGCCTCTGCCGAGGGCCGGGCACCTGCCCTCAGGTCCTGTCGCCACGAGCGGCGTGACTGCCTTAGGCACAGCTTCAGCATCACGGCAAGAACATTTTGGCTTAGCAGCGCCGGTCGTGGCAGGAACCGGGGTACCTCCCACTACTGTCCCTGTTACTACAGCAGCCGCTGTGACGGCTACAACCGCAGCCCCGCAGGTGCCATTGCCCAATTTATCGACGGAGATGCGGCGGCGGTCCGTTGGCTGGTTGCTGCCACTGGGCGCTGCACAGCGTCGTGAATCGGCGGCAGATGCAGACACTGCCTCCGCCGCTGCCTCCGCCGCTGGCGATGGCGGTGGCGGTAGCGGTAGCAGGCAACCAATCCGCGCCGGCGGCGTGTCACTGGCGCAGTTGCAGGCCCAGGTACTGGGCCGCTTGCGGGCGGGATCGGGGCGAGCAGCGCTACCACTGCCGCCAGCAGTCCTGTCCGACGGTTTAGAGCTCTGTAACGTAATGGTGGAGCCAGCGAAGCAGGTTTGGGGCACTAGACGCGGCGGCGCCGCCGCCGGAGCGGCCGGGCGGCACATCCTGCCGCTTCGGCCACCGCAGGCCGGCACACCGCCTGCGGCGGGTTCTCCACCGCTGCGACCCGTGCCCGTGGCCTATATCTGGAAGGGCTGCTGCCAGGGCCTATCCACAGGGAGGGAGCCTGTCGCCGCCGCTGCCGCAGCGGCACGCCCCGCAGCTGAAGTCTCCACCTCCGTCGCCGCTGCTGTTGCGCCTACCGGCATTGACCCGCGTGCCGCTGCCAAAGCCGCCTACGCCACATTCCACAGCGCCGCCACCACCACCGCGGCGGCCGCCGCAGCTGCGGCGGCTGCGGCGCTGGGGGTCATGCCTACCTGGGATGTCTGTCCCGATGTTGTGGGTGTATCTCCCTTCGTTGCTGTCCGCCGCATGGAGGAGGGCCTCAGGCGGCAGGTGCTTCAGCGGAATATTGGCTGGCGGGCGCTGCTGGGCGGTGTGGTGGGTGTGTTGCTGCGGCCTGCGGCACTGGTTGGAATGTTGGGCCGTCTTCCCAGCTGGGGCCTACAGGTGAGGGGAAAACGTGATGGGGCTGTGAATGAAGCTCATTGGCCCATGTCGGGCGATGATGAGGCTCTGTGGCTCAGACTGACGGGTGTGAGGCGGGAAGAGAATAGGTCTGATGGGTATCGCCGTTAGGAAGGGTATCATTATACGGTAGGATGAATAGTCGCTGGATCTGGGGATGCTGTGTCTGTAGGTCTGTTGGCCTGTAGGCTGTAGGTGGATCGCAAGGTGGCAAAGAAGTCCCTCACGCACTATTGAAAAGCATAATCTCTTCACGCCTCCGGTCCCTCGCCACTCACAGGCCTTCCGCCGTGGCCGTTCCGCGCAAGCCTGCAACGCTGGCGGGCCTAACCCCCCGGGATCAGGTGCACACGCGTTGCATATGCATAATAGCCCCTCCGTTCCCTGCGGCAACGGCCCGGCAGCACCGAGGAACGGCGTACACAGCATTTGCAGCAGCGGCAACGGCAGCGGCAGCGAATTCAGCTCTCAGCGCCCCGGCAACGAATGGGGAGCGGTTGTGGTGGCGGCAAGCTGCCGTGACTCGCTCCATGTGCTCCGGGGACGCAACATGGAGGCGCTCCGAAACCGTGCCGCTGAAGCTGACTGCCCGCTGGTGCCGGTGCTGCTCACGTGTGCTGAATCTCCCCCGGGCCGGCGCGCTGCGGTGACACGGGCGCTGGCAGCCGCTTGCGGTGTGCCTCCCGGGGACGTGCGGGTGGTGTGCTTGGATGGGCCACTGCTACACCAGCCGGCGGTATCCATCCCGCGCATCGAGTTGACGTCAGTGTGGCGAGATACGGCAGGGTGCGACGGGGCCGTGGAGCTGCGGGCAGCGGTGCGCCAGGCGGTGATGCAGGCGGTGATGCAGGCGGAACGCCACGAGCTGCAGCTTCAACAACAGAGCAGCGGCGGCACCAGTCTGTTTCCATGACACCGAGTGAGAGGACGTACAAATAAACTAAATATGTAAGGAGACAGACAAAATTTTGATAATTAAAATGGGATGCAGATTAACTGTGTGTGGCTTTCAGATTTTTGGACTCTTCGGGGGATGGGATTTAAAGGATAATATGTCAGTTGCATTCGTGTTGTGGAGTGTTGGTGATGTGGTTGGCAGGCACACATCCGCCGATGGGCGATTGCAGGGTCGTTGGGTCGTTGATATTACGCAGGTCATCGTTATCCTTCAAGGCCTTTTGGGTTTCCGGTCCGCTGCGGTCCCAGAGAAGGAAGGGTACGTGTGGCCCATTGAAATACACCTTTTCTTTCCCGTCTAACTTTCTGTTGTGGTTGTATGAGCGCGCAATTGATTTCACAATTGGTACGTGTATTTTTGTATCGGCGTTAGGCAACAGCCTAAAAGGAAGTGGTAGAGTGAAAATGATAAGTTTGACATTAAAGAATCACAGGGAGACTAATCCTTTGCTTAGGCGCTGTAGGCGTAGACGGTGATGAAGTTGGTAACGTACGTAGTGTTGCTAGCGGAGGGAAAATAACTGTGTGGTGTCGTACTTCGTTTTATTATTAGCACGTGTAGGAAGGAAACCAGCGAGGAAGTTACAAAAATTACGCCACCACTGCAATGTACTATTTGCCACATTCTCTCGTGAATCGCCGTTAACCTGGCTATGTGCACATGTGCGAATATCGCGACAGTGTAAATTCCGAGCACAGAACAGATCCACGGATATAAGGTCATTTAGGACTTGACCTTACCCGTAGCAAACGTTACCTCGCGCATCGAATCGCCAGCATCGCACGACGAACTGTGTATGATGCTTAATAATCGTGAGTGCACCCATATACAGTAAACTACGTACATCGCCATGTACGTAATACCCAAAAACCATAACAGGTGTTCGACCGATAGAAACCTGTGAAACGGAGGCTTGTCCAGTTAAGGAAACAAAAATATCCAGAAAACGCAGATGATGCCAAGCAAGCCTATGGAAACAAAGCCAGTAGCTGAAAACCTAGTACATGTACGAGGCTCACCACTAGAATTGCCCCGAGCGCAGCGTCCCGTATTCCCAGGCCAGTGGTCAACAAGAGCCGTCCACATCAATCGGGACCAAAAATGGTCAACCGTTTGAAGTCGGAAAACAGAAAAAACCAAGCCGCGGTTTCACCAGCGGTCAAGAATATGGGCCATGGCCTCAGCCGCAGCCTCCTGGAACACAGACGACAATGACGAAACAACAATGACACTCTACGTGCAGAGAAGGCGGGGCCAAGGGGAGGTGTTCACACAACCCGCGCCAGAATAGGCATATGGGTTGCGATTATAAGCCTTCCCATTGCCAAGGGCTTGATCAGCAGTGCTCAATCATCGAAAGACTTCTTCTTGCCGCTGCCAGCGCCGGCATCAATCTTCATGCCGCCACCCCGACCACCGCCCCGGCCACCAAAGCCCCGGCCGCCGTCACGGCCTCCTCTCCCCCGGCCTCGGCCGCCATCACGCCCACCGAAGCCGCCCCGGCCGCCCCGACCGCCATCGCGCCCGCCAAAGCCCCGGCCGCCGTCACGTCCACCGAAGCCACCACGTCCACCGAAGCCGCCCCGGCCGCCGAAGCCGCCCCGGCCACCACTGCTGTTGTCCCGCCTGGCCACGTTGACATCTACCTTAAGGTAGCCACCAGCTGCCTCCGACCCGTCCAACTCACCAGCCGCATTCTGCGTATCCATGGGCATATTCGCAAAACAACGACAGTGTTTTCCAATGCAAGCAAGGAATAGCTAATTACCTAATTAAGTATCTTCATGACGAGGATTACAAAATCATTTGCAGAGGATCTGTACCACACCAGTTGATGTTTGTGATCCCATATCCTGACAAGGCCATGGGCCATACCGAGCAAGCCATCACTCCTACCTTAGCTTCTGTCGAGTCAAACTCAATGTACGCAAAGCCTTTCAGGGTGCCGGCCTCACGGTCGCTCGGCAATCGGATGCTCTTAATCGTGCCGCAATTGCCGAAAGTCTCCTCCAATGCCCCGCGAATGTCATCCTCGGATCCGTAGTTGACGTCGAAGCCCTTCACAAAGATTGTGGTGCCATCAGCATCACCCGTGTTGCCACCGCCACCGCCACCACCGCCAAAACTGGCCATTTATGAACGACAAGAGAGAAACCCCGGCGTCGACATTAATGATGCGAGGAATATGGAAGTCGGGAAGTCTAGGGATGACTAACAATCCGTTGCAGCCGAGACCGTACGTGTTGCAAACATGCGGTTAAGTGCACAACAGCTTGCCGCTGTGTTTCATTTATTCGAAACCAAATTATAAGTGGATCATGCGGGGCCGCGCCCTATTGAGTTCACTGACCTCTGGTTCCGGGGCTGCGTGATCTCCACCTTGATGGCTCGTCCCTCAATCTCAGTGCCGGCCTTTGCAACGGCCTTCTGCGCCTGGGCCGAGTCAGCGAATTCCACGTGTGCGAACCCCCTGGAGCGGCCCGTGTTCGGGTCGACACCCATCCTTACATTCACGATCTACATGACGGGGGAACGTGGGGACGGGGGAACAGGGAGGGATAAACTTGGCCAAGCTGTGACGCACAAGCGTTCCGTTAAGCTTCACCTATCAGTGGTAAAAGAATCCGAGAGCAGTCACACTCTTAACAAGCTTAGGGTCTTAGGTTAACTATTGGCTATGTAATAGTAGCGTGTGTTCAGACGCATCGTATGATCACACTTAGTATGAAGCATACCTTGCCACAGTCTTTAAAGTGGCTCCGCAAATGGTCCTCCGTGGCCCCCCAGCTCAGGTTACCAACGAACACCCGGGCGCTCTCGCCGGAGTTGCCATTGGTGGCAGCGGCGTTGCCCGCCAGGTCCAGGCGCTGCTTCTTCGCGACGGGCTTTGGCTCCTCCTTCTCTTCTTCCTCTTCCTCCTCGTCGCTGTCCTCCTCCTCCTCCTCCTCCTCCTCGTCGTCATCATCATCATCCTGTTTGCGCTTGGCAGCTGCGGCCGGGACAGACTTCTTCGCATCCGCCATTTTGGCATCACCATCCTCGTCGTCGTCATCATCGCTGTCGTCTGCAAATTGGATAGACAATACGAGGTCAAGTTAATCGATTTGACAAATAAACACCTCCGTCAGCAAGAAGTCAAATAAGCACGACGCTTAAGCATTTCCGTCAGGGGTATGTATGTCTACTTAACATTCAAAATCACGGTAACGCCTGATTCAAGATTAGGGCTTGCACAGAAGATATACACAAGCCGCAAACCTTATCCTCACCATCATCTGAATCTTCTGCTGATTCTTCAGAAGATTCCTGCATGACGCAATTGAAAATTTGCAGATTGGTAATTACTCCACATACTGGAACCCCCGTGATTGCCAGTTGCCCCCCAATCATGTGCGTGTCTTAACGGATCATATATCAAAAACTACAAGCAGTGGTGTAGACTGCAGGGAGACAGTACCGCTATCAAGACAAACGTATTGCGTCCTCAACAACCTCATCGTCATCGGGCAAGATAACATACACGTCATATGTAATATACCATACGTCATATCACGTGACTGCCCAAGCCATCCCACCGCGCAGCACCAGCCACACCATACTTTCAAAAGGTCAGATACAACAACGCAACCCCACCGCTGGTGTGGAAGCCGTAATGACCAATCAACTCGAAAGACTGGAAACGATAACAGCCTCCGTTCGCGGTTCAACAGTAGTTTTGATTTAGTGGTCGTTACGTCAGGCTACAAACATACTTTCCAAAGGCCCCATGGGCAAGTGCATCGCAGCTATTGCCGCCGACAAGACCACTCATCCACTGCATCATGCCAGAGCCCCACAGCCAATGCCGCCAAGCCGCCTACACACACGATGGTAAGCGCCTTTAAAATACCAAACCCACCCCTCCCACACAGATGATACCTCCTCCTTGCTCCGACAACCAGCTCGAATAACCCGGACCAGGGTTTGGTGCCGCTAGTTGTACCTGATTTTACAATATGCGGTCTGATTTTGTTTGGCACAACCGTAGCCTCGTACTAAAGCCAGATTCACCCTTTCCAGTTTGTGACCGGTTATTGATATGTGGCTGAGCTCACCTTCTTGGCAACGGGCTTCTTGGCAGCCGGAGCAGTGGCCTTTGCCGCTGGGGCCGGCTTGCCCTTGTTCGCCGGTGGTGGGGGCTCGTCATCATCGCTATCGCTATCATCATCGTCATCACTGTCATCGCTTTCAGCGGTCTGAAGATTCAGCGGCAAAACGGATCGAGGGCTCAGGTAGAGGGCAATGAGATGGGGGATGTCAGAACACCAAAAATTCCAGCAAATACCCTTCCGGATAACACTGACAACGGATCGACGGGCAGCAAGGGGCCTGTCGGAATTGATGCACCGTACAATGATGGAACTACAAGACGGCGCGCACTTTCTAAGCAGCGGAAGCGACCCCATCCAAGTTACGATGCATATTAGAAGTGCTGGAAAACAGGCATTAAAGTTCTTCAAGGCTGCTTGCCTTAGCCGCAGTGGGGGTCGCCGCTGCCTTCTTAGGCGGCTCGTCCTCGCTGTCGTCGTCGTCATCATCATCATCGCTGTCGTCCGAGTCCTCAACCTTCTTCGCCGGCACCTGAATTCGGCATATACGGTTCTTGCTGTTACATTGAGGTCGACATCAACGAACGTCAAGGACAGGCATCACTGTTCCCGAAGGCTGCTCACCTTAGCCTTAGCGGGCGTCGCCGCCGCCTTCTTAGGCGGCTCGTCCTCGCTGTCGTCGTCATCATCATCATCGCTATCTTCCGAGTCCTCAACTTTCTTCGCTGTGGCCTGGGTTCAGCATATACAGTTCTGGCTATTGTGATGAGGTCGACGCCAACGAGTTCCTCTACAATACTTCCCCCACAACTTCTTTGCCATCATCCTTAAAGAGAATAATAAGATTAAATGCTAAATCAAATACATAGTAACCGATGTTTCGTCACGCTTGAACTCTCGTAACGTTAGGCTGGCAACAGGACATGACCCTAACACAATGGCAGCGAGGAACACAATCAACATTTTAACGACATGAATGTTGGGACCCGAATGCCAGAACAACGACTGATGATGCCCGTCACACACCTTCGCAGGCACCACGGCCTTCTTCACTGGCACAGGAGCGTCATCGGAATCATCAGAATCGTCGGAATCATCGTCATCCGATGAGTCAGACGGCTCGGGCACCTGCATAAGATATGAGAATGGTAGGGGCGGCCGCCGTCAAAGTCCTCAGCCGCCAGCCCTAATTACAAAAGGGGCGCAAGTACGTATTACAGGCATCAGAGAATTCATTACCTTCTTTTTCTCAAGCTTTACGGCAGCTTGCTTGGCCTTAAGCTCCTTTCCCGACGCCTGCTTGTTCCGATTAAACACAACTCCGTAACGGAACCCACAGCCACGGCGAGCATTAACACTTGACCGAAAAGCATTTTTAAGCGCACCTTCGCTACTGACTTGCCCATGTTGATGAACAGTTAGTAAATGAATGAAGAGAACGACAGGTAAATGCCTCTCTAAGGACGATGTTATGATCAACAAGAAGTCCTTGAGCTAGACGACTGCCAGTCTGTGGGTCGTTAAAAAAGTAGGTATCTTGGGTGCTGAGGAGCATTTAGAATGGAAATCCTGCGCAAGAACCTGCCGTATATCCGTACCGATTCCAAAGCATCCCGCCGCCCATTTTGTGGCAGAAGCTCTCCGCTGCACATTTGTGCTCTGTTTACTTGTTCGACCTTAATGTGCACGTCGTGATCGCCCATTCGCTTACACTGGGCTTCTTGTCAATGTTTAAATCCTTCTGCAGAGGTCAACTTTCTTCCGTGGCCAGCACTTCGTGTGACCAATCTTGTGTGTAGCCTTGTAATTTAAGTTGCTTTGGGTTGGCCCTGTTGGAGCAACGCAACGACACGTCAGCTTCAAAATGGTTATGCCGACGGCAAAGGTGCTAGCGGCTGTTGTCGCTCTCCTCTTGCTTCCAACTGTAGCGTATGGAATTAGGTGAGGATGTGTGGCTGTGGGGTAATCCGATCGCGCCAATTTCGCAATAATTTCGCTCAAGCATGGCACGCGGTCTAGCAGCCTATGATCCACTATATAATTTGTCTGGAGCAGAATAATTGGATACATTACGTGGTCATCAGTGTCACTGATCGCCATGCCTGTCACGTCTGTCGCACGAATGGTCGTTCCAAACGACCCAAACGACCCAATTGAAGCTCTCGTCCCTATAGATAGCACCGGGCTTCCAGTACACATTCTTTGTGCATTTCCTCTCTCACCCCCCACAAGCCGAGAACTAAGGAATTGGTGTCAGGATTTCTCTGGATTTGCGTTCTCATTCCCCTTCCATGAGCAGTGCACAATGTCTCACAATCTTATCTGTGCCATCTGCGGTCTCTGGCCGCTTCCTGCAGCATCAACGCCACCCAGCCAAATTTGTTCGTTTCTTTTGTAACCAGATGCTTCAAACCAACCCCGGTTTAATTTTGCCAATTATGATCAGCGCCTGGGATGATCAGCACCAGTTTCTCGTTAGGTCGCAATTTCCTTTCCTTTCACAAATTTTCTCCTTTGGAGGTCACTCCGCACCCCCCTTCCAATTTTTCCAACTATTTCGTACAACATACGTTATCCTCATCTCTAAGCCTACCTTCATTTCCACCTTTTTTGTCCGAACACGCACTGATGACCTTTCCACGCCGTTAGCATAACCCACACGGTTTTGATTGCTTGCTGCCTATACCCTAAACTCCAAAAGCCATTTCCGCGCCTGCAGGCCAGCGGTGCAGTTCGCCCAAACCGCCGTGACCACTGCCGCTGTCGGTCGTCCAGTGCGACCTGTCAATGATGCCAACCTGAGACCCATCATCGGTATTTTGTCTCAAGTGAGAGAGGGGGGGGATAGTGATGTGGGATTTTGTGCGCGATAAAGCCGCCTCTGGCCTGATTATCATAAGGAAACCATATGGTTGCATATGCAAGTAGAATCTCTGCGGGTATGCCTGGTCTCATTTCGTATAACTGATCTGCTATGCTGCATTCGCACACGTTCCCCTCTTCCCTCCTCCTCAGGGAAAAAGGAAGAAGGAGCTTCGAGGCCTATGACCTTTTCCGTCCATATCTGATTCCGGCATGCGGCTTTCCAGTTGTTGGCGTACTGCTACCTCCCCTGGATCATACCCTTTTACCCTTTTTTTCCTTCGTTCTTGAATTCCGCTTTGCAGCCTGGCGATCCGGCTCCTGATGGGCAGTCGTATATTGCGGCATCATACGTGAAGTGGCTCGAGTCTGCAGGGGCTCGTGTGGTGCCCATCTTCTATGATATGGATATCGAGGACATTGAGCGCAGGTAAGGTGGCCAGAGGCGGGGTGGGGTGGGGAGCAGTGAGCAGTGAGATGGGGAGGGCTAGGGGGCCAAGCGGAGAGGTGAGGGACAGGGAGGAGGGGTGCAGCACCGATGGGATGTGGACAACGGAGCCTATACTAGAGCTATGCATGATTGTCATATGACGAGGGCAGGGTAGTTTTGGCGATGATGATGATGATGAGGAGGAGGAGGAGGAGGAGGAGGAGGAAATTTGTAGTGGTGTAGACTTGGTGACGATGTACCCTAAGGTGCCCGTTGCAGAAGCCTTTATTGCTACCGCCATTACTGCCTGTCCTAGCAATCGTAGATAATATCTTGGATATGTTTTAGTTATTTACCTTTCCAGGTACTTAATTGTTTTAGTTTTAGGTTATTTAGAAATTCTTTGCGTCGTATTTTCACCTCCATTGTAACGACTCCTGCTAGTTTGAGGCCCCCGGCAATATTTGCCGTCGCCGGCAAAATATGCTCACTTGATTGCTAACGTTTGCTGTCATTTAGGTAGCCTAGTAATCGATTTTACTTCTCATCGCTTTCTAGCATGTTATGCGAGGGTAGCCCCATCAACATAGCCCCATCAACATCTTAAAGCATGGTTCTTTTATGCGCTGTTATGTGGGAAAATAGAATTACTAGTACGGTACGTACTAGCATTGTATTACGTGTCCATTGCTTCTGCAACCAGCACTAGTACTTCACGCCTCGAAGTTGCACCGCTGCATGCTACTGCCCTGTGCTAGGTTCGCCGTGATTAACGGACTGCTACTGCCGGGCGGCGGCGCCACTCTGGCCCCGGGTCACCGTTTTTACGACACGGCACGCCGCCTTGTGGAGCTGGCGCTGAAGGCGAACGACAATGGTGACTACTTCCCGGTACGGCGGATGACTTGACTAATGCAGTACATGGAAGGCTGAACTGTTCTACGCGTGAGGCTTGAATTAATATCCAATAAGATATGGATACATTATATACTAATTATGGATGTATCAATTCAAAATGATATGGATGGATGTTCCGGACCCTGACCCCGAAATCTCAAGGTTCACGGCACTTGTTTGGGCATGGAGACCCTGGCTGTGATTATGTCCTCCAACTACACCCTCCTCGGCACCTTCGATGCGGAGGATGCCCCCGCTCCGCTGCTGTATACGGACGAGGCGTCAGCCTCCCACCTGCTGCGGTCGCTGCCGCCGGACGTGGTGGCGGACCTCCAGAACAAACCCATCGCCATGGAGAACCACATGAGTGGTAGGTGACAGGAGGGGGATGGGTGCACGTGGGGAGGGAGATGTGGAACACGTGTGTGCATGAATGTGAAATTTGCGGTGTACGTTAAATGGATATGTGTGCATTCAAACAATACATAATCAAGGGCAGAACTCTTTTAAGGGCAGAACAGGAAACCTGAAGTACTAATCGCAATAGACGGTCAGCGAGTATACTCTCCCTCTTCCTCACACGCACACAAAACCCCACAAGGATTGCATTGACTGAGGAGGCATCTTCAGAATAGGGGTCTCCTTTATAAATAATAAAAATTATAAATATAATTAATGTATAAATATAAATTTTATTTTCGTGTTGCTGTTGTGTCGTGAAGGTTTGTCCATGGCGGCGTTCTTAGAGAACCCGGCGTTGGGTCGCTTCTTTCGCGTTGTGTCTCTGAGTTTGGACAAGAGCGGCGCCGCCTACATCAGCACGTTGGAGGGCCGCAACTACCCCTTCACCGCCACGCAGTGGCATCCGGAGAAGAACGCATTCGAGTGGACCCCCCACCTGCGCATCCCGCACTCCACGGATGCGGTAAGGGGGAGCGGGATGGGGCGGAAGCTGAGGCCGCGGGTGGGGTAGAAACTAGGGTTAGGCGGGAAAGAGGGGGTGGAGGGATGGATGGGTGGATAGAGGCGGTGGAAGGGTGCTTTGGGGTCTGCAGGGCTGAGACGCTTGGCTGGTGGCCGGGATCGGGGGAAAGAGGGGCTAGATGAGCGGTAAGGGCAGCTCCACACCGCAACACACAAGACAGAAACACGAAACCTAACCTGCATGGGCAACGGCTCGGGGTTGCCGTAAAACCCGTTTAAGGAAGTGGTGTACTCCCACGCGGGCCCGCAGATCCGCATGAGTCAAGAGGTGGCCAACTTCTTTGTGGCGGAGGCGCGGCGCAATCTCCACAAGGCTAAAAACATATTGGAGGAGGACGCAGTGTTGATTTATAACTTCAAGTAAGTGGCACTGCGTTGCGGCTGTGCTGTTCTGCTTGGGAAGTGATTATTTTCCATAATGGCCATTAATATAATACGAATAAGGAAGAAGCCGCAGATGACGTCAGTTTTACAGGAAACCCCTTTTCCTGAGCTTGTTCGTAGTATCGCTGTTCCATTCCTCCCCCTAAACTCGGATTTTAATTTGATTTGGCTTTTGGATTCGGATTTGGATCTTTGCTTTACCCCACTGCTGAATTTTTAACCGGACCTGTTACCGGGCTGGCACCGCACCCCTTTCACCATGTCCCTCCAGGCCCGTCTTCACTGGCAAGCACGAGTACGTGGGTGAGGAGAAGGACTTCGAGCAGTCGTATTTCTTTGAGCGGATCTCGCACGGCAGGTAAATAGAATTGGCATCAGATTCAGATGACAGCCCAACCATTCAGGATTCGATTCACTTCGGGCCAACTACATCTATGGACATCATCTACAGCATTTTGGGAACAGCGAAACTTCTCAGCTTCAGCCTCAGTCCCAGTCGCTTCCCGAAGAGCTTGTCTTGCCGGCGGCAAATCCTTGTGGAGGCGCTTGCCTGAGTGCGAAAAGGCGGAGGGGTTGACTGCAATACTCGTCATGATGCTTCACTCCATCTGTGGTTGTTCCACTTGTAAGTTGTTCCGTGTGCAAGAGAGTCTCGGCCGTTCTACTGTGGATTGATAATTGCGTATGTCAGTTTTGCCACGTCACGCCGTGGACACCCCAGATTGCCGTGAGAAGTACGGCAGTGGTGGTGACGAAAACGTGTGTCTCCAGGGAACGCGTGGCCCACAGGCTCCAGGGAAGGCTCAGAAGCCGTCTGGGACTTCACCGGAAAGATCAACTACACGGGTTGCGGGATAGGTTGCAGGGAAAGGCGAAATGGGTGTATGATGATTCGCTTGGTGTGGTTGGGTGGATGGATGGGTGGGTGCGAGCGGACTGGGTCTTCACTCGCATTGATATGCGTGGATCATTGCGATGTGTCGATTTGACGGATGTCCGTTGCGGAAAAGAAAAAGTACGTGTTGGTTGCCGGTACGGCATCACCGACATCTAATGAATCAAATGTACTGATCCCGTTGATCTGTTCATCTTGCATCAATGGCGGTGTGTATTGGCGGGATGTGAGTCTGCGTGACTGTGTACGAACGTGTGTGTATGCGTGGCTTCTTTATAAGCAGAGTAGTAGACGGCCACACGATCATTTGTGGGGAGCTGTGATGCTGTCTGGGAGGTCGGCTGGTATTTCCGCTTTCCCGCTTTGGTTATCGGCATCACGTGGATTCAGTTATCACGGGTGTGGAACGCCGTGCTGGCCGGCCATGCTGGTACGCAACCAGTGTGGAAGTTCGGGGGCTAGCCTGTTTAGGCAATGTCGGTGGTAATAGAAAGATTTGGCGGCACTTTGCTGAAGTGTTTATTGATGTGTACTGCGATCTCACTTGCGTTTGCTTGCCAGATGCCGAGACGTGCGGTGGTGTTTTGGACAAAGGAAAAGAGGGGTGAGAGGAGAGAGGAGCGGAGCGTCGGAGGCGGATTAGGGCGCAGGAGCATTTGGGTGGGAATGGTAGCCCCGGGAGAGGGCAGCGGCCGTATATCCTTAATTAAGACTACGGCTGTTTTGTAGGAAAAAGGCTGCGCTGTGACCGTTGGCGTGTTCGGTGCACGCTGGGTGAAGATCTCGTGGCAAAGCAGGAAGCGAGAGAGGAGGGCGAGGATCACAGACAGGAGAAGGAGCTGGTGGGTATATCCCCAATGGTACCCAGCAGGAGTGTGCACGTGGTGGCATTTTGTTCAGTATATCCTACAAATGCAACAACACACCAAGGCGAGGGAGCGGCGCATGGCGACAGCGGGTGATTTTGCCCGCCTGCCTGGCTGGCTGGCTGGCTGGCCCACGGCATCACAGGGGAGCTTGTACGAGATGGCATGATCCAAACTAGATCGAAAAATCAAAAACATTGTTCGCATTCTTTTCAGTCGCCCGGTCGTTTCACCACCAGTGGGGGAGGTGTCCGTCCGCTTCCTAGTGCTGCCGCAATCGAAGATCAGAATGCGGGCCGGCGGGTCCTGTAAGTGCAGCGGTAGAAAGCTGGGTGTGCTCGAGCGAGTAACGTGTGCGTGCATTCGCCCTTGTCTGGGCACACACGGACGTTCGTGTGTTGGAGTTCGTGTGCTCCTGCGCGCTGGTGTGAAAGTATGTAATACCTGTAGGGTGTGTGTATTGTGTGTGTTTGCTTCCGGGTCTATCAGGAAATGTATCTGCCTGTTTGGCTGTGTCCCTTGACCCTTGTGGGAGGGGGGCGGCGGCCTCGGTCCGATGGCCGCTGGACCCTCTCCATGTAGAGGGTCTTCATGAGACGACACCAGAATGCTTAGAGCGCGAGAGATGTCTTCATTAGGCAATTCGTGCTTTTCATGAGTTCTGATGACCCGCAGGATTATTGGTCACAGAGTGAGTCTCTTTCTTCCTAGAAGCGCAAGGGGGCACTGGCCCTGCTGATGACCGTACGCAAGCAGTGCGCTCCGATCGTTCATGGCTATTTGTCGTGTTGCTATGCGCTGTGCTTAAGTTGGCATAATATGCCGCACCACCTTTAGTTTCATATTAGTAGATATCTTCGGGTTTTTTTATAAATATGCCTACCTAAGATACGTATAATTCCAAACTAGTGAACGTCATAGCGACTGATTTGCTTATGCCCCGTTAGTGGACGGGAGACCTGAAGCCAAAAGGGGGCATCCACAGCAGGGGAGGTTGGTTCCATGCTCCTCTGGTCTGCAGGGGATGCTGGTCAGGAATGTAAAGCCGGCAGCAAGGGATATGCACAACAAAGCGTCATGTCGTGACAGTTCCATGTCCCAAACAGGCAACAGAGTATGTAGTAAAATGTGTGCCCTGCAGAGGGCGCGCGTGCAAAGCCAAGGAGTAAATTCTCTTCGGCGCCAGGACACGGTGTCTTGCTGGACCACTATTCTCGTAGGAGCCAGATGCTGCATGATTGCTGCATAGGAAGGAAAAGCCGAATGTGTTGATCTATGAGTAATGATCAATACTTATCTTAGCAAACCTTCGATTTTGCTCTTCGGACCTTCCCTTCATACCCATCACGCAAAGCTACCCCACCTCTCATCACCGGCCAAGTCACCAACATAAATGATCGGTACCCTCTGTCGTACCATAAATGACCAAAATACTGTTCAGGAACGAGCCACTTCGTGTTGCTCAAAGATGCAGAATCTTTCGGCTCTTTAACCCGCATTGGTCCGTGAATATTATATATTTGGAACCGATATGCCGTCATCATCATTACCCCATAGATAGGTTGGAAGATTTCTTTTTTATGTCACTATTCCATCTGCTCTCCCGTATGCCTGTTAACCCAATGCCAACGCCAATTCCGATGCCATATCTTGCCGTACACAAGGATGTGGAAACAGCAGAGCAGAGAACACGTACTGGTATTGGCAGCAGGTGGGCAGGTCTGGTTGGGGGACGAATGACTGGTCCATGTACTGCCCGTGCCTTTTCCTTTTCCCTTCTCCCCTTCCCCCGACACTGTCTTGCCAAACAAGCACGTGTCCATACACCACCACTGCTGGATTGCTGAATGGGTGTCGTCCTTCTTCCCGACCTGTCCATATACAACGTCCTGGGCCTTTTCGTACCTCTAGCTTCCCGTCCCTCAACTTCCCTTCCCTTTCCTTAATCATGAATCACCTTCTCATGTTCTCAACCCTGATGGTAAGGCCCTCCTAAGGCCCTAAGGCCCTCCTAACCTGTCCTGCCGAGATGCTTCCGAAGATCCGAACACACACATTCCTCCTCCATGCGAGTCCATCAAGTGGCCACATGCCACATGCCACTGGCCACATACATCCATTTGGCAGCTGAGCAGCTGAGCAAGTCCGTGCCGGCAACATCAATCAACCTTGACGGCATCCGCATATCATTTAGGCATTGCCCGACACAATTATATATATATATATATATATACATGTGCGTAAAAAGGACAATATGTAATAATAGGTCTGGACGATTTGTATCATGCCCAACCGATGTGTGCTATTGATACCTCACACACAATACCACACACATATAAACACATAACCGCAGACACACGGTCGCACACACGCAAAGCCGTCCGGAATGTGGTTCCGGAATGCAATACCAGAACACGGTCTCGAGTGCAGTCGCCATCAGCGCCGGTAGCGACGTTTTCGACACCACTCCACCACCTCACCCCCCTTCAACACATTCAACATATTCATTTCACGCCGTGCTGCTGCTCTGCAAGGGCTCATACTCTCCACTCTCGCCGCTGTTGGTCGTCGTAGCACCCCTGCAGTGCGTGTCAGGATTCGTGTGTGCGGGTTTCGGTACGGCATCAAAAGCATCAGAAGCAAAGGCGCCTTCACCCTTCAATAGATTGTTGATTGTTGTCGATGTTGTCTACGTCTACAGATTGCTTGTTGTCCATGTACATTTCCCTCTTTGTCGTACGGCGTATTTTATTTATTTTGTTTGTTGTTTTACAATTAATAGATATTTAGGACCTATCGCGATGCAATGTTGATACAAGAGTAAAACCGGAAAACTTGGAAGGCCTCCGCAAATGCTGCACAAGTGCACACCCGTGATATGATTGTTAGTATTCGTGCCTGTTATTCTGTACGACGTTGTACGACAATTCTGCCATCGTTACAGTTTAGTACGATATGGCCGCAGCCCGAATGGCAGCCACAAGCTACGTGGGACTGTGTGCTTCCTTGCTCTCACAACCCCATTCATCCCAGGCCCACACAAGGCTACGAATTAGTCGTCAGTCATGTCTGTCGTACGATATTTTCAGTTGCCCGTACTAACCAATGAACCCAACCAGCAAGACATCGCTGGGAGTGTTGATGTCTTGATCGTCAATCTTTTCAGGAATTGGAGACTTACAGGTAGATACACGTACAGCCTAAATTTTCACGTTTCCATGCATGCCGTATGTTTCGTACGATTTCCGTACTCTGCACCAAGCCACAAGCTCAAACACCGTTTACGCAACAACATGAAATAAGGTGACGTACTAAAAAGGTAAGGTACACATGGCTACGTACCGGCTACGAATGTCGTGTTTCGACAGCCACTTAAGTCCGCATAAATGATATGTTTGTATGTGCGTACGGCATAATGCAAGAAAAGATCATCTGTTTGTGTGGACCTCTGTACCGAATATGGATGACTAGTACAAAATAGCTACAGCTACGGGCCCCTATTGCAAAGCAAAGGGCCGCATTATCGTTCAGGCGGCATGGAAGTAGCCCTCTCCTTTTTAGCCCTCTCTTCTGCATAAACCTCCAAAATCCGGCAAAGGGAAAAATCCACACACGCCGGCGTCTTACCCGATCTCCTACCCCACATTGGGCCAAACCCAACATCGTACTTGCAGATCAGCAGGACCATATGGGGTCGTTTTGCGACTTTTCCTTCATTTTTTTCAGAACTCAGGTTTTTTGTTATAACTGTTGTTTTGTTGTTTTCCTCGTAGGCAGTGGTAGGAGCTACCAGCATCCAGCCAGAAGCTGCATGGCAGCCCGGAGATGCCATAGTCCCATTAGTCCCAGAGATGCCGTAGCACAACGTGCAATCCCTGACTGAGCTGGCATGGATTCCGTACCCCGATCCGTACGTGCCGTACATCCCGCTTTTTCGCGCGTGGCACACAGATCGCACACAAACACAGACGCAACAGTGAGAGAAAGAACTCCGAAACAAAAATTCATCATTCGAACAAAATAACGTTTTGCTTCTTTGCATGCCGTACGACTGCTGGCAGCGGCCTGCTCACGCCACATGTTTGCCGTCCGAAATCAGCGGCTCGGAATCATCGCTGCTGCCCGCCACCCTGCGCAATCGCAGTGGGGCCAGTCGGGCGGCGGTCGCGGCGGCGGCGGCGGCGGGGGCCTTATGGTGGCGATGTGTTTGTTCCTGGCAGCGCTCTAACACCGAAATGGTGGCAATGTTTGGTGAGGGGCTCGGGGCCTCCGTCCCCCAACCCCCCTCGCGCATATGTGCCAGATCCTTTTTCTACCCTTCAGGATTTACAGCCATTATTATGTTTACCTAAGAAATTAAATATTAAATGGAAACTAGAAACTAAATAATATATATTTTATACATTAGGACGTTGATATTGAAAACTGAATGTATAAGAATTAAATTTCTTCCAATGTTTATCTTATAATTTTGTACGTCGTACGACTACAATAGTCCACATTAACGACGCTTCCCAGCTTTTTTTTATCGTACATACATACATACATACATACATACATACATACATACATACATACATACATACATACATACATACATACATACATACATACATACATACATACATACATACATACATACATAGGGCCCAGTTGTATACATATGCAGTACAGAACAGGGCCGGCCGCATCACCTACTTTTTCCCCGGGTAGAACTGGATGAGGGCGAGCTGGATGAGGCCAAAGGTGGCGCCGACGGCATTTGGTACGGCAATGAACATGTCGTGTACGGCCTGTGGTGTTCCAAAAGGGAGAGGGAACGGAGGCGCAGGAGAAACCCAGAATTAAGACACAAAATTCAAATATATTTTTTGTTGCAATTACCAACTATTGCTTTAACAAATCTATGCTTTAATTAATTAACATATGCATTCACACCCTTTGCTATTTACAAACAATTAATAAAAGTACGGTTTGGCAAGCAGCGCTGTGACCCGTGGGTCCCTTGTTCTTCATCCCCGCTCTGTGCGTACCGTGCCGTACGCCACCCAGAGCAGACCGTTGACTGTGTTCATGATGCTGATGGGCCAGTAGAGAGATGCTGCGGAACGCGAGCGCAGTACCTCCGCAATGGTGGACAGGGGAGCTCCGTAGTAGCACAGCAACACGAACACAGCCGTATAACCCCTGAGGTCGAGAGAGAGAAGGGGGAGGGGGAGGGGGAGGGGGAGGGGGAGGGGGAGGGGGAGGGGGAGGGGGAGGGGGAGGGGGAGGGGGAGGGGGAGGGGGAGGGGGAGGGGGAGGGGGAGGGGGAGGGGGAGGGGGAGGGGGAGGGGGAGGGGGAGGGGGAGGGGGAGGGGGAGGGGGAGGGGGAGGGGGAGGGGGAGGGGGAGGGGGAGGGGGAGGGGGAGGGGGAGGGGGAGGGGGAGGGGGAGGGGGAGGGGGAGGGGGAGGGGGAGGGGGAGGGGGAGGGGGAGGGGGAGGGGGAGGGGGAGGGGGAGGGGGAGGGGGAGGGGGAGGGGGAGGGGGAGGGGGAGGGGGAGGGGGAGGGGGAGGGGGAGGGGGAGGGGAGGGGAAAGAGGGAAATGAAGGTGCGTATGTAAAGCAACCCAGTACCTGGTTCTCTTTCCAAACGGCAACGCATCCCCGCGAAATACATTAAGCCCCATACGATAAAAACACACTCCCTTCTGCCACACCCATACCTACCCACATACACACTCCCGCTCCTATTCTCAACCCCTTTTCCCTTCTCTCCTTCTCCCTTTCCCTCTTTTTTCACTGTTCCTCCCTAAAACCCATTCCCCCTGCCTCCCTCTACTTCCCCTTCCCTACCCCTCCTCTCTCATTCCTTCCCCTCTTGCACTCCACTATACCCCCACTACCTGCCTTGTCTCCCTCCCTCCCCCCTCCCTCCCTGCCTGTCCCTCCCTCTGCCTCACGAAATCAGTGACGCTGTGGAGTCCTTCTTAATGAACAACGAGATGGTGATTCCCGCTCCGCTGATCAGTACCGCGAAGAACAGGAATGCCTTCAGCATCAGATCACGGGCCTGAGAGGCCATAACACCACCACCACCACCACCACCAACAACAACAACAACAACAACAGCAGCAGCAGCAGCAGCAGCAGCAGAAGAAGAAGAAGAAGAAGAAGAAGAAGAAGGGCTCGTGTCCATGTTTACGTGTATTCGATGGACGGATGGATGGGTGGATGAGGAGGGCGGAAATGGAGCAAAAGAGCGAGCTAGACGGAGTGAGTACGGAGACCGTTTCCCCGGGTCTGCGTATGGGAGCGTGCGTGTGTATATATGTATGAAGAGGAATACGGATAAGTAAACACCAGGGGCGAGGGCTCTTTTTATTGCCTCGCCTCTCCCATCTCCCCTCCACCCTCCCCGTTCCCCTCGCACGTTTTCCCAAAACCCGCATTAAAGTCCTGACCTTCAGATCCGCGAAGCCATAGCACGAGATCGCCATAAACACACCGAGAAGTAAACCAGGTTCGTTGGCCAAGATGACGTACGGATCCTCGTTGATGCAGCCGTACAGCAGCCAGGCGGCGCAGTTGGCAATAATGGCCACCAGTGGCAGCGGATTCAAGTCCTGAATGCGTCCGGCAGCGTTTAGCGCGTATGTATTTCCAATTTAAGCCTCTTGAGTAAAATTTTAGCTGACGGCGCTTAGTTGATGACGTGACGCACGCGGGGCGTTGTGCTCTTGATCCATAGGATGGAAAGCCATTTTGTGATCACAAGACCATTAAACATTTTCAGATAGACAGCTCTTCTTGCATAAGGACTGCTTTTTCGAATGTATAGTGGGTATAGTGATTTTGGATTCAGGAGTTTTGAGCAGGGGAATAGAGGCCAGGCGAGGAGCGGCTTAAGACTACACGTGGGGCCTCACATGGCCCCGCACGCATGTCGCATCCGATGCTTGATCGGGCGGAGGCGGAGAGACTTCCTGCGGCCCGCTTTTGATTTTTCAGTTTAATCATATCATCGTTTCGGAGGGTGTTCAAAAGATGTGGGGTTTTCATTCGTCCCAACTCGTGAAGTCATGAAGGGATTCTGTGGAATGCAGCCTGGACAACAGCACCATTTCAGACGACAGAAAGAAGTTTCAGCAGCTTCACGGTTGTAGATATGACCTATAGCAGGACGATCGATCACGATTGTCAGGTCGTATGATAGAAGTCTGTATCACGCAAGGCTGTGTGTACTCACACCAAGATGCTTGCTTGCGCGGACTTGCAGCACGGCCTTGAGTGGGCTCACAAACCTACAAACATTAAAGTTTTATTTGTTCTGTGTAATCACTGTTCGGGCAGTCAGGGACGTGTCACGACACGTGTTGCAAGCAAGGAAAGTCCCGGAAATTTGTGCGCTCACATAAGAAATGCGATGATGCAGCCCAAGCCTGGCGCAATATGCTTTAGAAGCAGCTCCTTGAAGTCCATGTCGTCGTCATCGTCCAGTAGGTGGCGCAAAGCCATGGTCATGGGTGTTTAGAAGCACACGGATGTAAAAAAGAAATACGATATGAAAATCGCGTCGCTGCACAAGTGAGACAACTTGTCTTGGGACTTAGCCCGGATGTGGTGTACCAAGCAAAGCGAGGCCCCGAACTAGTACGGCTTGGCAGTTAGCAGTTGTTCTTGAGGATGGCCCCTTGATAGATCAGGACACATATCGCTTTAAGTGATTTCTAGTGGTAAAGATCTTCCAACTCTTTATGAATCTCTTTTTGTCAGTTGACTTTCTTGGCCCTGCAGGTAGCCGGTGCGAAGTCCTCACAGGACTGCAAAGTTATACTGTGTTACATGAACAAAGAACTCCAAGAAGGTGAATTCGTAACTAAGGGGCAAGCTAGTCTGCTGTTGTCAAACAGCCCGCTCGCGGCCCCACAGCAGCAGGTTGGTATTGCCCATTCCGACCTCGCCATCCGGCAGAGCGTTTCTCAGCTTCCTCCAAAAGCACGCTTCACCCACGCCAATAAGCGCAACTTATTCTCAGAACATCCAGATAACGAGGCTTGGACGTACCAAGAGCTGCCTTTGGGCGTCAGTTTCGCACCCGGCCTTGCACCCGACCTTGCCGTCTCAGGTGCGCCGTCGGCAGTGTCTGCAGCAGCAGCAGCCCCCTTTCCAGTCATTACAGCTTCAAAGCAGCCACCATCCACCTCAGCCGCGGGCAGTCCTAGCAAGTCGGCTGAGCGACAGCTGCCGAGGAAGCACCCTATAAATCTGGGTTGCGATCTGGGTCACATCCCAAACACATCCCTGGGGGCGTTCACAGCTTCTGGAAACCCCCAAGCCGATTCTGACCAAGCCGATTCCGATTCCGAATCCGAATCCAACGGCCCTGACCCAGATCCCCTGCACCGCGGGAATAAGGCCCTTCGGCTCAGCATCTCCAAAATCCAGGGCCATGCGGAACCACGCAAGCCCCGCATAGGGCCCCAGTTCCAGGCCTTCGTACCTCCGTGGCCGCCGGGCCTATAGCTGTTGCAGTCTGATCTTGTTTAGGTTGTAGCGGTAGCTTGCGGTACTGACCGGCAGGGCTGAAGCTGTTGCATCCCGGAACCGGAGGGAGGCAGTGGGGGTTGTCCGTTAAGGGCGAGAGTTGAAACGGCGGAACGGACGGACGGACGGACAGACGGACGGACGGACGGACGAGGTTAGAGCGAGCCATCAGGTCTGCTGTGGCCTAGGGCCAGGACGGCGGTCGAGGTCGAGGGAGGGAATCCCCACTGTACGGCCCTGAGGTATGCCCGGCAGTACACGCCTGTACCGTACACACTTCATTACCAGCTGGTTAACTTTTGGGGACGTGTTGGCGATATTAATTATTATTATTAGAACCTACCGTACGGCAGAAAGTGAAGAGTTCTTTCCTGCTAGAGGTAGGGACGTCTAGGGGTTCAGGTCGGAGTCAGAGTCCCTTCGGCCACTTATCATTGGTAGCATTTTCAACCGCTGGGAGCGAAGGGGCAGGAAGGGTGTTGAAGTCAACAGGGGCGAGGAGAGGGGTGGTGCTGACGGAAAAACGTCCATGTACGGCGCACGTGCCGCCCGAGTACGGAGGTTCTCTTTGTTACTGCTGGAGGAGGAAGAAGAGTATGTGCAGGTGAGTGTCTTTATGTATGTGTATTTGTGTATGTGTGTATGTGTATGCGGGTGTATGTATGTGGCGGTCCTCACCTCAGCAAAACCCTTACCTAGGTGGCGGGATACGTTCAGTTCACCAGTTCCTTTCCGCTTTGCGCCGCTGTCCTTCCCCCTCACGAAGTGTGTGTATCTCTCTCTCCCCTCTCCCCCCTTTCTCTTTCTCTCTTTCCCTCTTCCGCGGATGCCACTCTGTCATATTGCCTCTTTGGTAACTTGGGGTTTTCCTGTTGATGATGCTGATGCTGATGATATCGCTGTGAATGATGCTGATGCTGATGCTGATGCTGATGCTGATGGTGACGAAGTTGTCGGCGATATTTAACTTGTTGACATGAATATGTATTTACTGAAGTTGGTGTTGGTGTTGATATTCACAGTTATGATGTTGGTGTTTATATGATTTCCGCAGGACTGGGTGGTGACAGCCGCTTGGCCCGTGGACCGCGTGGCGGGCAACTGGCAGCGCGCTCCGCTGGTGGGCGGTCGAGTGCGGCTCTGCACTCGCTCGCTGTTCTTCGAGCCCGATGATGTCCGGATACCAATCGTCAGGTAAAGCCAATCAAAGGGGGGGAAGGGGAGGGAGGGGAGGCAAGGGAGGGAAGGGGGGCAGGGGAGGGAGGGGAGGGAGGGGAAGGAGGGGAGACAGGGGAGGGAGGGGGGCAGGGAAGGGAGGGGAGGGAGGGGGGCAGGGGAGGGAGGGGAGGGAGGGAAAGTCGAATAAAACGAATACTGAAGGGAAGGGAGGGGAATCAGGATGAATCTGGACCTCAACGCAGCTCAACACGCACGACCCCTTCTCCCTCTCCCCCCTTCACACACACACACGAAAACACACACCGGTACCGGTCTCTTACCCGATAATACCCGGTGATATCTACTTTGTTGGTTTTCCCAACCACCCGAAGAACCAGGTCTCTCGTCTGTTCGGCTTTTCCCCATGTGACCGCCCTCCCTGTAGGATTCCCATGTCGGCCGTAAAGTCCCTCAGCAGCGGGCCCCCCGTGGCGGCTTTGGCGACATTGGCCGCACAGAGCGGCGGCAATCTCACCCCACCAGCAACATCTTCAACATCACCATCAGTAGCAGAAGCAGGAGCAGCAGCAGCAATATCGCCCATATTCCATGGAGCAGTACACCGCACAAGTACGGCAGCAAGTTCCTCCTCCCCCTCCTCCAACGGTCCTAGTTTGCTGCTGGAGACGCGGGAGGTGGTACTCATGAGGGCAAATATGGAGGAGGTGCCGTACACCTTCCTGCGTGTGCCCACTGCCGCCGGCGGCAGTAGCGGCAGTAGCGGCAGTGGTGGTAGGGATCCTCCAACTGATCCCTCCGGGTACCGCTGGGCTTTCGGGCCATGCTACAGCCCGCTACAGCCGCTCCTGGCTCAGGTAGCGGCGCTACTGGAGATCAACCGACGGCCGAGAGAGCAGAGAAACGCGGCGTTGGAGGTGCGTATATGTGTATGTGTATGTGTATGGGTATGCGTATGGGTATGCGTATGGGTATGCGTATGGGTATGCGTATGTGGCTGTGTATATGTATGTGTGTGTGTGTATGTGTGTGTGTGTATGTGTATGTGTATGTGTATGTGTGTGTGTACGTGTCGGTCGGGATGGGGGTAAAAGTGTTTCTAAGGAACATCATAACGGTGTCAGGGTTTTAGGGGTTCAGGAGAACCCCCAAGGGAAGGGGGAAAACACACAAACACATAAAGGTGTCAACAAAGGCAATGTGAGCACGGGGGAAAAGAGAGGGGAGGGGGGCGGCAGGAGGGGGGTTAGCTGTTCTTTATTCCCCACCGATCATCGACCGATTATATCCCTCTCCGTCGCGGCCGTCACCGACCCCGTCCCGGGGTTTTTCATTAACCCTAAACTCGGTTTACGTCCTTAGTTTCAATTACCAAGATCAGCACGGCTCTGCTGCCGCCGGACCCACCCGCCATCGGGCCCATACCGTCCCGGCCCCGAAACCCAGCCCCCTGTCCCCCCGCCACCCGCCACCTGCCACCCCCGTCGCCGTCATCGCTCTGTCGGCTGGGGCCCTGCAGGAGCTGTCCCGTCAGCGCATGGACTGCGTGTCCTTTGACCTCAGCCGCCTCCTCGACTTCGGCGAGCGAGTGGTGTGGAGCGGCCCCGTGTTGGCGCTGACGCCGCTGGTGCGGGAGCAAGGCCATCTGGCCATCACCCCCGCCCGGGTGTACTTCCAACCCCTACACAACATTGCGGGTGGGGCGGGTGGCCCCTCTCCCACCTCTCGTCGCTGATTCCGGCATTGTTTTTCTGGGATGTACTGGAATTAACGATGTCGTTGGTGGTTAGTGGTTGGTGGTTGGTGGTATTAACTTAGATGTGGCATTTACATAGTGTTGGAAAGTGAGCAACACTCATATACGAAAGAATGTCAGAGCAAGTAATACGGCCCACGAGGGGCCGGGCGCTTTGCTGACTTCAACACATAGATGTATATCTCTCATCACCCCACCTGCAGGCGACAGCCCTGTGAAGAGTCACCCACTCGCCGCAATCGCTGCCGTGGCGCGACGACGAAGCAGCTTGCGACCCGTGGGCCTGGAACTATTCTTCATTCACCCTGGAGCGACCACCACCACCACCACCATCTCCGCCGTCACAGGACCGGGGGGTTCAGCCGCCGCGGGTATCGGCGGCGGCGGCGGCACCAGCAGCCCCATGGGTCGGTCTCTGTCCCTGCGTCATCGCAACCCGCTTCACCAGCTGCTAGTGGTGGGCCCTATGTGGGACGCGCCCAGCGCCTTCTTCGCCTTCCGGTACGGCAGGGCCGGGCTGCTTTCCCTGTCAAGCAGCAAGCTAGCGCTTTGAGCCATCCTTCTCTCTTTTTGATGGGCTGATGCTTTTAACATCCCTTCCTCTCAACCTCATCCCGGTGATGGTTATGGTGGGGAGCGTGGGGGGGTATGGGTGGGCCTTACCTTAAAGCCGGCTTGGCGGTTGAAGATACTTATTGCATTCGTACATTCGTACATATTTAATTTGTAACCTAATTCCTTTTGCTCATCTTCCCGATAAATCAAACCGAAACAACCTTCCAACCACCCAACCGCCACTCACCCACTCAGCCACTCGCGCCTCGTCACACCCCCTCCCCTACTCCTACCATCCCCCACGCCCCACCGCACCGTGCTCCGCCGCAGGGGTCCGTTGTGTCCGTTGGTACTCACTTCGCCCCCTTCCCCCCTCCCCCCAAATGGTCTATTCCAGCTCCGAAACCGACCGTGAGGCCGCCCGTCACCTTCTCACCATCCAGCCCGAGCTCGGCCGCTGCGTACCCCGACACCAACCACCCTCCCTGGCGCTGCCGCCGCCTCCACATCAGCAACAGCAGCAACAGCCACCCCAGGCCGGCATCGCAGCCACCGCCACCACCACAGCAGCCTCAGGAGCAGTAGCAGGCGCAGGCGTGGCAGTAGCAGCTGTAGGTGGCGGCAGCAACGGCGTCACGGACCCCCTGGCGGCGCACGGGCTGCTGTTGGAGGCAGCGGGCCCCTGGCTGCGGAAAGTGACAGCGGCCTGGCAGCGGGGGGCGCTGAGCAACTTTGACTACCTGCTGTACCTTAACTTCGCTGCGGGTGGGTCGCTGGTGACCTGGGGCTTGTGTTTGGTGAGGAGTGGAGGGGAGGTGGAGGGGAGATGGAGGGGAGATGGAGGGGAGGTGGAGGGGAGATGGAGGGGAGATGGAGGGGAGATGGGGGGGGAGATGGGGGGGGAGATGGGGGGGGGGAGATGGGGTGGAGATGGGGGCAGGCGATTACATGAGGCTTGGATCTGCTGTTGAGACGCCCAAATTGTCAACCAGATACCGTGATACCCTAACTAGGTGTGACTCTGGTACGATTTGTCGGGGGCTGGCCCGCCCGAGGCCAGGTCGGGGAGGGGGCAGATAGCCTGCCACCTCTCATAGCATCTCTCACCCTCCACCGTTTACGTTGTCATCCTCTCATCCACTTTTAGGGGCTTAGGGTTTCACATCCTTGTTAGTTGGGATGTTGGTCGTACTCACTTGACTCAGCGGTTAATCATGTATGTTCCAAACGGCTAAACTCCTAACCACCAACTGCCAATTTCCTTCAGGTCGCAGTTTTAACGACCTTGCGCAGTGGCCCGTGTTCCCATGGGTGCTCCGAAACTACGTGTCCTCAAATTTGGACCTCAACGACCCTAACAACTTCAGGTAACGATTAACAGCAAGAGCACCTGAGTGGGTGGCGCCGCTCCAAATCCTTTAATGGACCTTCCTGCTCCAGAACCCGGCTTTCACCGGCCTCCCTGCCGATCTCCCTCCACCCCTCCCTCCACCCCCCCACCCCTCCACCCCTCCCTCCACTCCTCCCTCCACCCCTCCCTCCACCCCGCCCTCCACCCCTCCACCCCTCCACCCCTCCCTCCACCCCTCCACCCCTCCCTCCACCCCTCCACCCCGCCCTCCACCCCTCCACCCCGCCCTCCACCCCTCCCTCCACCCCTCCACCCCTCCACCCCTCCACCCCTCCCTCCACTCCTCCCTCCACCCCTCCCTCCACCCCTCCCTCCACCCCTCCACCCCTCCCTCCACCCCTCCACCCCTCCCTCCACTCCTCCCTCCACCCCTCCCTCCACCCCTCCACCCCTCCCTCCACCCCTCCACCCCTCCCTCCACCCCGCCTACCACCCCGCCCTCCACCCCTCCACCCCTCCACCCCTCCCTCCACACACACCCCTCAGGGACCTGAGCAAGCCGGTGGGGGCGCTCAGCGCAACCCGGCTGGAGGAGCTCCGACAGAGATTCCGAGATATGCCCCACGACTCCTTTGAGGGCTCCGTACCGCCTTTCCTGTACGGCACACACTACTCCACGCCCGGGTACGATCCAGGGAGACAGTTCATGTTTGGTTGCGGCGTTGACAGTTGCGGTTACGACAGAAGAGAATATGATTGCGGTATTAGTTGAGCTTGTTCGGGCGAAAATACCCTGCTGGTGGCTCCAATTCCCTTGTGCTCGTACATGCATGGCCGTACAGGTACGTAATGTATTGGCTCGTACGTGCGGCACCGAGCCACATGCTGCGACTTCAGAACGGCCGCTTCGACGCGCCTGATCGCTTGTTCGCCTCCGTACAGGTACGGTGTCGTACGAATAAACGCATTTGGATGACGATGACATACACATACACGAACATCTTCTCTCTCCTCTTCTCTCCCTTCCATGCACAAGTACTTCACACATTCGATAATTCTTATCATCTTCTGTCGTATTCTGTCCCTCCCTCCCTCCCTCCCTCCCTCCCTCTCCCCCTCCCATTTTTACGCATTCACTTCCCCGCCTAAAGCTACCTCCTGAAACCCCCCAACCCCCCCAACCCCCCCGAGCCCTTCTGCAGGAGGCCTGGGAGGGAGTCCTGCACAGCACCACGGATGTGAAGGAGCTCATCCCCGAGTTCTTCATGTCCCGATGGGACTTCCTGGTCAACCACCGCAGATTGCCACTTGGGGTACGACAAAGCGGCAGGTGACGGCGGAGGCGGTTGTGTATGTGTAAGGGGGGGGAGGGAACGAGCGAATGGGGTGGGGGAGGAAGAATGACCGGTTCCGGCGAAAACTTCGTCATGAAATAAAGTGATGAACTCAGTGCTCCACACACAATATGGATTTATGCTTTCTCTTGGCTATTATTTGTACTCAAAATGTAAAGTGACGAGCTTTTGTCTATTACTAGGTGAATTGTGAATTTTTAAATATTTGATTCTTAATTTCATGGACTTGACAAATTATATAACACGGAGGCCGTTGGAAGCCTAGTTTACGACTAAAGCTCAACGTAGTAACTAATTCGGTTGTTCCCCACTGACCCATGGGTGTTCGTTAGGCCGGTGGACGACGTCGAGCTGCCCCCATGGGCCACTGACCCATGGGACTTCCTGGCCAAAAACCGCGCCGCGCTGGAAAGCCCCGTCGTGAGCCAGCAGCTCCACAACTGGATCGATCTCATCTTCGGTTATAAGCAACGAGGACCGGCGGCAGGTGCAGTGGGGCTGGAGGGGGCGGGCGTGGGGGTGGCGGTGGCGGTGGCGGTGGCGGTGGGGGTTGGGGGTGCAGCCTGTGCCGCATTGCCTCGTGCGCCTTATGAGGGACGTTAAGTGGTGGGTGAGAGTTGGTTGGGTGGTTGGGTGGTTGGCCTCTCGTCTGCCTCTGGTTAACGAAGCCTCACCCAATGAGAGTGTGTTTCGCTGATTGCCGTACACCCATCATCACCCGTCAACACATCCTATCTGATCACACCCCGCCCCATCATGAAGAGTTTGAGCGAAAGACCAAAGGCGAAAGGATTCTGAGGGACTTCTGAAACTAAACAAAAAAGAAAATTAATTTGGTTTCAATTGTCACCAAAAAGGTAAGGATGGTGCGGGTGTAGCCGTTACAGCGGCGCTATCTTTACGCGTAAACACACCGCAACATACCGCAAAAAGGCACAGTACGACACCGTCCTGTTTTCCCGCATTATATTACCTCCATCGTCTTGTAGAGGCCGCCGACAACGTGTTTTACTACCTGACGTACGAGGGTGCCGTAGATGTGGCGACCGTGTCGTCCCCCATTGAGCTCAAGGCGCTGGAAACGCAAATCAATGAGGTGTGCGGAGGGGGGGGGAGGGGGAGGTGTGAGGGGGGCAGGGGGAGGGGCAGGGGGAGGGGGAGGGGGAGGGGTGAGGGGGGCGGGGGGAGGGGGAGGGGGAGGTGTGTTTGACCGCATATGAGAGGATTTGTGCCGTGTACCTGGAGGCAGGGCGGGAAGGAGGGAAGTATTGCTGGGGCTTATGTACGACGCGCATACGCGCCTTCGTCATACACACACACGCACACACGGGCTGCTATGTGACGTCGTATACATCGTAAGCATCATGCGCTGACCCGTACCGTGACGGGTTTCACCCCCGCACCCCCTACCCCCACCCCCACCGCCACCGCCACCGCCACTTGCTTACCGACGAAACGACGAAACGACGTGGCGTGTTGACATTCCTACGTGTGGCGCCAACATGGCGACGGACGGACGTGCTGACGGACGCATCTCACAGTTCGGCCAGACACCCAAGCAGCTCTTTACGACACCGCACCCGCCGCGTCTTGTCTACCCACCGCCGCCGGATCCCGCCACCATATTTCCCGAAGACCGCAGCGACGCCGCCGCCGCTGCGGGGCCGGCCGCGGCGGCGGCGGCGGCGGGTCCTGCCGGCGGCGGCGGCGGCACCGGCTATGGCGGCGAGGGTGATGCGAGTAATCGGGATCTGGCACTGGCGCTACTGTCCACGATCATGGCAGCGGCGGCACCAGAGTACGGCACATCAGTGACGACGACAGAAAAGCTCGATGGCAGTGACGGTGCCGCCGCGGCGTCCACGTCAGCAGATGCAACGTCCTCGCAGCAATCACCGCCGGCGCAGTTGACTCGGCCGACGGCGGCGGTACCTGGAAACGCCCCTGCGGCCGCCTCTTTAATTTCTGGCTTCCTTAAGCTTGGCCGATACCAGCAACAACAGCTACAACAACAACAACAGGCTGGAAGTGCGGCCGTATCAGGCTCGGCCGCCACCACTGCAGCCGCTGGGGCCGGCGCCATGTCGGGTTTAGCAGCCGTGGCATCGGCACCCGCCGCCGCCGCCAGCGCACTGTTCTCGTCGTTGACGGGAGCATTCCACCATCACGCTAGCGGCGGAGTTGGAGGCCATGCCGCCGCTGCTGTATCCGCTAGATCCAGTGATGTTACCGACGTCACCGGCCACATTAGCGGCAACAGTAGTGGCGGTGGCGATGGCGGCGGCGGCGGCGGCGGCCGCGGCGGCGTGGCGCAGCCGTCCGGAGATCCTAATCCGGAAGCTGCCGCACGTAATGCTGTGTTCGACCCTGCAACAAAAGTTACTGACTTGACGGCGGCGGCGGCGGCGGCGACGATGCATGCCACCAGCGGCGCCATTATCGGTGAAGTCCGTGGCGGCGGTGGCAGTGGTAGCGGCAGCAGTGCCGCTGCGGACTGGGGTTGGGGCGCGCTTTGTACGACACACTTCCGCACAGTGGGATGGTTGCAATTGACCCGTGGGTCACTCACTGCCGTTACATCCGGCCGAAACGGCTACCTGTACTGCGCTGGTCAATCCGGTCTCCGCGTTGTCGCAGACACCGCCACCACTGGCGCCGCGGCCTCAATGGCGGCGCCGGTTGCAGCACATACAGACGCCGCTAGCGGCGCCGCCGCCAGCCTGACTGTCGTGCGGTCGGCGCAGCTTGACGGCGAGTTGCTGTCGATGGCTCTGCTGCCCGTTTCCACGTCGTCGGCTCAGCGGCACCAGCGGCTCATGCTGACTGGCTCGCACAACCGAAAAGTGTACGCCTATTCCCCCGATGCGGGGCGGGTGATGGGTTCATTCGATGCGCACGACGACGCGGTCTGCTGTGTGCAGCTCATGGCGGCTGGCGGCGGCAGCAGCGGCGGTGGCGGCGGCGGCGGCGCCGTTGCCACTTCGACGCCGTTGTCCTCGACGACGGCACTCGTGACTGCTTCCTGGGACTGCTCCGTGAAGATATGGAGGCAAGTCAACTGCCGTACACTATTTCAGTTTGTTCGTACGGCTTCAGTCTCTCGTTTTTTTACTTTTGACTAACCAATATGATATCTTAGATTATGCTGACAGCTTTAGCCCCTATGAGTTGTGAGTTGTCAGTTACTGGTTATTTAACTTCATTTGCAACTCTATATAGCTGTTTTTAGTTGTGCATATGTCTGGATGTCTATCCCCAACTATCGTCTCCTCATTAGCAAATTCTGGCCCTCATTCAGCACCTCTCTCTCACCATCACTCACTCACATGCGCCACAGTCTTGCGGAAGGTCGGGCTCCCTGGACTACCGGCCTCAGCCTTCCCACCGCCGAGCTGCGCGACTTTGAAAGCGGCGTCTGGGCGCTCGCTACTGACCCATGGGGCGGTCCGCTGTTGGCCACTGGCACTGAGGAGGGCGTCGTCGCTCTGTGGGACACCCGGGCTCCCGGTCGTAACCGCCCGGGTTGCTGCTGTGTATGCCAGGCCCAAGTAGCGGACGACTACGTCGGCGGCCTCGCGCTCATGATGCCAGGCTCGCTCACGACGTCATCGATCACGCTGCTGGCGGCGACCGCCGATGGCGCGCTGACGCTGTACGATATTCGCAGCGGCAGTGACGGCAGCAGCGGCGGCAGCGGCGGCGTGCAGCGGTTAGCCGCGACGGCGTGTGGTGCGCCGTTGAGGTGCTGCTCGGCGGACTCCCGGGCGGCGGTGGTTGGGGATGAAGTTGGGGCGGTGCGGTTGTGGGATGTGGGCCTTATGGCCGGGGGCACGGAGGCGGTCCGGTCCGAGGGTCCTGCGCCGGATGGGCTATACCAAGCGTGGGAAGGGGAGGAGGCAGGGGGGGCGGCGCTGTGTGGCCTGGATGTGTATAGGTATCCGTACGGAGTACGAGGTGGTGCCGGCGGTACGGAGGGTGCCGTACGGGTGGTAGTAGTGACGGAGGGGGGTCGGTTGGTTGTGCTCGAGACCGGTGATAGTAGTGGCTCTGGTAGTAGGGTGGGGTGAGGATGGAGGTACAGAGATCGCACCGGCGTGCCGTGTGTGTTTCGCGATGGGGCGATTGGCTGTTTCTGGAGCAGCAGGTGTGAAGGAAGGGCCAAAGGAGGGGAGTCACTGTGAAGAAGAAGAAGATGATGATAATGATGATGATGAGGAGGAGGACGATTATGGTGATAATGATGATGATGATGATGATGATAATGATGATGATGATAATGATGATGATGATGATGATGATGATAATGATAATGATAATGATAATGATGATGATGATGATGATGATGAGGAGGAGGAGGAGGAGGAGGAGGAGGTTGATGATTCTCTCCCGTCCTGCGGGGATGTATCATACTTAGCGACGCAGAGGTGGCCACCACCGCCACCACCACAGTGACCCCGGCGGGTGGCCTTTGTGGTGGTGGTGGCTGGAGATGGCTCGCGGATTCGGGGTCCGGGGGGTGCCGTGATGATGATGATAATGGTGGCGAATGGTGTGAGGGTTTTGAGGGAAGGCAGTGATGGTCTGATGATGTCTCCATCATCACGGGAGGAAGGTTATCAATGTGGTGGGTGATAGCGTACTTGTCGGTTGGACCGTTCTTGGGATTTTCAATTAGCAACTGTTTAAAGCTTTTGTCTTTCCCTTTGTATATGTTGTGATTTTCTGTGGGTAGAATGGGATCCTTTAATTAGAGCCAAGGGGGAGTTTCTTGAGGTGAGGTCTTCTCTGGCTTCTACGCACGTATGTATGTACATTTGTACGTATGGGTTTCCTGATCGTTATATCCTCTCACTCAATCAGAGGTACAGCAGTCGGTACTGCTTGGTCGGGGCGGTGGAGATATGGAGCACCTGGGCAGTGATCCGTACGGCAGTTGTGGGAGTGCGTGAGACATGCAGACATGCTTTAAAGGTGCTTATAACTGCGACACACAATTAAAAAGGTACTACGGTGTGTACATAGCCTTTCGCCTTTTCTTTTCAGGATTTGATTTCTTCCCTCTCTGCGTCGACAAGGTTTTTTCCCTTCTCCTTGCTGAAGAAGGTGGAGAGGTGCTCAAGGTCCCAGGGGAGCTTGGACTCCAAACTTTTGCCGCTGGAGTGGTGCCCTGGGTCGTGGGGTGTCACTGAGTTGGGGCTGCTGGATGGGTGCATACAAGCTTCTGCGCGAGAGCCCCCTTCATTATCAAGGAGGACAGTACGCAGTGGGGAGGGGGAGATGGAGGACAAGGAAATGCCATGCATTGTGAAAACATGGGGGCCGCGCCTCTCTCTCTCTCTCTTTCTCTCTCTGAGCCGCTTACGGGTTCACATCATGCCAATGCGCGTTGATGGCATTTATATGTGCCCTTAAAATACCATGAACTCACGATATAAGTGACAGCACACGCAGCTCCTGCCGCGCACCCAAACTTTGACCATTTGGCAACGCACGGCTCATCAACCCGCCTTTCCTCCGCACCCTAAGTTCTGCCGTGTCGTATTCGCATCCGCAACACCTGGCAAGAAATCGATTTTTTGAAGTGATCGCAGTCTCACTCACCCAGGCACCCACCCACCTATGCCTAATGTTAAATTGACTGCTGACTGTTTATACCGACTGAATGACGCAACAGACATTTTGTTGTGAGGCACACTGGCGCCGTACAGAGACTAGTAACGGACTGTAGTTGTTAGGCGCGAGTAACAGCCTGAAATTGTATCATGAGAAAAGAGGACATAATGTGTTGTGCGGTGCATATGCCATCGGGCGTGGCATGCAATCCAATACTCGCCACAGGAGGCCAATTACGTTAAACGGAGGGACGGCCACTAAGCCTCGTTGAACATGAATTGTAGGAGGCGTGCTGCTTTACCAGTAAGTCAGAGTTATTAACATGTTTTTGCACACTGAGTGTATTCCTGGCATATGTATTGCTGCAATCATAGGCGTGAGCGTGTCTTGCACAGGGGAAGTTAGGAAGCGAAGTCGGGGCAGGCTATCACCACATACACGGTTACACCAGTAACTTTCCCAACAATCAGATGCAGCTTTGATTGCTTCCCTGACAAAATGGGACTCAACCATAACACTGCTGCACAACCACATACACCCCTTAACCTGCCACGTAGGCTCCACAATTTTCCTCTCCATGCATCAGCCCTCAGCACCAGACTGCCCATTTCATTCCGGAAGCAAGGATATGCAGCGTGCGGATTGCATCGTTTGCAAGAATCGGCATCGCCGCTCGGAAAACCTGGAACACTGCTGAAAAGCCACCTGAGCCCATATCGTGGTATTAGCTTACAGTACTGATAGCGTATTCCGTCAGCTGTTCGGCTAATCCTTCAGCACCTCCAGAGACGCTTACAGCTGCGATTACTACCGCTTTGGCGCCGCCACGTCCTCAGACCGAACACCAACGACCTCCTTCAACTTTGCAGACTTGCCAATACGCTCCCGCAAGTAGAAGAGCTTAGCGCGGCGCACGCGGCCGCGGCGAACGAACTCGATTTTCTGAACTGCAGGCGAATGCACTGGCATCACAAGCTCCACACCAACGCCTTGGAAAACACGGCGGAAGGTGAGTGTCTTGCTGCTGTCGCTACCGTGCTCGGCGATGATAATGCCGTCCAAAGTTTGAGTACGCGTCTTGCCGCTGCCTTCTTGCACCGCCAATCCAATCTTGACGCTGTCGCCCACAGTTACAGAAGGCAGGTTCTTCTTTAGTTGCGACCTGGAAAGCTCCTGTGTCAGGGTGTGCAGGCTCATCTTGGCATGCACAGCCACCGAGCGCCTCCCAGCCGTGAAAGGCCGAACGACTGGGCGTGAAGCTAGCATTCTCCTATATGCGCAGTGATGAAAATGGGAAACAGAATGTTGCCATGGCGAATTGGGGTAGCAGCAAATTGCACAATGTACGGAGGGACCCTAACCTCAAAAGGAGCGGGCAGTATATGTGCCTATGAAGTACTAGGGATCATGCTTGGTTGTTATTCCAGTCAATACGGATTTCAGAACATGTAACTTATACAGTCCATTTGTTGATTTCCATCTACGCTTCTGGGTCCCAGACGAGCTTGCATTATAGCAGAGCCTTGCCTTCCATTGACTTTACACGATTTTGACAGAGCGCAGATGTCCACAACCCCTGGAAATCTGGTTCAAAACGAATTTGGGGAGCGTGCTCTGCCAGCCAAGTTGCGGAGCAGCGTTATCTAGTCCTAGTATATATGCACTTGATTGGGATTTTGCATGATTGTTGCAGCTATCATGCACTAACATAGCCAGTCAGCTGGATGCCTAACAAGGGAAGGATTGTCGGTTGCACGAAAGCACGCCTACGGAATGTTATCTGCCTCTGCCCGTTGAAGGCCAGTGATAAACTACTTCGATATATCCTAGGAACCTGACTGGATCATCATGCAGGATCAGGCTTCATACCGAAGATGCCAGAGCGTCGCTTGGGTCGTTTTCACGGAGCGTCCTTAGGCAGTAAGAACGAGTATCAATTCTTTGCAGTTGCACTTTCTGCTCTCGCTTAACGGCTTGGCACACGCATGGATGTTTGATGTCTGTTGTCCATGTGCCTTCCTTCAGTCTGCGAGGTGGTGAGCGGATCCACATGCAGTGAGCGAGGATCACGTCCCCCTTTTTCTGAAGCGGCTGTACGCTGTTGCCTCAGCCCTGGCTGACAGTCGAATTCGCCACCGGCTTGTAACTCCGGTTGATTTAACCAACCTTCCACCGGTTCCTATAGCCTTGCGAGTGAAATTGACCTCGATTTGGTAGAGACGATATATGTTCGTTTCACCAAACCGCCCTCGGGTCATCCTTAACGCACCTTACGCCCGACCTCCTTAATACCCTATATTATGTATAAATGCTCTTAAACGTAATCAGTATCCTCATCATACTTCACTTCTTTTTAGGATATCGCACAACGCCCGACAGCTCCAGGCAAACTCGTCCTGGGAGCTGCTGAAAAGCTTGTCTTTCCCTTTGCATATGTTGTGATTTTCTGTGTGTAGGATGGGATCCTTTAGTTATAGCCAGGGGGGAATTGCTTGAAATGAAGTCTGTCTTGAGGTGTGTCTGTCTGGCTTCTACGCACGTATACACAATTTAGAAGGTACTACGATGTGTACATAGCCTTTCGCCTTTTCTTTTCAGGATTTGATTCCTTCCCTCTCTGCGTCGACTAGGCCTTTTCCCTTCTCCTTGCTGAAGAGGTGCTCAAGGTCCCAGGGGAGCTTGGACTCCAAACTTTTGCCGCTGGAGTGGTGCACTGGGTCGTGGGGTGTCACTCTGTTGGGGGTGCGCACAAGCTTCTGCGCGAGAGCCCCCTTCATTATCAAGGAGAACAATACGCAGTGGGGAGGGGGAGATGGAGGACAGGGAAATGCCATGCATTGTGAAAACATGGGGGCCGCGCCTCTCTCTCTCTCTCTTTCTCTCTCTCCGAGCCGCTTACGGGTTCACTTCAGCACACATCATGCCAATACACAGCGCGTTAATGGCATTTATATGTGCCCTTAAAATACCATGAACTCACGATATAAGTGACAGCAACATGAGGTCAACGCCGACATGCCAGTAGCCTAGAGAATGGCAGCGCTGGTAGTTGCTATCCTGGCTATCCCCGGGTAGGCGCATTGATTGTATATCCCTACCCACGCCATATCTACGGCAGTTATCGAGTACCTTCGAGCATAGCACCACCTGCTCCACCACAATTTTAGTCCCAGACCGACCGACCGACCGACCGACCGACCGACCGACCGACCGACCGACCGACCGACAGAAACAGTGTTATGTATGCACCGGTAATCTGCCACTGTGCAATTAATGTTCCAATTCATGAATGTTTATAGTGACAGCGAGAGGCGAAAGGATTCTGACTGTCCATCTTGCGCCAAAGCACACACGCAGCTCCTGCGAACACCCAAAATCCTACGCCCATCGCAAAGGCCCTCACGCCGCAGCCCCCCACCCCCTGTACGGGGCAGATTAGGGAGGGACGGAGGCTCTGCTCCTTCCTCCTTCCTATTCCTCCCTCCACTGCACCCCCAAACCCCACCCCGAACGCGGGAGCGGCTCTTGCTGACCTCCGCACCCATCAAGGGGCCAAGTCTCTTCTTCATCTCCATTTCCCTCTGGCAGGCCCTCTCTCGGAAAGGCAGATAGCAAATGCCACCATCAGCATGTTAGCCCCAGCAGCCGGGCCTCGTGTTCCTCCGCATCTGCGGCGCTGAGCAAGTCCCACTTGGTGGGAAAGGAGGTGCCGCCCGCAGTGGGGAAACACGGGGGCAGCACCCAGGCTGCATGGTTAGGACCGAAGATGGTTATGAGGTTGGCGTACAGCCCGAGATCGTACGGATGCCGCCGAAGGTCGGGCAGGGGAGCGCCCGTGGCGGCGGCGTTGATGCTGGCCGTGACACCCTGCGTTTTTGTGTGTATAGGAGGGGGGAGGAGGGAGGGTTGCGAGCGGAGAAACGGTATGGGGAAGGCTGGGGCATGTGGATGGGAATGGGACTGGAAGAGGAAGGGCGGGGGGGACATGAGCAAACCCATACAGTGGAGCGGTGGTACGGTAAGAGCTACCCGCCGCCGCCAGGGTCGATATGATAAAAGAGAGAACACCATCATCCGACAAACATGGTAAGATTAGTAAAAGAAGTAAGATCGTATATACCATATTATAATAATATAAAAAAACAATAAACTATAAAACTCCGGAGCGGGAAGCACTGGGTGGTGTTAGCTGGGATGGGGTGTTGGAAGAGTGGGAAGCCTCGCAATCAGCCGCATCGGGCCCTCTTCACGGCCCAATCCTCCACCCGCCCACCTCTTGGTACTCAATGGTGGTCTTGTTGATCATGACCAGCTGCACGTGCCACGCGAACAGCAGCAGCAACCCGATGGTCAGCGGCAACGTTATTGCGAACGCGACCACCTTGCGGGGTTGAGGGTGAGGGTGAGGGCGAGGGAAGTCAGCAAGAAACCGACCGGGCACACTAACAGAACAGAGGCGCCCCAGGCTAAGGCATAGGTCCTCCCCTGCCCTCCCCTGTCCCCTCCCCTGCCCTCCCCCCTGTCCATCTGCGCTACCTGCAGCACTGCCCATAGCCACAAGGACCCGATCCACCCCGCCGCCAGCTCAACCGGCTTGCTCTGCGGCCCCGTCCGCAGCACCCGCTGCAGGTGACTCGTTTGCAGAACGTGCAGTGTGTGGGAGGTCAGCAGCCCCAAGACGTGGATAAGAGCGGCGTTCACATCTGCGAGAAGGCGGGGGAGATGGACATGCGTGTGTGTGTGTGTGTCGTGTTGGCGCAATACATGGATGCGGGCGTGAGTGTGGGTGGAGGTGGTATTTGCTGAGTAATCGAAGAGGCACCGTGTGCACCACCTGGGCACTCGGTCAGCCAGCTCGAATACCCGCCCTCCCCCCATATATACATACACACGCCCAGCATCCGCCAACGCACCAACTGCCTAGACGGGCGGTCGCTGGCCTTTGGTCTCCAGCAATGACTTACATATGAGGAAGAGGAAGAACGCCCGGTAGTTGGCGTGACCAATGCAGTTGTTGGTCCAGGGGCAGTGGTGGTCCTGGGGCCAGCAGTGGGGGGTAGTGGGGGGGGAGCCCAGAGGGGCAATAGTGTGGAAACAGTGAGCAGACAGACACATAGACACACACAGACACAGACAGACAAGAGCACTGACAGACAGATTATTCCATAAGAGCCAACCAACCCCCCACTCTCGCAGTCGCTTCCGACGCTGCTCTTTCCAGCTAACCAGCCTACCCACCCTACCCAGGTCAGCGATTCCGTGAACTGATAAAACGTTTCCTCCTCCCCGTCCCCCCTTCCCCCTGGTTCTGCAGTGCCTCTCCACAGTAGTCAAAATTGTCTCTGTCCGTCTCCCTGTCCGTCTCCCTGTCCGTCTCCCTGTCCGTCTCCCTGTCCGTCTCCCTGTCCGTCTCCCTGTCCGTCTCCCTGTCCGTCTCCCTGTCCGTCTCCCTGTCCCTGTCCCTGTCCCTGTCCCTGTCCCTGTCCCTGTCCCTGTCCCTGTCCCTGTCCCTGTCCCTGTCCCTGTCCCTGTCCCTCCCCTCCCCCGAGAGCGGTATCATGTCTCGTCTATTCGTGTTCCCTCCCCCTCCCCTTCCCCCTCCCCCTCCCTCCGACCCAGGGTCCCACTCCCCCACCATGCGCAACACGCATCTCTGGCACTTGCGGCAGTGGTGGCTCCTGGGGGGCTTAAACTGCTGGCACTTCTGACAGTATCGCGGCGCGCCGTCCTGCAGCGCGCAGGTGTGGGATGAGGCCAGGCCCCGGCAGTGTAACAAATGGCTAACAGGGTGTGATACATAACGGAGTGGGCCCAACCAAGGGCCTTCCTATTTGCTGCCAGTGTGGGGGATTAGTGAGCAGTTGGCAGGCGGTCTTCAGCAGCAGGGCCCCTTTCTTCAAAAGCCCCCTTCTTTAGGTTTATGGGGAGGTGGGAAGTGGGCCAAAGCTATCAGTCTTGACCCACATGAAAAATTGCGAGCGGCTTGGCGAAATCAGAGAGGCGATGGCCATGGCGGAATGCCAACACATGTCAATCACAAGATTATGGTCGATGAGTGGCATTCGTGCCACGGGACTTTGGACTGAAGTTTACAACTTTGAATCACGTGCCACGAATGCCAACACATGCGGCCGTGCCTACCTTTCGTTTGACCTCCAGAATACTAGAGGCCTCCTGGTCAGGCTGGTAGTTTGTCGGTGGTCTGCGATGAAAGACGTGTGCTTCGAGCGTATGGACGGCAGCGCGTAGGATGTTGGCAACCTAACTGCAGAGAACACGCACCTCCCAGCGTCCAGCAGGACGCAGAACATGTAACAGTACAGAGACAAAAAGGTTGTAACTGTCAATACTCCCATATTGGTGATGCCGGGAACGGAATAGCTGAGCCATGGAACAATCTGCACAGGACCGGCTGTTGTTAAGCTCCATCTGCTCAATTGCATCTACGAACCTGATCTTTCGCAAGACTCACCACGCAAAAAACCGAAACATAGTACAGGAAACCAAAAACGCAAAGAACTCCCAGCACTGTCAAGTTGATTTTGCTGAAGTACAAAATGCAAGGAGCCGCCACCTCCTCTGCCATTCTTGAAATAATTAGATGAAAAATAGCTCACTGAATCACTCTAGGCCCAAGTGTTTGCCTACGGTATTTGTCTTTCCGCTCATCGCCGACGGGCTGTAGTCCGCAAGGCCAGCCGTGTTAAGTACGAGATCATATTATGTCACAAATAAACAATACAAAAGTCAAGACCAAACAAGTTCATGGAATAGAACGCCGCCTAACGTTACCATTCTCCGATTCGGAAGCATACAGGACTGCAGTTGTGATTTGCAAAGGTCCGTACTCTATACTAGAGAGAGATTCATACCTAGCCCGTATCTCAAGACTTCTAAAGAGTTGGCCTCTTACGCGAATACGCGATCCCCCTTGCATAACCAACTTCGGTTGAAACACTGAACCGTACTCTTCATGTACAGTTCTAAACGAACTGCAGAACAGGACGATGCGGATTAAGGCTCCAGAAGATCTCCCAATATGACCAGATATACGCCTATATCTAGAAAAGAATTACAAAAGAAATCTCAAGAACCTCGCCAGACCTCACCATCCACAACTCCAGACCACTATCCCCCGCATCCCCCTTCCCTTCGCTGATCCGCTGATCCCATGGGGGGAAGGGCTTTCCAAAATCACCAGACCAGATCCAGGATTAGCTGCGCACGTGCCCCTTAAAGTTCTTACCCCGGCCCCTCCCCCGTGCCGCTGCATTGCGGCGGCGAATCTGCGCTACACGCGCCGCCATTGGCATTGCCTTCCTGCGCTGCTTCTCTCTTTCACTGAGACCCGCCGTCTTCTTCTTCTTGAGGCTGCTCCGAGCGCCAAACTTTTCCCGCCCCTCCCGGCCCTCCAGGACGCTGGCCAATCGAGCCGCCTTGTCCTTACGGGCCTTATGGCGCCCTGGAATGCACACAAAGGACGACATATACGATAGGATGATAAGCAGCTTTGGGCGTGTATTAGTGTTATTGGGCTAATGGTATGATGACGTGTTTATGCGCCAGGATTTACCAGGCGGGAGACGGGGGACAAAAGTGTGGGCCTGGGGTCGCGGCCCCTGCGGTGGACCTGTCGTCGGACCCATGGAATGCCATTTTCACCATGCAACATCCAACTTGTAACTCCTAACGTCTTACCCCCATTTTCCAATTCTTAACAAACTTACCGACAAGATCATCCGCGTGGACTTTGGACTCCCCAATGGCGGCCATTCTCTCCCTCAAAGCCAGTGCCTCCGCCGCCTCCTCCTCCGCCGCCTCCAGAAGCCGTGCCCTCTTGGTCTTAGAGACACCCGAAGCCAGGCCGTGCTTAGCCAGCGCCGCCTCCACCATCGCCTTCTGCTTCAGCTTCTTGATGCGGTTAAAGTCCTGGAGGAGGGACAGCGCGGGCGCGTGGAAGGGGGAGGGGGCAAGGCGATTAAAACGAAACCCTGACGCTGGTGGGGAGGGGGGAGAGAGGCAGGGGGCAACAACGCAAAGAGGGCAGCATTCAGGGTGTATGGGAAAATGGTTAACGGGTTTCGGAGCATGGAAATTGGGACAACGTAATGGAAGTCAGATCCGAAACCGGATTCCGGTTAAAAAGGGGGGTGGGGGCGACGGACCGCCCGTCCCCACCCCGTCCCGACCCGTACCATCTCCCATCATCTCACAAGAATGAAGAAGGGCTGCAAACACGCCCCCGCCCCCGCCCCCGCCCCCGCCCCCGCCCCCGCCCCCGCCCCCGCCCCCGCCCCCGCCCCCGCCCCCGCCCCCGCCCCCGCCCCCGCCCCCGCCCCCGCCCCCGCCCCCGCCCCCGCCCCCGCCCCCGCCCCCGCCCCCGCAGGACCCTTTCAGCCACACCCTGGCCACGCCTCAGCCTCCATTTCACCCGGGTATTCAATCAGCCCTTTCCAAACCATTGTAGTCCCAAAATGGGGAAATGGTGTCAACGGGGCCCCTTCCCCGCCCCCCCCCGGCGCCGTTCCTAACCCTCGCGCCCAGACTGCGGAACACACCTCCTGTGTCAGAATACGCTCCGCCTCAATAGGCACCCCTGGAGTAACCGACGGTCGGCTTTCATCGCCCTCAACGTCGCCGTCACCGCCACCCGACGACGGCTCCTCACTGCCGCCTCCTCCGTCGCTCTGCCGCCGTTGCCGCTTCTTCTTCGCCGCCGCCGCTGCCTTCGCCTCTGCCAACCTCCGCTTCAGCGACGTCAGGGAGTCAGGGTCTGCCGAGGCACCTTTTCGCCGCTGCTCTGTCCCGGCCTGCCGCCGCCTTCCGCGGCCGGCATTTGTCTCTTCCCCCTCTTCTTCCTCCTCTTCCTCCCCCTCGTCCTCGTCCTCGTCCTCTCCCTCGCCCAGATCAGACGAACCCTCCTCTCCCTCTCCCCCTTCCTCCTCATCCTCCTCACTCGTGTCTTCGCTCTTTCTCTTTTTAGCTCCCGGAACCGTACGGCCGCCACGGAACCTGTCGTCGTTGGGTTTCGGAGCCACGCCAGTCACACAGCCCTCGGCCTTCGTCTTTGTCTTCGCTTTGGTGTTGGGTTTGGGGGTAATCTGCTCGTCCCGGGCGACTCGAACGACGGCTTTTAAAGAGCCTTCTGGAAGGAGACACAAGAGACAAAAGAGGGTGCCCGGACAGACGGTGAGGTGTGAGGTGTGTGTGTGAGGTGTGTGTGTGTGTGTGAGGTATGTGTGTGTGTGTGTGTGAGGTGTGAGGTGTGTGTGTGTGTGTGTATGGGAAGGGGGGGGAACCGTGTATGTCATGAACGTGTGGTGCACTCTTGTCAGCGGGAGGATGCAAACCAGGACGCTGTACGACACCCACCTCCCTCCTCCTCCTCCTCCTCCTCGTCCAGGTGGGAGACCTCCTCCCACTCGCCACTGCCGCTGTCGTCCGGTCCCTCCTCATCACCTGCGGGGTATAGGTTTATTCACTGGTATATTAACCAGGTGGCCTGACAGGGTTTTTCCCTCCCCTCCCCTCCCCTCCTGGTGCAACAGCAGGGCCTGACCTAAGCCCCGACCTTATTTGCCGTCGAGTGCGAGCTGCTTGTGCTGGGGGGGCTTCCTGCCTTGCCTCCCCCTCCCCTCCCCTCCCCTGTCCCCTGTCCCTTGTCCCCTGTCCCCTGTCCCCTGTCCCCTCCCCTGTCCCTCCCTGTCCCCTCCTCCCCCTGTCCTGTCCCCTCCCCTATCCCCTCCCCTCCCCTGTCCTGTCCCCTCCCCTGTCCCTCCCCCCTCCACTGTCCCTCCCCTCCACTGTCCCCTCCCCTCCCTGTCCCCTCCCCTCCCCTGTCCCCTCCCCTGTCCCCTCCCCTCCCCTGTCCTCTCCCCTCCCCTATCCCCTCCCCTCTCCTGTCTTCTCCCCTCCCCTCTCCCCTCCCCTCTCCCCTCTCCTATCCCCTCTCCTATCCCCTCCCCTCTCCCCTCTCCTCTCCCCTCCCCTGTCCCCTCCCCTGTCCCCTCCCCTGTCCCCTCCCCTGTCCCCTCCCCTGTCCCCTCCCCTGTCCCCTCCCCTGTCCCCTCCCCTGTCCCCTCCCCTGTCCCCTCCCCTGTCCCCTCCCCTGTCCCCTCCCCTGTCCCCTCCCCTGTCCCCTCCCCTGTCCCCTCCCCTGTCCCCTCCCCTGTCCCCTCCCCTGTCCCCTCCCCACTGGCGGTCTGGGGTTACCGGTATTGACGGATGGGTGGGGCTGGAAAGGGTGGCCCCTGGGGGTATAGCTGCCCCTGTCCACAGGCAAATGTCCTGCTAGTGTGTATAGTACACATACACACACATTTTTACGGACATACACACAAACACGCGCCCTTACCTGACAACGATTCCAGATCGGAGTCCTCTCCCTCCTCTCCCTCCGCCTCTCCCTCCTCCTCCTCCTCCTCCTCGTCGCTGCTCCACCCCACATCCACCTCGTCGTCATCGCTGCCTGTACGGCCCTCTGCGAGCGCCTTCTCCAGGAGCTCGGCGCCGTCCACGCGGGTAGCCACCCCGAGGTCGCCGTACTCCCGGGGCTTGAGAGCTGCACAGGGGTGGGCAGGTGATGGAGGCAGGGGAAGACGAGGAGGGGTAAGACGCATAACCGTGGAGAATGGGTGGGGTGGTACTTCGCGTGAAGAGAGGGACTTTTATACATATATACACTTATATATGTGTAGGTATCCTGGCACGACTGTTATGACACGACTGAATTGCCTCTAGGGTTCCAGGTTCTACCCCGACCGAGAGCGGGCTAAAGACCCAAAGTTAAGGGCAGGGTGCCCCCATGTTGATGGACGGTGACAACCCCAATTATAGTGACCTGCGAGCTAACCAGGAGCGGAGTTGACGCCTTAGTTGATTCGGCAGATTCCGCTGGATGCTGGTGGTGGGTGCTGAACCTGGGAAAACCACTGATTTCGGAGAAGTCGGCATGGGAGACTGGATGAGGGTGCCCCGAAACACCGGGGAAGGTAGGGACTGCCAGGTTAGTGGCCACGGGTGAAGCTGTACCCCCCTATCCCACACCAAACATATATATGCACACATGTACTTACATATATACATATATACATATATATATATATTTGCAAGTAAATCCCCTCCGCCCCGCCCCCCTCATCGGCAACTGCTTACCCAGATCCGCGGCCCGGCCGCGGTCCCTCTTCGCCAGCATCTCCGGGTTGATGTCCCGGAAGGCGGTGATGAGCCCGCGCGCCGCCGCCGCCACCTGTTTCTCCCGAAACTTCTTATACTGCGCCAAATCCCCCAGCAGGTCCTCGTTCATAATCAGCGGGCAGCGGAGTACCAGCTCGCGAACCGCCTTCAGACCCACGGTCATCACCTCAGGACGAGCCCTGGGAGTTGGACGTTCGGAAGGTTGGGGGTTTACAGTTGGCGGTTGGGAACTGTGAACATTTATGATCGGGAATTTGATTTATTTTTGATTTATTTGTCGGTTTAGTTAACGCAAACCCCCTATGTAACATGGACACAGACACATATGTTATTGTGTAAACAGTAATCGACAGTAATTCCGTTTCATAAAAACATGACAAATATGAAACAGCTACCAACCCCCAGATGCCTCACTGCCGTACTTGTCGTGTACGAACTGGTCCACCAGCTGGCGCATGACGGGGGCCAGCGATTCCGGCGGAACAAGATCGTGTGCCGCCTGTACGAGCGCCGCCAGTACGGCAGTGACGTCACGCTGATGCGGCGCGATGTACTTTTGCAGGTAAGGATAAAAGTTGAGGACCAACAATCTGTTGGCGGGAGAGCAGGGGAAGGGTGTGTGGCGGGGAGTAAGGTGGGTAATAATAAAAATAAAAATAATAACAATAATAAATAATAATACCTTATATTTATATTTATATTTATATTCATTATATGATAAATATATATTACTTATTACAATATACATTTTATATAATACATCATACGTGTTTTTATAATAAGTATTAAACACTTCTTTTTTCATATTAAATTGGTAGATAAATTACATCACTTCCTCAAGAAGATTTGCGACTTCTGATAACTTCGTTAGCCACCTGAAGCTCTTCTTGCGTATTAATCCAAATAACTACACGGTGATTTTTAGACTTATTTTTTTCGCCAGCACTAGTTAAGTATAACCCGCTATTATTAACAGTACGAAACCTATTAATACAAGCAGGGGAATTAGTGAGTGCGTCAATACATATGCTGGATTTGCAACAGATGCTAACCACTTCAATGAGGGCGTTCCCCCGAAACACACCCTCCTCTCCTCCGCCCATCCCCGATACCAAATTTCGTGTGTTTTCGCCTCTCCCCTCCCCTCCCCTGCCCTGCCCGCAACCCCCCGGCCCCACCAAAGACCTCACACTCACTTGTGAACACCAATAACCCGGGACAGCACCGCCATAACCGCCAATCGCGTCTCAAACCGCTCCGCCCCCTTCGCCAACCGCCCGAATATCTTCTCAGCAAAGGTCTGCGGGTCGTGTAGCAAGTGAATGGCGGCGAAGGACTCCACCCCCGACCCCGCCGCCCCGCCCTTGCGAGCAGCCTTCTTGACGGTGGCTAGGACGCGCTTCAGCTTGGCCTGCTTCTTCTTCTTGCTGCTGCGAGTGCCCTGGGGGACATCACGTTCAACGGGTTTGGTTTCGGAGTGAAAATCCCATTATTCTCAATATCTTCCCCGTCCCTCCCCTCCTTTGGTCGATGCCAGCCATCACACATCCTCTACCTTCACGGTTAGTCCTCCCTCCTTCAGTATCATTTTCATTCGCCTGCCCTCCCTGTCCCTCTGTCCCTCCTCCCCAATCCCTCCCTCCCAACCCCCACTCCCCTCTCACCTTGTGATATGCCGCATAAAAATCCTCCTTAGAGGGCCCTACGGGTTTCTTGCCCTCCCCGTCCTCGTCGGCACTGTCGGCATCAGAGCCCTCCTCCTCTGAGTCCTTGTCCTGACCCAGAAAAAACTTCATCACCGCCAGCAGCACACGAGGCGATTTGTGAAACGCGGCGGAGGCTACCGGGCAGGGGAAAAAAGGGGAGGGGAAAGGAAAGGGGGGAAGGGGGAACGCGTGTACGCGTATGCGCGTCGGTTTCCGCCTTTCCGTCGTCTATTATCTGTGTCTTCTTAGCCACTCAGAGGGGAACAGAAATATTTTTAAAAAATGCTTAAGAGACAGAAGCGCTGGAAATCCTTTACAGAAATCCGAAGAATAAATATAAAGAAATTAAGGAATATAATGAAAAATGAAAACGCAAGGAAAAAAAAGATGAACAAAACATTTAATGAGCTCCCGACCGGGGGATTACGCCGACACTTTCCTAACATAAGCCGTACCATGTGAAACCCATACAGATGCCGGCAGAGGGCAGTATGTCGTGCTGCCCCTAGCCACGACCCCTCCCCCGTCCTCACTCTCGTCGTCGTACCTATGACGTTTACCGTACGTGCGTCCCGCCACACGTGCCTCCGCCACATCTCCGTAAGCACCGCGAGTCCTCTCTTCGCGGCGGCCTCGTTCTCATCACTCACCACCGTGTACATAAAGTTCTGAATGGCGAGGGAGTTTGAGTCGGAGGGGGGGGGAAGAAAGGGGGGGAGGGTTAAGACGAGTACACGAGACACGATACCGCGGTAGACGCTGCCGTAAAGCATGACTAACCGCGATGGTGGAGGACGACATATGGGGGGGGGGGAGAAGTCGAATACACGAGGCATGATCAAGGGGGGGAGGGAGGCGAATGAAACGAGCCAGCTGGTGCTACCAGCTGGTGCTACCAGCTGGTACTGAAGTAACGAGGTCTAACCACCGTGAAGTGGGGGATGATGGCCGACGTTCTCCGAGGCAGGAAAAGTGGAAACGAGCTGGGAAGTGAACCAGCCAGTAGTGGTCGCCAAGGCCGCAAATGGAAGCGGTAAAAAGAGAAAGAGGAACCGTAATTATGTACACTATCGGCCTTATTGCTGCCGGCGAAGCGAAGGGGGGGAGGGGGGAGAAGCACAGGGAGACTGAGGGTCCAAATGCAGGACAAGCGACCGGCCAAAAGACTAACCTGTACGGCACGGTTGAGCCGCTCGTTGCGTGTTTTCCGGTTGGCCGCTTTAAGGTCCGCAACGATGTGACGAAAGAGCTGCTGCCGGAGGGCTTTATCCTGCATGTCAGGGTTTGTACGTACGCCGAGCGGTGTGCGGGGAAGGTGTTGTCCATGGGAAGGAGACCGCTGGGTCGGGTTGGGTTGCGGATGACTCGGCACGCCCTTGGAGGAGTCGTACGATTCATACCCTACTTGTTTCAATCTCATCCGGTCGCCTTAACCCTCTCCCCTCCCCTCCCCTCCCCTCTCCCTAACCTGCACTCCCCTCCCCTCCCCTCTCCCTAACCTCCCCTCCCCTCCCCTCCCCTCCCCTCTCCCTAACCTCCCCTACCCCCTACCTGGCATCTGAACAGCCTGAAGAACAGCGGCAGCACGGACATCGCCTCCACCTGCCCCCGGTTTCGCATCAAAATAAGGGCGCCCACCAGGGTACGACGAAGTGCTGGATCTAACACCGCCTGGTGGGTGTCCAGCAGCGAGGAGAGCTCTCCGGCAAAACAGGTCATGGTCTTCGGGTAGGCGCGGGAGATCTAAGGGGGGGAAGATGAGTTGGTTAGGCAGTTAGGTGATGTGCCCTAAGATATATATTTCACTTGTAAAAAGGCAAAAACCGATCACGACTTGATAAAGCAGCTTCTACTTACAGGGGATGAGGAATTTCCAGACACAGCATTTAATGGAATTATATCATCAAGATACATAACATATTTATGGCGATATAATGAAGACAATGATATCAACAGGAAGGACCGTACACCGTAAACTGGGTTTGCATAAGATACGCGGTGAAGAGGGGCGAAAGATTATTAAGAGAAATGTTTTCACTTTGGAATTACGAAATAGAGCTACAAAGTGGTGTATTTGGCATTTTAGCAAATTGCTGTATAAAATACTTACCAGGCCAATCTAGGGAGGCATTTGATGCAAAGGGTTTCGGGATATGGTGTTTGGCTCGGTTTACAATAGTGTGGTGGGGCAGGCCCTGGGTTTACTGTAATGCAGTGGGTAAGCGAGGATCAGGCTGTACTGCTGCCGCTATAGCCGAGCGTTGCTACTGCCGCCGTCCGCCTTCACTGTATCTTCCTCCGTAACGAGGGTCGCTCTCCTTCACTCTTCCCCTTCCCCTTTCGGCTCCTCTGCCTCTGCGACCGCTCCCGCCGGTGCCTCCATCGCTATCGCCACTACTGCCGCCCCTCCCGCCCCTGCCCTCCACTCCTGCCCCTGCCCTCCACTCCCGCCCCCGCCCTCCACTCCCGCCCCCGCCCTCCACTCCCGCCCCTGCCCTCCACTGCCGCCCCTGCCCTCCACTCCCGCCCCTGCCCTCCACTCCCGCCCCTGCCCTCAACGCCCCAACCCCTACCTGTGCCATAAACATGACCAGATCCCCGAACTCCTTGCTCTCCTTGCTGGGACGCATCTTAAAGATCTCCAACAGGGCCTGATAGTGTCGATACTATTGGGTTGGGTAGAGGTTGGGGTCAGGGTGTTGGGGCGTGGGGTGGCCGGAACTCATAGGCGGTTTGGGTAACGAGGTGACAGAGAGAGAGAGGGAGACAGATAAGGGGAACAGGGAGGGATACAGAGAAATATTGTATGGTGATAAAGTGGGGAAGGAAGGGAGACGAGAAGCCAGGGGAAGGGGATCATGGAAATGAAACCGTGGAAAACCACACCCGTGCCAGAACCCAGATGGTTATTCATCGGCTATGAGATGATGGCAATCCAGATGGAAGGGAGGAGAAGGGCGGAGGGGAGGGGTTTGGGTGTAAAGGCTTGTAATTACAGGCATTCCGGCAGAAAAGGGACAGGGGGACATTGATTACTCGTAACAGGTATGAGTGACACGCTCCGCATAATATGGAATGGAATGGTAACATCTATTGTGTTTGTATGCATGCTGAAGACGAGGTGAAGTTTCGCCGATGCTTTAGTGCTGCATGGAGCGTGCTTGACTAACTGTCATTTGACCCAAGGAACTTTGTAAGGCCCCAAAGCCATACCATGATAAAAAACACGCATACCTGCAACATAAACTCGTCCTTGTAGCCATCGGGGTCCTTTTTGATGTTACCCTGTCGGCGGCGACGGCGGTTCGTTGTCAGAAGTGGTCCCGGAGGCACCCAAAAAAAGCTTCACAAAATGATCATATAATCAATCGCACATAAAATAAGGTCTTACTTGAAGAGCTAAAAGCTCCGCACTTGTCGACATTGTAGATTCTGCAACTCACTCAAAATAAGTCTTTTTGAAAATTGTATGCAATATGTAAGATATATTTGACTCAACCAAAGGTTTGTTGTTGCAGTTGCAGTTAGAATGCTACTGAATATAAGTAAAAACATTTCGCATCGAGCATACTGACTTCACCTCAACTCGATAAGAACACGTTTAGGCAAACGATATGTTGGACTTGTTCGCGATGCGTACCATCTGTCTCAACAACTGTCTGATTAAGTCTCAAGTCGTACACTATACGGCAATTGGAAGTCGAGCCGTTTTTCTCATTCGTATGCATCTGTTTTGTAATATATTTAATGCTGTTTGAGTTGTCAATCAGCCTTGTGGGCTAGCTTGTACTGAGTTACCTATATGTTTCTCTGTGCAAGGAGGACCACTCAACCTTGGCCTCGAGTCCTCACTTTTTAGGGAAAGCTCCAAACTACTACCTGACCTCTGTCAAGGATTCGTATTGTTACGAAATTATCAATGGCGTTAGTTGCTCCACGACCCTATCAAGTGGTGGTCTGGGGTGCTTCGGGCTTCACAGGTCGCCTTGTATGCGAGCACATTGCGCGGGATTACCATGTAAGCGATTCAAGAAACAAAAGTTCCGTTCCCATTTCAATAATCCTCTTGGTCTCTCTCTATCTCTCTTTCCAAACTAATACTCTCGTTTTCCATCGTCGATTGAATTTTTTCGTCGCCCTCCATTTCCTGACGCGTTGCTGATAATTACTTTTTTTACGTGTCTTCAGGGCAAAATTCGTTGGGCGATGGCAGGTCGCGATCCCAAGAAGCTGGAGCAAGTTCGCTCCGAGTTATCGCGCATCAATCCATCCGTCCAGGTACGGTCAACTACCCAGCGCCAAGGCCTCGTCTTTTCAACTATGCATTGGATAAAGAAAACCAGGAGTTTATGCTCCGAAACCGTCCTGAACCCGCAAAATACGTCTCAAGGGACCCCGGACTTTTACCCCAATTAAACTTAATGCCGTACGGTAATAAATCGGCGTCAACATATCATTCTTCAGGACGTGCCTATTCTGACCGCGGACGCTAACGACGCGCCGGCAGTTGGGTCGGTTGTAAGGCAGGCGGAGGTCGTACTTGCGACTGCTGGGCCCTTCGCGCGGCACGGCGATAACGTGGTGGCGCAAGCTGTGGAGCAGGGGACGCACTACGCGGACATCACTGGTACGGCAGGGTGGGGGTAACTTCCTGCAGCGATGTGGGAGGGAGGATTAGTAAGCAACGGACCCGGGGGTCACAGGACCCCTACCCCGGTTTGGGCGGTGCTGGTGCTGTGTTAATATTCGTGTTGGTGTTTGTGTAATGTGGGGGGGGGGAGTTTAGGGAGTTGCTGGTATTGGTTGTTGGTGTTTGGGGGCGGGGCGTTGGGATACACAACGCATCCGAGGAGCTCAGGTACCGTATATTCACGCGCGCGCTCAGGACATGTAAGCTGTCATTAGCCGGTTTTGCGACCCATGGGTCAACGTGCGCACATGACCCATGGGCCTCATGATCCGCAGGTGAGGTCACATGGGTTCGTCGCAGCATTCAGCGCCACCACGCGGCGGCCGCCTTCAAGGGAGTCAAAGTGCTTCACTGCTGCGGCTACGACTCGGTGCCGTCGGACCTCGGTACCTTCATGATGGTCGAATATTGCAAGGAGAAACTGGGATGGTGGGTGTTTGGCGGTTGGGAGTTGGCAGTTAAATGTAAGGGAATGTAGTTAAACGTGATTGAACGATGGATGGGTTAAGCAGGACGAGGAGGAGGGAGAAGGGAGGGAGGAGGGAGGAAAATACTTACCCAACCCACCGTCATATGTTAACAGACCTAAAAAACGTACGAGGTGTCCTAACCCTGTTTCGAGCACTCCCTCTCCCCCTCTCTCACCCTGTTCCCTCTCCCTTTCTGTTTTCCGTACAGAAGGCATCCAAAGGAGCATCCACCAATCCCCATCACCAGAGTATGGATACCGATCTTGACATCACTTTGGGTTCACAAAAAATGTGACAAAAAGTGTTCGAGATCACAAAAACAGCAGTGTCTGCTTTTGTCTCACATTGAACCCCAACCCCATCCAGAATTCATTTTAATTGCCTTCCCAACTCCCAACCTCCAACTCCCAACCTCCAACTCCTAACCAACAATTTCCAACTCCCACAACCTCCTCCCCAATGCGGTCAGCGGCGTGAGTCAAGCATTCATGCTGGTGGGTAGCGGTCGTGGGGGAGTGAGTGGGGGTACGTTGGAGTCGGCCTGCAACATCATCTCACAGGAGGCGTCTTCTGAGTTGAAGCGGGTGGCTTCCGACCAGTACTATCTGGCCTCGCTGCATGGGTGAGCGGGGGTGAATGGGGCTGAAGGTGCGTAAGGGCTCCGATCCATATACCTCAATAATATAAATTATTAGTATTATTGCAAGTTAACATTATATACTTTTCTTAATTTTTTGGTTCTTATTTTTATCCTTTAATTTCCATTTAAATTATGTTTCTATAAGAAGGGGCTGGTACATTAAATATCGGAGATTTTATCCAATTTTTTCGTCACCGACCCAACTTGCAGGAAAAACTTGATATCCTAAATAAATATTTAACCATTTACCATGAATAACTGATCATTTATCGAATCAGCTCTTTTGCAACTGTTGTCCTAATAAGGCAATATAGGTCCTACCTGCTGACCTTTATGAACAATTACCCACATCACGTTCACGTAATTGAAGCGTTTTGAGATTTTTTTAATTTTGGATAACATCCTTGGGCTTGATAGAGATCTCTTTGTCGTACTGTGCGTTGTACTTCCGTTATATGATCGCAGGTTGGAGGGTTCCGATAAGCCCGCCGGAATCTTGCCGCATTACGTGGCCCCCATACGCACGTGGGCTGGGCCGTTTGTAATGGAGGGGGTGAACGCCAAGGTCGTACAAGAGAGCAACGCATTGTTTGCGGCAGCGTCGTATCCGTACGGCAAAGATTTTAAGTATTACGAGGGGCTCGCGGCGAGTGGGCTGGTGGGCGCGGGCCTTGTGACCGCCGCCACTGTCCTCATCGGCGTGGTCATTGGAGTGCCGCCGCTGCGGGCACTGGCGCGAAGGTACGGACGTGTGTACGGATAACGTGTGTAGTTTTGGGGTACATTTTATATGTATCAAACAAACATATACATATACATATGTATATATATTTATATATTCATATAATATATAATGTATATTTGTAAAATTATTTTATGTTTCGTACCATCCGCCGCACGCCTGACCCTGTCGTACCAGTGTTATTCCGCTATGATGTGCGACATCGCGCTGTTGGGGGCGGTTTCAGTTAAGTCCCTAAAACAGCGTCCCACCAAACAGACCCAACCAATCACCGCCACCATATTACATGAGGCAGCATCCCAAGCCATTCCTGATTTGAGGGAAGTACCCGCCGTTTCTTCTCCTCCTTATTCGTGATCGTAGTGTCACGTCATCCCCCGCTGTCGTGTGTGTTTTACCCGAAACCACCCTCAGGTTCCTCCCGGCCCCGGGTCAGGGCCCCAGTGAGACTGCCCGTAAAGGGGGCTTCTGGAACCACGAGCTGGTGGCGGTGACGGAAGAGGAGACGCCCAGGGTGGTGCGTGGCACCTGCGGGGTAAGAGAGGGAGGGGAGGGGAGGGGAGGGGAGGGGGGAGTTTCCATAACGCACATGCATACACAGATCCACGCATGACACATACACACACACATCCCATTCGATGTCATGGAGCTGCGTTTCCCCACACTGCCACACATGCTATTTCTCTCCTCACACATACACATACACATACACATACACATACACATACACATACACATACACATACACATACACATACACATACACATACACATACACATACACATACACATACACATACACATACACATACACATACACATACACATACACATACACATACACATACACATACACATACACACACATACACACATACACATGCACATGCACATGCACAGGACCGTCGCGACCCGGGATACTGGTCAACAAGCCGCATGCTCTTGGAGACCGGTCTGGCGCTGGTGCTGGACGCGCCGCGGCTGGCAGCCGACCCGCGACTTGCCCGCGGTGGGGTGATGTCTCCGGCGGCCGCATGCGGACCCGTCTTATTGGAGCGGCTGCGGGCGGCGGGGTTCTCCTTCGACGTGGTGGGGGTGGAGGGGGAGGAGGGAAAGAAGAATGTGACCAAGGCCGCGGAGGGTGCGGCGACGGCGGCGGCTGTGGCAGCGAAGTGAATAAAGAAGAACAGGATCTGGAGAACAGGATCGGGGCGTCGTGGAGAGGAGACACGGATGATGGGCACGCATGAGGGTGTGCTGGGGGAAAAAACACACACGTCTGGGGACAAGGAATGGATACACAGCGCATTTACTTCAATCCTTTATTACCAGCAGAGGTGCCGTACGACATATGTACGGCGTTGAAGCATGTACAGATTGTACGGATGTTACGGTACGATGTAGGGTGTGGGGGATTCGGTACGGGTATTTTTTTGGGGAAGGGAAAGGGGGTTTGGGGACGGAGTTGGTAGTGGTGCAAAGCAGTAGGCGCATTGACAGGAGTGGCGCGGAAGGTTGATGAAGGGTTCTATTGGGTGCAGATGTGCATCATGCGCATGGACGGCCGCCGGCTTGGCACTTTTTTAATAACAAGAACAGTCCTGTATTAAATTGTGTAAATTTCGACGACACTTTTAGATTTTGACATTGGATTAATTTAATTTTTTAATGGGCACAATAAAAATCGTCCAGCGAGAACGGCAGTTACCGTTTACCTTTCTATTGTGAGAACTAGTCGTCAGCGCTGGTGTGGCTCCGAAACCCATACGACCCAAAGCCCAGGAGATACCTACGACCCCAGCAACCACAGGCTCCCCTGCCCAAGCCCCCCCTGCACCCATTCCTTCATATCCTGTTTTCCGGTCGGTTCCTCGTACAGCCCTGCGCCAGGTCTCGTTTGTTCCCCCTCGTACCCCCCCCTCCTGCACATACACACCACATCCCGCTGTACCGCTGTACATGTTATGCGCCATATCCTATATATTGGTATAACATGTCAATGTGTTTTAGCACTTGTAACAGCTGTAGCTCAACAGTTTTGCAAACCTCCACCAACACATTGCCGCCACTTGCCAACGTAAACTATTCTGTACCTCAGGGTCCCTACGGGTGTACTGTCACAACCCAAAAGAAGTCGCCGAACCCACGAATTACCCCGCCCCACACGGGTTTTCCATCCAGACCCACGGGGTGGTCCCTAAAAAGACCCATGGGTCATTCATTCAGCTACCATGACCGCCATCTTCTGTACCGCTTCAACACAAGCAAGGGTTTCGGAATTACAGCGCCACTTTCATGACCGCCGGATATTCCTCAGCAGAATTTAAATATTCTATCACAACATCACCTTGAAATCAAAATATCTAGGTTGGTTAAGCCCCCCATAGAGTTTATGCCGAATTTCGCGGACGCAACTGGGGATGACAATTTCAGAAGTACGACGCCATCGTACAACCTTGACCAGTCAGGAAAGCACAGCCTTCACATGTTTCTTACTGGAAACAAGTAACAAATTAGGTGTAATAATCTGATCATGTGCAAAGATGTTTTGGAAAGTTAAGGTTGTTAGAGAGTTTGCGAAACCCCCCCCCCGCCCTTCACTCAATCAAGTCAATCTGAGCCAACATCGGAGTCCTGGCCGGAACCGGCACCATTCACAAGTGGCAAACAAGCTTCATGCCGGGTGGGATCCACATAGCGCCGTAACGTGGCAAGAGAACGGATATGTGATAGGCGCATCAGGTCAGCCTCGGTGATGCCAGATCGAAGGGCATGTTGTAGTGAGCCCCGTCGAAAGCTATGCACGGTTTCTCCACCAAACAAGCCAGCGGTCTTGAGATGCAAATCCAAGCGGTGTACTCAGCGCCTCAATACTCAGCGCAGCCTCCCGATAAGCTTGACCCCCTCGAGTGACTGGCCTGAACAGATAATTCCGTACAGGTGTATTGGCAGCGTGGCAAGCATCCATGTAGAGGGAGAGAGCCCCCAGGGGACAAGCAGAGGGCTCCTGATAAGGCCGGACCATGATGGCAGGTGCCCGGCGACCTTGATGTGTCTTGGTGCCTAACTCCTCGATGCGCAGAAGAGTGCCCTGGGGAACCCGGAAATCAGGTCCCAGGGGTGGTAAAGGCCACCCAACATACTCGGACCGCCCATGTGTCACCTCCCGGAAGTCCGAGAGCAAGAGCTTGCCGATGTCATGCCCCCGTTGATAGGTATGCCACAGGAGGGTGATGAAGACAGCCAAATCCCTAAACCCTAAGCTACGAAGAAAAGGTTGAGCCTCAGAGGCAGCACCACGATACAGATGCAACAAACATAAGGAATGGAACTTTCCCATCTCCAAAGGAACCGCTCCACGTTCACAATAGCCAGAGCGAGCAGCAGCACGCCTATTGCCTTTGGTATATACCCGCGCACGATAGTGCTGTCACACGGATTTCCGCGACCGCTGACAGCGTCGTAAGGGCCATCTCGACCAAGTAGCCTAAAGGCAGTGGAAAGATGAGCAGTGACTGCATCAAGCGCACTAGCGCTGGGGCGGCGGTCGGCACGGAGGCGGCCTGGATGATGTGACACCCAGGCCCCCTCAAGATATTCCACGACCACAAAAGGACCACAGGTCAAGAGAGTCTCGGGCAGAGGATGGGATGATAACCAGACATGGAACTCCTGGCAAGCACCCTGTATTCTTCGCCATGTTGTGGGAACCCATTGGCTACGAGGGAGAGTATAAGCCGAAGATAGGGCTGGAGACAAAGGAGGTGGAGGAGGAGCCGCCCCGACCAAATCATGAAGATACCGGGTAACCCAAGGATCGGCAGGATCGGTAGGGCCAGGCAGTCGTATAACAGGCATGCCAGCCCCGGTGTAGTTGGTTGCTTGCCGCATCCTCAGGCTGAGGTGCGACCGACCTCTGCAGAGGGGAGATCTATCAGATTTCTGATAATCAGTTAACATGACTCAGACAAGACTGACCTGAAACAAAGTAACTAGAGGACCAAAGTCACCATGTAGAGAAGGTATAGGTTCACGCCACACGAGGCGCACCAAGGGAAATGCACCGTTCTGTTCAAGCTGCATCCAAACGGGATGGAAGGCGGCGGAAAGACCACAGAACGACGAGATCCTGAGAAACGCCCGCCTTTAATCAACTCCCGTTTCTTGAGTTCGTATTGCTGTGATGGGCTTATCCTAATTTATCGCTTATCCTAATTTATTGCGAGGGGCTCACGGGAGTCAGGTACCTTACAATCAGACCAAAGTAAGCTCTTCGTACTATACGATTGATCGCCCAACCAATCTAGCCCATACAGCATACGAGCACTGGGTCTTCGGTAATGCTACACGGGCGCCTGATTGATCAAAACCGCTTCAGTTATGTGCTCGAGGTGGAAAGGCAGGGCAGGTGTTTAAAGGGTTTCAAAATCGTCCTCTGGCCCCCTTCCCCAAAACATGCTAACCATGTTGCCTATCTTGGACGAACTCCCGAGATTATAATCCACCACCGAGGTTGGTTAGTAGTTGTACTTGGTAGTGGCGTTTGTACGACAGTATCAGCTCTCGTGTATCAGGCCTCCCCGGCACCTCCTTCTCATTACTCTTCCCTCCCCCTCATGTGTGTGTATGTATCGTGTATTAGGGGTTGGAGACTCAGGCTGACCGTGACAACGTCTGGCACCGCATCACCTCCCAAAAGAAGAAAGCCCCAGTGGGGGCTAGTGCTCGGAATAGCACGTTCAGCACAACCAACAGCGGTACGTACAACACAACCAATAACGAACAAAAATAACTATTTCAGTTGCAACCCTCGCATCCTCCGCTGGCGGGGCTGAGCCACGCAAGGAAGGGAGATAACACTTCAGGGGAGGGGAGGGAGGAGCGAGTACGAATGCACCACACATGTGTGCGTCCTGTGGTGTAGTGCTGTACAGGGCGGTACAGGGGGTCGTAGGACGGTGAGAAGGACGGTGCACCCGGCAGTTGGCAGCCGGTCTCTCTCTCTCTCTCCATCTACGGACGGGAGTCACCATCGGAGCTTGGGGAGGAGGTGCTGCCACCGCTCCAGTCGTCACTGGCGCTGCGGTGGCTGCAATGTCTGGGGTGGCAGCTCGTAGATCTGCGTAAGTGGTCAGGAGGCGCCCAATTTTGATGATGAGGAGGAGAAGAGAGCCCTGCATCATGTCGGTCATTAAACTGAGGTCAGAAGATTGTGCCTCTGTGTGTGTGTTTGTGGATGTGAAAATACCTGGACCGGGTCACAGCTTGTGTCACAGCTGTAGTGCAAAGGTTTACAGTATCGTACGTAGGTGCACGGCATGGCAAAGGTACAAACGGTGCGGACATCTTTGTTCTACGTTGCAAGAGGGCAAGCACATGCACGTGTGAATTTGTGAGTTGGTCGATCTGTACGACAGTGTGCTGGGAGTTCAGGGAGGGGAGATGTTAAAATGCTGTTGTCGTCGTACAAGAAAGCATCCCGGATGCCTATTGCATATCCTGACCCATCCTCGTTAACGTACAGATGTACGGAAGCGTTGGGTCTACTGACGTGTCCATCATCTTGTTGCACGCACCAAGTCCTCACGAAAGTGGCAGTTTGCAGATATTGCGGTTTGCCAATTAGGGTGTGTGCATCCCTTCTGAGCCTACTGCTACTCTTATTGCCACTGCCACTGGAGCTACAGCGGTATTGTGATGTCGTGGTTTCAAATTTCCCTGAGCCCGGTGTTGCAACACCAGTACCGCTGCTGCCCTTGGTTCGTCCCGTCCCAAACGCTTTGGGAACTAGCGCCGAAATTCCTAGCTAGGTGCGAGTGTGGGGTTGGGATATGACAGCTGGTTGCATCCAAGGGGAACCTCAGTTGCTCGTGTAAGTCAACACTGTAGTGTAGTATCCTGGGGTATCTACGGGCAGTGTCAAAGGATCCTGGACCTTAGATGGTCATCCTTCCGATCGGGCCTTTGTTGGCCGACACAACAGAGATACAACATCTAGACACTAAAGAGACAACAGATAATGCCCATTCGACAAACTCTACTGGCTGAAACACAAACAAACGTTAACGGACCTCTACATCAATAACTTAATAACTTAATAAGGGAATCATCAAGCACCTACCTCCAGAAACGTTTGGGGGGCACATCAACACCACCATATTAACTGACAAATGGCGGGATGCATCCACTAACCTAGACCAAGCAATGAATATAGCGATGGATCCCTTACTGCCACAGTCACAGGGCATTGGCTCAAGCTCCAAATCCCCAAAGCACAATATGGGCTCCTTCACAACACCAAGCTCAAGAAACGGTATGGACATGGTGGGAATGGGAACTGCCCCATCTGTCACACATGCTGAAGCAAGGAGGGCCCTACGACCGACTCTGGGAGCACACATACTAGGGGGCTGCACCCACCCTACCATGAAGGGAATGAATGTATATCAACAGACAAAACCAAGCCACAAGACAAATTGCAGATTGCCTCCACAATGGCCGACATGGAGGCGGCCTGATGAGTATGGATGCAGGGAAAGCCAATAACCTCCCCCAATACTGCTGTCATGGGACCCACATCCCTGGTGTTGTATTGCAGTACTAGCCTTAGCTCCTTGCTAAGTAGTCGCTTGACTACACCCTCTATGAGTAAGCTTAGTGGCTATGGGTTGCATGCCCTAATGTAACCGTGACCCTGTCACTGGTAGACTCGCTTGAGTTGGATCTCACCACTTGTTTATATGTTTTTCCGTAATACATATCCATGTATTCTCTTCCTTAGAGTCTGCAGCTCTTTATGGTGGCTCGTACTGAGCTTAGGGTACCTGTGCCCTCACCTTCCTATCAACCGGTAGTTATCACTACTACCAACAGTTTGGGATGGAGTGATACAACAAATTGGTTGCAAGACTTGGCAGCACAGGTTTGAATCCCCCTTACGACTTGGAAGCGGGCAGCTTGTTAGTCCTTCTAACTCTCCTCCTTGGAGTTGATACTTGGGAATTTCGCCCACCCCGAGATCAAGCCATGAGGGTTCAAATTCAACCTAAGGCAGTGTCTACCTGACTTGGATGTGGGATGCTCCCTGCTAAAGGAGGAATGATTGTAGTATCATGATAATGATTAGGATGCCTGATCCTGACGTTAACTCACGAGCTCTTTCTTAGATCATGAGACAACACCTGGCTGGATGCTACCACACCTCACGAAAGGAAGAAATCGGCTGCCTCAGGCCAGATATACTGTTACTTTATCCCCACCCTAGCCTTATGGAAGACTAAAAACAGACATTGAAAGGGAACACAAAACAAGAAACCGCATGTAGCCTAGATAATCGAAGTAGGATACACTGGGGACCTGCAACGAACAGAAAAGCTGACCTTGAAACGGAACAGCATGTGTAACTGAAGGAGCAATTGACAAAGGCCGGGTGGACAGTTTGTCATCTTGATGCACAAACCGTCACGCTGGGACCAACTGGCAACCTTCCAAAAAGTCTGACACCTATATCTATGCTCTGCCAAGTCGGAGTGCACCCAGAACAAGCTATATATATGTACCTCCCAAAACATCCACCAGCAAACAGTGGATATGGCAGGTATGATCATTCACACCAGAAAAGTGATGGAAAACACAAACTAATAAAAAGTGGGCCGAGACAAGAGCCCCTTCCGGTGGTGCGGGCATACAGGGGAGGCAACCCCTCACCCTATGTCAGCCCTTCCCCCCCCTAGCGGGCTAGTATTAACCCCGTTATCACAATCTGACCCATTACCGGGGTATGTGTACCCCATTACGGCCTGACCCCCCTTAACGGACCGTCCTGACCCATAATCCCCCCCTCTACCTTGACAGGGGGACCTCTTAATCCTGTTGTGTAGGCAAAGCCTACAAGCTCGTAGCCAACTGTACAAAACATCAGCAATATATTTGCATCTGTAAGCACTCATAGATGGACCTGGCCTGAGGTAGCACTGGCTTGCCACTACTTCCGTATGGTGCTCCTGCTGCTCATCCTGTTGACGATGGCATTGTTATTATCCTACCTGGATGGCTTGCTGTCCGGTGGCTTTGACTTCGGGGCCTAACTCTTCCAGCGACTTCATAGGCTAAATGTGTAAAAGCTGTCTATAGACCGCTGAATTAATTATTCGTACTAGGCCATGATGGGTACCATGGGACAGCAGAGTATTTGGCCAACGAGAAGGTCATTCTGTATTATTATTATTATTTTGATTACTCCGCCCTTGCGGGCTGGCGTGTATTATGGAGATCTCCGGGATTTTAACCGATTGGGCACGCGTACCTCAGCATCTGAGACCGCTAGAGATCACCTGTTTTTTGGTTACGCAGAGTTTCCTACTCTCTACGGCCCCTATCCATGTGCCAGCCCCTTTCGGACCTACTGGCATTTAGGTGGGTGTCAAACCACCCCGCACCATTAGCCCAGTTACGGGCCTCAGATGCGCACTTCACGGGCTATGCATTGAACCCTCTGAGGTCTCGGACCCATCTCCGTAGATTCGGGCAATCCAAGCTGGATTCCCCCTACGCCATTTTGCCCTGACCCAGATTCGAACTGGTGACTCTCATGTCGCTAGCTCGGATCCCTAGGGAATGGCCTCGAGAGGCGGATGGTCATCCTTTAGGCAATGGGGCTCTTGTGGTTCCTCAAGACAGAGGTCCTCCAGCCAGTCAGCACTCACCAGTGGATGGACGTGTTATCCTTTTTTGCAGCTGGCAGGAGTGGATGGATGGTGAGGTACGGCAGGAGTTTGGCTGGGAGAAGGGCTGGGAGGCGGCAGAGGGCTGGGTGGCTGGCTGTGATGTGGGGTATCGGAGCCAGGGGTGGCGCAGGCCTGGGGGCATTGGAAAAGGATGATTAGGACCTGGACACAGAGTATATGCAGCCTGGCAACTTTCTTGCCAATAGTATTTTTGCATTGTTGCTTGAAGGAAGGATAGATCGTTATATATATATATATATATATATATATAGGTGAGAGGCTAGCCATGACAACCTCTCTTCCCCACGCCAACTTGCGAGGACAGGCGGAGAAGTATCTTGAACTTCACCCATTTCCAGACTGGATAGGTCTGGTTGTCACAGCGGAAGACAAGGGCCTCAACTTATTAGAGCATCTCAGTACGAGGGTACGTACAAATTTTCATCCTTGATAAGAGCTTTTATTTCCTGCCTGCTTGTCATTTCACGAAAATCATTTTAGGCTCATTATCAGTTATATTAAGCCAATAGATATTTAGCTGTAGATCGATACATATATCCATTCTGTGCGTGGGAAAAAATGAATTTGCGCTCCCTATTAATAATAATGTACCAACCACTACATGCATATATTTCGTATTCTGATTTGCATAATAATAATAATAATAATGTTTCATCCGTTATTGTTTGCAGAGCGAATGCGAGTAGCTGGGATGCTTGACAAGTGCTGCAGCAATGCTGTCTAAGTGATGGTGAGTCCACTCCAGCAAGCTGTCCTCAGTTATTGATGCCTGCTGCTCATCAGCTGATTCTCCATTAGCTAGCAGGCCACAACTGACCTTCGCACAGCAACCCCAGCGTGACCTTAGCTTCAGCGAGCGAGCATCTTTGGCTTCCAACCTTGCTTAGCAAGAAAATTTACGGTCGAGGCGCCCCACCTGCTCAGTTGAGAGTTCTCCTTGGTCACGGTAGGAACGAAAGTAGCCAGGACGGAGTAGGCGGTAAATTTAGGCTGGGCAGTTTCGCGAGCTGGCCGCTGCGATCGAGGTCCACAACGTAGGCCAACTGGCCAAGCAAAACCTTCTCCCTGCCCTGCTTCAGAGTACTGAGCTCCTTTTCCAAGTTAGCGGCTCTCTCAGCCAAAGACATTATTACGTATTCATCCTGTGACTAAAGCTTCGAAATGAGAAGCTGAATGCACTTCTTAAACTCATCCACAGAGTTTTTATCAGCACTGTAACGTTCTCCAAGCACTCCCAACCAGCTACGTCAGTCCATGCGACAGAGTCTGGACATACATCTGCGTCCGGTGCCAAAGCGGCCCTGTGAAGTTGCTGTAGATCCAAAAGAATACCTGCACTCCGGCTAAGGGTTGACTTAGCCGCTGCTGAGATTGATGCTGCTGCCTCCTCTTCAGCATGAAGACCCCCATGATGACAGACAACCGACGCGCCTCCCCCATCAGCCCAGATGTTGCCTGTCATCGTCTACCTAAGAGGTAAAAGAAACAATCCACAACGAGCCGAAAATCAGGACAGCTTGTAATGTTTATACGATGTTCAAGCAGTAAATATCGCCACCCGTCAGAAAACCGTTATCACCGTTATTGACATATTACCGTTAAAGAAATCGACATCCTATCACCCGTTTCTTAAGAACATATTTTATTTGGATAGACAAGCACTTGTGCAGCCTTCGTAACTTGAAACTATTGTATTAACATCACTGCTGACAGGTTGCAGACGAAGGCTAAAAATGAAATTAACACAGTTACAGATGTTGCAGCATAGCTGTGGCTTAATACATGCCAGAGGACCTATCCGCCCGACCGCCGATGATGACGGTGAGCGAAGTTTGCGGCGGCTTAGCCGGAGCGTTATGTCCTCGCGGTTAGATTATAGCTTTCTATCCGAATTTTGAATTTACCAATGTTAGTAGTTACCTTAGTGGGAACAACTCGACTGCCGTGCACGACAAGCGACTCTGGCACAAAGTGCACGGATACGAAGCAAATCTCAATAAATACTTCACACAGAATGACTTAAAGTCATTTAACCAGAATAAATTGTGTACTATCTTTTTACACTCATCCTGTTCGTCTAGTCATCCACCGCATCATCATCCCATCGTCGTCCAAATCTAACCCACAGATCTAGCGCACGCTGTCCGTCTCATTACTCAAGGAGTGTTCCTGGATGCTGTACGAACCGTTCCGGCTGTGAGGTCCCTTCTCGACTGCAGCTCCGAAACAGATGCCGTACACGATGCGGCGTCATACTACACTCTTGTGGGCCGCCGCGCAGCGGACGTCGTTTCGACGGTGGCAATGTCAAGTGGTTGTGGAACCACGGCTCCATCGCCGCCCCATCTGGATCCAGGTCTGGACGTTCGGCTTGAGGCAGTGCTGGTGGCTGGTGCGGCCTCCCTCCTCATCTTCGGCCAATACAATCTGACAGGGTATGTGTATGTGTATGTGGGGTGGGCGCATGACGCGGGATCGCTGAGGGCAAAGGACATCTTGAGCACATGGGAGAACTATGGTAAATAGAAAGGGGCCCATTTTGAGGTGGTAATGCTACTGCTACTGCTACTGCTATTGCTACTGCTACTGCTACTGCTACTGCTACTGCTACTGCTACTGCTACTGCTACTGCTACTGCTACTGCTACTGCTACTGCTACTGCTACTGCTATTGCTATTGCTACTGCCTTGCCCTCATTGCTGAACGTTTTGATATACGCCGCTGCCCTCTACTGAACTTGGCTCCCCACCTCTCAGACCTTCTCACAACGGCGCCCCCCTCAGCCCCCTCGACCTCTTCGCTCCGCCAGCAGTCGCAAAACACATGGCAGCAGTGCAGCCACAGCCATCTCCCGCCCTTGCTGCCGCTGCCATCAGCGCGATCACCAATGGTGGCGGCAACGGAGGCGCCTCCGTTGCTGCGTTCAGCGCAGCCACACCCACACTCACACCGGCGGCCGCGGCAGCAGCAGAGGATGACGACGTGGCAGCTAGTTGCAATGGTTCCGGAGCAACTCCCCGGTCTGACGGATTGGGGGGTCTGGGGGTGGACTCGGTCAGTCGTGGAGACCGCTGGGCGCAGGAACAACTACAGCTTGACGGTGTGTCGGTCTGTCTGTCCGGGTTCTGGACTGCCACATGATGTGTGTGTTTGTGTTTTTATTGGACAGTAAGTTGGTTGGTCGGATGAGGGGCCGCCGTGTCCAGTGAAGCCCATTGGAGAGGAGTATGGGCAGCAGCGGCTAGAGGCCTGTCGTACACATTTGCTCCTCTCTAATTGGCCGTATGGTTATCTTTCAGCGGCAGTGAACCCTTCCTCCTTTCCTCTCCCTTCTTGTTGTGGACCTGTCTGTCTGTCTTTCTGCCTGCCTATCAGTCTGTACCGCGCTCTCACACACATACACACACATACGTCATGCTCCAGGGGAGGACTTCGTGGGCAGATGCCCTGCCGTACAGTGGCTGCTGCTGGCCCGGACGCTGCTTCTCGGACCGTTGGTGGCAGCGACTCCATCCCCCGACCACCAGGAGGGGCAGGGAGGAAGGCAGGAGGGAGGAGGGCAGGAGGTGGCATCGTGTGAGGGAGTGAAGGCAGTGGCGATTACGGCGGCTGCCGCTGCTACCGCCACTGCCGCTGGTACTTGCCGTACATTGCCGTTCTTGGCACCGCTGCTTCGGGTCACCTCGCCTGCCGACCACAACCACTACCAAAGGAGGGATGATAGTACTGCTGCGGACACTAGTACTGCTGCCGTATGTTCGTGGACCTGGTCGTGGGCCTGGTGGGCCTTACGTTGTGTGATGAGTCAGCAGCACGTGCTGGAGGGTCGCTCCCACTCGCTGCTCTCGGAGGCCTCGCAGGTGACCTTCGTCTGTCTGTCTGTCCATCCACCCTCCTGTCCAGTGGCCCTGTCCGTGTGTCAGTCTGTCGGCGTCAAAGCCGTGACGTTCGCGTGTGTGTATTCATGTGTGTATGTCGTATCTTCACCCAATGCTTAGCTGGGTTAGAAATCTTCTTCCAATTCCGCTGTCGTACAATACCCTCCATGCAGCTGATCCAGGCGCTTGTGAGTCCCGAGTGCCCATGGGCCCAACCGACAACCGCCACCGCTGCCGGCGATCTGCAACCCACGGGTCACGAGGCTGCAGCACTGGGCGGTGTACTGCACGTGGAGCTAGCCCTCTGTCAGTACTTGTACGGATATGTAGATGCCGGACGGCAGTATCTTGTACGGGCAGGGCAGCTGCTGGGCCTGGAGCCACAACTGACCGGTAAGTTGGTTCACGAGTTCGTTGGAATTTCGGTTGGCAACGATAAGCAGTCCTGGCGTTAGGGAAAGATTGACACCTTGGAACGAAAGAGGAGTCCTGGTTGCCTTCTGATTTTAATGCTCGAAAATTATTAGAGTTAGCCTTGACATCTTGGTTTACAAGTTCTTGTGGATTCATATCTGGACAATATGGTGGTAAATAAAATAATTCCAGCTTATCTTTATGCTTTTCCGCATACGCTTTGACCTTTTTACTGTGATGCACCCTATGATTATCTAATATCAAAAACACTTTCTGCTTAATTTGTCTAATCATTCTGCCTAAAAATTCAATACACTTTTTACCGGTGAAATTATCCTCAAATACCATCCAGTTCATAAACCCTTGTGGGCTAATAGCAGCTAGCATATTGCATTTAAATCTTGATCCGCTTCTTTTTATGGTTGTGGAGTTTTACCGCGTCTTCCATATGTCCTACCCCTGTTATCTGTTGATTGTATACCCATCTCATCACCCCAATAAATTCTTGCACCCTCCTTTATCGCACGATTTCTTATCTTTGGATAAGTGTTAATCAACCATTCCTCGATTTTATGATGATTACGCCCAAAGGCTAATTTGATTGGTTTTTGAGATGTAAAACCCAGCTTATTCATAATTTTTCTAACAGAGCGTCTATGATATTTATAGGCATAAATCGACTCTATGTATTCTTGTATTACTCTACTATTCCACAATGTATAGCCCATCCCTAATCCATCGGGACTATGGGATAGAATTTTTAATTTTAGCTTGCCTTGCTTTTCCAGGGTCATTTTACACCTACTTCCAGACTTAATCCCTCTTTTTTGGTAGTTAACCACTTTGCAAATGCAGAGCTTAAGATTACAGCATGAATGCCTTAGCTGTAGCTAATTTTCAACTTGAAAGTCACCAAAATTATCATCTCTAGATTCATGCTATCTATATAATCTTTGAGCATTTGGTCATTAACGTTACCAGTAGTCCTTACAAAATATCCAACGGCCCATAAGTGTTTACCCCAGTACCTATTTCTCAATTCAAAAAACTCTTGTCGTATTTTTCGTTGAGGTCTTTCCCTTCAGATACTGAACAACCTTGCTTATACTCTGATAAGGCGGAACCGATACATAGATATGCACATGGTTTGAAGCTACCTTACCCCTTAATATCTCTACTCCATTATCGTGGAAAATTTCTTGAACTAGATCTTTAGCTCTTTTACAAATATCCCCTATTAGTACCTTGTATCGTTACTTCGCTACCCATACTATGTGGTATGTACAGTCGTAGATTGTATGACTGGTTCTCTTATAATATTGCATTCCCCATTTCATATGTTGAAACGACGCACTGCAAGTGCGGGGTTTTTCTCCCAATTTGGGACAATAAAAGTACTAATCCTTGAAAACTAGCCATTCTTATATGAATCGAGTAGAGAGAGCCCTTACGAGCACTCCCTCTCAGGCCACCGTACGTGCGATGTCGCATACGGCGGCTTCAGTTTTATGTTTACCAAAAGCTTTATAAAGAGAGAAGATTCCATTACTCTCAAACCATTGAAGGTTCATAGCCCTATGTATAGCGTGGTTCAGGGATTTTCTCCACCATCCTTTATCTGAGCAAGCAAGGTTCCAGCATTGTTGCCGGGGTACGCCGAGCTTTTGCAGGAAAGTTTGGATGGAGTATTTGCGTTTGCGTTGTTTGAGTCGGTAGCATCTAATCTTTCTTCTGATCCAACAATCAAGCTTCTTAAACTCGGATTCTGATTCACTTATTTTGAAGTAGTGGAACCATCCTCTAGTAGTTAAAGAGAGCTCTGTTAACCCCAACTGTGGATAAGGAGTTAGCTAGGTAGTAGATTATATAAAGGATTGAAGGATTTATTAAATCTAAAAATTACAAAACTTTTTATTAAAAATATCAAAAAAATGCCTATGTGCCACGTTAGTTATTATTATTTACTTCAAAAGTATAGTGTATCTTGGCTTAAGTACTAGCTTGTAGGGTCTTCCTTATCCACAGTTGGGGTTCTGTTATGATAGCGTCTAGCTTCTTTCCTCTGTTGCGTGTGGTAATTAGGCGAACTTTATCCTTAAATTTCCTCATGCTATCATCAGCAATTGCTATTACGCCATTATTTCTTATTGTGAACCCAGGAAAGGTTCTCTTTCCGACTTTATCAACGGCACTTTTGTCTTGATTAATTAAATTCATTGGGTTTTTTTATATATAATATATAATATATAATATATATTATATAATTATTATTATATATGTTAATTAGGGTTTGTCCGTTCACGGTCACGGACACGGACAAACCCTAAATATTATATTATATATAATTTATAAATCTTATATATATAAAACTATAATATTTATTAATAAAACCCTAAAATTAACAAATTAAGTAATGTTATCAAGGATTAATAATAAAAGTAATTTCTAATAGAAATTATAAATTTCATATAGCGTAACAAACAATTGTATTTAATAAATAAAAATGCGTCTTGGGATAATTGAATTTGGCTATAATGCTTTTAGAGCAGTGGTACACGAGAGTAATACTATTGGTGCTCCAGAAATATTTAATATTAAGTTTAAAAACGATATTTAACCCTTCTGACGCAAGAAGAGCTTGATATAAAACATCAGGCTTATTTATCAATAAATTATATATTACATATATTTACCAGACTTTAACTTACGGAAATTAAATGTGTCGCTACTGCTGTACTACGGGACCATCCGAGATCCAAACTGTTTTTTTATTAGTGCATTAACTGATTTTCTTGACCATAATGCTGATTTTATATTGTGATCTTCGGGCCTGGAGATATTTGTGTAGTCTTGTATTATTTTACTTTGATCTTCGGTTATAAGCCTTTTCTCTCCTACTTTTTTACCTCTTAACTTCCCGCTAATTGCGTACTTGTCGCCTCTCTTTTCCCTGCTTACCCATTCATTTACTGTCTGGCGACTCACTCCTATTAATTCAGCTACCGACGATTGACTCTCTCCTCTTTTTACTAGTTTTTCACCAATCTTTCTCATCGACGCTTGTGTGCTTATTGATAATTTCCTAAAATCTTCACTTTTTGACATAATTCCATTATACAAAATTCCTTCCTTCTTGGCAATAGCTATGTCGCCTATTTAATTGCTGGGTTAATAATAGTTTGCCGGCTATCATTGATATTACTGAGCTTTAGCTGGTAACGCACCGAGTGTAATATGTGATAAGCTATAACGGATATAAATATATGCCCGCTAATTCTATCAGTTGTCTGATGAAAAATTGGGCGCAACCCGAGATCTGTTTTAAGAGTTCTAAATGCTTCTTCAATGTCATTGAGCATACGATAAGTATTCCATATCTGCTGTTTATTAAGCTCTATTTGGTTAGTCCTAATACAGTATATGCCCGGGCTTTTATGTTGTTTTTCAGGAGTGTTCACCCAGCTTATTGCGGTTACTTTTTCCTTGGTATCGTCGGCGGTAATTTTAATATCGAATTGCCTTGCTACCATGCTGTATTTTGCTTTGATTCTACCTATTCTTTGCAAAATTATATCGTATTTTTTAGTACCGGTTTTTTTCTGTAAACCGTTGGCTATTTTTGCAGCTCTTCTTCAAAACGATTAATGGACTTTCTAATATTTTACTGGAGCGTTTCTCAACTCCTTGTGAATGACAGTATAATTCGGCTTCTTGATCGTTTTTCAGTAAGAAAGTAGTAATTTTATTTTCCGGATTATCCTTCACTACTACTCCTTCTATATCAGGTAATGATTGGTTCCTTTTTCTGCTAATTGCTAAATATTTATAATCATTATCATTAAGCCATGCAATATTCGCTTCCGTGGCGATTCCTGCATCCATTACTACTACCGCCTTTTTGTTACTTTTTTCTCAAGCATTGATTGTAGAGTCCCCGCTTCTGCGATATTTCCATTAAAAATATGGCTTTTTTTAGGAAAGCCAGAGGCGTCTAGTACTAAGGCAAGGGTTACCAATTTACAATCTTTGCGTTTTTCTTTTGAATGACCGTATGGCACCGTAATCATTGCCGTTTGATTCACCTTCAAAATAGGTATTATTTAGATCATATAACGTGACTATTTCAGACAAAGCAAATAGCTCCTTTTCCTTAAAGTATAATTCTTGTTCTATTGCGCTCTGATGTTTGAGTAGTAAGTCGGATATTTTATACAACTTGTTTTTATGTAAATTACTAAAATCGGTAGCTAATATTTCATCTAGTGCACTGTTATTTCTTAAATATTTGACTGTAGAAACCTCGCTTCCGGGTGCTATTAACCTACCTATTATTGTAGCCATAGCGCTATTAATTTCCTTCTCCGATAAACCACACTCCGATAAAATTTTGATAAGGTTGATTTTTTTAGCCGTTTCGTAAGCCAGATGTTCGCTTCCTACTGTTTTAATATCACTAATGTTCTATGGTGCCAATATCAACTTCCCTGTATTGTGCTCGATCCTTTTTTTCGTCATATATAAGAGGTTTTGCATGTTTTTTAATTACCAGATTAGCGATTTTTTGTGCCTCTGTTTCTAGGTTATCGGTAAGCGGTAGGAACGATTGCTGCCCAGTTATAATATTTTCGATTATTTGTGATAAGAGCGGAAGATCACTCTCTTCAACAATACCGTAATGAGCACCTAGGTTAAGCAAGTTTTGTTGTTTTACTTTCCCTACCGGATCTCTTCTTGATTCTACTAGCCTATAAGTAAAATGGTTTGTGTTATTGATGGATCTGGTTTTAGTTTTTCTTATATACATAAAATTTATCAACGGTAGAACTTGATGAACTTAAGTATTAAGGAACAAATGCTCTTCTGTAACAGTTATAATACTTGATACGGCACTACAAAACCGATTTTCATATAAGAATGGCTTGTTTTCAAGGATTAGTACTTTTATTTTTTACAAAATTACAGAATTTTAGGCTATTTCGTACCAACTTGGGTAAAGTATGTCCGTCCTAGGGGTTACCGTGAATCGAGTAGAGGATTTCGAGTTAAGTAACAAAGCCATCTATTGGGCTAGGTTATCATGCTGACCAAAAAAGGAAGTCAGGAGAATGGTATTATACCCACCCGTTGGAAGTAGCTTATATAACTTAAAAACGGATGTAATAGTTGCTAGCATATTACACGATATTGCAGAAGGTACGGAAGTTACCGTAGAGCTGAGACATGGTAGCTTTGGGCAGAGAATAGCTGAAATGGTTGATAGGCTTACCCGGGATAGACCGGATGGAACAAAGTTAAGTGTTGAAGATATTTTAAATAAATCTTATCAAGGAAAGGATAGAGAAGTGTTGCTAATAAAACTATTTGATAGGTTGCATAATATACAGACTTATGGGCCGTTGGATATTTTGTAAGGACTACTGGTAACGTTACTGACTGTAAAAGTAAAGACTTAATCTGACAATTAAGGATTGTTGGGTACAAAAATATTAGATAGAGTCATACCCGGCAATAATTTTAACAACCTCAAAAAAGGAGAATGTCAGATGTCAATATATCAAGAAAAAATCATACAGCCAAGAGTTGGTTTATTACAACTTGCAGAACATTTAGGGAATGTATCCCAAGAGTGCCAAGTCATGGGCTATAGTAGAGATACATTTTATCGCTATAAAGAACTCTACGACCAAGATGGAGAAGAAGCCCTGTTTGAGATAATCAACAAACATTTCTTTGAGCTGGTCTGTAGGATTTTTGTCTTTATTCCAGCAAGCAATTTTATTAGCTGAATCTTTTTTATCTGGAGAAAAACTGATTTTAACCAACAAAAATTACTTCAAATGCTTAATCTTGCGCAAGAAGGAACTTCAAAATTGTTTAAACTGCAAAATCAGGTTTTACTTAAACTTTAATAGCGAGTAATAATAAACCTCGTGACACCCAGTTTCCTAACCCCTTGTTGCCCCTTCGGTAGTACGTGACATGATGCTGTTTGAGCCCTTCAGCTGCTGCGGCGCATCCCCCCCCTTTCCCTTCCCCTTCCTTTCCCTCTTCCCCCTCCCCCCGCCCCTGTACGACCTCACCTCCCCGTACCTGACCCTTTCACCCCCTTCCAGGAGCTCTGGGGAAGAGGACAGTCCACCAGATCGACCCAAAGGTCAGCACTGAGCAGTTGTGGAAAGGGTCGGTTATACGGTTGGCTTAGCGGTTGGGGGTTAGCGGTTGGGGGTTACGTGACTTCAACAACCTTGTCGCAACGAAAGATGAATAATGATAACTGAAGTGACGTCCACTCCCTTGCCCACGGCCCCCATCGCAATTCGTTATTTCTGTTAGGCCCAACTGGTGGTGGTTGTGGCTTCTGAGTCGCGCCGCGCCGCGCCGCCCTCAGCAGCAGTTGATGACGCCGCGGAGGCGCTGGGTGGGTGTTTGGCTCCAGGGAATGGAGGAATGGAGGGGGGGGGGCGGAGGGGCGGAGGGGTTAAGAGTTCTCATGCAGATCGTGAAGGGGTTGGTAACTGGTGCTGGTGGGGCTTATGTCGTACACACCGTCAAGATTGGGGGTTGGCGGTCTTAGGTGCCCTCCTCCTTCGTGACTCCCTCCTGTCTGTCACTCTGTCTGTCTGTCTGTCTTGACCCCTCCTCCCCCGTGACCCTCTGCCTCCGGTGCATATCTCCCTACCCCTTCCCCCCTTCCCCCCCAGGCCTGGGGGGAGCAACCGCTGGATGTACGGAGGGGGGTCCAGGTGGAGGGCAGCTGGAGGGGCTTAGTGGCGACAGCGACGTACTGCCGGCTCCCGTACTGGTGGGGGAGGACGGCAAGCTGCTTGACACCAGGTTAGATAGAGGGGGAGGGCGGAAGGGGGAAGAGTGATCATTCACTGATCCGTACGGCACTTACTACCGATTCATAACGACCGGTGCATTTCTCCCCATCCCCCTCATCTAACCCCCCCTCCACCTCCTCTCTCCGCTTTGACGTAAAGGTACTCGGCTCCGGAGCAAGCCCTGCTGCTGGCCTGGGCCATTGCCGTACAGAAGGGCACCAGCGCTGATGACCTGCAGGTAGGACATAGACCTGCAGTACATATTGGAAATATGCTGTATCACGAATGTACGACAGTAATAGGTTAATAAAACTCGATGACGTAGTAAAATGTTCAAAGCAAGTGTAGAAATGCGCAAGTACGTCAAATAAATTACTATCACTTGATGGCTTTTATTATTGACCCAACCACCAGTCCGCTGTCCAACCTACAGAGCGCTGCCCACAGACTCTGCCATTATGAAACGTTTCCAAACACCAACAAAGCAATATTATCCATATATAGTACGGCGTTTCCGTACCCGAATTTCGTGTTTCATACAGGAATGGCAGATGGCGCCCTGGGTGGAGGCGGTGCTATCTCAGCCCCGGGGGGTATTTATGACGCTGGCGGGGGCGAAACTCAACAAGGTGTGTATGTGTGTGTACGAATGTGTGTGTGTATGTGTGAAAGGAAGTTTCCCCTCGCGGATGAGGCCGGGGGAAGACGAATAACACGAATCCTTGTGCTGGTACTGGGGGAGGCCGGGGGAAGGTTCACGTGCTGGTGAAGAAGTGGGCAGAAACCCTGCCAGGCGGGGTTACGAAGCAATGTGTGTGTGTATGTGTGTGTATGTGTATGTGTGGATCTGTGAGGGGAAATCGATTTGGACACCTTTCCAATATACCATTTGTACCTTTATACCACACCGCTCCTTTCCTTTTACTATACACAGATTCGTCACGAACGTACTCGTGGTCGTACAAAAGAAAGGGCCTTATTGCACATGGACCAACTGATGGAGGCAGTCACGGGGGCGCCGCCGCCGCCGTCAGCTGACGTCAGCACCGCAATCGGAGGGCAAACGACTAAGGCGCCGTCGGTAGCTTCCACCGCCAGCAGCGACGGCACCCCGGCAGATGGTACTGCAGCGGTTTCGGAGTCGGCAGCGATTGCGGGTCGGCGCGCCGTCCTCAGCTGGGCGGTTTGGTTTCCGTTGCAGGTAGTTGGCGATTGGGATTACAAAGTATTTGCGGCTCGGGCAGCAGTACGGGGTTTGTTGTGGTACGAGATGGAATTGAAGGAGCCCAAATGCCAGATCCATCTTTGCTCTCTTTCCCCCTGTTTCCCCCCCCTCCCTTCAAATTGCATATTTGCACCCCTCCTAACCCAGGGGATCCCCTTCACCTTCTCTGGAACCTCCTTCATCTCCGCTTCCCCCCCTCCCCTAAACACACCGCCTTCTTCCCTCCTGTTCCTCGTTCAGGTTAAGCTGCGGAGGGAGGCAGCGGAGCATTACGTCTCTATGGGCCTTGTGGGTAAGTGTCACACAAATGTGTATGTGTATGTGTGTGTGTGTGCGTGTGTATGGGTATGGGTATGAGTACGGGTATGGGGGGGGGTCCCGAGGGAAGGATCTCCGTGAGCGTATGTGATTTGCGGCAACGTGCAAATATTGCGGGGAGGAGAGTGGTGTCACAGACTTCTCCCACTCCATCCGTCAACCCCCACCAGGTGCCGCCAGTGGAGTGTTTGAGTCTCTGGAGCTGTGGGACAGCGCGCTGACCTGCTACCGGCTGCTGGGGAAGAAGGCGTTGGCAGAGGAGCTGGTCAAAAGGAGGCGAGTTCAGTCCCTCAGAAGGGGTGAGGGGAAAAGGAATTACAAAATTAAAGGAGGGAAGGGAACAGAAGAAATATGAAAAGGATGACAGAAGAAAATGTACAGCACTGCTTAATATTGCTAAAAATTATTGCCCTTTTGAAACTCAATTTGGTGTTTTATGTGCTAATGTTTAGGACTCTTGAAAGTCCTGGTTAGCAGTGATTTGTTTCGTTTTTGGGAGTCAGATTTTGGGTACTGGTCAAGTAACGAAAAATGTTTTCCTGTTATGGTGGTTACAGACGTACGATGGCATAAAAGGCCAGGGGGCCTTTTGCGCCCCGCCCCTCAGAGTATGATGAAACCCCTGAATACCACCTGGCCTCAGCTCTTAGAAGGTTCACTTTGTAACACAGGGTGTGCAGTAGCGCATGGTGCCGGGGTGCGAGTTCCCCCCTTACAAGCCTTCCCGTGCCCCCTGCCGTGAATATCCTCGGGCGCCCCTGGCACGTACGGCAGCTTGTTTGCGCCATGCACCCGAGAAATGGGATTATTTTGTTTTCCCGGCACTACTGTCCACTTTTATTCATTTAGGGTGATGGAGCGTAATCCTTACTCAGCGCTACCTCAGATATCTACCTCAGAAATCTAGTAGATAGGATTCGCAAGCATTGTGTTGTGTTTAGATCTACCTGTACTCATTATTTAGGGTTTGATCCGGGGACCTTGGGTCAGATCCAATCCAGACCAATGCGCACCACTGTAGCTCAGGGCGCAATGGCGTGGCAGATTTGAGTTCCGTTCTTCCACACATACCGGATGGCTTCCTGTCACTATTGCTCTGCACGTATCCTATATTGCACTCGTATGTAGTTGCTGCTCAACCCCAGAGACCTGCTGCTGGTGGAACTGCTCGCGATTGACTATATATGAAGTAGCCTAGCAAATTGCTCTTTGGAAGAGCAACAGCTTTGGGGCGGGGCCTCATATCATCATTCGCATATATACGCACATTCATAACCTTTCCAGGCAAAAATGGCCTCTCTGTGAAATCTACCGGGTCTATGCACGGGGCCCGGTCGGTACCCCAGCAGTGGTAGGGGGGCCTTGAACCAGCAGCTCTTTAACATCTTATAAACCCCTCGATACAATCGTTATACCCTGTCAAGCCCACCTGCAGATGTTTAACCAAATGGAAGGTTTCCAAATAGTTGGTCAGTTTGGACCATTATTTATTATTACCCATAGACGTCTATCCCAGGATCGTACACCTTGTACCATCCATCACACGTAAGTAACCCAAGTCCCCACCAAACACTTCTGTTTAGGCAATCAATACAATCACAATGACAACACGTGTGTTCTACACTTGCCGTACAGGTTGGCTGTCACACCGGACGATCCACGGCTTTGGTGCGCGCTGGGCGACATGCACCTGGATGATCGGTACGACACACCATGCGATTTCGGGGCGACAGCTCACCTGGACGTCTGCTTGTGTATTTCTCGCATCTTGTCGTACCAATGTAAGGCCCGTCCCGATGTAGCGCCCACCCCCCCCTATCGCCTCCCTCCCTCCTGCCCCCCCCCTTCCCGCACGACTTCCTCATGTGTTTTCGCTTTCCGTATCTCGTGTCCCTACTCGATTCTCGAAGATTCTACGAAGAGGCCTGGCGAAGGTCGGGGGGGCGACACACCCGCAGTCAGAGAAGCTTGGCACGCAATGCAATGAGGAGAAAGTGGGTTATGCCATGTGTGTATGTGTGTGTATGCATGTGTGTTTGGAAAGGGGAAGGGGATGAACATATCGTACACACAGAGGGACAGAGGGATACACAGAGAGGGGAAGTGTGAGAAGTTTAATTACGACAAAATAAGTGAGGTGAAGAGGGAAGAAGCGGGAGGAGGAGATGATGCTGGTTTGTGTGTGTGTCTGTATTGTTGTTGTCGTTGTTATATTTGTTTTCATTGTTATTGTGCCGGCCAACGCAGCTCTGTGCGACACACAGTGCGTTCCTCTTCTTCCTTCCGGCCGTCGCCCGGTTTCATGCCGCAATAAACCCCGTCTCCCCCTCCCCCTTTCCCATCAGTACAAGGCATCAGTACCAGGCCTCGTGTTACTCGTCTTCCTCCCCCTTTCCCCGGCCCCGTTCCCCCCTTCCCCCTTTCCCCCCTTCCCCCCTTCCCCCTTTCCCCCCTTCCCCCCTTCCCCCCTTCCCCCCTTCCCCCCTTCCCCCCTTCCCCCCTTCCCCCCTTCCCCCCTTCCCCCCTTCCCCCCTTCCCCCCTTCCCCCCTTCCCCCCTTCCCCCCTTCCCCCTTCCCCCTTTCCCCCCTTTCCCCCTTCCCCCCTTCCCCCCTTCCCCCCTTCCCCCCTTCCCCCCTTCCCCCCTTCCCCCCTTCCCCCCTTCCCCCCTTCCCCCTTCCCCCCTTCCCCCCTTCCCCCGGTCGGCAGGGACTACGCCAAGGCTTCCGGGCATTGGGAGGCGGCAGTAGCGCTCAACCCGCTGCACCCCGAGGCCTGGTTCGCTCTGGGCTTCTGCTGCCTGAAGCTGGACCGGCACAGGGCGGCCCTCCGGGTGAGGGCTCCAGGGGGGGCTGAAGGGAAAATGGGAAATACGACAATTGGTAATTAATTTGGGTTTTCCAACAGCAATTACCAGTACCAGGTCTTATAAGGCGAAGCTGACCTAACCGCTGGCGCTGACGCTGCCATGCGAGTGTTCCTCCCGACCCACCTGTAAAAGGAACCTACACGCGCCGTAACCCAAACCAACCCAACCACCCAACCTGGCCAGCTGTAAGCGCGCGTACGTGGGGGGAAAAAGGGGGGGAGACGGGCACAACCAACATGTCTTTCATTTCGCCGCTAGCAGTAAGGCCGATGGTATACGTATTACGGTTTCTCTTCGTCGTTTTACTGCTAGGTATTCGCGGCCTTTGCGGCTACCAAGTTTACATCACAGCGCGCTTCCTTTTTTTCGACTTTGGATGACGACGACAGCCGTCATCCGACCCTTACAGTCAGTCCGCGCTTCGTTTCGTAGCATCAGCACGAGGATCCGTTTTATTCAACTTATCTCGCCCTCCCCACTTTCCCCTCCCCACTTTCCCCGGCTCCACGAAGGCTTTCACCCGGGTCACGCAGCAGGAGCCCGACAACGGAGAGGCCTGGAACAACATCGCCGCGTTGTGGATGCACCTGGGGGGGTACAGGTGGGGGTGGGGGATGAGAGGGGCGGGGGGCTAAGAGTGTGTGTATATGTGTGTGTGTTTTGCGATGTAGGTGGAAGGAAAAGTAAGAAAACGAAACGCACAGGGGTGAGGGGCAGATGTCACCAGACGGATATGAAACCTGATTGAGAATGAAAGGAAAGAGGGATGCTCCTTGGATGCTCTGTTTTCGAAACTGCCAACCTCCAACGTCCAACTAACAACCTCCTCGAATGAAATCCTGTTCTAAATTCCAATTGCCAATGTTCACATCTGACTTCCTCTTTCCCCTTTCTGGAAAGTTTCCCCGCCCAGAAGGTTGCTTGACAACTGACGACCTCTTCTTCCCCCGTTATTCGTCTTCCCCCCATTCCTCAAGGCCCGCCTTCGCGGCGCTCTCGGAGTCTGTACGGCATAAACGAGACTCCTGGCAGACATGGGAGAACTACGCCCGGGCCGCGCTGGCGTCGGGACATTACCAGCAGGCCGTACGAGGGTTGCAGATGGTACGGCAAACGTTTTGTACCTTGCCATTTTGGTAACCCTGGAAGGGAAGTAACGTGACAGCGCGAATGTAGTGATGTGACACAGCTTTAGTCGAATTAGGCGAACGATTATGTAGCTGTGAGCGGAAGCCGTACAATGGGGGATTCGGTAGTTAGACGTTCCAACTGCATACGACCGTTTCCAACCAAAGTTTGCAAATTTCCTCGCTGCCTCCCTCTACTCCCTTTGCTCACAAACACACACCTGCCAGCACCCGACCACCCCGCCAGCGTCCCCCTCTCGACCCGATCTTCACATACACATCTCCTTCAAACTCCGACATGGCTTCATTTCATGCTGGCTTGGTTTTCGTATTTCCTTAAAGAAATAAGCAATTAATTATTTTAGTAGTATACTGCGTAGTTGAATATTTAATAAGCATGAGATATTATATATTATTAATCGTACAAACCCCCATTCGTCCCTTCCGTCCCTCTTCTCCCCACCCCACCCCTCACCCCTACCGGCCGATCCGCCGCCGCCGGGCAGTCGCTCCGCCTCAGCGCCGGTCAGCGGCTCTTCACCGACGTGGCATCCGGACTCCTGGACGTGCTGGAGGGAAGGCCGCCGCCAAGGGACGGAGGGACGTCACTGACGGCGGCGGCCGCGGCGGCAGCGGAGGGGCTCCGCGGCGTGGCGGTGGCGGCATCGGAGGCGGCGGGGGGCCCGACGGAAGTGGACGCCTCTCTCCAGGTGGTTAAAATCCCGTATGACACCGCATGTCGAATCGTGTCGTACTGTCCCTCCATTCCTCCCCCTATAAGGCCCTTTTCATCGTTTTGCTCCCTCGGGCTGCTCACCCACCACTTGCATCATCTCCGACCTGAGAGCCTGTCTGTCTTACTTGTCTCTCCGTTGCCTCTTTCGACCGTTTTTCAGTTTTTCAACCGTTTTTCAGTTGCTATGCCGTTGATACTGCCGTACGTTGACAATAGGATGACGAGGCAGCGTTGGGCGTTCCGTTACTGCCACTGCTCTCCGATGTGCCGCTCCGGTCTCCTGGGGAGGATGGCGACGATGAACCTACCAGCGGCGTCGATGTCGACGTCGACGCCGATGTTGCGGCGGCAGCGATGGCGGGGCCAGGCGCTGGCGACGCCGCTACCGCGGCGCCTAAATCTGATTCTGATGCCTCCCCCCCGGCCCTTTTGTCCGGTCGTGAGCGCGAGATGGTTCTGGCGTCTCTGGGTGGGCTGCTCAGGGAGGCTGTCAACAGCTCCGCCGCCTCCGCCGCCCTGTGGGGCTGTCTGGCTCGGTACTGGGCACTGAGGGGGGAGCCGGACAGCGCCAAGGAGGCCCGGGTCAAGCAGGTGAGGGAAGGAGGAAGAGGGCCGTACAGAGGGGGGTAAATAGGGGGGAGGGGGGGAGGGGAAGCCGAATAGGTGAGAGACCTTCTCTGCGTTGTACTTCTGCCTTGTTGAAACACCAAAACACCAAAACACAACCCCCTGGATCGGGTGCGGGTGGGTTTACGTGAGGAGTTAAAATCTGAGGTGGAGGGGGCAGGTGAGTATGTGTGGAGGGGTAGCAAGGGGAGAGAAATACACACACACACAAGATGGAGGTTAAGAGGTTTGCGGATAATAAGCTTAAGTCACTCCTCTCCTTTTTTTTGTCCCCTACCTCCTACCCTTGACAAATTTTGTGGGCGCCTTCCCCTCTCCCTCCTCCCCTCGCCCCCTCTGCCGCTGCCGCCACAGGTCCGCGGGCTATCTGGTGCTGCGTTCAAGTCCGACCCCGAGAGGTTTCTGGAGTACGGCGAGGCCTCGGGGGCCCTATGCCGCTGCTATCTGGAGGGGTATAAGCAAGGAAGACCGGGTGGGGATGGGGGGGGCCGGGGGCGGGCGAGAGGGGGGAGGGGCGTGTGTGTATTTGTGATAGACAACCGACGCGTGGCTGTTCGGCGCGCGGGTTTATGGGAGGGGGTTTATTGCTTATTCACGGTGGCTGGCTGGCGGCTACCTAATTAGTTAACTCTCCGCTGTTCTCACAATTCTTCTACCTCGGACCAGGACAGCCGCCATCAGCCGACCCTCCCGCAAGCAGTGGTTGGTGGTATTTAGCGGTTTGTACGGGGTACCTTTTCGCCGCCATCAGCAGCAAGACCAATAATAAACTTTATTACGGCTTCTATTGCCTTATTTCCGACTTCTATTCGCTGCCCCTTGGCGGCCACCTTATGTTTACGTTCCCAAGTTTTCACCTCCTCTACCTTTTTGGCCTGAGCTTGACCGTCCTCCACCATCATTAGGTCATTAGACATGCCTTACAGCAGCGTCTACAGCGGTATCACGTCTCTTTTATTCGTCTATCCCTGTCCCGGCCCTCGTTTCCACTTTTCCTGCTTTGGACAATGTTGGACATCATTTGACCCTCACGGTTAGTCTTCGTTCATTCAGTACCAGTACCATGGTTCGTGCTATTCGTCTTCCCCCCCCCCCTTCCCCCCCTCCCCCCTCTTGCCCCCCTCCAGGTGGTCTGAAGGATCTGGCCGCCGCCCGAATGCACCTGAGGGGGATGCTCAGAGCCACCGCCGAGAATTTCGGAGAGCACCCCTTGACCGCCAAACTACAGGTGTGTGTGTGTGTGTGTGTTTGTGTTTATGTTTAATGGGTGGATTGGGGTATCTGATGCTGTCTGGGGCCGTCTGAGGGTTAGGTTTGGTTGAGGAATATATATATATATATATATTACGCCATATATATAGAAGAAGGTATAAATTCTAAGTTATACGATAGAAGTAAAAGAAGAATTATCAAAATGGGTATATTAACAAAATTAACAATATTAACAATATTAACAAAACAAAATCTCAAGGATTAGTTAGTCTCTCCGTCAAAACTCTAAATTTTTTATATAATTTTAAGCATTTCAAAAGTAAATCACCGCATCATCATTTTTTGAGCTCTTTTTTTTACCAAAGATATAAAATTTTGGTACCAAAATGTCAAAAATCCAGATTTTACGCATGAACCACCCTTGAACAATGCTAACTGCTTAAATTATTCGAGTTTCCGGAAAATTGTTATGCGGTGGATTCTTTAAGAATGTCTGTGATTCTACGCAAATTCAAGCCAACGGCAGAGATAAGTGGATTGACGATATCTCCAATTATTCCCTTTAGATAGTTTCTACCCATACGACCAAAATTTTTTAAATGACCTATTATCGGCTCTATTGCACTTCTCCGCTTTTGCATCTTTTTGTCATCAGTTGATAAAGCTTTCTTAGTCTTGCCTTAGCTCTTCACCAGGGTGACTTTAATATTGGCTCACCTAGCCAAGATGTACGGCAATCTTCTTTGCCAATCGCGAAGTTTACTCGTAGTTAGTTTTCGGTTAGGCATCATGCTTATTGCATGATTGCCTACCGCTTTATCTGGGCCTATTTCTCTAAGGTAAATGTAGTTTCCTACATTCCCCCCCCTCTGAAGCGAAACGTCCCGGGAGCGTCACCGTCTCCTCTTGGATGAGGTTCCTTTCTCAGTGGGTCTCGGCCCTTTGGCTTTGAGTCTTCGCTCATATTCCTCGATGGCTTCCACCAGAGGATCTGATTCTTTCAGTGATGCCTCGGTTTCATATGTATTGTGAGTGGAATCATATCCTTCCCACTTGATAAGGTACTCTCGACGAGTTTTACCTTTGCCCCCACGGATTGAGACATCCCGATGATCTACAATGGCTTCAACCATGTAGAATGGTTCACCCTCAATAACGAGTGGTGAGGGTGGTTGTCGCTGAGCGTCCTCCTTGAATGCTTTCAGGAGTGACTCATGAAAGACCGGGTGTAGGCGAGATTCAGCTGGTAAGCCAAGTTTTACCGCTGTTTCACCGATATTAGCGACAACTGTATATGGGCCGATGAATTTTGGCATCAGCTTGCCTATTTCTTTGAAGTTATGGCCGGTGTAACCAAGATCTACAAAAGGTTTGCTAGTCTCTGGACTTAGCTTGCGCAGCTCCGATACCGTTTGAGCTAAAGTATGCCCGTCGTAGGGGTTACTGCAATCCCGACTTTGTTACCAAATTCGTAAGGTTTATTCATTTTACCCTTGCCGATACACTCTACCTCCGGAGCATGAAAGCTATAAATTATCTTGTGCTCTTTTTTTATAAATATCCTTGTCCTTTTTCTTAAGTACAGACTGGGCATGAATATTTGTAACTCTCGTTAAAATGGTGCTGTCCTCAGCAGATAGTTCTAATTTTGATTCTTCTATACCTCTCCGGCATATACGGATCAACCTACCTAAGCGCACTTTTAAGCTTATCATTATTTTTCTACGTTGCCTTGCCTTACTATCTTCCTTGTACTTCCAAAGCTTGATCGTCTTGTATTTAAAAGTCTTGGCGTATGTCTCGTTAAGCGAAATACCGAGTCGTTTACAAAGATCTACTACTTTTGCTCTTGCGGTCTCCATTAAATGTACGTCATGTGGATGTTTGATATTCTTAATCTATACAGTCGTATCTATAATCGCCGATTCCAAGTCTTTTTTTGAGTGCTCCGACCTTCAGTCCTATACGCAAAAGCTCTTATACATACACACACACACACACATATATATATGTGTGTGTGTGTGTGTGTGTGTGTGTGTGTGTGTGTGTGTGTGTGTGTGTGTGTGTGTGTGTGTGTGTGTGTGTGTGTGTGTAGGATAGGGGGGTACATCACCCGTGGCCACTAACCTGGCAGTCCCTACCTTCCCCGGTGTTTCGGGGCACCCTCATCCAGTCTCCCATGCCGACTTCTCCGAAATCAGTGGTTTTCCCAGGTTCAGCACCCACCACCAGCATCCAGCGGAATCTGCCGAATCAACTAAGGCGTCAACTCCGCTACTGGTCAGCTCGCAGGTCACTTTAATTGGGGTCGTCACCGTCCATCGACATGGGGGCACCCTGCCCTTAACTTTGGGTCTTTGGCCCGCTCTCGATCGGGGTAGAACCTGGAACCTGGAACCTGGAACTTATATATATATATATAATATAATATAATATAATATTATATTATATTATATTATATTATATTATATTATATTATATTATATTATATTATATTATATTATATTATATTATATAATATAATATATATAATCACTAAAATGGATAAGAACCGCCGTAACGGTAGTTATGAAAAAACAATAATAGACGAAAATGGTAATCAGTTAACAGTAGACGTACCTCGCGATCGAGAAGGAGAATTTACCCCACAATTATTACCTAAAGGTGCAGGGCGCTACAGATAAATAAATCTGCGGACCAATCGGCAAGTAATTTACTAACTCAGAGCGTTCCTTACTTGTACCGCCAAATAATGAATGAGCAATAGGTTCAAGATCTTCCTTCTGAAATTGAACATTAAAAATGGAATCCATGATTCCATTAATTTTATACAAATTAATATTAACCCTGCAATTAGAAAAGCTTTTTGTACTTGTTGAATATTACGTCCTATAGATATCCTTTGAAATTCGATTTGACCCAGAGAGAGAGAGAGAGAGAGAGAGGGAACATGATGTGTATGTCTCCCGAAGCGGGTTCTGATCCGCTGCATGCAGCGGAGCACAGATGGGGCCCCGCAAGGGTCGTAACGGTGTCGGAATGGGTTTGTTGGCTTCCCGACTGCGGATCAATGAGGAAGGAGGCTGCAATGGCTTCTGAGGGTAGGGGTAGGGGGATCTATTCATGACATTAGGCCATACACCGGACCTATAAGATCGTCGACGTGTGCATATCGCATATTGCGCTACCTGGAGGAATGTGCACCCTTGAATGTAGTGTGCGTATTGCCACCCGGATAATTTGCGCAGGCGTTGCTGAACGAGATCATGCAGTTGGAGGATGAAGCCCTGGCCGCGAGCAGGGCAGCCAGGAGCTGATTTGGACCGAATATAAGAAGGCGTTGAGAAAAATGTTGATCGTGTCCTGTGAGATTGAAATTTCAGGTCGTATGTTTTGAAAACATCCCGTGAAGATTTTGAGCGGAAGAGTGTTCAATGTTGAGTGTTCAATGTTGCCCATTCTGCACGTCGGACGTCAGGGCGTTTTCTTCCGTACACCGAAGCTTTGACTGGCAGCCACATAGCGGTTTCCTTCCCTGTTATCAGGGGTTTATCTTGCTTTAGTTACTCTTCTCCAAAGCAGGAGTTTACTGTGTGATACCTGCCGCATTTTCACTCTTTGCACCTGTAACATACAGCTGGATTCTGTTATTGCTTCCTTTCAATAAAGGAAGTGGAAATTTTACATAATGGCAACTGACGCGGCTTCTCCAACTCGCCAGCCTAACCGGTAACTATATGAATTGCCTACGGCTGTTGTTCACGCTCAACTCAAGTCTGGACGTATATGTCTGAACCTGTGATTACCTATAATCACTTTTGGAGCACAGACCGCAATGACCTTTGGAAGGCGGGCTCAGATCCTCTCGGTGTCGGTATACCTGCAGGGTTCAGGTCAGCACCAATAAGAAGCCGCTGCAATTCTACCTTAACCTCAGTCGAAGGATTATGGCGGAATATGGGGAGGTGGAGCTATCGGCCCTGGGGTTGGGTACGACCGGTACTACGGGAGCATCACGCGTGTCAAAGCGCTAACGCTGTCCTGTGAATGCCACACAGCTGTCTCCAATATGGTCACTGTTTCGGAGATCCTCAAGAAAGAAGGATGGGCTGTGGAGAAGAGTAAGTGCAGTTACCTGGGCAAACTGATTGGCGCCCAAAGGGGTTACAACTCCCCAAAACACGCAAGTTACATCCACGATCGCCATTTTCTGTCAAGAACATGCTACTTTACCAGTACAGGTCAATACTATCCGGCTTACCTGCTAGTTTCCTAAGTCGTCGCGGAATCGGGCAACGCTCTTGGCCTCATCCTTTCCGTTAGGAGCAGGAAATCCACCCTACAATGTTATCCGCACATTATGAGCCTTACACTATCAAGATATATGCGGCGACGCAAGGCTCTCGGGTTCTGGCCGATCCGTGTTCCCCGGCGGGTCCTCAGGCCTTCGCACGGGCTTGGAGACGCTGGAGAGCGAGGGCGAGCAGCGCAGCATGAGTAAGCCCAAGATGGAAGTGGTGCTTGGCAAGTCCTCCGGTAAGTCAACGTTGGCAGTGCGGCATCGTTAACAAATTATTCGCAATGGGTTCATTCCTTGATCGTAAGCCCAAACCGAGAATGGTGTACTTCCCACGAGATTGGCTTTTCTCCCTGGGGTATGTCTCCGTAGTTGAGGTTTCCAAAGGAGATGGCGGAAGTGTTTTCCGTGTGCTCTATTTGATTGTTCTGCTCTTGTCCTCCTCATCCCCTCGTGTATCGCCCTTCCCTCGCTCTCGCCCTGGGGTGCGCTCTCTGCACCCCTTTCTCCTCGCGGGCCGCACGAGCCATACATCACACACTCCATGCAGAGTTCGACCGACTGCTTGCTGAACATCCGCCACCGCCACCGCGGGGCCCAAAGCAGCCTGCTGCGGCCGAGCCGGTAGCGGCATGAACCACCCGACCGGCTTCCGGACCCCCTCACTCGCGGATGGAGTGCACCCTTGAACGAGGTGCAGGCTCTGGGCTTGGGGCTGATAATAAAAATACACGGGGAAACGTACGCATGTCACGCGCTAGGATATATTGCATGAGAAAGAGATTCACATCATCAGCAGAGGGGCCAGTCACACGCATGGGCTCCTAGCAGCAGTGGCAGCGGTGCGAGAGGGGCTGAGGCGCCCAACAAGGCAGAGGAAAGGACCTTGAGCCCTTGGCCTGGGGTGGGGTGGGGTGGGGTGGGGTGGGGTGGGAGATCAGAAATCAGGATCTAATGCATGTGTTCATGTATGTGTAAGGTTATCTAGATGTTTTTCGTTCATGAGCTTTTTTGAGATTTGTGTGGGTTTGCGCGCGCGTGTGTTGATTGCATAGGAGCGGATAGTCCAGACGATAGACCTGGGGATAGTCTCGCCCCCTCCACTCCTCGTTCCACTCTCCCGGAGTGAGCAGGAGTGGTCTCAAGAGAGCGCTGTTGCCCAAAGTGCCAGAGTTGTACGACGGTGGTGGTGTGGCAGCCTGCAGAGCTGTTACGCGGTATCTGCCTGTTACTGTAACTGTCACTGGGTTTTCGGAGCAGGGCCGCTATGAGATGTCATTAAAGGGGGGGGTGGCCTTTTCTGGTTGGTGAGGCTGGGAAATGGCACCGGCGTCTTGTAGGCATGCCAGTTTAGGACATTCGTACGCTCATCTTTGGGCATCGGCGTCATTTGAAAGCAGTGCAGTATCTCTCTTTGTGTATGTTTGTGTTAGGAGATGCTTAGGAAGTGGAGGGACTGCAGCAGAGTGCCAGTGTGTGGTGTGGTGTGGTGTGGTGTGGTGTGGTGTGGTGAGGTGAGGTGAGGTGAGGTGAGGTGAGCCTGCCGGCATCCGAAAGGGGCGCGTGCAAGCAGCAGCAGTAGCTACAGATCGATCAGTGCGGCGCGTATACGATCAGAGGGGCGCATCATCAATCATCGTCGCATTTGTTCGTTTCATCACTAAAGCTTCATGCGGCGGCAGGAACTGGGGGTGAAAATTGTGTCTGTACCGTTCGGAAGAGAAGAGTCCGGGTCCGGAATGCCCAGGAACAGGAATGTATCTGTATAGCCAAGGACATTGGTTGAGGAGTGGCGGGCGGTTGTGTGTTATCAGAAGGGCGCAACAACGGCTCTATCAAGGGCATGGTGCACAAACAATGCAAGATAATGGGTTTGTAAGAGTGGGTCGGGAAAAAAGGGTTCGGTTGTGGAATCTGACATGAGAGGGACTGCACCCTCTCCGACGGGATTGCTTAGAAGGCAGAAGAAAATCAGGGCAGGCTTTGACAGTTATTTTGTACAAGCTCGGCGAGAAAGGAGGGGTTCTGGGGATACTTGTCCGCGTGTTGATTAGATGTGAACAAGGTATGGATGGAAACGTTTATCATATAGACAGATACTTTCACTCGTCCTAGGGAGAAATAAGGATCGTCCGATGTGCGCGCATGTTTTGTTGTTGGGGTGCTGGTTCCAAGTGGGCATGACTGCCATCTCAGCGCTAACAGAGAAGCGCAAATAGCACCGAATAGCGATAGGGGTTGCCCTTTGCGGTGCCATATTACCTAAAATCACGAAGTGCACTTCCCAATCTCTCTCTAACACCGCGTGAGGTGAGATGCGGAAGAAGAGCCATTCGCGCAAAGAAGCAGACGCTGCACCATTGCGGTTGTTCGGGTAGAGACAGGTACCGAGTACCTGTCGCAGCGTCAGTCACCAAAACCGGGAACACGCCTGAGTGCAATCGCCCAGGTATCAAACCTCCTGGTTAAACACATTCCGAGTAATCAAGTAAAAAATGTCGCCGAAAATCTGTCGCCGCCAAACAACTGCGTAAAGCAACCATCGCCCCAGAGCCTTCTTCGTGTTCATGGTTCCAACTACTCAATCAGATCGTTCAACTACACGTAATGCAATGGGGGTGGAACGGTGTTGTTGGTTATCATACTCACGCCATCAGGTGTTGCCGGAGGACAATGATGACATCACAGTCATAAGCAGATACCGCCCGACTGACGGTGCGAACACATAGTGTGCCGACCATGTGTTCCCCCCTCCACCGCGGCAAAATTGCGGTGCTGGGCTTCACAGTGGAAACTAAAATAACTACCTCTGGTGAGTACGAGATCTGCATGGGAATGTGAACACGTGTGTGTGTGGAGGGCGAGTGAGCATGTAAGCAGGCTGCTCTATATGGTTAAAAACGAACTGACTACAGTCCCTCCATAATCGGTTAGGGTGGGCAAGACCTCTTTGGATACGCTTGCATCTGTACGTAATATTGATAATTATTGCTGGATTGGTGTCGGACAATAAAGTGGTACACATGAAAGCAGGCCTGCAGTGCAACAAGGAACATTACACATTGGCACAATACACTATGCGGAAGCAAAGAATTGACTACTTGTCTCAGAATGATCAGGTGGTGGATGGTCAATACGTAGATGTAGAATGAATAGAGGTTAAGTCAGGGCATAGCCGGGACTCGGATCCGGATCGTGGTATGTTCAGGATGACACCAGTCCTACCCAGACAAGCTTTCGTGCACCGTGGTCCTCACCCCACCGTGCTCATGTTGCACAGTGCTACAACAGATTGTGTATTTGTCTCTGTGTCCCATAACTTAGGACAAGTACCAAATGATGATCATAATAATACGATCGTACTATTATTCATGCTCTTTACTATGGAAGTATTTTTATGACACCGTTGGGATGGCTCCGTTATGAGGCTGTCCTGGGGGTCGCGACCAACAGTCGCAACACCCGTGTTACATGTGGGTACATATGTTTCATGATGCATATGTAGGTGGGCAGGAACATACTAGCCCCACGCTTACCTCCGCACGTGTTCATGCATCATTCATCCCAGCTGTATGCCTGTAGTAGCTGCTGGCCGTCAAAAAGGCTTCTTGAAATACTGGAAATAAATGCATTATATTATAGCGCGTATGTGTATAAGTGGTATCGATGTATATGTGCCGTACTGCACGGCAGCTATTACACTATCCTAGCAACTGGTGACGGGGTCTGTGCCTTCAATGTGCATGTGCAGGCTGTATTGAGCTTGCAAATGCAACCACTTCCGTGTGGGGCACAGCAAACATCGGGCCTGGCAAGCCTTTCAACGACACACAGGCCAAGTGGATTTGGTCACATGCGGGTGCGGATCTGGGCACATCTTCTGTTGTGAGGACGACCATCTCCACCACTGTGAAGGTTGAGCAAGCAAGCACACGGGCCTCGCTTCATCTCATCGTTGAGAATTTTGCAAATGTGTTCCTTAATGGCATTTTCGTTACTAGGCTTCAAGGGGGATGGAGGACCCAGGAGTATACCAACCGGCCCGTCCAACTTACCCTAGCCGCTGGCACCAACATGCTCTCCGTGGAAGCTTATGGAGCTCCATCTGGGGGTCGAGGTGGCGTGTTGGCCTCCCTCACCAGCTATGCTGGCAGAAACGTACTGGCCCGCACCAGCAGCGCCTGGACCTGCAGTGTTGACGTGAAAGGGAGTAATGGTAAGTGACTTTAGCTCAGCTGCTCGATAGACTGCAGTGGTAGCTAGCGGGATTTAGCATAGGTATATTCATATAAATGGAGTCCTCTCCATGAATGCCGTACATATGTTTACATGTGTGTTACAGCTAGCTGTCAACGAAGCTAGGATGGGCTGCCGCAGCTCCATCAGAAATGGCATCTGGCGACCCCTGAGGAGCAAGTGCTAGGCTGCAGCACAGCTGATGATGAATGGGCGGGGCGAAAAATCATCACGCATGTGTTTCGGGTGTATATATGTAGCTAGTGACGCATGATGGCTGGCAACGATTCGGAACCAAAATATGAGTTTAGATGATCCATGCATGCTATCATGCAATAAATTAATAACATTCAAAGGTTCGGGGAATCCAAGAAAGCAAGTCAAGGCTCTGTCTCGCCAGTCATCTGCTTTTTTCATGCAGAAGTGCCAGCAGCAATGCGGGGGTACTACTCAAAACCTCCAAGCAAGCAGGCAGGTAACCGCTACTCATGTAGCTCATTTATCTAACGAATGCATGGTGTGTGTGTGTGTGTGTGTGTGTGTGTGTGTGTGTGTGTGTGTGTGTGTGTGTGTGTGTGTGTGCATGTGTGCAGACGCGATTGAGGTTGCCACCGCTCTTAACTCAACCTGGGGAACAGCTAACATAGGGCCTGGGAAACCCTTCACGGACACCCAGGCGAAGTGGATTTGGGCACACTCGGGATCTGATGTCTCCAGCTCATACTTCATGAGGACTGTACTCTCAACCATATTCGTAATGCCACAAGACACAAACGCTCTGCTGAGTCTCATTGTCGATGACCATGCGGACATAATCCTGAATGGCCTTTACGTCAGTTCACTGGACTGGGGTTACCTGGCAGGGCAGTACACGAACCGGCCAGTACGACTGAACCTGAAAAGGGGCATCAATACGATTTCCGTGTTAGTTACGAACTACAACATTCCTGGAGGCCCAGCGGGATTGCTTGCTTCCCTATCCAGCAGTGATGGCAGTACTGTGTATTCTCGCACCAGCAGCAGTGCCTGGGTCTACAATACCGAATTGAACCCTAATCCAGGTAGGTGGTTTAATGTCCATTAGACGCATACTTGTTATTTTGATGGGTACTCTGGCCGTTAGGCTTTCCTTTTTGATAGGAAATCCCCGGGATACATATCAGCAAACATGCGACTTGCCAACTGTATTGTAATATGTGGTCATCAGCTCTCCTTGACATCTCTCGTGAGTAGTCGTTTTCTGGTATTACATTCATTTGAGACCACTATCTACATGTTGATTACTCCGTCAATAATTTTAGCACAAGTATTCTCCGTAACTCTATCTACGTCTCCTATCCACATGCCAGCTCCTTGTGAACCTGCTGGCTGGCCTTATTAAGGTTGCCCTCCACCACCAGCCTGCAGGCCCCCAAAGGGAACCTCGTTAGGACTCAGGCACGCAATTCTCTGGGATGAGCATTTAAGCATTCGACGAGTTCTGCCAGTATTGGTGGAGGCAGGCACACATGAGCCGCCGTGCAATCCACGCAGTTTGCTCGTCCCATACCATGGCCTCCAGCAAACCCCCTCTTCTCACAGACGCTCGGTATAATAATGTTTATAAAGCCACAGCTGTACATGCATCTTTGAGCCAGAAACACACAGCGACGAACTAACAGTGATGACTTGTTGGCATCATTGACACCTTGTGTGCCCACTGTGTACTCTCCATCTCCCCATCCCACGGCATATTTGCGGCGGTGGGCTATGTCCTCAGTGAAAACTACAATAACTTCTGGTGAGTACAAAGCCTGCTGCTGCGTGGGGATGCATGTGGGTGTACATGGTTTGTGAGCGAGTATCTAATACTGCCGTCCTACAGCAGAGCATGTACACAGTCACATACACTACTGCTGACTACACTCGCTCCCTGGCAGGTTAGGGCGGGCCGGACCTAGTCGCCCATTTTGCTGACATATTAACAGTGGATGGGCTGGTGTCAGACAATAAAATGCTACACATGCATGCATCCCTGTGGGCAGATAGGCCTCATGACACACATGTCGGTGGGCAGGAACAGACTACACCTGCACTGCAACACGTGTTAAAGCATCAAACATTCTAGCTGTCTATCCAAAGAAGTATATAGCAATCGGTAGATCAGTATGCCTTCAATGTTTGCAGGCTGTACTGAGCTGATCTGGCCTGGCAAGCCTTTCAACGACACACAGGCCAAGTGGATTTGGTCACGTGCGGGTGGAAATCTGGCCACATCTTCTGGTGTGAGGACGACCATCTCCACCACTGTGAAAGTTGAGCAGGCAGGCATATGGGCCTTGCTGAATGTTATATCTCTAAACACTGCAGATGTGTTCCTTAATGGAGCCTTCATGGGTAGCCTTACAGGGGGAGAGACCCCCATGAGCTTGCTCTTCCAAGAAACCTTAGCCATTGGGACCAACACGATCCATGTGGTTGGTTATTTTGGTATCCCAGACCTGGGTCGCGCTGGCTTGGTAGCCTCCCTCACCAGCTATGATGGCAGAAACGTACTGGCCCGCACCAGCAGCACCTGGACCTGCAGTGTTGATGTGCCTGAGGTCTAAAAGGTTTATCGTTTATCTATAAGACAGGTAGTGAGGGGTGTTGTATCACGAAGCTTAATTAGTGATCGTCCTCATCAACGATAGGTATTTACCGCTACGGCATAATTGCATACTATTCCGGTCATGAGTTATTACTGCTAGTCACGGCTGAACTCGCGCGATGGCGAGTGTGACATACCTCATAGCACACAAATCTATGCTCGCACATAGATTAGACTATTGCAAGTATTAAGAGGCATTGCTCTGATGCAATGAAGGCTTTTATACGATGATTCTGACTATGGATCAAAGCGGTACATCCTATGGACGAGATATGCCAAATCTGTGTGTACTGCTGACTGAAATGCGAGTATCTAATGCCCATCGCGGTCTGTCTAATCATCAAGCAATCAAGTTGTCATCTTCTGACTATTATCTTCTATCCAAAGCCTGAGCATTGACCCATTGGTTAGAGGATGAGACTTTGGCTCTGATACCCTTAACACTTCATTCTGCAATAAGTTTGTAACCTTCTTGCTTCCAAGTCTTCCGCTGTCTTAATCTCTATGTACCTGAGGTACGCTTTTCCTTTGCACAAGCTCTATCCCACGTGGAGCTTATGTTCATCAGCAAGAAGGATACAACAAGGGGTAGTGTTGAACAACTCCTCACTGATCATGCACTATCTGCACGTCTGGACGTTAAGTGCCAAGTTCCAAAGTGTGCTCACAAGAGCTCGACGCTTCAAGGCAAGAATCAGGAACAGCGGAAGACTTCAAGAGCGATAGGTTACAACTTACGATTCAATACAGGATGCGGGCATGAAGGCTATCAGAGCCGACTCCAGCAAATCATCATCTAGCCGCAATATCAATGCTCAGGCTTGGCTCAGGCCAAACGAAGCGTACTTTAGCTCAAGATAACGATATATAGAAGTATGCGATTCGAGCTCATCATCAATAGCTTACGTTTATCGGCCGTCCTCGCACATGTTATACTTGTGATGCCGATACACGGTACAAGTCACACCAGATCCATGATCATACAGGTGTGATAAAACCCTCACAAGCGTATCATCACACAGCATATTATTGACAACAAGCCTTCCGGCATTTATGCAGTGCGAACAGCCGAATATCAGTATCCAGTCAGGTGGTCGTCGATACCATTACGAACCGCGATTATGCGAACATTAATATAATAATATAACAGATATTATATATATAATATTTGTTATATATATATATACCAATTAATCGCTAAACAACCTCGTATGCCGGCTAGGGCCGCACATCATCGGCAACAACGGTGTTGCTCGCACCTCCGCGACTTAGCATAATTATTAATGCGGAATATATGCATTATAAATGCGATCATAAATCATGCATTAGCGTGGCATTTTTGACCGCATAAATATTATGTCGTCCAACTCATTACATAATACTTGCTGTCCTACACGCTTTGATTCTGCGTGTACGGGCTTGCACAAAGCCACGCAAGCATATTCTAGTCGTACAACTCTGCAGTATTATGCTTGCTGAGCTATGCTTGCTGAGCTATGCTTGCTGAGCTATGCTTGCTGTGCTATGCTTGCTGTGCTATGTTGCTGCCATACACGCTTTGCCTCTGCGTGTACGGGCTTGCACAGAGTCATGCAAGTCTACGGTCAGTATGTCTATGTGTGCGCTGTTTCACAATCAGACAGTCAGACAGACAGACAGACAGACAGACAGACAGACAGACAGAGCCCTATCTTCCCCATCGGTCCCCCCTTCCACTTGCAGAGTCTAGCCATCCCACCCGACCGGTTCAACGACCTGGTAACGGAGCTGGAGGTTAGTCCAGGGGGGGAGGGGTGAGGGGAGGGGTAGAGGGGAGAAATAAAATGGGCCTTTTGATGCTGGTAGAGGTGATGCTGTACTGTGGAGAACTGAACTGGGAAAAGAACTGATGAGCCGACGTACTACACACATACACACACGCACATGCCCCCACGCACACAGGCCCTTACGAGCACTCCCTCGCCCATCTCCCCCCCCCTGGAGCTGCTGTCCACCCACGACACCTCCGAGTACTACTTTTGGGCTGACCAGGGCCGGCAGCTCATCGACTCCATTCCCTCCTCTTTCGATAAGGTGGGGTGGGTTGAGGATGGCAGATACTCGGTGGCTTCAGCGTCCGTACGTTTGCATATCACCACCTTCCACCTCCCACCACACATCGCACACCATGTCAATCTTCAGGGAGGTGGTGGAGGTGAGGGTGATGCGTTTCTTCAAGGGGAAAGGGCCGGAGCAGCAAATCCCTCCATAACACCTCCTGGATAGATAGATAGATAAATAGATGGAGGCCATCATACCTGCTACCTGCTGCTGAGGCTGCCCGATACGGAGGATGTTGACCGCCTCAGGCTCCAAGTGTACGGCATTTCCTTGTTCACTGCACGCAGGTGGAGATGGCAGTGTTGACAATTTCAGAAGTACGACGCCATCGTGCAACCTTTACCAGTCAGGAAAGCACAGCCTTCACATGTTTCTTACTGGTAACAAGTAATAAATTAGGTGTAATAATCTGATGATGTGCAAAAATGTTTCGGAAAATTAAGGTTTAAAAATGAGATGTAAGAGAGTTTGCGAACAACCAACTTACACAAGCCGAAGACTAAGCAAATTACTGTCTTAATTGACCTCGGCGATCAGATATGTACAAGCGAACCTCGGGATTCAACTTCGCGGGAGGTCGACAACTTCAGGCGGCGCACTAACACGCTGGTAAGTCATCTCCGACTCTCGAAGAGGGTGGTTGGGGCGAACCTTTGCCAATCTTGGTGGTTCCGTTAGGAACGAGAGCAGATTGCGCTTATCGGAACTAGTAGCGGGCCCCGAGTTCTTCTCCCGATGCCTTCTCTGTCGTTAGGTTCTAGGTTTAAGTACGAAATCTATAGCTTGCCTTGTATTACACCCGGTCGATCGAGCAGAATCACATATATATATAGTAATTAAATATATAGTAATATATAGTAATTCCTCCCGATATATATATAAAATATTATTATTATATATATATATATAATATAATATATATATATATTATATTATTACTGAACAGTCGAACCCAAGCACGCCTATCAGACCATACCCGAAACAGGAAACTGCTAAGCTCTAGCAATGAAGAGGAGAAACTGTCGCTCAAGCCCGCGAATCGCAGAGGCGTGCGTCATGCCTTAAGGCCAGAGGAGTAAGCGCTCCCACCCAGAGGCGAAGTGCGGAACGCAGATAAATCGACGGAGGTCGCCCGGGTTCATTAGCGAGCCCGCTGTCACAAAGGTAGGTCAAAATCGATGATATCAAACCTAAACATCTGTGAGGGGTAAAGTCCGCTGTTGTGGCATGCTTGTCCCAAGGGGCACCGCTGCGTCAGCGTTGGGATCCCTTGGATTACCGCTGAGGCGGTTCGTTTCATGACGAGATAGTGCCTAGGGGTAGCCGTATAGAGGCCATCGTCAGAGGTTGGTAGGTGGGACCACTCTTCGCTAGGCTTTCAATGACGGAAGGACCAGGCATTGCCTGACAGATGTTGATACCCGGCATTTCTGTTCATGGATGTGATCCCACTTGGAAAAGGTAGATCAACCATCAGTCGATGGTGCGGAGGCAGCTTGAGAAAGGGAGTCTTTTCTTTGAGGCGATGAGCCGTGCTATTCAGATCCATATGACCAGATCAGTGTTTGAATTAGACATGACCTGGCATGGATGAGTCGGAAGCCTGTGCAACGACGGAGGCTAGAGCCACTTGAGTAATGATGTGGCAAGGGGCCAGTCGATGGATTAGGGGCAGGAATATGAAGCGGGAATGGCAGAAGGTATCATCTATGTATGAGACAGGGTGTAGAGAGAATGTACGGATGCCAAATGACCTCTGTGATGCCGCCCATGGGGAGGGGCCTGTAGAGACTGAGATGATGGCCCCTGGGTGGGGCAAGGTATGTAAGAATTGGTAACTAATTCGGGGCCACTTCTGGACGAACAAGAACTACAGCGGCAGGAGAACTGTTACCTGATCTGTTACCTGATCTAAACCAGCCTTGGGCATGCCACCTCCAGAGCATTAGTGGAGAAGATGAATCAAGGAGGAAGAATGGCAGCATGCAGTTTCAACATCATAGAAAGAAAGCCTCAGGCAGCTGTGCAAGCCATGATTTGCAAAGACAGGCATCAGTTTGTATGGGGCATTGCTTAATACACATACCAAACGGACAGCCAGTGGGCTTACTGTGTTGACAGGAACAGAAAGGGACCAACATCTGCATCGATCTGTTAAGAGAGCTAGGTGAAAGATCCTCAGACTGGAACCAGTTCTCAATGGTCTGATACCTTGGATATATGCAGTACGGCAGTGACCCAACAGGATTGAAAAGGATGAGGTTACATCTCAATTGCCTGTAATTAACAATGCATATTGCTAAGTCGTACCCTAACCCCGCTTGTAAGCGAGGCAGCCCAATGTGGATGACGTTGTGGATTCATCAGAATCTTAAGCGCCTAAATAATCCTATGAAGTCTACTGGTTACGGGGATACTTAGATGGATGCCTCTACACAGCAATGGAGCAATTGCCTGTGAGTCCCTTGCCTTACAATATAGGGTATGGCAGTACAAGACCACTATGTCCTATGGTGACCAGGGCATAGGCGCATGTTCAATGGGCGCAGGTGAAGGGAGGATGGGGAATGGTGTGGTTGGGGGGAAGGATGTTGGGTCAGCACAAGGGTTCGTGCCGGGGCAACCCAGATAGGGATATGGAGTAGAGCAGAGGGGTGGGTAAGCACCAAGCCAAAGAGTTTGTTACAGGAGAGTCCGAATGGAAGTGCAGGTGTGGTGGATTGGTGTAGGAGCAAGAGTCAAAGTACAGATAAGCTGTAAGACCACATATGGAACCATGACCGAGTTGGTGACGCCTTATGGCCGAATCTAATGGGAACAACATGCAGAAGACATGGGGAGTAAATTGAGGACTGTGCAGGGCAAGTCGAGAAGGTCATGATTATGAGTGGCGCAGAAGGCGTGTGTGGTTGGGGTGGAGGGGGCGGGCATCGCATGGTGCGAGGGGCTCACGGGAGTCAGGTACCTTACAACCAGACCAAAGTGAGCTCTTCTTACTATACGATTGATCGCCCAACCAATCTAGCCCATACAGCATACGAGCACTGGGTCTTCGGTAATGAACATAATCTCGTAAGTTGTGTACGGTACGGTACGGCATACGGCGTTCTTCATACGGCGTTCTTCACCGTACTTGGGCTTTTGAGGAGTTGCGAGTTGGTTGTAATGACGCTCAGCGAGTGATGCGTGAGCGTCATGGGGTTTCCCCCACCTCAGGTTTCACACTTCTGTGGCACAAGGCCCTAGCTTTTCGAAGATTTGTACGAGAGCTACGTACGACGGGAGGAACGCTTCGGCCGTACGCGTCCCGGCACCGCGTTGAACCCTCCGTCACACAACGACACCGTCCGCCTCCCGTCGTACGGTCGAGTCCTCCGCTGCAGCGGCGGCGGCGGCGGCAGCGGCCGCCTCACACTCATCCAATACCCGCCGCAGACATCCGGCCAACCATGCCGACGTCTCCCGCTGCGCCGTCGGAGGCACCATAAGATACACCACCGGGCCCAATGGCCGCGCGTAAATGCCGTACACGTCACGAAGTCGCCGTACGACCTGCACGGCACTGACGGAACAGTAACCCCCACCGCCGGGTGGCGTTGATGACGCCGTCACTGTTGCCGTCGTCGCTAGCTCCACTGCTAATACCGTTCCGACAGCGGCGACGCGGCTGACGAGCGGATGGTACGACAAATCCGAAACGGCGCCCTGCTCGTCCCAGAGGGGCAGTAGGCGACCACATGGCGTCGTACAGGTGGATTTCTTCGGGCAGCGGCAGGGTGCGCAGAGGTTGGGATTGGTTTCGGAGTTCGATAGGAGCTCAAGGGAGGCCACCGCAGCTGCACAACCGATGGGGTAGGCAGTGTACGAATGACCGTGAAGCAGCGCGAAGAGCTGTACGCATTACATAGAAAGCCACCATCGTACCGATGCCGTACCGGTGTCGTACCGTATTGACCATGAGGCGAGGTTGAGGGTTCGCAAACGACATTTAGAGGGAAGGAAAAGAAAGGGCAGGGACAGGGAATGTTTCTCTTGTCAAGGCTTGCCAGATTTCAGATTACGAGTTGTATGTGACGGACTTTACACGTCACACGTCCTGTCTTTACTCTTATACTGTGTGGCAGCTGCTGAGGCCTCCAGGATTGCTAGTGAAGCTGCTAGTATGTCTCAGTATGCCTCAGCCGGCCACATAAGGCCCACAAAATAATGTTGTGTTTCCTCGCAGTAGCCGATCACGGGGTCCGCCCCCGCTGTAAGGCTTATATGTATTTAGGGGTTCATATATTATTTTTTATTTATCATGATTATTTTTTACTGTTGTTATTATCATCATCATCATCAATATAATAATGATAAGATTAATAAGATTAAAAAACATTATCACTATTATTATTACTATGATTATTATTATTATGTATTTATTATTATGTATAATTTGAGTATGGCTATGATTATGATTATGATTATTTTATTATAATAATCAATAATAATTAATAATAATTAATAATAATTAATAATAACTAATAATTTATTCTTATTCTTATTCTTATTCTTATTCTTATTCTTATTTTTATTCTTATTCTTATTCTTATTCTTATTCTTATTCTTATTCTTATTCTTATTCTTATTCTTATTCTTATTCTTATTCTTATTCTTATTCTTATTCTTATTCTTATTCTTATTCTTATTCTTATTCTTATTCTTATTCTTATTCTTATTCTTATTCTTATTCTTATTCTTATTCTCTTTCTTATTCTTATTCTTATTCTTATTCTTCAGGTCTGAGGATTATTATATTGATGTTGTAAAAATCTGCCTTCTCATGTCCAACCTTTCGTGCACCGGGTCTCCACAACGAGTATCCGCCAACTAACCTCAACCGCCGTACCTTGCTGGGGCCCGCGAAAGCCTCAAATACCTGCCGCGTCGCCAACGTAACTGCCATAGGCGCCGCGCCGCCAGTCAACAACTTGCCAAAACAGGCAACATCCGGGGTTATGCCCAGCCTGCCGGCGGCGGTGAGGGCTCCCGTACGATAGAGACCGCTGAAGACCTCATCCAAGATCAGCGGGAGTTGGCGAGTACGACATACCTCCGCCACGGCGCGCTGGAAGCCTGGCTCCACCACTAGCATTCCGCCGGCTCCCTGAAGCAGCGGCTCCATAACGCACGCCGCCAGCCTGGCGGGCGCAGCGGCGGCCTCAAAGACGTCAATTGCGGCGTTGATGTAGGACCGGTACGCCGTCGTCAGAGAGAGAGCTTTCAGCCCTGCCGCCGCCGCCGCCGCGTCAGCGTCGGCGGTGACGCTGTGGGGGCGCGCGGTGTATGCCAATATCTCGTCCAGTGAGGACCAGATTGGCAGCTCCCCCGAGTAATGTTGGGACAGCCAGGCGGGTGGATCCAAGATCCGCCAGCGACCCTTCAGTACGGCAAGATCCAAAAAAAGCGATGATCGATTTGTCAGATGATGGGAAACGTCCCCTCCAGTTTCCTCCACTTAAGGCAAGAAGGAAAACTCTGAAATCAGCAATTTTAATGAAATACTAAATGACACGAAATAATTTATTCCTTTTGTTGTTCGGTTCTGTGACAACGAGTTGTCGAGTTCACAGTCTGTGTAACAAATCATGGCAGTTGAGCTTCCCGACTTCAGTTAAAATTACCGGAGGTAAATTACTTTTTTGAATGATAAAAATCGTGTTGTGGTCCCTCACGACTCCTTAAGTAATCGTACGCGATTCGGATCGTATGTCGTGCGGCACCATCCTCACCACCCGTCGCGACACGTCATCACACTTGTGATGGTACCTGACGAATGCCGACGTACGGCGGTTTCAAGAACAGGCCTCGCCCTCGGTACCATGGTGATTGCAACGGGCCATTGAAGACCGATGGCGCCACGCAGTCTTGTGCACCCAAAGTGTCACCGTGGTAAGCTCCCTGAAGACCTAACACCATCAGCTCCCCGCTGCTGCCGCCGCCGCCGCCGCCGCCACTGTTGGTGGTAACGCCGCCACCGCCGCCGCCGGGGTTGGTGCTTGTTCCTGTGCTGGAGACATCAGTAATGTACAGCTCCCCCCGATCCGCCAGGAACTTGCGGAAGGCCATCTTAAGCGCAACCTCAATTGCCGTACTGCCGTCGTCAGAGAAAAACACACGTGCCGCCCAGCCCGCGCCAGGCCCCGCCAGGAGTGCCGCCGCAGCGTTAAGCGCAGGCTCGTGGGCCACCTCCGCGAACAGCACGTGCAGGTAGCGGCCCGCTGCGTACGACACCGCTCGGGCAATCTCCGGCTGCAGCGCCGGCGTTGCGGCCTGAGTCCACCAGCTTCCGCTCGCGTCGTACAGCTGAACGAGCGCCGGCGCCGCCGCCGGCGCTGTCGCCGCCGCCGCCGGAGCTGGCACGAGCGCCGTCCAGGTCTCCCCGCACCGCCCGTCGACGAGTGTCGCAGACCCGTGGGTCAATCCCGCGTGCTGGGTGAATGGCCACCACAACTGAGCCTCGGCGGCGGCGGCGCCTGCTAAGAGCGTCGAAAGACGCCGCTGGTGGCGGCGCTGTAGCGCATTCAATAGCTCCGAGAACGCCGGCAAGGAATAGTCCAACCAATCTTGAAGATGGGGATCTAATCCATCGTACTGTACGTTGTGGCCCTAAAACAGCGACCGCGAGAGAAAGAGAGCGGCCAAAACAGTACGATTTCGCACCTTGTACGGCATTGACAAACTAACTAATCGTACCGGCCGGCCAGTGAAAAATATATATCTTGTAGGCAGCTATTTGAATCCAAGTAGTATGATCCCAGACATTCTTTCATTTTACTATTCCATAATTCCGGCAAGTCAGCGGCTCTCATTTTACCATTTGTTATTTGCTGTTAAATTTCAAAACGTAGAATATCATGTAGCAGTACATACAAACCTCGATTTGTCGTGCATAACAGGAATAATGTAAAGGTGGATGAAGTAGTTGCACCGTTACGGGTTCAACGTACCTGCGGCGGCGGCGGGCATGCCGGCACACCCACCACCTCCGGCGGCGGCGACCCCAGGCGGTGTACGGCTGCGGCAGCGCCGCCGAAGTGCTCCCGGATAAAGGACAAGTTGTCTAGCGGTACGGCATCGCCGCGGTCCCCGTTCGACTCGCCACATGTGATCTGTTGGAGCATTACCGCCAGGGGTACGACCTCCATCAGCGTGGTTTCAGAGGGCTCTGAAACCACGTACGACCCGTACGACATGGGGCCCGTACGACATGGTTTTCGGGGAATCGGCGTTGCAGTGTAGTGGCAGCTGCTATCCTAACTTACTATTGGAAACGTTGTAAACCAAACGTCATAAAAACCAGGAAAAATGTCATTTACTTGACCGTAGACCCTATAACCCTATAACCAAATAATTATATAATTAAGAAATATGCAAACAGAAAAATAAAAATAAAAACTGCATATTTCCTCCCTGACACTGGTGCCAAGTTGACTTTCCCGCACCTGGCTAACGCTGTGTTGCCCCACCAGCACTATGACCTCCACGTCCCAGCCCCGAGACAACAAACTGTCGTAGGCGGACAGGGTGGCGGCGATACCTCCAAGACGAGGATCGCCCACCAGTACGGCAGGTAGTCGCAGCGGCCGCAGTACGTCGCACTGGTGCAGCACAGGAATGCAGGTCGGCGCGTTCGGGTGTGTGTATGTGTGTTAGGAGTTGGGAGTTGGGAGTTGTCGACGTGTGTGTTGGCTGGCATGTGTTTTGGGGGAAGGGGGACGGGCGGGAAACGAGGGATAATTCCACATCACTAGCCGAAAGGCCGAACCAGCTGTCACCCCCAACTTAGGGTTTTAGGGTTCTAAAACCCAAAAAACCCTAAAACCCTAAAACCCTGCAGGCTAACTCCATATACAACATGCGGATAACTACTTGGTCGTTGACTTACCGTTAAGCGCCCCGACGGCGCTGGGCTTGTCACCCCGCCCGCCGTCTCCAGTAGCAACAACGCTCCACCGCTGCTGCTGCCAGCTGTGGCAGTAGTGTCGCTGGCGGTGCCGTCACCGCCGTCACCGCCGTCGCCGCCGTCACCACCTGACGCCGATGCCGTGTAAGTCGCCGCCTGTAGCGACAGTCCCTCCAGTTCTTGCTGTACATGTACGGCAGTCGCGGCCAGGAGTTGTTCGTCGCCGACGCCGCGGCCTTCCAAAAGGTTCGTGTATGTGTGTGTGTGTGTGTGTGTGTGTGTTGAGAGAGGGGGAAGCTCTGTGTCAGATTGGTTGGTTTGGGTCAACTCCAGCTAGGCATAAAATAATCAAAGCGAGAGGGGTGCTGGTTGGGGGGAGGAGATAACGGTAAGTTAACGGATCATAATCAACGATCATCATCACATACCTTTTACTCATAAGCAATACAAATATATTACCTTAACCATGCATATATATATATGTGTGTGTGTGTGTACATATGAAATTATGACCATAATAAGAATGATAAAAGTTAATTATGTATTACAAGATTTTGTGATCACATTATAATTTAGTATATTTTGTATCTGTTATAAATATGGTTTCTGTTATTTGTAATTGTATTGTAAATATGTTATTATTGGATCAATTAACCAGTGGCACACCTCTGCCAAAGCGGTCAGCACGTCAGCAAACAGCCCCAAACAGGGCACTACGAGATCCGTGGGGTTTATTAAATCTTACGTACAAGAAAACCCACCTTCCAACCTCACCGCCAGATGAGGACTGACGGCGTGGCGCCAAGCAAATAATGTCGTACATCGAGCTTGAACACGGCCGCCGTCATGGCTGCCGTGCTGCATGGTGTCGGAAGCGGCGATGTCCACCTTACCTGCATCGCTTCCGTCCACGCCCGCCACAAGTGCTGCCGTGGCGGCAGCATGGGGGCCCAAGTCCATCTGACCACGGCAAGCCAACGCCTGATGGCAGTGCACGGCACATGACACCATGACGTACGGCAGCTGTACGGGGCCAATAAAATGGACTTTTCAGCCCGTCATCCTTACCTACCCGTGCTTAAGGCCTCTTGACGTTTTCCTTCATCCACTACCACCTGTGCATGCGTTGTCTAAAACCCTTTAAGTCCCTAAAATTTCATAAAGATGGATTCACCGGTATGATTCTTATCGGGATCCATATACCTAATTAATAAATTAATTAAATTACAAATATTACAGATAAATGCATCAATTTTAAAATTTCTGTACTGTGGATTATTTTATCGACAACAAACACATGCCACCCATTGCGTATCCTTCATTCCTCACCACAAGCCGCGCATCGGCGTCGCCAGGAAATCCCGTCTGCACGGGTTTAACGTACGAGAAGCGGACCTGTACGAATGGTACGTGTGGTTTTGGGACAGCAAACGCGTCTGGTCAGGTTTATTGCTGTGAGTATCTGGGGCGGGTCGTGAGGATGGATTGCATCCAGTGGTGGACTTTGTTGGTGTCCGTTAGCCAGGCTTAGGTCAGTTAGGTTTTGTCCCGGAGCCATTGCTTTTCAAAAATATCGCCAAGGGACCACAGGGGATGGTTATCCAAGTTGAGGGAGCCGTATGTACATCTTCCTAAAACCCCAAGTCCCAACCCTCAACTCAACTCCCAATCTCGATCCACAAGCTCCATATCACGAACGCAGCACATGGTCAAAACATGCATCAGTTCATCGCGATATCGATCGTACAGGCTTTTGTAGTTGTAATCACTGGCTAGCGCCGCGCAAGTTTTCGTTATCTTCATTATATTCGTAGTCCGCTTTTATACGCGGCCTATATCCCATAAGTCGGCCCCGATCAACTCATGCCTTCAGGGAAAAAACAAGGTAGAGCCGCGTATCTCCGAATCACCGCTGAGCGACAGTACCCAAGGCACCCGGGCAGTAACATTTTGGTACCGCTTTATCAAGTTTGCTCTTTAGATGACACCCACCCGATGAACTGGGGCTGCGTGAGCTAGACCCACGCTGACCAAGGTCTTCCCGACGTTTGTGTTGGCGCCCCAGATGCTGAAGGCGGGCACATCAAGGGGCAGCCGGGCCCCTGCGTGTGGGGTTACGGGTATTGTTGTTGGTGTTGGTTGTGTTATTCGTGTCGAGGATTGGTTTGCCTCGTTTTGGGTTGTTGTTGGCTTTGGGGAGTCCATCATCGCATTTTGGGGCCCCTGTCGTGCGGATGCGGAAGCGAATCGCCGCATCGATGCAGCCGCAAGCTTTGCGATGCGGACATTTTTGCACAGTAAATATAAAAATCGGCGCTCTTGGGACATGTGAGCTTCACAGTAAGGGACCGACGGACGACGGCGTTTAAGCTTGAAGTGTCGCCGTGATGCGCATCCCTGAAGATGTACTAACGATGTGATGTTTTGTGTTTCCTAACAAGGGTTTAGCAGCAAAGGAATGCATGTACGACGAGGGGGAAGCTGACAAAGCATCTTACAGATGGCCCGAAACACGACGATACAAGATGTAATTTTTGACAAACATATTAAGTGAAAAAGATGAAATTTTTGTGATTACACGCAAACGCTTCTGTAGAAAGTGGATACTTGAGGCCAAGCTTTCCTGGCATGGCGCACTTTTACTATCTATTCTTGCTTGGGGCCATGGGACATTACAGTTAGGAATGATAGCATTCCATCTGTGAGACAAGAGGTCTCGTTATTCGTTTCACTTTTTAGGATGGGTCATTCTAAATCGAAACATGCGTCGCCCAAGGAGAGGGTCACGTGCCTTGACTTTCCAATGCGCTTGTCTAGTCAAGCATCGTGTTCGGCGCGGCCGCGCAACGATACAGTCACGACGCCTGGCTTCGCAATCGGGATAAGGCTAAGCTGGCTTGTAGCGTCATTACCTGGAGACTACACGTCCAAGGTTCAGGGTGTCATGGAGGACATCATATTGCCACAGGTCCCTGCTGGATGTGGGTCGGACTCGGTTGCGTTCGGCCCCGCGACACATGTCGTCCTTGTACACCCTTCCACTCCGTGGAACGCGTTCATCGCAGCAATTCTGAATCATGTGTGCATAGATTTCAAAGGAGCGCTTTTAGCGGCGGATGCACTGCTGTCCCCTCGGTAAGATGGCCAAAGCTTTATATGCCCCAGAATACCATTCCCCGTATTGATAGCACGAATCTAAACTTTTTGCATATATGTATCGCTCATTTGCATTTCTGAATCGTGCGGATTCGGTGGCACAAGTAGTGATAACCAGAGCAGCTTGTCGATTGCGCATGTCTGAGTCGCGTTTCTTCCTTGCAAGGCTTCAATGATGTGATTCAAACATTTTTCAGGACATTTCTCTCTACACTTCTTTATCGTCCACGTCCGCGCTGCTACTATGGCACAGTGGCGTTTCCTTATATTTGTAATGGTCAACACAACCTTAATTATATAATGTCACACTATGGCGAAGAATAAGGGCATCTGGCCTCCTTTCACATCTTACACTTTGACCTCCGTCCTAACCCCCGACCCAAATCATGGTTGTCCCCAATCCACTGGTTGCCTTGTGCTCTTAGGTCGCCACTTGCTTCCTTCGTGGCCTCAAACTCTCAGCCGACCGTCACGGGCAGCAAATACGTCGACTTGGATGGCTGGGCCTATGAACAAGGCAGTGTCGACAATCAGTATCATTCAACCTTTCTCCACATCGACTTCCTGTCAAACGCGGCGAATATTACAACACCGTCCTCCACCGTAATGTCTCAAACTCAGCCGCAGTCGGCGGCGATGTCTGTTTGCAACCCCGTCTCAGGCGATGCTGCTGAGCGCGTCCTGTCGCGAATGCCTGGTGAGCCAGCAGCACTCCTTGTGGTGGACCCTGCTGGTGCCATCTTTACGGACCCAAGGGCCATCCATGCAATCGCAGCGGCCATAGCATTTCTGCGCCAAAGTACATGCGCCTCAGATTTGGTCACGCCACTGCCACTGCCACAACAGGAGCAACAAAACTACCAGCAGCAGCACAGAGGTCTCGCAGGTAGTTCGGTCGCGGTGGCATCCACCTCTGGTGTTGCCGCTGGCACTGCCGCCCGGCCGCTGTGTTTTGAACTGGCGTCCTCTTTCGACGGCGCGGACTGGGCACCTGTAGTTGAGGCCTTTGGGCGACTGCCAGGAAATCTACCGGATGATTCTGCAGCGGTGTCTATCAGTGTCTGCGAAGCCGTTCTAGAGGCTGCACGGCAACAATACATTTGCCGTTTGCCGTTGCTTCACACATTTGCCAGTCATGTAAGCTTCTCTCGGGAAGCCGAGTACGGATGCAGCTTTGTCAACAACAGCCTTGGCGCCAGCGGTATGAGCAGCGTTGGCGCGACCATTGGCGGCGGTGGCCCCAGTGCTACCGACGGCGGTGCTCCAGGTGCCGTCTTGCCGAGAATACAACGGAATTTGCTACCTGGGCAAATTGAGACAGCAGAGAAGCTAGCTGTAATCAAGGGTGAAGTTGAAGAGAGAGCTGATTACGGTGAGGGCGGCGACGGTGGAGAGCCTGGAGATGGTGGTAGCGACGGTGGCCGCGGTCACGGACCAGATAGCCAGAGCGGCATCACCAGATTCGCGCGGGACCTGTTTTCTGGCAGTACGGTGCGCCGACCAGCGCCGGCATTGCCGGTCGCTGATCCCGAAGCGCTGACTTTGGTACGTCGCTCACGTTCCCTGACGGAAAGCTTGATACATGTTTGTGCCACTTCCGCACGTCACGTACGACTCCCGGGTCGAAGCTGTAACTCGCTTCTGGCCGCCGGAGCCGCCACCGCTACCGCAGCCACACAGCCCGTCGTTTTCACTGGAGGACATGGTGCCGTCGGAGCCTCGTCGGCCGCAGCCCCGACGGTCGCTAGCACCGGCGCATGCGCTCCGTCGGCCGCTGGCGTCGGCGGTGCCGCAGCCATCATGGCGTACAGCTTCCGTGGGGGCTGCGCGCACAGCGGTGTGAGTGTGCGCTTTCCTGCAGCCGTGGTTACATCCAGTGCGTCTGCTGAGTGCCTCAGCAGTCCAAACACCATCATTGTCGATACCAGCTCGGCGCAACAGGGCTCTGCTTGCACTTACCTGCACTATGCTTCCGCCTTGGTGTCAGGCGGGTCCTCCACGGGCTGCTGCCCCGAAGGCACCAGCCACATGGTGGCCTTTGCGGTGGAGGCTGCGCGCCGCTATGCGGCGCTCTTGGAGGCCGTGGGGCTGTGGGCCCCCGCTAGCAAAGTGCTGGAGGCGTGTCTGTGCACTACAGGAGCGCGCTGGGGTCATCGGTCCAGCCGGATGGCAGCACTCCTCACGCAGCTGGGGCGGCTGCAGCAAATGCAGGGGCTTTATCGTACGGCCGAGGTGACGTGGCGGCAGGTACGGCGACACCTGGTGGTGGCGCTGGTCGATGACGGGATGGCCGGGAACGGGGTCACGGGTTGTTGGCCTGGCCGTCGCTATCCGGCATACGCATGAACTTATTCCTTCTATGTCCTACTGATCGTTTTTCCTTGAGTATCAATCTCCTCCCGCTTTAGAAATTTAGGACACAAAAAAACGCACGGCACAGAACATAACCGCCAAGGCTGTTGGCTGTTGGCTGTTGGCTTATCCGTTTTGGCACGTCATGCAGATTTTCGTCTGAAACCCCCGGCACACCTTCCACTATTATCTTCCCGCCACCGCGTTACACACCCAGGCCCTGGAAGCGCTCGACAGCATTCACGGCCCCGATGGAGTGCCCGTACTCCAGTGTCGTGTGGCACTTGCACAAGTTCTTGCAGCGCTGCGGGAGCCAGAGGCAGAGACCATGATGCGTCACGCCCTTGCATCGTTGGATGCTGCGCTGGGGCCCATGGCGCCGGCTACGCTGACGGCGAGGGAGGCAGTCGCGAGTTTTCTGGCACAGGCAAGCCGCTGGGTTGAAGCAGAGGTGGCATATCAAGCGCTGCTGCAGGCCATGGAGGAGGCGGCACCGCCTCCGCCGCCGCTGGGGCCGACACAGCATGTGGCTTCGGAGCTTTGGCCGCCATCGGGCTCGCCGATGGCAGCGGCGCCGCCGGCGCCGGCGCCAGCAGCTGCGGCGGCAGCCATGTCGCTGGGGGTTGCGCCGGTACGGCAGCGACAGGCTGGCAGCGTGTCCTCACCACAGCATTATGCCGTAGCGAGGGCGCCTCATCGTGTGGCATCGCAACAGCACCTGCTGGCCGGGATGAGTCATGTGTCAGGTCCTAGGCAAGTTGAGGCGTTGCACAACACGAGCACCTCCCCCGCATCCGCAGCAACAGCTAGGGGAGCACCCATGAAGTCCGATTCGCGTTCTCGGATGGCATGGGGTACCTACCCCAACACACCCGGACTTGGAGCCGCCCCTGCTGCCACCGCCGCCGCGGCCTCTGATGTGGGAAGTACTGCAACGTCCCGCAGTTTTGGAAATAGTGGCGGTTCCGCCGCCGCAGCTGCTATTGCCGCTGTGGCCAGCTGCGCTGGCAACATGAGTGGACCGTATCACTGTTCGGCGTTGCCGTCGCTGCAATCGTCAATCGGTCTGCCAGTCATCGTTGCACCAACCGCTACTCCGACGCCGTCGATGCTGCCGAAGCTTCTGGCACATGACATGGACTACAAAGTCTCAATCTCCGTCGCTGTGACGGAAAATCCGCTACCGTCAATGGGTACAAGCCGGGGTGGCTTCGGAGGCCACCACGTCGGGATTCATGGCAATGCCGATCCTCTCGCATGGAGCAACACCGCCGCGGCGTTGGCGGACGTCGTCGCGGCGGTGCATCGTGAGTACGGGGGTGTCAACGAATTATACGATGGCATGCACCTCGCGGGCCCAGAGGGCTCCACAGCAGCTGATCTCGCCGCGCTGGCGGCGGTTTGTCCTCGCAGCGGCGCGTGCATCGCAGCCGTCGTGAATGTACGCCGTCTCACGGACGCAAGTGCGCTGTACGATGCCGCGATTGCGGCACGGCGTGCGGTGCTGGACGCCGCACACCCCGCGATGGTGGATTTGCAGCTTCGGTACGCACGCCACCTCAGCGCCGCCGGTGAGCACGGCCGCGCTGAGGAGATTTGCCGCTTCGCATTGCATCAGTTGATGCTTGCGCCGCCGCCCTACTGGGCCCACCGTCGTCATGGGGCTGGGTCGCTTGATGCGTGCCACCACCCGGCGGAGGTCGGACTGCGACAGACGCTAGGTGCCGTACTACTGGCCGGGGGCTCGTTGGCCGCCGCCACGGCGGCATTGACCGCCGCCGTTGATGTGGCGGACAAGCTGGTGGAGATAGGCGACCTTGCGGCAGCAGACATGCGGCGGATTGAGGCGCTGGATACCCTCGCTGGGGTGCTCTGGCAACGCGCGCAATTGGCACAGGCTGGCGGTAGCGGCTCTGGGGCTGCCTCCGCCGCATCGCCGCCGGATTCGGCCAGGCTATCTTACGGAATGCGGGCAATTGAATACAAACGTCAGGCGTTGGAGCTGCGGAAGGCAGTTTGCGGCGAACGCCATGAGCGCGTGATGGCCGGCTGGGTGGCATTAGGGCAGATGCAGGAAGCGGGGGGTAACTTGGCGGCCGCGGAACGCGCTTTCGAATGCGCGGCTGATGTGGCGCTGCATCGCCATAACCGTCTGTCAGCCGCCACTAAGGCCATTTTCCGACAGCTCCAGCGTGTCTACCAGGCGCAAGGCCGCACGGCTGATGCTCAGGTGCTGGGGCATATGTACCGTCTAAAGGGAGGACTGCTCTCATCGACGGTGCCGTCACCGCCGCCAGTTGCACCGACTGCGGCGGCGCAAGCCTGATCTTTTGTATGTGAGAATGCCGTCGCGGCAGTGGTGGTGATGGTTGTGGTGGTGTGTGGCGGTGGCCGTGGTGGCGAACTCGGGCTGGGGCTGGGATTTGGAGAACATGATGTGTCATAACGCGATGCGCGATAATGCGATGTGCGATAACGCGATGCGCTCCCTCTGCTACATGCTATCTTGCTGGTTGGCTTGTTGGCTTTCCAAAATGCACGCACGCAGCAAATTGCAGTTTACCATGTAAACGTAAAGGCATCATGGACATCACTATCAGCATATTATGGAAACCGCGTTGAAAGAAATATACGCCGGTGTGCAAATGTGGGATGAGGGACTTCCTGAAAGCAATGGGGATGCGGATTTCATGGCGTCTAGAGACGGTGGTGGAAGGAGGACTGCTGATTACTGCTGATTACTGCTGATTACCGCTATTGTATCGTCTGCAGGATGTACCGTCTACTGGATGTCGATACTGTGCGAGACGACCCCTGCACGTCCCCTCTCCGTCCTCCCTCGCACACTATTAGTCCTCCTCAACGTCCGCCAATGTCGGACTGTGTTATTCGTGTCCGCGTGCTTCCGTATCGGTGGAACCGTGTGATGTGATTCTCGCGGTTCTGTCCGAGATATGATATGGTAAAGAGTAATGTATTCGGGGTAGATGCAATGACCTTCCAGGGAGGCTCACAGCAGCCTTGTCCTTCTAGACTTCTTACCTCCCTCGGATGCTGGAAGGAAGGACACTGACTGATTCGCATGCTAGAGGCTGGAGCCTACCCCTTCCGCGCTTCACTGATCGGAATCCTAAATCTACTACTATTCTTACTACTGCTGCTACTGCCAGTCGTACTACTAGTGCCACTCCTGGTAACAAGATCTGTAATACGTATGTAGGGAAGCACTTGTAAGCAATGCAACAGTGATAAGGTTGGTTTTGTTTTGTCGTTCTGGCTATAGCCCACTTGTCGCTTGAGGGTGTCCGGTGCCACGGCGGATTTGACTGGCTCTGACCACTGTGCGATTAGATGAGAGAACTGGGTTGGTGGAGATGAGTGGACTGGGATGTGAGACATGCCCGCCAACCTTCCAAGTCCGCAGTCCGCACGTGACAAAATGGTCCGGCAACACGAGCGCGGCGGCGGCGGCGGTGACGACGACGACGACGATGGAATCGATGGAGGTAGTTCTGGCTTGGAGCCAACTTCGTGTCGTACTGCATTCTTGAAAATCCCATCGTACTGTAGCACACATGCTACCGCTAGAAGGCTACCATAACTGTTCCCGCCAATTATAGCCTAATCTATTTAATTGTGTTTGACCTAGTGGGCTGGCAGGGGGTTGATTGAGGCATTGTAGTGGTCCTTAAATGTAGATTGGATGGCCAGCTGATGACCGGAGTCGTCAGCAGTAGACAGATCTGCCGCCGATGGCGGGGAGGAGTGGGTTCGCATGTGGCTCAGATGGCTCAGATGTAAGGTAGGGCCAAGGTTACGGCTTCACCTTCACCCTCACCTTCGGTGTCAGCGTCAGCGTCAGCGTCAGCGTCGGTGTCGGTGTCGGCTTTGGCCTCAGCATCGGCATCGGCGTCAGCTGGCGTGTCGCATTATTGTGGCATGTGGGCAGCGAAAGTTATCTCCCCATCCAATGCCAAAATGCCTATTCGAAATGTCTTTTCAGGCAGGTCTTACTCCTGCTCTCTTAGGAAAGCTGAAAGCTGGAACCGCTTTGAAAGCACCGCCAAGGCGGCAGACGCTTTTGTGGCACAAGCGCTCTCTCAGAAACCGGTTGTATGTATATGCCGGGTTATGAACGGTGTTGCGTGTGTGGGGTCTCCATTGGGATCCCGTAGGGCCCGCCTGGGCTCTCGCTTGTACGGGCTGGGCTGTAGCTGCTGTACATGTCGGCCGTTGCGCACCGATGAGCATGTGACAGGCACCGATACACAAACATACACATACATCGACGCGGACGCGGACACGTACCACGAGAAATGCGCATCTGGGGCATCACAAAAACCGAACGCGCGACGGGTGTGCGGTACAGCATCATACGTCCCTCATGTGGGGCCAACCCTGAGCGTCGTTCCCATTTTTACCTATCTGTATGTCTGTGTACGTGCCGCGCATGCATTCTTTGTACATTATAATATGTTAATTAATATGTTTTGTGTCATGGAATTTTTTTGTGATGTGCTCGAGTGCTCAGCAAGCAAAGTGCCTTTCTACGCCTGAACGTTCTGAACGGCGCAATGCAGACGCCCTTGCAGACTTCTCTCGCCCACTCGGGTGGCTCTGCGCGCACGCAGCACAAATTTGTCGCCCGCGTGACGGAAGGGCAGCTGGGCAGGAGAGGAAGCTGGGCAGGAGAGGAAGCTGGGCAGGAGAGGAAGCTGGGCAGGAGAGGAAGCTGGGCAGGAGAGGAAGCTGGGCAGGAGAGGAAGCTGGGCAGGAGAGGAGAGAAATAGAGGCGACGTGGCTGACGTGGCAACTCCAGACCCCAACTGAGCTTCTTCGACGAAATCAACTCGCACTAACATTTCATAGGAAAATCCAAAATCGGTTGATGGGCGGCAAGGCGATGTTGACATATAGGTGTCGTGGACGCATGTGTCCCAATCGGGAGCTCCCAATACACGACCGATGGTCAGTTGGTGGCCATATTGTCGAACAGCCCCCCTCATGGTATCGTGTACCCCGGTGTATATGTGTATGGTGGTGGTGATGGTGAAGATGGTGTTGATGGGAGGGCAGGGCGGTATTGCATCGGAGGTGGTGTCTGGCACCGGCATTAGTCCACCCTGATGCATCAAGAGGGAGGATTTGGGCAGAAGCCAGCGGCTTCGTAAATCATTGCAGCGTTGGTGAGTTCTCACACTAGGGGCGAAAGGTACTGATGGATGCGATATTGAGTTTTTGACGGTAAATTGCAAACTTTAGGAGGCGCTGGTACGCCGGACGGTCCACGCACTGACGAGCCATGGCTTAAGGTCCGAATGGAAGGGGCTCTCTAGTGAGGATAATATGATTTGAGTTTGAGCTGCAGGGTGTGCACACCGACCAATTTTTGAGGTCATGGGCGTTAGGACAGTAGGCAGCAGTGGACTCGGTCACAGAGCCTCCAGCTAAGAATTTGGCTCTAGCAATTGAGCGAGTTGGGTTTACATCAGGTTTTGTCCCCCCTATATATATCTGTATATATATGGGACAAATGAGAGAGAGAAAAAGAATTTCTGTCCCACAGTGCCATGGGCATTTCCGTTCCATCCGGCAAGACGCGGCAATGTTGAGTTCATGATTCTTTCTCTACACCGATGTCCTACAACAGGTACCAGGCCCAGCGCTCCGTACCGCACAACCCCCCTATATCCCTTACACACAGTTTAATTTTAAGTAATGGAGATCGTTTTTGCGGACGATAGGTTGTACGTCTTATTACTTAACAGGCTGCCACCGTCTATCTTTTTGCTGGGTCATGAGCATGGGACCCATTCCAGTGGGTTCTGTTCGTGCGTGCTGGCCGACAGCAGTTAATGATATCGTACCATCGGGATGCGCCGTTCTACTACGTCCAGGCGTGCAGGGAGAGATGTTGGTACTGCCACGGTATTACTACACCACGGCTGGATTGAGCCACGGGTATCCTGGGGGCAGTGCTGTAGGTAATGGTGGTGGTGGATGGTGGTAATGGTGGTGGTCGCCATGTTGGTGGGTGCTGGTGCTGGTGCTTTTGCTGGTGCTGGTGTGTGCGGTCAAGTGCGGAAATTGCAAGCAGTAGTCCGCTCCTAGTCGGCATAACTACGTTACTGGGGAGTATGGTTGAGGTGAATGCGGCCACCTGGTTGGTGGAAGCCATCAGTGGAGGTCCTGCTATGGGTCCCATGCATGCGTTCGTTGCATTGACTCTGTCGCATTTGTGTCGTATTTCTTTGGTGTGTAGTAAGACAATGTAATGTAACAACAACAACAACAACACTGATAATTATGCAACAATACAAACGTATTTCCGTATTTCCGCGCCGTACATCCACACATGCACACGAGGTTGAGATGTAGGAACACGCACAGCCTGGTGTAAGCCTTGCTGTCTTGCCTGGGTTGCAGCATAATGCATCGCTTTGGACTTCTGTTATGAGTTATGCCATGCGCCTTTTCGGGATGCGACAAGCTTCATGAGCTCGTAAGGCCCATAAAAGCCAGGGGGCTCAATAAAATGTACAGTGTCACAGGGTGTTGGTAAATCTTCACTAGGCACTAGGCAGCAAGCGGCCTACTAACCTAACTTGTCGGGTGAAGCCCTGCCTGCATCTCGTCTCCCTGCTGGCTAGAGGGTCTCCCTCATACATATAATCGACTTCAGCCGCATGCATTCGAGGAGTTCAGCGCTCACGCATCACCACCGTCCAGCAAATTCTAGTGGATTAGTAATGGTGCATCCAACTCTGCTTCCGGCCAGCTCCCGGCCAAAACCCAAAACCCAAGCCGCTACAATCACATCCTATCTGATCCATCAACAACATGGCATGTCCTTGCATTCTGGATATCCTCACAGAGTTATGAATTAATCCCTGGAACTCCGGCATGGACTATCGAGGCTTTACATCGTTACCATATCGGCTCTAATCGATGCGGATACAGCACGATATGGGTAAGGCATGGAGGGAGCAGATGCGGCAGCGCATTGTGGGTTGTACGTACAGTCATAAACTGCAATGTAACCGTATATACAAGGATGCAAGGGAATGCGTGCCTTATACACGAGGATTAAAGGGTTGCATGCCTGGTACTCAAACCGAATTGCGCTATGTACACTTTGCTGCGTAGATGTGCGTGTGTCGCTCACATTTTTAATTCTTATTGTTTTTGTTATGTTCTTATAGCTTGGGGGCTCCGGACTCTTATCAAAGGGAGGTGAGCCATCGTGGGGTTGGGGTTTGCCGCCAGCTCGGTTAAGACATTGGGCATCGGGCACGTATCGTTTGCAGTTTCACGTGAGACTGGACAGTGAGTTGGGGGCAGTACTGTGCGCCCTAGTTAGCAGGGTATCCACGTCGCCACCACAGTAATTGTTTCACAGACAACGATCAATTACATCAATTACTTATCCGATACTGGTTATTAAGCGACTATCACCCGGGCGGTGATGGGGTAGGGAGCGAAGCTCTTGTTGCTGCTGTGGGACCTCTTGCGTCCCACCACCAACCTAGGCCGGCCACTAAGGATTATAGTCATCACCAGATTGCACTGGGATTACATAATAGATATCATAACACCACATCGCGTCTTTCCATATCCATCAGATTGCTGCCGCCTCATAGCGGTGTACGACATGGACGCTCGGGAATGGGTGAAAAGCATAACGTGAAGTCGAACGGACGGGCGGGACGATGGCGTCATAGCGAAGCTGGAATGAAGCGGTGATGTTAGCCAGCTCGGCTGGCGGTGGCCGCGCTGTTCAAGCGCTGCTGAGCTGAGCTGAGCTGCGCACATGGATTAGTATGAGGGAGGGGGCCAGCTTTGAAGGTGGCTGCGATGGATTAGCAGGAGAACTGAGAACGCCCCAACGGCGGGGTGGGAGATCTAGGAGGCGGATAATGCAGGACTTGCACCACAGACTTGCGATGCAATAAGGCCGATGAGGGTCTTTATCCCACATGAACATGCATAAAGTTACAAACCGACAACGGCAAGTAACAGGTAAGATGTCGTTGGCGGAATTTCTTTAACAAGGAAGAACACTACCGAACTTAAGACAGAACCAAGTTAACGTACAAGAAATCACAACAGCAATCCCACAGATTGAGGTGGTGTTGAAAAACACCGAGTGTAGTGACAGTAGCACGTGCTGCAAGGCTTAGACAGCTTAACCACCGAAGCCGTAGAGGGTGCGGCCCTGGCGTTTCAGGGCGTAGACGACGTCCATGGCTGTCACGGTCTTGCGCCTGGCGTGCTCGGTGTACGTGACCGAGTCACGGATGACATTTTCAAGGAAGGCTTTCAGGACCGTGCGAGTCTCCTCGTAGATGAGGCCACTAATACGCTTCACACCACCACGACGTGCGAGACGACGGATAGCTGGCTTCGTGATGCCCTGAATGTTATCGCGAAGCACCTTGCGATGGCGCTTAGCTCCTCCCTTTCCAAGGCCCTTCCCACCTTTGCCGCGTCCAGACATGATAGCTCTTGCTTGTGTAAACACTATAGATTAGGCAACGGTATCAAGCAGTGATGCGATAAGTTAAGGAATGTGTATATTTACGGAACCTGAAATGACGAGCTGTACGAGAAATGGCCCGGTGAGCCGACCCTGTCGTAAATTTGCCGGGGTCCTCATTTTCGGGCGTTACCCTGCTAGTATATAAAGTTGGCCATACCAGTTTTATGTAACACATTCCTTAAGGTTCAACGTCCGTTTAGAAATCACCTCTCAGGTATCATCAAAATGGCCCGCACTAAGCAGACTGCTCGCAAGTCCACTGGAGGAAAGGCTCCTCGTAAGCAGCTGGCCACCAAGGCTGCTCGTAAGACCCCTGCTACCGGTGGTGTCAAGAAGCCTCACCGTTATCGCCCTGGCACGGTAAGCAGCGCTCCACAAGTAACCAATTCCTCATATTTCTCTGGTATCTCAGTATTTAAAGCAGATTTAAATTACACTAACCCGCAATTGGACGGATGTGCAACAATCGTAACTTCCATACAACCCTACTTGTGCTTAGACCATCCGCTGTGCATATTTCCTTCCCAAACCACCAGGTCGCTCTGCGCGAGATTCGCAAGTACCAGAAGAGTACCGAGCTGCTGATTCGGAAGCTTCCTTTCCAGCGCCTCGTCCGCGAGATTGCACAGGACTTCAAGACCGATCTACGTTTCCAGAGCCAGGCCGTGCTGGCTCTGCAGGAGGCTGCAGAGGCGTACCTGGTGGGCCTGTTCGAGGACACCAACCTGTGCGCTATCCACGCTAAGCGCGTTACCATTATGCCTAAGGACATCCAGCTGGCGCGCCGCATCCGTGGCGAGCGTGCATAAGCGCGTCATGGCATCACTGTTGGGGTCACGCTGACCTTAATACCTCTCAACCCGGTGTTTTTCAACACCACCAACTTGGAAGTCCAATGACCCCTAAGCTTGTATCTGTTGGAAGGTACTACTGGTACGGTGGGTGCGTGTCATTCCAGCTGCGGCGTCGTATTTTTAATTACTGGAAGCATGGCTAGCAACCGACAGCCCCACTGCATGTATGCACATGCATGCATTTCTTTTAACCCATTCTCGCCGTAACCACCTCACCTGATCTGATATGCGTCTCTATAGTCTAGGGGAGTTCACTGAGATGAGAAGTTCGGGTGCTGAGCACTTCGCGTCTTGATCACGTCAATTAAATACGGGGGACGAGACAGACGGCCACTCGGCCGTGATGTCGAGCCGCACAGCCAGCCAATATACCGCTAGGCAACAAGGACCCAAAACGTCAATGTCCGCGTCGTTGCCACCCAATAACAATATCGGCGCATGACCGGTCATGACACCGATAAATATTGGCTGATCTGTACTCGTTAAACCAAGCCCTTATTAACAAGGACTTGGACATTGGCTGATGTGCGCTGATGTGTAGTGGGCCTTGTTGCCATACCCTTCATGCTAAAACATGGTAACACCATCCAAACCAGACCAGAGCATGATAACACCAGCTCCTCTTATCCAAAGCCCGTAACGTCTGGCGCTGCCATTACCACTGTGCTCTCCTTCCGGCAACCTCGCGGTGTATGGTGTTGTGTATCAGGTAAGGTTACGAGCAGGGGCTGGTCTATCCCTTTAACGGCTATGGGTGTGCAGCGAATCGTTTGGCATTCTCGTCCATAACGCCGCTCAAGTCGGTTTGAGTTTAGGTGCAGGCTTCCCCGCGTTCGCAGCGGCTGCTTTCAGAATGGCGGTAGTTGGCGCAGATGCACTGAACCCCCGGGCCTCCTCTAGCCGTTGTGTGGCCGTGTTGCGCTGCATATTGAGGGAACAGCGGACTCTTATGAAACCAGTGTTAGGAGGAAGGAAGTGCCCCGCCCTCGCCCTCGGCGGTATAGCAATACTTCTTTCTTCCTTCTCATTCCCTTATACACGTATTTCTCATCGCAACATCCAATTAATCTGAGCCAAAGGAAAACTGAAATAGACGGTGAAGTCCGATGAAGAGGGGCCCCAAAAGGGTGTAGTACCAAATGCGTCACATGGTATGGTTGCTCACATCTGTGCATCAAGACGTTCTAGAGGACCATGCCCTGGCCCGGTTACCCCGCCATAATGATTAACTTGTTTGTGCTCCCCTTCTGCACAGGACAGCCTGTCCGCCGCAGGTCAGGGCAAATATAAAATTTGCAGCATGCATAGCTCCATCCACTACTGGTGTCCCCACCCAGATCCCAGCAGTGCCACTGCCGTTGGTTGCTCAGTTGGTTACTCCGTTCTGGCAGTGAGTAACTCTTCGCTTCTTAGCAACTCCTCAACCAACTCCTCACCATTAACTGGCCGGCCGTGTGCCGCGTCTTCTGGATCAGCGCCCGTGCTTCCTGCTCCAGATTCCGCACCTGTATTTCCCCCAAGGCGAACAAATGGACGACGACATATATATACTGTTGCAAAAAGCCTGATGCTATGGTGCAGTCAGACAAGCAATCATCGTTCATTATTGAGCCGATGGGGCCGCATGTGGGTGCACACATGCACATGCAAGAGCAGGGAGGATAAGGGCACATCAATTTAAGGGCACATGCACTGACACAACGGTAATGATATGTGCTTAATTTATCATCCGGTTACTTGTAAACTTGATACTAGCAGCCGAAATAACAAGATCTGGATTTGCCTGGTCAGCGTATCCTTGGATCCTCGTCTCATGGTCCGTCATATCATGTAGGGTGATCCATATTTCCCTGTCCGCTGGGCCCCGCCTGCCCCGCCAACCCCATTAGTCCACGAAACCTCAGACACTCGCATCGGTCCATATGGGCACGTACATTGCCCATAGAGGCATCAATCTGCTTCGCGAGGCCTTCTCGGAGCTCCGTCTTCATCGTGATCGCTTTATTTAGCCGCTCCTGCGAAATGGTGATAACGAAAGGGTTGCCTAGGATGCTATGAACGCCTAGGATGCAATCAAGGGATGTGTACGATAAGACCATACTATGGCATACACAAAATCGGCTACGTGTACTTATCACCTTAGGTCATGTTACATGACTGTTTCTCACGACCTTTCCTTTCAAACAAGTAAAATGCACTCTAGGGAAATGGAATTTACTTACCAGGTTGGGTGTAATGTGGGTTTTTATCGTTTCGTTGATCTGGGTTATCTCTTTCTGCAAGATGTCGAAATGTAACACACAGGCGTAACTTTAAGGTGGACTGATGCCGGGCGTGCATTTGTATGTGCCCATGAATCGACGGGAAAGATATTCTAGGTCTTGGCAACATAGGGCCATGGTCAGCGTCCGGCCTTGGGCTTGCACTGGCCTGACTATTGAAGCCGATGCCTCGGGTTTGCATTCCCCTCCCTTTTTGAATTCATACCTCAGCCGCTGCGACTTCTTCTTGTCGCCTCATTTTTTCGAGCAATAGGGTATGCATGCTCTTGTCCAGTTGCTGTGCAATATCCAAAGGAATGCCAAATGAGCACGAAATGGGTAACCTGGAAACCGATATGTACATCGCGTACCGAGATAAGGCGAGTAATGAACCTTGGATCGCGCCTCATAAGTATTTTAATTTTCTCTGGGTCCTTTGTTAGCTGAGCCACATCGATGTCTTGCCCCGATGTGCTCGCTGTCTTGCCCATATCTGAGAAGACAAATGCGCACACAGTCAGACATGATAGCAGGCGCTTTAACTACTACCTAATATGAATTAAAGAAAAATTTCCCCACCAGCCATTATGAGCCTTGACAAACAAGCAGCAAGTAAAAAACGGGCGAGAAATAATAAAGTAGCTCGAAATAATCCAGTTGCACACCGATATGTTAAAATTGCGAAAGACCTTCCTAATGCTTCGCTCGAAGAAGTGTCCGTACAAGCGACTGTTGTATTCCGACCGACCTCTGAACGAACATGAGCAAACAACGAAATGTAACGCCCGACATATCAGTATCTGTTCCTGAATGTAACTTCTCTTTCAAAAGTTCAGCACAGAGGCATCGGCTGTCTTCACGGCACGGCGCCGAAACACGACTGTAAGCCGGAACTTACAGTTCCAGCAGCACTGCCCCTCGTCGATACCGATACTTCCCTTAGCAGTAACGCAGTTCCAACCCTTGATTAAATCGAAAGGATTAAGAATAGCTATAGCATCACCGCGCTGTTATTAGGCGCTGATCAACCGCAGATCAACTCCACGCTGCCGGTACAAAGCACACCCCAGCACGTGCGTGCTGCCATACGGCCTTAACTTATCTAGGTCTATCAAAATCCAGCCGCTTACCTCGAGCAAGTCCCACAGACGGGTTCTCGTCTTCCCTCATGTAAAGGAGGCAAGCGTAGGACCCTTTCTGTGTCTGTGTCCGCTTCCATGTGCCCGTGTACATGCGTGTGTCCGTGACACTATCCGTCCGTCAGTCAGTCCGTTAAGTTGTGCTTGGGCATCATATCTACTCTTCCCTTCCCTCCACCCACCCGCCGCTCTGCGTTTCTCAACCTGTCACCGCCACCGCCACCGCCACCGCCACCGCCACCGCCATGCAACGATGTTTCAAAACTGCTAACATTCACGTGACTAATAAGGCCTACATAACCCCGCTAAGCATCCAGGCAACAACTTGCAGTTCAACCTCTATTCGGTTTTCATTAAACTCAGACGCTATTGTACGACAGTGTAGATACAATCAAATGGAAATACGATTTATTATTGGATGCATCTTTGTCGTCAGTGCTCCGATCATTTCTTTCGCCCGTACACTTCGCTTCCATGTTGACATCATGCATTTTGTCCGAGGGTGTTTACTGGCCACGCACGAGGTGTCCCAGCTTCCTCACAAAAAGCCGCTCCTCTTTCTCTTTCTCTCTCTTTCCCCCCCTCTTTCCCCCTCCCTGTCTACCTCATGTTGCCGGTTTTAAGTGTGCAATCTGACGCATGTGCGCCGCCGATAACCCCCAGTCGTACAACTGCAGATTCTCTCGTATCCGGCCCTGGTTGGACGAGCGCGGTAGAACCACAAGGCCCTGTTGTAGCGCCCAACGCAACGCCACCTGCGCCGCACTCCGAGACCCACCGCCGCCGCTGCCGCGGCTGCCGTTCCCGGCAGCGGCGGCAGTTGCCACTGCCGCCGCCGCCACCGCCGCCACCTCCTGGCCAATGGCCTGCAGCACTGGGTGACCGAGGACTGGGTTCCCGTGACTTCCCCCCCATTGTGTTCCCAATGTACTATAAGCGGTTAGTACGACACCCTCATGGCGGCACAAGGCTTGCAGGGCTTCGTTGCGTTCCAGGGGGTCTACGTGGACTTGCAGTACGGCAGGCCGTATCCGAGCTGAAGCCAGCAGCTTCGACAGCTGGTCGGGAGAGAAGTTGCTGACACCTGCGGGTATATCGCGTGTGTGGGTCTATGTGTATGTGTATGTGTATGTGTATGTGCATGTGTATGTGTATGTGTATGTGTACGTGTATGTGTATATGTATGTGTATTTGTGATACATATGTGACATAGACGCAATAAAACTGTCATTCTTCTCGGGCTGCTAAGGTACTTGAAATGACTTGTCGTACTCGGTGCGTAACTGGTGCTGGACGCAGTGAGGATCACAGTACATTGTGTGTTCCGTACTGGCCGGCCGGCGGGAACCCCAATCACCCAAGATTAGTTGCTAGATATCCTGTTTGAGATTAGTTGCTAGATATCCAACGAATTTCCGTACATATTTAGTCGAACCGTCGTGCTTGTCCTTCACCTCTTTATGTATGAAATGGTATTAAGGTTTAGCCTTCCTTGCAATAACTAAAAATCTGCAATAACAAAAATCCGATCCTGAGGTCCCAACCGACACAAACCGATCACCCCTGAGCCCTTTCCAAGCTTGACACAAGCCCTCTTTGGGTTTGATTGGGTTTCATGTCTTGCTCGTCAAGCGCTCTCACTCCTCCCCTCCCGCTCCCCGGCCCCCCACCACCCCTACCACCCCCTCTGTCATCCAACACCCCCCGGCGGCACCCTCCCCTCCCCTCCCACTTCAACCAGCCTCCCCTCCCCTCCCACTTCATCCAGCCTCCCCTCCCTTTCCACGCACCTATCGCCCTGACCAGCCCTGCCTCGTACAGCTCCTCCAGTGCCCTCCAGCTGTCCAAGAAGTTGCCCTCGGGCACCACTCCCCCGCACAAGTTCCCCCAACACTCCGCATAATGTAGCAAGAAGAGATCAACGTAGCTGGTGTGAAGATCTGCAACGAACCGGGCCCGCAAACATGCAGGGCCCATGCCGTGAATGAGGAAAAAAAGGTACGGATGGAAACAGGGGATTGAGAAATTGAAGGAGGAATAAGTCAAGGAGATAGTTGAAGGGACACGTTAGCGCAGAACGTGTTTATTGGGTATTGGAATTGGGTGTCTGAGAACGTAGGAAGGGACGAGGCGTCAGGGAGGGAAGGGCAGAAACACACTAAGAACACGCAGTAAATACGTATACACCACGAAGAATGGAATCCTATGAATATTGGTGCCGTACGATTCCATATAATGGTTGGAGCCCGCCCCCCAAAGCCCCCCTACCATTCAGCGTGGCGTTGAACTGCCGCAGCGTGGCCTTGTACCCCAGATGGCGAGGGTGGAGCTTGGAGGTCACCTGTGACGAATGGATGGAGGAGGGAATCGGAATCGCCGTGGATGTACGGGTAACGATAACCGACATGACCGAAACGGTAAACGGTAAACGATAAAGGCAACGATAAAGGTAACGGTAAAGGCCATGGTACAGGATCCGGAGGATATAACCGCGGACACAACGTTAATGGATGCAAATAACGCGAAAGACGGATGAACTCCCGCGAAACGATAAATACCTAAAGTCAAGAAATGTATCATCTACAGATTCGGCCCCATGCGGCCCCATGCGGCCAGCCCACCAGACTCACGAAGATATCCTCCCGCCGTACCACACCGCTACTGCCGGCCACGACTCCAATCCCGCTGTCAACACGGGCGCCGCCGATGGCTGTCCCCCCGTCCTTCCCCTGATGTACGGATGTGGCCACATCCTTCAGGTACTCGTTGACCGCCACCCCCACCAGATCCTCGCGGTACCACTCACGAGCCTTGGGGATTCCGAGGCGGTAAAACAAATACATGCGGTAAATAAATCAACAAGAGTGACAGCGATAATCATAATACAACAATACAATAATTATCATAATGAATATCACATACATATTTAATGCATATTTTTAGAATATAATAACCATAATAAAATAATACAAGTACTACAAAACATAGATATACAATCCATATGTAATACATATTTATATTTTATAACATAACACAAGACATAAATAATTACAATAATTTTATCGTAATAAAATGTTATGTAATCGCACACACACGCTCACACACACACACACACATATATATATACATATATATAATAATATTATTATAGGGCAAATTAGATGCTCGACAACTGCGCGAAGCCCATTCGCGCTGTTGTCGAGAATGGGTTTTAAATTGAATGGTTATAGATTGAGTGCGCTTGGGTGCTTGGGTGGGCCTAAGGGGCCTTTGGGGGACGTGGAGTTTAGGGAGCACACGCACGGGAAGTCATGACTCCAAAAATAAAAGAGCAGCACCTGCGCGCTGTCCAAGTGGCGGTAGCCTGCCTCCAGCGCCCAGCGGACAGTCCGGGATGTGGAGTCCCCGAGTCCCGCGCAGCCGTAGCCCACGGTTGGCTGTAGGACGCCGTTGTTTAACCGTACCTGGGAAACGCGCCGGGACGATGAACACAAAGATGCCGGGAGTTTTGGAAGTTGGCAGTTGGGCGCCAAAAAACACGCAAATTTAGAAGGGGCCCCCTGCATTTCCACTTTCACACACCAAATGCAGGATAAACTGTACGCCGAATGTAACCGACAGAAACCTCAACCGTAACTGAGACTGAAAGTCCGCAACCGAATGAAATCGCGAGTCCGCAACCGTACCTTGGCGAGCGGTTGCCTCAAGTTAATGAGTACGGGACACGTGCCGCAAGTCTTGGGGCAGGCTGCGTCCATGAAGCCTGGGTTACGGCGGCACTCCCCCGCAGCTGCCCACGAGCCACACTGGGGCTGCGTTGCATCGCATCCAGGAGAGTGCAGCATGTGTATGTGTATGTGTATGTGTATGTGTATGTGTATGTGTATGTGTATGTGTATGTGTATGTGTATGTGTATGTGTGACTGCTAACCTGAGAATCGCCACAGGCTCCTAGCTCGTCCGACACTTCTTCGAAGACGGCGACGCGCGGAGAGCCATCGGGCGCCTCCCCCACCTGCACTCCCAGTCGGGCCGCTGAGACCAACCTCTGCTTGACCCCGGCGGCGTCGGTGGTGGCAGTAGCAGAAGCAGTAGCATTGGAGGTATCGGTAGCAGTAGCTGTAGCTGTAGCGCTGCCGCACAGACCGCAGCTCCGTCGACAAGCCACTGCCACCCACCACCAGGCTTGCAGGTCCTCCGCCACGCGTTGACAGACCCGTGGGTCATTCTGTGCCCACCACGCACACATGTCCACGGCGTCAAAGCAGCTGCCGCCGCCGTCATCGTCATCCGCCGCGGCCTCCGTCACGGGGTTGGGGTTCGTGTTTTCCCGCCCGGTTTTCCCGCTCCCCCTTATTTTGGCATGCGCTATATTTCCGGTGCCAGCAGAGGGTGAGAGTACGGCATTCCCCTCTCCTTTGCCCGCCAGCCCTTTTGCCGCCGGCGTAATACAGGCTCCACATGCAGCCTAAACTCGAAAGGGCATGAAGAACAAGTCCATTTCAAAAAAAGGGATGGGGGGTTAAGAAGCGGTTTAAAAGCAGCCAGAGCGGTCACAGCTGTACATGTTCTTTACCAGCAAGATGCCTTTTCAAATAAAAGACGTCGGACAGCCTTTGGATTCTGGATTCGTACAACCATGTCACCCAAAACACATGTGTAATCTTAACCAGAACGCGACATCGTACTTTCAGCTACTATTTTAGATCCAAATCATTAACGATATGGATCGAAAATGGATCCAAAGACATGGGGACCTAGGGAAAAAAGAAATGTTGGTTTTACCTTGCATACCCCAACAAGTTGTGGCGCTTTTGTCGTACATTCCTCCTTCGCCGCCCTCAACTGACCACACCAGCTAATGTCGTCCAGGCAGCTCGGTGGGCCTGGATGCCGTACGACCACCAACTGCTCCGCTGTTAAATTCATGGACCTTCGTAATGCTAGCTGTAGGGCAGGGCAAACGCCGCAGGAGGCCTGCGGGTCACGGAAGACCCATGGGTCAGTGAGGAACCGCAATGGTAACGGTATGAAAGTAACCAATCAGTAGCACGTGATGAAAAAAGAGAAACGAAAACGGCAAATGCAGCTGCTATAAAACAACTGCTGTATATTTAACATAGAATTTCCCCGGACATCATGAAATATCAATTCTCATACTACATATATACACATATACATACGCAGAATTTAGGTACTTCGGCGCCTGCTGCCATTGGAATAAATAACCCGCCATCTCACTGCGGTTCAGTCATCCACTCTAAATATCCTGCAAATCGTTCAACAGGTTACGGCTCGCTCGCTCGTCCAGCAGCAGAGCGCCGTACCCTGTCTCACTCTTGGCAGTATATGTCTCATTTACTGCCGGACCCGATATGAGATAAGTACTCCATGTATAGAGAGTAGTAGTATATATAAGGGAAAGCCGGTCACAGGCAAATTACAGAAGTCCGCTTTACCACCCCACATACCAGACAGGTATGAAATTCGTTCAAAAGGTGTGTGGTACACCGACCGCTACGGCGCCTGTACACAGGACAAGACAGGATGGGGTGGGTTGTGGGGGGTAGGGTGGGAGGCAGGAGGACATCAGAAGTGGGTGGGGAATGAGTGCCATCGGCAAGGGATGGAGGCCTTCGCAGTTGCATGTGCCATATGGATTCTGCAGGGGGATGTATGTATGTATGTACATAATATATGACCCCCATGATATACATATATATATATAATACAATATATATATATGTTATATGGGGGAGGATAGAGGGTGAGGTTATGTGTATCGTGAGGTGGTACAGGGTTGCATTCGGCCGAGGCCTTGATTGGATTGGATTGGATTGGATTGGATGAGAAGCTGATGTCCTCCTTTCCATTGTGCTAAAATCGGTTTAATAGCAGGATTAATGGTGGGCTTTGCGCGCGCGCGCGTGTAGATGATCATGGTGGTACTGGTGGGTAAGGACCTGATGCAGGAAATCACCCTGTAAAGCAAAGAACACGAAATGGGAATGTTTGCGTGTTAGCCGTACTTGTACTTGACCCGTGCCGGAACGTTCTTGAAAACGCCCCTCGTTCCCTGTTTGCACTTACTGCTGTTCACACACAGCCGCCTGGTCTGCACAATGCAGGTGGACAACATATTGCGGCAAGTCGTCGACGAGCACAGCCAAGGTGTCCGCGAGGTCCTTGCGCGCGTGCACCCGGATACTTGCAACCCTGGATGTTGCACGCTTGGCGGGTGCTGGCCCGAGCTTTACGGGCCAGATGTACAGGATATTTACTAGTGCTATGAGTGCCATGGCTGCAACAATCCATGTTCTTGCAAGGCTTCTTCCAACAGCGACGGGACGATGGTGAAGCGACCTCTCGCGTCGCATTCTTCAGCTGAAAAGCGTAACCGGAATTAGCTTCGAAACAATATATTTGCTTGAGTAACATTACTTGACGTGTGCTTGCTTGTTAGATGTGCAAAGTCGTAACGTTACCTACTAACCGTCCTCAATTCGGATTTGCCAAAAATACAAAATTTTAGCCATGGGCCGCGGAAGTGTAGTCATTAACACAGTGAAGCCAAAAGTTTAAATGTCTGCTGCATGAACAAAGTTGAAATGATAGCTAGAGAAGCTTGAAGCAGTCCCCAGGCTATTAGGATAGCCTTTCAATGGCCGAGCAAATACAATATCCTAATGATGAATATGACACATCCAACAATACGGCAGCTGGCGGAAACGCAACTCCTCGTGTCGATGGCTCTCAAGAACCCGCTTCGGTCTCACGGGGCGCAGCAATGCGTATCAAGAATCTAGACACCGGCGAGGAGTATGACCTAGAGGAATTCGATTTAACAGCGCCAGTGATCGTCGGTCGACATAGTGCCTCATGCGATACGGACCAGCCGGGAGCGCTGAACGACGAAGAGGTGAGAAATGTGTGGGCCTTGGCCGAGTGCAAACAATCTGCATGGACTTGTACAGGTTGCTGTTCAACTGATATTTACAGCTGCTGGAGCTGTCAAGTAAATCACATAGCGGTGCTTGCTTTATTATAGTTTTTTTACCTTCGGGCCCTCACCCAATATGCCCGCAGGAACATGCTGATCGTGGGTTGGGAGTAAAGAAGAAAGCATGGCTGAGGAGCACCAAAAAACTCAAAACATGGTATGTAAAGGGCGTGCTTGGTAGATATTAGCGACTACCAACGACCAACCAAAACGGCAGCAAAAACACCAATTAGACATGATGCCTTAAGCCTTGTCGTGGTTATGGATGCACCTGTCTCGTTCATGGGAGCACGCTGTTCATTTGCCACGCAAAATACCTATTGGTATATTGCTACTGCTTCATTCTCGACCTGACTGACTGAGCTTCACCAGAGTTTCTCAGTCCACAATGTCCCACATATCATCACCGTTGCTATCAAAAGCTTCATCATCACGCCGGTTTTCATATCTCCACACGCATGTTGTTTTGCTATTCTGTAGCTACAGGCTGCTTATGATCACTGACGGGCAGCCGGCCGCATAGCTCCTGTTAACTCTTCGCTATGGAGATCAGGATCAAATAAAATTATTACAGTTGGTTGCTAGGTACTGATGTTTTATGTACGGAAGGAGTCGAGATATATGCAAACCTAAGCTGTGTTTTGTTTGCGCGGTAAATAGCAGGTGGCCTAATTCGTGGATACCTACATAAGAAATGCTAATAAATGTTCGCAATACCAATACTTATGTCACAAAAAGTAGTCCGCAAATATCGTTAAGTCAACAGCCCTTCCTATCCCCTTCCCTCCCTCCCTCTCTCCCTCCCTACCCCTCTCAATCCCTCCCTTCTCTCTACCCCGCACCCGTCACCCTTCACCTACCTACCTCCTCTCCTAATTTCCTCCCATACCCACGAAAATGATTTAACCTCCCTCCATTGCCTGTTTCGACCGGTTCTACAACGCATGCAAGCAGGGCCAAAACCACTTTAACGAACGTCAAGGAGAAAATCGAGGAACGAATCGAGAAGCAGCAGCTGCAACGACAGTTGCAACAGCAACAAGAACAGAAACAACGACAACAACAGCTACAACAGCAGCAACAACGGCAAGAAGAACAGAAACAACGACAACAACAGCTACAACAGCAGCAGCAGACGATCCAGGATAGCTACGACGGGGCGCTTGCCGGTGGAACTACTCCGCACCCGACGGACCCTTTGGAGCATGGGGCGATGGAGGGGGCCCAGGAAGCTGGCGCTGCAGTTTTCCAGGTGGGATGTAACTGATGTGGGTCAGATCTGATGTGAGTCAGATCTGATGTGGGTTTCTTCTCAAGATTGGAGGAGCGCGGACATGTGCACACTATTAACATGCAGCGGGACATATGTCATGTGTTTAGTAGTGTAGGCAAATGTCTGCTGTCTCCCATTCTGGTGTCATCAGGATTAAAATACACATTAAATCGATATGGTCTCCGGATCCATCTGGGTCGGATTTTGAAATTTAAAAGCATCGGGTTTGATCCATCGATCAAACCCGATGGTTACATGGTTACAGGATACATCTTGGTCGGATTCGGATCCGTTCTGGTCGGAATCGCAGATTGGATACGAATGTGACCCAGATGGATCTCGTGAAAGTGCCCGATTTCCACATCCATAAAGTGGATGGAGATTCTATCACAAAAGTTCATCATGGCATGGACGGAGAGGGATCCGGACTGATGCACGACAGGCCAGGGGAAGGGTGGGAAAGAGAGGGGCAGGACGAGAGGGCAGGGCGGGGCGGGGAGCGGGGGAAAGGGGGAAAGGAGGGCAGGGCAGGGGGGCGTGGGGAGGTGAAGGGCGGGATCATCTTCCTCAGATCTAACGTACTGTTGATGGCGGGAAGGCCATTGAGGCGAACAGGTGCTGCATGGCGGCGGCGGCGGCGATGGCGGACTCAGCTGTAGCCACACTGCGCTTTGGGTTTAACTGGGTTTTCCTTCCATTCACACAGCAGGATCCTTCGTTAGTCGGCGGCTCGGAGGGTGTCGCTGTTGACACGTCATCATTAGGACGCAGCGTCAACTTCAATGACGAGGTCATCGGATCCCAATCCATCGGCGCGACCAAACCCCCGAAAAGCCAACTGTCATCAAACGCCGAGTTCGCCTCTGGAAGCGGCGCGGGAATGAAAGTAAGTGGTGGCGCAGCCGGCGACGGCAGCGTCGGTTCGTCTTCCGGACACCCTTCCTCGGCGGCTGCGGCAGCGGAAGTGACCCGTGGGTCTAAAGGGCTCACTGCCGCTGCTGGCAAGCCGCACGTGCCACCGTTGCCGCCCATGCGCGGTCTCACATCACAGCCGCTGGGGGCGGCGGTGGCACCGCCGACGCCAGCGCCGGCGTCGGCGCCGCTGGCTATCGCCTTGGCGGATGGCGGCGGTCAGCACCAGGGCTCAGAGGACTTGCGCATTCCGCTATTAGAGGAAGACATGGCGGGTCCCTCTAGCCGTGCTGTGCCGGTAAGATAATGCCTGAATCGGATATCGGAAACGGAGGTGTATGGTGTAAGACAGGGAAGCGCTTCAGTGGTATCGGCTGGGGTGGCACCGTTTGTGGGGATGGGGAAAGCGAACATGTATTCACCCGGGGGCGGGGGCAGTGGTGCGGGAGGAGGAGTAGGCGGTCAGAAAGCGAACATATATTCACCCGGGGGCGGGGGCAGTGGTGCGGGAGGGGGAGTAGGCGGTCAGAAGGGGGGAAGCGAGTGTACGAGAGGCCTGGAGAGACCTACCGCCGTTGGGAAAAACACAAATCAATAACCCGACATGGGATGGTTGGGGGGAAGCGCATCCAGCAAAAAGGCTGTCGTGCGCCGGTGTGTGATCCAACACACCACATGTCAGTTGCGCTCCAGTTCCCTTCCCTGCTTTAGACATCCATTGTTGGTACACGGCGATAGTGCACATGAGCTACAGCTCTGGGGCCTTCAACTGCTGCTGCTGGTGCTGCTGCCGTTTTCACGTCACTTTTCACCTTTCCCTTCCCCACATCCACTCCACCCCAACGCACCGCACCCCACCAAGCCCCAACCCACTTTGCACCCACTCCACTTTACCCTTTACACCCTTTTAGACGATTTGGCGTTTGCTTCTTCCTTCCACTTTATGCATACGAATACCCCTCACCTTCTATATTAGGAGTCAGGGGTCAGGAGTCAAGGGCTCGTGATTTGTATTTCTCAACACCAGCACGTACCAGGTCTCTCGTACACTCGCTTCCCCCCTTCGGACCGCCTACTCCTCCTCACGCACCACTGCCCCCGGCCCCGGGTATTCACATCTCACCTTCTCCCTCGCCTCGACTTCTCTCTATCCCCGCCCCCGCCCCTCAGACCGCCAAATCCTGGGTCAACCAGCCTGCTCGGGTGATTGGTGGCAGGCGGGCGGCGGGGCGGCAGCTGCAGCAGGTACGAGGACTTCGGGGAAAGAAGTGAAGTCCATACCCTCTCGGCCTTCCGGTTTATGCGCATCGATTTCTTACCTCTGCTTTCAGCTGAATTTCACGGGTTGCTTCCACTTCCAATATTGCGCCTTTACGGTCTGGCCCGCATGCCCCCCCTACCCTGCATGCACCATATCCAGGTTCGTATGGTTCAGGAGCTGCTGGGACACGATGGGCCAGTTTGGTCGATGAAGTTCAGTGCGGATGCCCGGCTGCTGGCGACCGCGGGACGAGACGGCGTGTTGCGGATTTGGAGTGTTTACTGGTACGGCTCTGGCAGGTGAGGAAGTGGTAGGTAGGGAATAGGGGGTAGGAGGTAGGGGGTAGGAGGTAGGAGGTAGGAGGTAGGGGGTAGGAGGTAGGAGGTAGGGGGTAGGAGGTAGGAGGTAGGAGGTAGGGGGTAGGGGGTAGGAGGTAGGGGGTAGGAGATAGGAGGTAGGGGGTAGGAGGTAGGAGGTAGGGGGTAGGAGGTAGGGGGTAGGAGGTAGGGGGTAGGAGGTAGGGGGTAGGGGGTAGGGGGTAAAGAACACACCGGGCAGGCTAAAGCCCTAAGCCTGTGGATTGGAACATTGTAACAGCGGACTCCCGGGAGGGGGGGCGTAGTGACCCATCGGCCCTCTTCGAAGTACACGATCGTGCCCGTCCCCGTTTGGTTTTTTGTTATTATCGTGTTATTCGAATTTCTACCGCATGGCTGCATTCCACAAACTCACACCATTCATCCTACCAAAAATACCCCACCCCTGTTACGCTGCCGTGCTAAGGGCATCAACGTAAGGGCCTGCCAACGTACGGGCATCAACGTGCCGTTCCACTTCCCCTCCTTTTCTTCCTCTCGCATTCTCCGTTCCCCCTTCCCCCCTTCCCCCCTTCCCCTTTTCACCCCTTCCCCCGCACAGGTCAAAACTCATTTCCCCTGCGCGGGAGGACAAGGTCCCCGTCACCGCACCCCGTGCCGCTGCCGCTACAGCAGGCGGCGACGCCAACGCCTCCGGCGGCGCCGGTGGCGGCGCCGCTGCGACGCGGCCGCCGCTGCTCTCCGAAAGCCCTCTTCTGAGCCTCCCCGGCCACCGGAGCGACGTCCTGGACTTGTCCTGGTCGCAATGCCGACTTTTGCTGACAGCATCCGCGGACCAGACGGCCCGTCTGTGGTCTATTGACGTGCCCGTAGGCGGGGCCCGGCGCGCTGGCGGTGGCGGCGGCGGAGGTGTTCGGCCCCCCCGAGCTAGCGGCAGTGGCAGTGGCGGCAGCAGCAGCGGCGCTGACGTGTCAAGCTGGGAGAACCTCGGCGGCGCCTGTCCGTCCGCAGAATGTCTGCGGTCGTTCGTACATCCGGACTTCGTGACGAGCTGCTGCTTTCATCCCTGTGACGGCCGATGTATTGTCACGGGGTGTGCTGATGGGAAGGTGGGTTTTGGGTCCCTTTCCTTGAGCTCTTGGACCTTATGCCATGATTCCCTTCTGGGCCCTTTCCCGTGTGCCATCCCGTCTCTTCCGCACTGGTAGTTCTCTTCGCCCATTTCCCGATCCATCACAACGTCCCCACAATTTTAACGGTGTATGTAGGTATACCGTTAAATTGTGGGGATAAGTATACCTGTGTTTTTACGTTCCCTTTCTCAAACTTGTAGTTGAATTGTACATGTGGTACATTCGCACATCTCCCTCTCTCCCCCTTCCCTATACTTGAATTGCTCGGTTCCGATGGGAACACTGCTGCCCTACCCCTTGCTCGTACTTCTGTGCCGTACTTTTTCATCCTTTTATAAATTCTTCCTGCGCTTTCTTTCCAGCTTGTGTTTCGCCTTCTTTTTTACTTTTCCTTTCAACTTCAGCTGCACGGTTTCCTGGGGTGCATCATTTTTTCCTGCCACGAACTCATGTAGCTTTGCGCAACCTTGCTTTTTGGCTACTGACGCGCTTTCTTGCTGACTGCATGTGCACATCTTTGCTGTTTGCTTCGGTTCCGCCGCCGCCGCCATAGGTGAGTTCGCGTGGGTCCGCGCTTCGTTTGGTTGGTTCGCGCGCGCGGTCGTCGTGCTAGCCCGGGTCGGGTTGGTGGGTCGGTCGGGTCAAGGCGCGTTAGTTTGATGCTATACAGGGGGGTCGGGAGGAGCACGTGCATGACAGCGACCAGCGGTCAGCTCAGTTTTCCTTTTTTTCCGCGGTTTTCCTTCGCCGCCAGCAGCGAGGCCGATAGTTATGACGGTTTCGATTGAGTTTTTCCTGCACTTATTCGCGGCCTTGGCGGCAACCTAGTTTACGTTTTTTTGGGTCTCTGCGTCGGCAGCAGCCTTGGACGCGGACGACAGTCAGTCATCCTTCACGGTTAGTCCTGGCTAAGTCAGCGATCATTACCAGCGTTTCGATGTTCGTCTCCCTCCCTTCCCTCCCTCTCCCTCTCCTCCTCTGTCCCCTCCCCTCCTCTCCTCCCGCCCCTCACCCCTCCCCTCTCTCCTTCTCCTCCTCTGTCCCCTCCCCTCCTCTCCTCCCGCCCCTCACCCCTCTCCCTCTCCCTCTCTCCCACCCGCAGATACGCATCTGGAGTGTTCCCGATGCAGCGGTGGTAACCTACGCAACAGTGCCACAGGACATCATCACCCGGGTGCTCTTCTCAGTAGACGGCACACGGGTGGTGGCGGGCACCCTACGCGGCAAGGCGAGGTATTACGAGCTCACGGGGGGCACGTTGGACTATCTGACCCAGCTGGATGTGAAAAACCCGCACGGGTCCGGGCGCAAGGTCACGGGGCTGGCGCAGGTGCCGTACTCGTACGGAAATGACCAGTTATACGTCATTACGAGTGCGGACAGTCGGATACGTCTTTATGTGGGCTACACGCAGGTAGGGGAGTTCTGTGTGCTTGTGTATGTGGCTGTGGATGTGTGTACGGCAATGGCATTGCAATGGACCTGTCATGGTCGGATTTTTGTGGAGATGCCGTCTCTGCTATGTGCTGAAGGATGTTCGGCACATAAGCCCCAGGATTGAGGGGAAAGGTAACGCTGACTCTCGAGTGGGGAGTGGGTGTGGGAGAGGGGGGAGTGTGGAGGAGGGATGTGGAAGGGGCGAGGGCAAGGATCGGGCGCCTCTCTCTGTTTAACATCGTTTTCCATATTCCGCATTCACCAAAGTTCCATTGTCACGTAAAATCTGGCACATATCCTCACCTGTTGTTTATCATATTTGGGCTCCGTCGCGCTCAGCTCTATCTTACCTTTATAGGGTATATCCCCAACTGAATGCCTTGCTCTAAGTAACTTCGGAATTCGGGATTATTGCTTTCAGGGTTTTGGACCAGGTTGAATCCGTGTTATTTCATGTGTTTTGGGGATGACTGTCCCACCTGTCCTTGCCTTCTCGTCCCGGCCCTCTCCTTTGGAACAGCCTCTCTATAGTCGTATCAAGTCTCCTGTATTCGCTTTCCCCACCCCAACCCCCAACCATCTCCAAACCCCGGAACCCCAGGAACGTAAGTTTAAGGGACACCGCCATACGAACACCCAGGTAAGGACCCACCCATACCATCCTGTGTTGTACATTTTTGCCTCGCCACGGTTAGGCCGCAACCGCCAACTTACCCATGGCTCACATATATGCTCTTCCCTTTTAACTAACCAACCCCGATTTGGACACCTCCCTCCTTCATCCACTCCGTAACCACATCGTGCGGATGACCTTCCCACGACGATTCCCCTTCCCCGCTTTCCCCCCTTTCCCCTCTCACACCCGGCTTTTATCGGACCCCTTATCACTCATCCCTTCGTTTCTACCTCCTTTTCCTTAAAGAGTATATTATGCGCCAGTGAGAGGGCTCATGTGACCCATGGGTCCGCGTTGTCTAGGATGAAAGCACTTAGCCCCTTCCCCGCTGCCCCAACACCACCTTCTCCCAGATCCCCGCGTCACTATCACCCAGCTGCCAACACCTCATATGCGGCTCCGATGATGGCTGGGTGTACGTCTGGGAGACCGGGTTGCCGCCACCGCCACTGCCGGGGCCAATTGCTGGAAACGCCCCCATCACGGGTTCAGGTGCAGCAGCAGGCGTGGCAGCAGCAGGAGGTGCAGCAGCAGGAGCACTTACGGGGGTGAGGTCGCCGGGGGAATCATCGCGTAATAAGAGGGTTGTCAAGGAGACGGCGGCAGCTGTTCGGGGAGCTTTGAAGGTCAAGGAGGGGACTTTTGAGGCCTTTCAGACGCCCGATCAGACCACCACAGTTTCCATTTTCGCGCCCAACGTATGCAGGTTGGTGCTGTTGGGGGTGTGAGCAGCAAGACGGTTTGGGAGTAGTGGGACACATTGACTCTGTCTTTCGACTGCGCATGGCCGAATCTTTAGCACAGGCAATTAAAAGCTTTTCAGGAACCAGGAATGGGTGGTTCTGTGTGACTTGCTTGTCACTGTTAGCGGCGTGTCGAATAGAAAAGGCTTTTTGAGTCATCCTGTTTGATAGTGATATTCTGATGCAAGGGAAAGTTACGGCACTGTAGATGAGATTATACGGGTGTTGACGACCAATTATGGGCCAGTTTAAAATTTACGATTAGCAAATAAAGTAACAGGACATATCGGCATGGTATCGTAATACTACTTCATTATTGCATCATATTCGACCCTCTCTTATATTAGGCCGAACACACACTAGACCAGGTGTACGCTCGTTTGCTGCAGGCTCGGCCGGGGGCTAGATCAGCGGAGTCTGACAACAATAAGCGGGACGCCGACATCACTGAATGGTACCGCAGCGGCAGCCCCGCAGCTGCCGCTCCTTGGAGCTTTATTTGTGGTGGCCGGCTTCAGCGGCAAGATCTACGTGTATGAAAACCTACCAGCACAGGGGATGTAAAAGTGGGGTACTGGGATGAGATTTGCTTGGGAACTCTGGTAGCTCTAGAACCTCTGGCACTGCCATGACCAGTGTAAAGTTGGCGTATGGAAGGTATTTGGCAGGTTTGAGGGTTGTCTCTTCGTTGGGTGGAGGCAGGTGGAGTACCTCTCCGATAGGCGAGAGAGGCCTGGAGAGGTGGAGCTGTAGAACCTGTTTGAAAAAACCCTCTTGCCCCCAGGAAACGGGGGAGGGGTTATGGTGAACTCCCTTTCTGGGCCCACCTTAGGTAGGTAGGACGGCTGCAGGGGGCTTCAGGATTTGCTCGTGGACCGGTTAGTGGGCAGGTGGAGGCTCATGCACTGCTTGGGAGGCACGAGGCAGGCGCGGCTCCTTAGGAGGCGGTATGCGACGTGCCAACTAACAGGACAACTAACAGTTGTGTCAGAATGTTCGCCTTGGCTCCGAAACCGATTTCCGACACAGAACAATTAGAATACAACGTCAAAACAATTTGGAAAATTTAAATTTCGGCATATTGCAAAGAACTGCGAGAAACCTCAGATTTTCTTAACCCGATGGAACATCTAGATGCCATGAACTGATAGCAATACAGTAATACTATCACGTGTTGAGCGGTTGTACGCAGCTGTAATCATGCTTTATGCAAACCGTTGATACTTGAGGCCAAATGGTGGTGTTGAAAAACACCGGGTTTTAGTGTTTGCTTGGGGGAACAGGCTTCCCGCTGGCTTAAGCGGCCTCCTCGCCCTTGCCGCCCTTGCTCTTCTTCGGCAGCAGAACGGCATGGATGTTGGGCAGAACACCGCCGGAAGCAATGGTCACATCGCCCAGCAGCTTGCCGAGCTCCTCGTCGTTGCGGATGGCAAGCTGGATGTGGCGCGGGACGATGCGGTTCTTCTTGTTGTCACGAGCAGCGTTACCAGCCAGCTCCAGAACCTCAGCAGTCAGGTACTCCAGCACGGCAGCAAGGTACACGGGAGCTCCGGCACCAACGCGCTCGGCGTACTTGCCCTTCTTCAGGTAACGAGCAATACGACCCACAGGGAACTGCAGGCCTGCCTTAGCGCTGCGGCTCACGGCCTTCTTGCCAGCGGACTTGCCCTTGCCACGACCAGCCATTGTGAACACTGAGTTGGATGAAAGGTTGTGGAGGACTGTGACGTGAGATTGGTACAATTATCGTTGTTAGCGCTTAATATAAGTTTAGGGTGTCAGAGCCTTTTAATATGCGATGTTTTCGCGTACGTAATGACGGTTGGCTCAGCGGGTCGCTCAGCAATGAAACCCGTACGACGGCTCACCGGGGCCAACCGCCATGGTAAGTTGCGTCGTTGACACCAAGGACGTCGTTCACCAGAATTTCATAAATTAAAGGTTGGAAGGCATTATTCAACACCGTTTTTGTTTTCGCTATTCATCCAAATCACCAGATTTTATTATCAATATCCTATCGAAATTGCAAATGGCACCCAAAGCGAAGGCAGTTGCTGCGGAGCCCAAGGGTGATGCGCCTGAAGTCGTTGTAGAGACTGAGGCTAAAGTTGAGGCCAAGCCCAAGACCCCAAAGGTGCCCAAGAAGGAGAAGAAGGCGCCGAAGAAGGCGTCCAAGGAGGCCGCGGCTGCAACAGAGGGCGATAAGAAGGCAAAGAAGAAGGCCAAGGTTTCCAAGAGCGAGACCTACAAGCTATACATTTACAAGGTGCTGAAGCAAGTCCACCCTGACACTGGCATTAGTTCCAAGGCCATGAGCATCATGAACAGCTTCATCCACGATATCTTTGAGAAGGTCGCTACAGAGGCCTCCAAACTTAGCCGCTACAACAAGAAGCCAACCGTCACCTCACGCGAGATCCAGACCGCTGTGCGTCTTGTGCTGCCCGGCGAGCTGGCCAAACACGCGGTCTCGGAGGGCACCAAGGCCGTCACTAAGTTCACATCTGCTTAAGGAGGGCTGAGATCATTTTAAAACACGGTGTTTTTTAACACCACCATTATGGGATTTTCCCACCCATCCATAAGCTGCATGTGTGTCTTGTTTCTATCCAACTTGGCCCACCTAGTTCCACGTTGCTATTTCGTTGGGTGAGTTGGAGGCACTTCACATTATTGCCACCCCGTGGTTTGCTTCCATCCCTGAGTCAGGCTTCCGCCATCGCGTGCAGTGCGTATGCTTCATTGTTTTCCAGAGCGTCTTACTGTTCTTCCCGCGCGCACAACAACACCCGCACTTGCACCTAGGACCTGCATGTCCCTGATACTCTGTTGGGTAGCATACCACACGTACATAAATATCCAATATCTCAAATTATGGTGGCACAGCCGTCAAACATCAGCCCCACCGACCAGGAAATGGCAAGCAAGTGTTGCCTTGCTTGTCCTTCAGAGTGGAAAGTGGTTTGATGGCTATTAGGTCCATGGTAACGTGCATATCCGAAATGTGTTATCTTAATACGGCGCTAGTAAAGAATTTGCTGAAGTCCTCCCACGACCTCTCCATTTCCCGGGATTTCCCATTCCCTACGTACGTTGACCCTAAGGCTGTTGAATTTATTTCGTTGAAATTACTTTATTGGGTCCTGCCATCTAGCTGGCCATATTACATGAGCGAAGCTGTGTATATGGACCGGCCCTAGCTGGCTCTGGTGGGCTTCAAATGACAGTAAGGGCCCGTCCCCGCAAAGATTAACGAACGGCAGTCTAACAGAACGAAGGGAGCCTGCACGAGCGTGCGTGACAAGGAAGACGGCTTAAGAAGTAGTAAATCTGTACAATCCAACATTGTATCCCGAGCGAGCTAATACCCTAGTTGCTCATGTCAACGAGCTGCCGCATAATATATGGCTTTAGCTACGGTCCATTTTTTTTTTATATCCGCAATAGTTAAATATTCTGGCAACTTGGTGTAAGGGTGGCGTCAATAGTACCTGTGGTTTGCCTTTTGATCAGGGGCCACTAGTACGTTTAAGGTTTGTATTCTGGAAACATCTTTTCCGTCGAACTGTATTCAGGAGAAGCGTGCACGCACATGCAAAGAGAATTCGAAACGTCACTATAGAACAATTAACGCCATGACGGTTCCGCGCAATACACCCTTAGGTGAAACGTAAATGGTAATTTCAAGAGAACCTTAATTCATAAATGATAAAATCTTCTGATCTTCGCATGTGTTGCGCGATGGACAGTTGCTGGTAATCGTCCGATAGCTAGCTGTCGTGGACTTGGATCCAGTTGTTGCTTTGCTTGCTTTTCGTTCACGGTATAAATGCAATAAATGAGAACTGGTTTAATTAATATTTCCATTACATCGATTAACACTTAACCCAAAGGTTCGTCGCCATGACGAAAAGAAGAAACCCTTTCGCAGAACTCAAGCTATGCAGGCTGGGATGCATGCTGCTGGCGTTGTTATCATGGTAATTCATAGAAAATTTTTATCAATTTTTTTCCTACGAGAAAAAAACTCACTGAGCGACTTGTCTGTTTAAACCATGCCATAATTATTACGTTGGTTCGTTCATGTGGCAAGCAAGTAGGTAGTTAAATCCGTTGCTTGACCATAGGAGCGAGGTTGACTTCCCAGGCATACGTACTCCGCATTATCAAGAGGCAGATAACTGAAAACTAAAAAAACACCATTGCTGCTCTCCATCCGTGCGTGTATGCAGGATACCGGTTATGAAGACCCAGCAACTACAGCAGCCCGTCGATTCTTACGATAGTAGCAGTAGCAGCGGCAGTAATGATAACTTGAACCTTCAGCCTCAAGCTACAACAGATATGGGGTTCCCATATTGTGACTGTGCCCGCAACACGCCATCTCCCTACCGCTTCTTGCCAACCGTAACGGTCAAGAAGCCTGGGCTGTACTGCATGACGCTCCTGGTGAATACGACAGGATGTACGGGTCGATGCTGCAACGTCGACTTGAGGAAAATTGAGGCAAGTTTTCTTTATGATAATACATATGTGTAATTATTTGTAATACACTCACATACATGTATATTAATATAAAGGAAACTACTAGCATCATGAAGATTGTACAAATTCATTTCGAATGTATTCTGGTAATGATGTATGGACAAGATAACCCCTGGCCCTTGACCCCTGACCCCTGACCCCTGATCCCTGACCTGGGTACCTGGCCCAGCTCGATATCTTGCACAGTTGCCTGCATTGCCCATCACTTGCATGGTTAGAACCGTTACCCACCTCCCTCAAACCCATTGCATCCCAAACTGCAGTTTGACGTCAACCCCAGATGCAATGTACGAGGAACAACCGTCAAGTCAACTGTCAACGGTGTCTACACCAGCACTGGACCGAATTTTTATTGGTACCAGAACAGTGATAAATCAAATAAATTTGTTCTGCGCATAACAAACCTCAACATGGGTGTCGGGGATAGTACGTCGCAGATTTGTGTCAACCTAACGGCGACTGCCAAAGACGGTTGTGATTCGTTGGAGAAGCTTTGTGCGCCGCCTTTCGCCAGTGCCGCACCTGGAACGTGTCAGTTAGCTATCTTTAACAGCCCGAACTATACAGATTCTTGCTGCCCCACCCGGCTGGTCAGCCTTCCGCCGTCGCCACCGCCTCCGCCGCGCCCGCCATCTCCAAGCCCGCCGTCGACGTACTTGATAGGGCATCCGTTGTTGCCTCCAACACTCAAACCATCTCCGCCGCCACGCTCCCCATCCCCAAACCCACCGTCAGTACCGCCGCCCCCGCCCCCGCCGCCGCCGCCTCCGCCCCCGCCCCCGCCGTCGCCCCCGCCATCGTTACCCTTATCACCTCCACCACCGCCTCCACCACCACCGCCGCCGCCATTCTCCCCACCGCCGCCGCAGACACCCTCTCCACCATCTCCCGTATACCCTCCACCGCCTTCACCACTACCACCGCCGCCTCCTCCCCCACCGCCGCCGCCACCCCTATCGCCACCCCCGCCGCCGCCGCCATCCCCGCCACCGCCGCAGCCATTTCCGCCACTTCCGCCTCCCCCATCCTCGCCACCGTCGATTCCCCCTCCCCTTCCTCCGCCGCCTCCCCCATTATCCCCCCCTCCACCACCTCCGCCACCACCTCCGCCGCCGCCAACCCCCCCGCCGCCGGGCCCTCCACTTGCGCCACCTCCATCACCTGTTCCACCTCCTCCGCCATCGCCTTCTCCTCCTCCTCCTCCTGTCCTATCCCCACCTTCACTCCCTCTGCCGCCCCTCCCGCGGCCTGACGATGCATGCACTCAATGTATCAAAATTCGATTTGAAGTAACAAACCCTCTGTCAGATTTCAAGGTCAGCAATCAGACCTGCAACCTCATCTTACAGCACCTAGCCATCAAGTTCAACAGCATTGTCCAACATTTCAATCTTTCCAAAACTATCACCACCACCACCATCAGTAGCACTAGCAGCACCACCACCACCAGCGCCAATTTCTCAGTTGATCCGGAGAATTGTTATCCAACTTCCATCAACATTTGCGGCGAATTTGGGAACTGGACATCCGTCGATAGTACGACACGGGCATTACTAAGCGATCAGTTTTACTTTGTAACCGATAACTTAATTGGGCAACTAATTGGATACCTATGTCGTGGGACGATGGGTCTCAGCATCTATTCCGTGAGTCTTCCGGAGAATTGTTTCGATGTGGAAGTCAGCAGAACCTGCAGACCGCCTGCACTGCCCCCTCCACCTTGCAAGTAAGTTACTTTTATGTTCTTCGTTTATTAATCTTTCATAATTGGGTATTATATTTTTTTAATATCTATTTCCCCCAGAATATTCTTCGAGGTCATTAATAAATGTAATGATTTAAATGAATATACGCAGCAGCAATCGTGTTCTGGAGGCATTTCTCTATATATCTGTCTGTCTGTCTGTCTGTCAATCCATTTGCCTACTTGTCTACACATATAATACAATATAATATAATATAATATAATACAATATAATATAATATAATGTATTGTGTGTGGGATAGGGGGGTACAGCTTCACCCGTGGCCACTAACCTGGCAGTCCCTACCTTCCCCGGTGTTTCGGGGCACCCTCATCCGGTCTCCCATGCCGACTTCTCCGAAATCAGTGGTTTTCCCAGGTTCAGCACCCACCACCAGCATCCAGCGGAATCTGCCGAATCAACTAAGGCGTCAACTCCGCTCCTGGTTAGCTCGCAGGTCACTATAATCGGGTCCTTCACCGTCCATCGACATGGGGGCACCCATGCCCTCTACTTGTTGAGGGTCTATATTGTATTATATTGTAAAAAGTGTATATATAAACAAATAACATGCTGTGCATTTTTACATCGCAACTGCAGATGCAACCAGACTATTGGCATTATGCCCTACTATACATTGCCTACCGTACGTACGGAGTCAGGTCGCAAAAATGGCGCGACTTTGTACTGCTTCTCTATCGCCAAGGTCCAACCTTTCGATCCTCGCGCCGTAAGCAAAAGCTCACACAAAAAATCTACTAATTACATTATGGTATACATATATACATTATAATATATATTTAATACTTTTATTTTAACATTTTAATGTTTGATATATTTTAAATAAATTATACATATTATTTAACGATTTAATTTGATATACCTCTCAAATACAATTTCAAAATATCGAGTAAGTCAAAAACCAACATTTGCTTGCCATCTGTCCAATTATCAACCTTTCTAAGCTGATCTAAATTTTATATATTTGGAAGTTTAGCCCCACTCCCCTGCACGTTCTGCTGTCCATTCCCCGCTTCTTACTTGTGCGTGTGTATGCATATGCGGATGTAGAGCTCCTGCGGGTCATCGGACCTTCTAGATAAAATTGAGATCTACGCCAATGACACTCTTCGCCGTAAAATTAACGGAATCCGGCTAACTCCCAACAACAACAACGGAAACGGGACATCACGATGGATTTATCCAAATTGGGGCGCGGTCGGAACCAATTGGCTCAAAAGTAAGTTGTATTTGTAAGGCCCGCCACGCACGTACTGATTGATGACGTACAAACAGCAAAATGGATGCATCTCGGGTATGTATATATGGGTTTTATATGCATCTCTTTTAATGGGTTCGGAGGGAGCTAAAACCCATAGATCTGAAACCCTGTTTTTCCTAAAACCCTAAAACCCATGGATCTGAATTAAGCGTCCGATACAGGGTATAAGTATATGTGCATGCATGCATCTTGTGTATATATCTGTGTAATGTATATGTGTAATTGCTCGCCCGGGTCCCATTCCTTTCCCTTCCTCTTCCTCTCCGCACCCCCACCTGCAGTCACTCCGCTGCGGTGGGACAGCTCACAGGCCACTGGGGGGCAGTTCTGTCTGGAGCTCACGATCCCTCTGGACACGTTTTGTGCGCGCGACGGAACATGGTGGGCATCTCTAGGCATAAAACGTATACACATACATATACATATGTATATACGTGTATATAAAGTAAGAAGACGCATGCATATACATACATATATTCTTTGCAGGTCCATGATTCATGACAATATCATTTTGTTAGATGTGCACAGACATACACTTTAGTAGTTGAGAGGCGCAAATGCCTCTCGAGATGCTGATATGGTGCTTCTGCGCCTTTATATCGTGTGTTGTAAGTGTGTTGCCGTACATGTACAACCACTACATACACACGAACACGCACGTATTTGTGTGTACATGTACTTTTCTTATAATAATTCATTCATTATATTCCGCGACAGAGCGGTAGGTGGTAATAAGTGGTGGAGACACTGTCACATCATTCATGTATTTATATATATATATGTGTATATATATATGTGTGTGATGCAGCAGAGGCCACCTCCAACCCCTTCCAGCCCCTCGAGCTGCCTCCAGTTTTACTTCTCGCTCTCATAGCATATTTTATTGTTATACTTTTCGATATTTCACTTCATGACTTCAAAATCGTGAAGTTGTTAATCCATGTTTTTTGTGTATGGTGTTATTGTCGGGGTTCTCGGAATTGTTTTATTTTAATTTTTCTGGCTGCTCGTTTCTGGATGCTCGTTCATTTGCGTGGAGGTTCATTACCCTTTGTACCCCTCCGTAACTGCTATTGTAACTGTAACTACCCGTTTACACACAGTCAATTGAAAATCGAATATATATATATATATATATGATTCAGGAGCGTGCGCCATTTTATTTAAATTGAACTTTAAAATATATCTTTTTATTATCAAATATTGTAATATTTACTATTATGATATGTTATACATATTTTATGTCTACAGACCTGGTGACCTGACTTGCTCCCCGCCCCTCTCCTGCACGCCTGCCCCTCCTCTGCCCTACCCTGTCATGGCTGCCTCATTGGACAGCTCCGTGAGTCTTTTCAACGAGGACAGAGACTGTTGTCCGGTTTACCCAGCAGCGTTGCCGTACGTGCCAGTTTTTGATTTATCACCGTAATAGTGGAGTTTTCTGGCTCGCTAGTAACTACAAATATTAGCAAATCTTTGCAACAAGCTATTGCCTCTAACAAAATAATTTTGATAACCAGCTAGCGCTAATAATCTCCATGCATGCGTGCGTATTTGGATCAATAAAATATCCAAATACACACGCATAATTAGAACACCGCGCTATCTATCTATCGCTCGGTGTTGCTTAGCGTCAGTACGGAAGGAGACCACTCACAGTCGCCAGGAGCGAGTTCTAGTTGACTACTGACTATATGCATTAGGTGTGTAATGACTTTTATTAAGGTGGCGTGTCTGTTTACAACAGAGGTTTGGAAAACAGATTTTAGAGGACGTCTAAATTATTAATTAGTAATTACGTGCCGTATGTATATGTACGCACGTCGATGAGCGGAGCGAGCGACGTGTAGGCCGGATGTATGTCGGCGGGATGTATGTATGTATGTATGCGCATTTCTCATCATGTACTGCATGCTTCATTCAGGGCGTAACCCGGGAAAACGTTTAGGCACGTAAACTCGGTATGCATGCGGTTTACGATAGATAGCATGCAATGGAAACGCACGACAGCTATTCAAGGACTGCGTCAGCATCTATCTATTTATCTATCTGAGGGACATATTATTATTACTTGATTATTGGATAATGGATACTCTACGTATACTGTTCTTCTTGATTCATTATGCTGTATCATCACTGGTCCATACTGCCACCATTCCAATGGACGAACATGCGTACGAACTCTGTACGAACTCAAGCTGCATGCAAGCCATTTATTGCTGCTATCCCATGCGTGTGTGTGTTGCTTGTAGTAATCCTCGTATTTTGCATGTGATTTGTGCTGTTGATGATGAGCGCGTGTCCTATCCATTCTCCATTTATTTTCAGGGGTTGCATGTACATGTCTAACTGCGATTTTAACTGCGATTTTAGATAGCTATTATTCAGTTTAACTGTTGTAGTACCGTACGGCAGTATCAGGCGCACGTGGGACTAGTAGAGTTCGTTCATATGTAGAGGGTCCGTAGGTGCCAGTTGCACCGGTGGCTTCTGTTATCCTGATTGATCAATTGGAAAATTGGCATTGCGTGTTGGTTGACTTTTCATATTTCAGATATATGAAAAGTTGGAAACGCGACATACCATTATTAATAGTAAATGATTTCATGGACGTTGGTTGTAATAAAAACAACTGGAATGTAAGCGTTTAACAGGTTCAGCTATAAAAATATGCCAGACTCAGAGAAGCTTGGAGTCCTCCTCACACGCGCATGTGTGTATGGCCTATACATGTGTGTATGGGGGCCTGTGTGTAGGTATGGGTGGTGGGCATATGTATGGCGGGGCATATATTGTTACGGATTTAAATGTGCAAACAAAGTAGCTGACATAGCCAGCCATGGCAGACTGCCAGTGATGATAGACAGCGTCAATTGATGACAGTGCCGACCCGAATCCGATTCAATGGCAGCAGGGAGCGCCAGCAGTGTCCAGCAGTACGTGGTGGAGGGCATGGAGCAGCTGGTTCATGTTTACAAAAAGACCTGTATGCTCGTCGATCGGTGATATTTGTGTCGTACGTCCGTCTCAATACTCACGTTGTTGTTCTACCAGCCAGCCAACCACTGGACTGCACTGGGCGACACATCCACGGACATGGACGGTGACACGATCGAGAACCATACGCACCTGGATTGGGCCGGCTGACACGGTCTACCAGCGATAAGGTCTCTAATGAGTTACCCTGCCCCTCTCATTGGCACAGCGTTTACACCCCAATACAGTAATAAACCGGCCCATTCCACCGCCGCCACCATAAACATGACCGGAACGAACATCCAGCCGCAGCAGCAGCCTCAATCTCAGCCACTAGCCCCAGCCACGAGCCACCGCTGATGCTGCTGCAGCCGACGAACAAACGAGCCAGCCAAGAAGACACTGCCGCTTGCAGATAAATTCTAGCCCCAGAAGGCATGAGGCAAGCAAGTGGCTTTTATGATGAGTGCACAATATCTAAATTCCATTACGCACGTCATTTCATTCGTTCGAGGAGTGCGATGTAACCAGATGGGTCGCCAGATGGGTGATCCAGACACAAGGACGGACTGTGCCATCATGTCCTGCTCCACTCTCTGTTTATCAACGCCAAAATCCTCTGATTTCAATCTGCATGGCCATTTGTACCGTCTCCAAGGAATATTGCCATAGCACGCTTACACCAGTCTGGCGTACAAGGTCCGCTGATCGCCCCGAATCTTGCCGGACGCCCCTGCGCCGCTGCGGTGACCACCGCAATATACACTAGCTCCCACGCCAGCTATCCGAATCCGAACCACCAAGGTACCTGAAATCCCTTGTGCGCTTTCGGCTGAAAAAGAAATCCTAAACGGCTACCGGGATCTTGGAGCATCTGTCGGCTGCCCAGGCCCATCCAACCTTGGCAAGCCGGAGACTGTTAAAGTTACGCTGAGATATCCAGCAATTATACGCCAAAGAGCGCCTCTCCGTAGTTTCGAAATGCAAAAACTGCCCCCAAAAAAACTGCCAAGCCGCGAGCCACGCGGAGATTTGCCGCAAACTTGGCCTCGTTAGTCCACTCGTCTTGTAGCCATTTCTGCCATGCATTGGCGCTCGCGGAATTTGGTCTGGTGGGTAATGCGGCGAGCATCCTTACTTCTTAAGCTAGCCGCCGGTCGAATTAAGTTCGCTACTAGCTGATTAGAGGTAATATACACAAACAAAGTGCTTGCAACCTCGTTTTTCCAGACTGTTCATGAGAACAGGAGGGGATTACTGTCCAAAAACACTAACGAGTTGCCGTACGTGAGGATTTAACTTTTTCGACTGTGTTCGTAATTGGGTGTCTTGCACAGGTAGGATGTATTCCCCTCTGCACAATGTGCAAATCAATGCGAATGGACATAGCGGATGAATACGGAATTGAGCCCTTCAGCCGGTTGCTCATAGAATACGGACCAGCTTGTGAATATATAAGTTTATATTTATCATTTTCGATACCAGCTCGAGAACCCTAGAAGTTAGCACGGCTTTACCAGGGCAAATGTCATCGAACGCGTTGCCACCCCTAACGGGGAACAGCTCTGCAGGTTCTAGGGACGATCGCGAGGAGCAGCGGACCCAAAAGGTCAAGCCTTTGCCTTTGATGCTTTCTTCGCGAGCGCCGCTTGTACAGGCAGCTGGTAGGTCACATGTGCACGACGTTTCCTTCAAGCATCCATCTGCAAGGCCCTCTATGCTACGAAGCATCTATAGCAATCCTACTTTATCATTTAGTCACTTTAACATCTGGAATACAGCCAGGAGTACCAGCAAGCCTGAAATGTACGACATCCGCCGCTGCTTTTTTCATACCTTTGTGTCCTCACATAAACCTGTGCCATTACCCGAACTCGCAACCTTGCGGCACACCGTCGGTACGAGCTCTGCTTAGTTAGCGCGTCACAATGGCTCCTGTGCCCCCTATTTTGCTGTCCTCAACCCATCTGTACCGTGCATCCTGGTAGGTCTTAGCTGCTTTCTACATTCCCAAATCCTACCTTCTCGTTCCCCAAATTTCACGTTGATGCCTTGTGTTGTTTTCTGTCTTAGGTGCCGGCCTTCGGTCTGGTTCCCCGGGCCAGGGCTCCACTCGTGGCCGGCCGGGAGCCGGTCCGCAGCCGCCACAACAACAGCAGCAGCTGCAGCCCCCACACCACCTCTACCAAACCGCGGCTGACGCACCCCCTTCACCCGGCAGTCCTAATGCGCAGCATCACGTGCTCAATCGCACCAGCAGCAAGTTCACCCGCATTAGGGGGTTTCAGACGGGAACGCCCCCGCTTGGGCTGGAGGGAAGCGGTCTGTTGCACCCGCTGGCGGGTCAGGGCGGAAGACCCGGCTCAAATGTAACGGTGCGTCAGAGAACATAAGGACATGGCGAGGAGGATCTGCGGCTGTGCAAGGGCAAACTGTGTTGCAATATAGCCATTGAAGTCGGGACGGAGACAGGGAGAGGCACAGGGATAGGGACAGGGAGACGGACAGGGATAGGGACAGGGAGGCGGACAGGGACAGGGACAGGGACAGGGACAGGGACAGGGACAGGGACAGGGACAGGGACAGGGACAGGGACAGGGACAGGGACAGGGACAGGGACAGGGACAGGGACAGGGACAGGGACAGGGACAGGGACGGGGACAGGGACAGGGACAGGGACAGGGACAGGGACAGGGACAGGGACAGGGACAGGGACAGGGACAGGGACAGGGACAGGGACAGGGACAGGGACAGGGACAGGGACAGGGACAGGGACAGGGACAGGGACAGGGACAGGGACAGGGACAGGGACAGGGACAGGGACAGGGACAGGGACAGGGACAGGGACAGGGACAGGGACAGGGACAGGGACAGGGAGACGGACAGGGACAGGGACAGGGACAGGGACAGGGACAGGGACAGGGACAGGGACAAGGACAGGGACAGGGACAGGGACAGGGACAGGGACAGGGACAGGGACAGGGACAGGGACAGGGACAGGGAGACGGAGACGGACAGGGAGACGGACAGGGAGACGGACAGGGAGACGGACAGGGAGACGGACAGGGAGAGAGGAGAAGGGCAGGTCGATTGCTACCAAAGTATCCGTAGTATCCAGGTGCCATATAGAGGCATTCGTATGATCTAGGTCGCGGTGCGGCTGATCTCGACGATGTGGGTCAGTGGGGCGATGTGGGTCAGGGATCTGTCAAAGGAATCTATTTCTCAATCATTCAAGCGAAATTGACCGTGCTACTGATCTCCCATTTGCTCCCTGACTCGATCATTCACTTACGTGCCCACTCACTCGATCGCTCGCTTACAAGCTCACTCACTCGATCACTCGCTTACGAGCTCACTCACTCGATCTCGCACTCAATTTTTTGTTTCTCTCCGCAGGGGCAACCGGGCAGCGGGCACTTGGACGAACCTCAGCCCCACCACAGCTGGGACGGCGGACAGGGCTCCCCCGGGCTCGTTGCGTCACCACCTCGGCAGGCATCTGGAGGCAGGCTGTTGGGCAGTGGCGGCGGAGCGGCCCTCAGCACGTCCCTGTCCGTGGTGGACACTTGGCAGCAAGTGCGTGCGTGTCCTGGGAGGGGCGGTGGGAGGGAGGATTGGGATAGTCCAGATAAGTAGCGGCATTACCGTGTCATGTAACATGTCGTACCATGTCATGCCATGACGTACTCTCCTTCACCATTGTTTAGGAGGCACATGAAAGAGCCCTGATGTAGACATAGATGTAGTCGTGTGTGTTTAAGTGGACGTACGGTTTTCAGAGTACCATTTGTGCGGCACAAATGTAGCTTGATACATGGACAAAACCGCAACCACTACTGCCACACCCATCAGCATCCTCATCACCGCCATACTCATCACCGCCATACTCATCACCGCCGTCATCACTATCACGCTGCCACCACCACCACCACCTGCCGTTCTCCACCGTGTGTGTTTGTACGATGACGACACACAGCCCCCACCGACCCGACGAAAGTCCCCGCAACTTCTCCGTGCAGGCGAACGGCGGGGGAGGTGGCGGCAGCGGCGGCGGCGGCGGCTGGGGCGCTCGGCGCGCCGGTCTCCTGGGGGAGCGGTCCGGAGGACCTACCCGTGGGCGTGAGGGCTCACCCTTCGAAGGCCCCGGCGCCGCGGCCCTCATCATGGGGCCTAGCACGACGGGTCTGTCCTTGGCCACGGTCGGCGGCGCGCCACTGGGCGTTCGGTAGGTCCCTCGTCTGGCTGAGGCTGCGGCTGCTGTGGCCCATCCAGTGTTTTATATGAAATATATCTCATTGCATTTTTTTCATTATTCCTGATTTGAAGTTTCTTGCATTGTTCTTTGAGTACCGGACTCGGCCTTCCACTGTGGTCCCGATGCCACTGACCCATGGGACACACAGGCAGGTGAACTCCGCCGCGTCCGTCAAGCCTTTCGCCTCGTTTGCCGCCGCGACGGTGCCTGGAGCCGTCTATCGGTCCGACACCGCGCCCTCCTCGCCCTCCCTGCCGCTGGATCATCACCTCGCATCTACCCTCCCCGCGCGCGCCAACCACACCTACGGCCACGGCCTTCCAACGGGCCTTGTGCCGCCCGCTGTCATCAACCCGCCTTTCCACCTCCCCGCCGCCTGGCCGCCGTCTGCCGGCGTCGATAGTTCGGCCTTTGTGGCTGGCGGCGGCGGCGGCGGCGGCGGCGGTGCCGGCCTCGTGGTCCCGCCGGCAGTCTCCTCGGGCAATCATCCCCACGCAGAACACAGCAGTCACGTCGGCGCCGCCGCCGGCTCAGCGGCAAGCTCGCCACCGCGGCAGCCACTGCCACCGCAGCCGCAGCCACAGTTGCAAACGTCATCAGCCCAAATGTTGCCAACGCAGCAGCAGCAGCAGCCGCAACTCTCGGCCACCGCCGCCCAGCTACTTCAGCGATTGTACCGTACGAATCGTACACCGCCCAACCAGAACGAATCCGTACAGGACCTCTTCAGCACCACTCGCACCCAGCGCAACGTCAGCGCTAGCAGCCCCGGCGTCAGCGGCGGCGGCGGCGGCCGTAATCAAGCTGGCCCTGCCACTGCAGATCACAGCCGCTCCGCCAGCCCAGGTCCCTTACCCAATTCTCCTAACGTTCTTACAGGTGGCGGAGGCGGAGGTGAAACCGGAGGCGGCGGCGGAGGCACCGCCGGTGCCCTGTCCCTTTCCGGCGCCCTCGCTTCCTCCATCGTCTCCCGGCCAGGCACCACTAACACCGTGGCGAGCAGCCTGCCCCCGAGTCTGCTCAATCGGCCGCGCGGCCGCGGCGCCGCCGCCGGCACACTCGCAGACCTCTCCGCGGCGCTGCAAAAGAGCATTGCCGCGGGAATGGGCGAGTGGGATCTGCGGGCGGAAGGGACGTGGTGCCATCCGGAGATTCAGCAGCAGTTGTTGCGGGGACCGCTGGGACCTGAGGCGCTGAAGAATCGGTACCGTATGCAGGTACCTGGTAGTGCACTGGTTGGGGTGCCGTTACTGCATCCCACTGTTGTGCGGAGGGGAAGCGATTTGGGGAGGGCTGGTTTGGTGACCTCACCGTTGAGAGAGCGGGAAGGGACGGTGGGAACGAATAGGGGGAGTTGAAGAGGCGGAAAGGGAAAAGCCGATGAGTGGTTACTTCCGCAAATCATCGTGATACGTACATAGTGCTACATAAAGACATCCGGGTCCAGATCCACCTCCCAACCCCATTAAAGTTATCGGGGAGGGTTGGGTATGAGGTGGTGAGCAAAACCCAATCAATGGATCACATAGGACCATGTAGCAGCGAATATAGCAGCTAAGCTGGGAGTTGGCCGGAAGCAGAGATTTACCATCACCAACCCTCACACTGACATTTATGTCTAGATGTGAATATCTATATGAGTATAGGAGTATAGGAGTATAGGAGAATAGATGTATATGTGTGTAGATGTATATGTGTATAGATGTATATGTGTATAGATTGTATGAGTACAGACATATATATATATATATATATATATATATATATATATATATATATATATATAGAGAGAGAGAGAGAGAGAGAGAGAGAGAGAGAGAGAGAGAGAGAGAGAGAGAGAGAGAGCAGGCAAAGATACATAAATGTCCCCCTCCCCGTTTTCCCCCTTTTGCCGTCTGCGCCGCGTCAGGAGCGCGACATCATCTCGCTGTACCGCCTCCTCTATTCCTACAGCGTGGGCTTTTTCACGGATGTGGAGTCCCTGCTGGACATCGCCGTGTCGGACCGCAACAGCGGCGCGGCGATAGGGCTGAAGGCGGGCACCAGTCTCAGACAGGAGCTGCTGGAAAACGTCTTCCGAGCGTACGCCACGCTTTGGGACGAGGCGCTCATGGTGGGAGTCGGGGGGCGTGAGATAGGGGCGGGGGGCGGAGCGGAGGACGCAGCTGTGAGGAGGGGGGGCGGAGGCGGAGGCAGGAATGGGGTGGGGCGGGTATTTCGATGATGCTGTAGAGGCGCGCGAGTGTGCGTGTGTATGTGTGTGTGTGTGTGTTTCAGTGCATGGCTGAGCTCCGTGAGAAATTGACACCGGAGTATTCTATTTCACAAACCATAAAATAAAATATAATAAAAGACATACACATACACATACACATACACACATACATACACACACACATACACACATACACATACACACATACATACACATACACACACACATACACATACACACATACACATACACACCGCGACCGCAATCACGTCCCCGCTTCTTCACGTGTGCACAGATCGTGTTTGACAGCGAGATGACCAGTATGCTTGCGGACAAGAACGCGGCGCTGAGGGCTCTGGACCGGGGTGCGGTGGAGCTGGAGGCTTTGAAGCGGGACAAGCAGGAGCTCCAAACACGATTGGAGGACTTCATGAAACAGAACGTGGATAACATGCTGGCATCCAGACATCTGCAGCAAGCCACCATTCGGTTAGAAGGTGGGGTGGGGTGGGGTGGGGTGGGCGTGGGAGGAAAGGGTGGGAGGGTTTCAAGTGGGTGAATAAAGCAGCTATGATGTATTGCTGCTGAAGTGTGGGTTGGGTTGGGGTGTGGAGGGACGGGGGGGGGGGGGATCTGGTGGTAGGGTTTCAGAAAGCCGACTGCGTTCCAACTGCTCAACCACTGTCCGCACCCCCAACGGGGCAACCACATAACCACCCATCAACCGCAGGGGAGATATACACTCTGCACAACGCCAATGAGCAGCTGGTGACCAACATGGCACGTCATGCCGTACAAGTTGCCACCCTGGAGCGCCAACTCGACGCGGCTCGTGCCGCGACACAGGCCGCAGAGTCGCGGGCAGTGTCAGCGGAGAGCCATCTGCACGATTTGAAGGCCATCATTTCGGAACAGAACGCCGGGTTGTCGGCGCAGTTCTTTCAGGTAGGTGGCCGTGCTTGGGTTTTGGCCCGCATCACCTCCCATTCCCCCGTCCCCCTGCTCCCCCGCTAACCCCCCCCCTCCCGCGTATCCCCGTGCCCCCCCCCACACGCACCGCACTGCACCGCACGGCCCCACCTTGTCAGCGAAAGCTAGTGTCCCTGAAGTGTACGGCATATCAACTCTCCGTCGCTCACACCAGTGACCGGTCGCTGTCCGTACCGACTAGATGGACAGACTGCGCCCCCGTACTCTCACTCGTACAGGAAAATGATATAAATGACGTTTTGGGGTTTACGATTTGGATTATGATTATGATGATTATCATCATCATCATAAAACAAAAAAAATAATAAGTCTTGAGCTGCAGCTCTAATGTCGACCTTAATCGTAATGTTTAACTGCAGGCAATACCTCCCTTACCTCCCTTACTCCCCCGTACTAACTGCCGTCCCTTACAGATCAAAGAGCTAGAGCGCATGTGTAGCGAGCTGCAGGAGACGGTTCGCAATCTTAACCGCCGCCGTGCTGCCGTACTGGGCTTGCTGTCCGGTAACACCCCTGATCCCAGCGACCCTGGCGCCGCCGCCGCTGCCGCCGCCGCCGGTAGCTCCCCCACAACCACCACCGCCGGGGCCGCGGCGCGTGGCGCCACCAACAGCGGCTTAGCGGGAGCATCCTCGCGGGCGCTGATAACAGCCAGCGGCGGCGCCAGTGCTTCCGGGGCTGCTCACGTGCGACCCGGCACCGGCGATGATGGCGGCGGCGGCGGTGGCGGCGGTGCACCGGGCCTAGACAGTACGACGGAAGGCGTCATGGCGGATCTGTCATTATTGGATCCAGATGAGCTTGGACGGCTGCTGTCGGATAAGACGCGCGCGTTTAATTTGATGCATGCGGACTTCGTGGTCAAAATGCACGAATTGGACGAGCAACGGTGAGAAGGTCTTATTCTCCGTACATACCTGGTTCTATTTACGTATTACGTTGTTAATTATAGTACGATTTCGCGTTTGTCCCCGTTCCCACTGAGGAAAGCCTCTCCACAGCCTCTCCCTGTTAGGCGGTGCATACTTAGGGTTTTTATGTACGGCACAGGGATGCTTTGGTCTTATCCTTCATGTCGGTTGCTGGTTGACGGTTGGTCTCAACTTCCCATTCGTTTCGTTCCGACTTCAATATTCGTCCCAACGAATTTACCGGCCGGAACAAGGATATGGTTAACAGGTGTAGCTACCCGAAAGAAGACTTCAGACCTCAGAACAGTCCGTACAGTTGCAGAGCAGTCCGTACAGCTGCAGAGCAGTCCGTACTGCCCGAAGAGCTGCCCGTTTATCGTACCCGTGTTTTGTTTATCCTTAGTCATATCCGCTGATTCGGGCATACATACAGGGGAGGTTCCATACAACGCAACCCCACCGTATGCGTGTTACTATTATTAATCATAATTATAATTATTATTAGTGTTAGTATTATTATTGTTGCTGCTGTTGTTATTATGATTATGATTATGATTATGATTATAATATCGCCATCATTGGGTTTTCATTTTCTTTCACGCACAGTTCACACACACTCGTACGCCGCTGTTGTACCCACAGTGCCGCCAACGAGACCCTTCAACAAGAGATTGCCGCAATGAAGGAGGAGGTGCGCAAGTCAGCGGAGGCGGCCGCCGCCAGCGACCGCACCGCCGCGCGCTTCCGAGCCAAGTTTGAGGCGGGTCGGATGTCCATGGAGGATCTGGAGGAAAGGAACAGAAAGTGGGTCTGTGAGGAGTGCCATCCGTTCGGATGGAGGGGGGAGGGCGGGCGCGGGGGTCGAGGGCCGGGAGGGAACTGTTGAAGAAGCGGGGGAAGGGTAGCCGGGAAGATTAAACCTCATGTGGGGAGGGAGAGGGGGAGGGGGAGGGGGAGGGCGAGGAAAACCCACTGACCTGGGCACAGGAACCCAGATAGAGACATACAGACAGAGAGATAGACATACAGACAGAGAGATAGACGTACAGACAGATAGGCAGACACTGATACAGACTCATACCCACAGACACACACAGTCATGAACGCACTTTCTTGCTTCCAAGTACGTGTGCGTGTGCACGAACATACCCATACACACGTGCCTCCCCCGGATATCCCCCTTTCCCCCTCTCCCTCCATTGGTCCCTCACGCTGACCCATTCTGCACCCCGCCCATCTATATTATACATCTAAGTTTGGAATGGATGGAATTTCGATACACATGTCGTGATCTTCCCATCCGTCTTTGGTTCCCGTCCGTGCCCAGGCTGACCCACAAGAACGCGGAGTTGGTTCGCAGCTATTGGCCCCTCATGACCCGACTGAAGGACGCGGAAGCGGAGGCCTCTACCTGTCGGGAAGAAGCCGCACGGGACCGGGAGCAGGCGGCGGCGGACCGGGCGGAGGCTGATGAGCTGCGGGCGGCGGCTTCGGACATGAAGACGGCGATGCAGGAGCTGGAGGAACGCAGGGCGGAGGCGGCTAGCCATGAGCTGGAGGTATGACCCTTTCCCAGATCTCCAACTTCTAACCTCCAACCTCCACCTCTGATACCAGGAGGTGGTGTATCTGTCGCTTGGTGATCACCATGGCGACAAAAGACAGTGGACAGCTAGCGACGGAAATGTCGTAAATGACGAAAATTGACGAAAATTTCGCGGCCGTGTTCCAGCTGCCGACCACCTGCCCCTTGCAAAGACAGGATCGAAATTATAATTCGTTACTAAAAAAAGCTTTTAGTGAAATCGATAATTCCAAAGCTCTTCATATTAATCCATTAATACTAACCCAGTATCCAAACGAACTTGGGGAATAAGGAATTACCTGAATTAATAAATTATGTTCAAAATTATAAATCACTTTTTAATTATGTCTACTCCTAATGTTACCGGAGGGATTAGCAATATAGATGCTATTGATGTATGGACTTATAATTATCTGAAAAGTAGAAAATAGACCTAACCGAAGGGATTTTTGCTCACACATATTTTACTTGTAATAAAGAGCTAAAAAATGTTGCTGGTACTTATCCTTCTTTTGTCAAGGTTTGTTAGTTCTAATAGTAGTAGTGAAGATAAGTCGGCAATTCAGATTCTAAGTACGTACCTGGCAACAAAATTGAAAAAATGCCTGATAAAGTAGTAGCAGTTTCTTCCAATCAAAGTTACCTCGAAGCTTTGGAAAAGCAGCTTAAAATGGTAAAAAACGGTACTGAAGAAAATCTCAGTTCCCAACATTTACTAATTTTATATGCTCATCCACAGAGAATAAGCTGGGTTTTGGATTAAAATCCTCATCAGAACTTCGCCACTGCGGGAAATTACTAGCGCTTTTGGAGATTCCTGAACCGCCATCTTCTATTGAAGGATTGTAAAACGGATTATGATGGGTATCTGGTGTTTCCTGCAACAATTTATGAATACAAAATATATTATCGTTGTAGATGATAATATTGATGTTCGAGATTGGGCGGAAGTTATATGGGCAGTGGCTACCAGGAGCGACGCAAAACGTGATTTTACTTTTGTTGAAAACTCCCCTATCGAATACAACAGATAACTAGGTTTAACCAATAAAGCTCGTTGGTAGATTTCATAATATGCAAACTGTTGAGGTTAAGTCTCCTGGAAAGATAACAAAGCACGTGGTAGAAACATTGAATTACGTCCTTAGTCTAGCCATTTGTTTTGAAAAGAAAACTACGGAATGGGTGAATTAGATTATTCTATTAATTATCTATGTTATTATTCTATTAATGCTCTATGTTATCAAACATATATTTTAAAGATTAATTGAACATAAGAAAAAGCCTCGTGTCAAATGAGCCATCCATCTTATTTACCAGATCTGTAAGATTTGCTAGAGTTTTATTTGATATGTGAGATAAAAATAAATTGTGTTCATTAAGCTGTGCAAGGGTTTCTGCAGGTTTTACATTTATCACCCCGGACTTTTAGTCAATCGGAATTCAGTGCTTATAGCTCAAGCTTTTTGATGATTGCTCAGGGTCTTGCTTCTCCCGCTTTGTTTTTAATCGTTGTATCTTGTACGATCGTGCACATACTAAATACGTTCTATTTTTCAGCGGTCTTGGCGCTAGTATGCTTATTGCTTATGCTTTATTTTTCTTATTCGCACTAGGCAACCTAGCTTTTCCTCTTTTCCCCGACTTCATGACTTGCCGAAGTCTTATGTTTTGTTAGCATTTTTGCTCTTCATGAATATTTTGCGTTTGTCAAGTGTTAGCTGCTGCTTATGGATTCTGGGCTTTCAACCTTGTCGCTCACGCTATCGCCATTTATGATATATATAGCATGGTGAAAGATTCCTTTAAATTAGGCATCCAGTAACGTTGTGTTTGTGTTTACAAGCACAATGTTACATTAATTATTCTATTCTCACCAATAATTTGTTTTTTCATAAAGCCATTATGAACCTTCTAATAGATAACTAAATAATATATAATAGGTATATCTATAAATAAGGTCTCGTTATCTAGAGCCTATTAATAGATACTCCTTTGATTATATATAGTTTTTTTAGTTACCCCCACCCCTACCAACGCCACTACCACCAACGTGCATCCCAATGCCACCGTTATTCATCGCAACCTCCATCCATACGTATAAATCCTATGCCTCCCTGCGGCCTACCTCCCTCGTCCTTAGCTTAACATGTTTTGGTTCCTCAGGCTGGTTTGATTCCTCTCCCTGCTCAGTGCGTGCAGCCCAGCTGTTTTGAAACCCCGGCATCTTAATCGGATTTTGATCTCTGTTTCCCCTCACCTCCCTTTTCCCCCTCCCCCCCCCTTTCAAACACACACGCACACATACATATACACACACATACACGCAGCTTCCCGCTGACATCGTGGCACTGCTACCGGAGGGTCAGGTGGCTGCACTGCGGCGGTTCACGCGCTCCTGCCACCGCCGCGTCGCGCACCTCAACTCTCAGGTCGTGGCACTCGTAGATCAAGTCACCCAGGCCCGCTTGCAGTCGATACTGCAGAAAGAACAGAATCTGTTGCAGGGAAATGGCGGCAGCGGTGGCGGCAGCACATACGCCGAATTGGCGATCGTGGCTGTGATGGAGGAAGCCACCGAGCTTCGCGCCGCTGTCGCAAGCCGGGACAAGTGGCTGGCGGTACTGAATAAGGCCATGTCGGCGCTTATGGGTCAGATGGAAAACTTGATGGCGCGTGATTGGGAGACCTGTCGTACATTGAGATTGGAGCAGGATCAACGGAAGCGGCGTGCGGCGCAGGAAGCTCGCCGTGCGCTCGCTCGTGAGACGACTGGCATGTCGGGTGCGGAGTCCGTGAATGCATCCGCATCGGTGCCAATGTCGCCGGAACGTAGCGCCATCTCACTGGGGGAAAACTCAAACACGCAGTCGGTGTCATCTTGCCCGGCAGCGGCGGATGCGGCGGCGGCTGCCACTGCAGGTGACAGTGCTGCCGCGGCCGTCAGTCTGTCGGCGGAGGCGAGCGGGGCCGCACTGTCGGAGGCGCCACGCAGCAGTGCAGTCTCGGCGGAGGCTTCCCTATCGGCAGCTACCGCCGCCACTGCCGCCACCGCCACCGCCACCGCCACTGTCCCGGTGACGGCTGAATCGTCGACGGCAGAATCATCGCCATCCCAATATTCCAATGGCGGCGGCGGTGGTAGCAGCGGTGAAGTCGCTGGCGCCGCGGATGCCGCCTCCACTGAGGCGGGAGGGCAGAAGCCGCAGCAGCAGGAGTCATCTGGTCAGCCGGAGGGCGGCGGCATGGAAGGCAACGTCGAAGGGGACGCCACTGCCACTGCCACTGCCACTGCTACTGCTACTGCCGATGTTGATGTTGACGCTGATATCGACGCCGACGATGCTGGTGGGAATGCAGATGATGGTGGCGGTGATGGCGGTATGTCAGTCGCCGCCGGCCGGCTTGCCCAGATGGTGGGTATCGGCAGCAGCGCTGGCAGCGTCGAGCTGAATCCCCATCTGGTGGCGCTGGACACGACGTACGACCGTTTGGTGGATTCGGCTGAGCGGCTTATTGAGTGGTCCGAGGGGTTGCTGCGGAGGAAAGAGCAGGTACGGCCAAGGAGGGCCGAGGGTAGGGACCGTGATGATCCTTCAGGTCCTCATCAAAATCTTTATTTTACATGTCTTTTACACAGCTATGCCGTATACACACAGACACACAGAGACAGACCACATTAACCAAATTTAAAAGATGGCAGTGTCATACAAAAGCCGACCGTGTATTTTCCAGGGAAGGCCGATACACTGTGACATCAATCAGCTCATCATGCTGACCCTGGGCTCTGATCGCTTCTGATCTAATCTAAGTCCGCTCGCCCTCCCCCTCCCTCTGCAGACCGCCACCTTTACTCAGGTCCGCCAAAAGTTGGACACCGTCACTCGGCAGCTGGACGCCGCCCTCCTGGAGCTATCCACGTTGAGACCGGCAGCAGATGCGCTGAGACACTCTGTTCGTGGATACGAGGTCAAGTTCAAGGATATGTCAATGGCTATGGCGGTGAGCTCCCCCCTTTAAACCCACCAATCCGCTCTAAAACCCGCCAAACCTCCCTAAAACCCTTGGAACCCCCAATTCCCCCCAATTTCCCTAAAACCCTAAAAGAACCTCAAGCTCCCAATCCCTTACCGAAGAACGACAAACTGCAGCACTTAATAATCGCCATCCATCACGGAAGTCCATAGTGGTACTATCAAGGCTGAAAGCGATGAGACGAATAGGTGGTGTTTTTTGGGGTTATATCCCTGATAAATATGGAAGAAGGGTTTCTCTTATTATTTCAATTCTCCAGATCTTTGGTCCCCGTTCCGTTATTTCCCCAACTCACACTCTGCCCTAAAAGTCTCAAAAGTTAACCAAAGCGCAACTTGTTTGTGAAAAGAAATATATGTATAGTTGTGTTTGTGCATGTTGATGTATATTCTTTTCTTTCAATCAAATAAACACTCGGACATGGAACGAGGGGGGTAGGTTTGTGAAATGGCCCTCCAGGGGAGGGAAACCTCCAATTCTTCCATTTCCTGCCTCCCGCTTTCCTGCCACCCATTTTTTGTTGTTCGTTTTTGTTCCTCGCTTTCTGTCACCTCATCCCCGATTCACGAAAAGAATAATATTGTACATCTCCATCTTCTTTAGAGTACTTCCACTCAGTGGGGGGACGAGCCCCTCCAACCTACAACAACAACATGCATATACACATGCATACATTCAGAGTGTTCCAACGCCTTTTTTACGCGACCTCATCTCTCCCCGCCAGAGTTGCAAGCAACGCGCTGAGACCGCCGAGTCCCGTTTGGTGAGTGTGGAGGCGCAGCTGTCAGTGGTTACGCAGCAGCTGCGGGAGGCCCAGGACGCGCAGAAGCTGCTGGAGGATGAGTACTGGAAGGTGAGTCGGGAGGAAAGGGGAGGTGAATGCAGGGGGCCAAGGGAAGGGGGCAAGGGAAGGGGGCAAGAGAAGGGTAGAGGGAAGGGGGCAAGGGAAGGGTAGAGGGAAGGGGAAGAGATGGGTTACGGGTGGAAGGGGGTAAGGGCGGCGGGAAACGGTGTTAATTCCCGGAAACGAGGGCTTCGCGGCCTCCTGTGATCCGTCACTGCGAGGGTGAGTTCCTGGATGATGGTGGGTGGCTGTGGAGTCGCTTTAGAGGGTGAAAGACACCAGGGAGGGGCCTCTGTGGCCCATCCATGATGCCCTTATCAACCTCAACCTCTCAACCTTATCAACCTCTCATTTTCGAGGATCATGTACGTGATGAGGAATACCGTTCTGATGAAGGTTGGGGGTAGGAGGGAAGTGCAGCTTATGAAGGATGGATTGAGAAATGCCCTAAGCAAGTTGCAGGGAGGAGGGTTAGGAAGGTAGAGAGGAGAGGTGAGGTTTCCTACCTTGTTAGCCCGCCTGCCCTCGATCAGGAAATTCGTCTTTCCCTTTCCCCCCTACGCCAAAATTATTGTATTGTTTTGCATTCAAGCAATGATTTTAAAATATCACATGAACTATGTATGAATTGTAATATTGTTTATATTGAAGTGATAGTATGGTGAATATGATTGATACAGTTAGTTTATTAGCTGTCATGTAAATTGTCAAAAATTCGTCAATGCCCCTGATTTCCCTGGATACACAGGCCAAGGACATAGCGCTTGAGGCGGAGGTGACGACGGGGGAGCTTAAGGCGGGCCGTATTCGGGCGCTGGAGGCAGCGGCGAAAGCGCTGGCATCAGTGTCCGGTTTGGAGAAGGAGTCTCGGGAGAACCGGTGCGAGAAAGCGCAGGCCGAGGACTCACTGCCCTTGCCCTTGGCCTTGCCCTTGCTTATCCCCGTTTTATGTTGCTATAGCTGTGTGTTTCTGTCATAGCCCCTGTGACAGTTATATCTGCAGTTCTTTCAGTTGTTATGCTGTACGCCCTAGTATTTCATTTTTTCTTATTCTTCCCCATTCGTTTTCTTTTCTATCGACCTAGGCGCTCCCGCTTCCCCCAATCCTTACTCTTCCCTTACTCGTCCCCTGTTCCCCGTGTCGCTGCGCCGGGCTCTTACCAGGCAGTCTCATACCAGTCGTTTTCTTTCCCCGTCCCCCTCCCCGTCCCTCTTTCCTTCTCTCACCCTCCCCCCCCCCTCCTTCCCCCTCTTTCCCCCTCCTCCTCCCCTCTCTTTCTCCGCCCTCCCACGCAGCGACCAGCGGGTGGCCCTTGAGGCGGACTTGGTGGGGTATAAGGCCTGGGTACGGCACATGGAAGCCATCGAACGCAAGCACCGAGTCACACTTCAGGAACTGGCGGATGCGACAACTGGCTGCGAGGAGAGGGATCGGAAGTTGGCCGAGTTGAAGGACAGGTACATCGGAGTCAACCGAACACCCGTGTCCCTTACCGAAGAAAGAAGTCGAGGAGGGGGGTTGGGGGTTGGTTGCGTGGGGATGATAGTGGGGGGAAGGGGGAAGGATGCTGGTGGAGGGGGGAAGGGTGTGTTTGTGGAGGGCGGGAAAGGGTGCTGGTGGGGGAAGAAGGTGATCAAGCCAGTCCTGATACTGCTGCTGAAGAGTACAATTACTAACCGTAATGGTCAGATGCTGGCGGCTGACCTCGTCGGCGGGGAAGGGGGAGGAGGAAGGGGGAAAGGGCAGAGGAGGGCAAAGAAAGGGAGGGAGAGGGAGGAGAGGAAGAGGAGTGTGAGGGGTGCATGAGCGTATAACGGAGATGATGGGTCCCCTTACCGCCTCCCCTCTGCAGGGTCACAGCCCTGGAGCAGCAGCTGCGTTTCAAATCCATTGAGACCGCCTCCCTGGAGTCCCGAGTCAAAGCCCTCAGCGGTGAGCTGGTGGAGGAGCGGCGCGCCGCAAGGGTTGCAGTGGCGGCGGCTCGTGGCTCAACGGCCTTACAACTGGATACGGCAATCCGCCAGGCGGGGGAGGCTGAGGCGGCGGCGGCGGCGCGTGGAGAGCGTGTGGCGGTGCTGGAGGGCAGGTGTGTGTATGTGTTGCATGTTTATCTAGGCCGTCTTACATGCTGCCCGGCGGCAGTTCCACTCTGCCCTCCCCCCCCCCAAAATCGGGAAGATTGATAACGAAGCTGTCCCATAAGCGCCTATATACATATGTGCATATGTCTGCATGGTATTACATGCAAAAAATCCACATGTATACATGTATACATATATACATGTGTTGTGTTTCGAATGTGTTCATTGCCTCCCTGTGAGGAAGATGATGCAGCAATCTTGGTTTACTCCGTTTCCTAAGCATATCACCTCTCCTCTCCTGTTTTACTCTTCCTGGTCCCCGACCGTGACCCCCTCCTTTCCCGGTGCTCCCCCTTTCCCTTCTCCCCTCCCTCTTTCCCCCTTCCTCCCTCCCTTCCTCCCTTCAACCTGTACCTTCGCGCCTTCCGCCCGGGTCCCGTGTGTGTGTGGTGGTGGTGGTGGTGGTGGTGGTGGTGGTGGTGGTGGTGGTGCATAAATAAATAAACTGTCCGCGACTGGAACATTATTAAAAAAATCAGGTTGGCGGAGGTCACTCGCTCCCTGGACGAGGCCCAGGCAGCTGCTACCGCTGCTGAGGCCCGCCTGGTTCCCCTCAATGCGGAGCGGGACCGCCTCCGCGCCCATATCGCGGCCTCTCAGCCCCTTCTGCAGACAATGAATAAAGCGGCGGAAGCCATTGACCGCCGTATCGCGCTTCTAGAAGATGCAGCCGCGTCTGTGGCTTTGGGCGGCACCGGGGCGAATCATGGCTCGATGTATCAGGGTCCGCATGTGCGGTTCGGCTTGCCGGTCGGGTCCTTGGAGGCGGCGTTGGAAGCGCTGCTGCTGAAGGTGGATGGCGCGTTGGATGCGTGTTCTGCCGTGGCGGAGGAGGCGGCAGGAGATGCGACGCCGGCGGTGCTGGGGGCGCTGGAGGGTCTTGTGACACAGCTGTTGTCGACGCTGTCCAAGGGCGGTCAGGTGGGTTGGCGGAAATAGGTATTAGGCGCATTTGCCTGCTGGACTACATGTGATAAATTATTAACTAATTAAGAAGGGCATAACATCTGATTAAAAATATAATACAATACATACTAACTATAATATGTATAGTAAATAGTATATAGAATATGATGTATATAATCTCCATAATATGCTTAGGCGCCGGGTAGGAGGGTAGGGGTATGGAAGACTCCATGGGGTCACGGGAACCCATTCATTAACATTGCGGTGCTGTGCCGTACCATACAACACCGTGCATTCTTTTTAACTTGCCAATACTCTCACGACACACAGGAGCCAATCCAGAGCTTAGCGGTGCTCAAGGCGCAGCTGGCCAGGGATGATAAGGAACTCGCCGCATTGCGGGCCGCAATGGTGGATGTCCGGACTGCGGGTGAGGCGGCGGCACGGGAGGCGGCAGAGCAGCGGGCGTCGGCGGCGGCGGCCGCCAAGACGTCGGCTGTGGCGTCGGCGGCGGCGGTGCGCGACAGCCGCCGTGCGGCCGTGGCGGAAGCGGCGCTGATGGCATCCCGGCGGGACTTGGACTCAGTGGTGGAGCAGCTGGCGGATGCGAGGCTTGTGGCGGAGACGGCGAAGCGGCAATCGGAAAGGCAGGGATAACCCTTTAGGAATCGAGAAAATGAATTGCATGAGTCTAGCGTTGGAGCCGCATTTTTAAAAGGACATGGATCTGTGTGCTCACTAACAGGAAATGACATGGCGTGCCGTGCAAGATTGATCGAGCCCCACACCGCTTATTTGTAAACATTTTTGCAGGAAAAGTTAACAGGAGATCTCATTCTAAGATTCCCGTATTTGTTCCGTTGGTTTTGTCACGTCGACCAACCAAGCTCCCTAACTAACCAAACTCCCTAACTAACCAAACTCCCATCCCCATCCTCTCGGACGAGGTCGCCCTTATCCCTCGCATTCCGCTTCCCCTTCTGCTCTGGTTCAGGGCGCAAAAGCGTGCCACCGAGCTTGAGGCCGATCTCGCCTCAGCCCACAGCCAGCGCCGGCACTACGAGGCCCAGGCGGCCGCAGCGCAGCAAAAGTGCACGGACCTGAAACGCAGGGGGGACGAGCTGGAGGAGGAGGGCTTGCGTGACCAGGACGCCGCGAGGGAGGCACGGGAGCGAGCCGACACTGCGGCGGCGGCGGCAGCAGCAGCACAGCTGCGTTGCAGTGAGCTGGAAGCGGAAGTGGAGGCGGAGAAGCGGGAGGCTGCGCGGCTGAGGGAGGATGCGGAGGCGGCGGTGGCAGCGGCTGCAGCGGCGCGAGAAAAGGCAGTGAAGGTGGAACAGCAGATGATGGAGACGCAGGTTAGCAAGGGGCTTAATAAGAAACACCGGATCCGGGCATACATGGACATTGAGAATGTTACCCTATATGCGGCAACACTAGCAGGGTGATGGCGCCATACTTGATGATAACCGTATATATATGATATAAATGTACGGATGAGGGACGCAATTGAGGACAGCCATAGGGGCCCTGGCTCCATGCGGGGCTGTAAGTGGGGTAGCGTAGGGGGTGGGAAGGTATGGGGGGAAGTTATTTGGTGTTTGACATGGCAGAGATCGGTGTGACACTGGGCCGAGTAGGCCAGGTGGGGTGGGGAGGAAACGCTCCATATCATGCCTTCATCCTCCGGGCCTCCATAGCCGGCGTTTCCCTTTGTATTGCGACGTGCAACGTGTGTTGCGGCTTTTCTTGACGCCCTATTCTTGACCCCCTTTACTCTGACGGGGAAAGGTCAGGGGGGAAGGGAGGAAGCAGTTCCTTCCTTTAAGTTTTCTTAATAGCTTTAAATTACTTCACCATACGAAGAAGCATTTAAAAAAGCATCTTCCCGCATGTATACATTTGTGTATTTCCCTTGTTGCCTCTCTTTCGCCCGTCTATTTTATACAGGCTAAGTATGCGGACATGATACGGCATGATGAGGCTATTGAGGAGCGGCTACGGCAGGCGCTATTTGAGGCAGACAATATGCGGAAGAAGGCTGCGGAGGCGATGGCGGAGGCTGCGGACATAAACGCGCAGTATGAGGCGCTGCAACAACGCGCGTGGCAGTTGCAGGTTGCTTTGCAGGCTAAGCATGGTGAAAAGGAAGAGGTGTTGAGGGGTTTGGTGGAGGCGACGCACGGTGCTGCAGCGCGGAGGGGCGCGGCCCCAGCACTCGGGTCTGCGTCTATTAAGCAGCGAGCTGAGGGAACCCACGAAACAGCAAGTAGCTTCAAGGCTAAGCGCACAGACTGGAAGTAATTTTAATTTTGCGCTTTTAGAGAAATATTATTAGTTTTTTGGGTAAAATTAGTTTTTGGGGAACAAAACTCTTTGAGTTAGACCTTTCTTCGACAGCAACATATCTGCGGGGTCCGGACAGCAACATGACGACAACAATACTGCAGGTGGAAGACTTCTGATATTGCAGCATGCATTTATTAAGTTATGGCTTAAAAATGAAAATATTTGTAATATTGGGAATTCATACGTATTTGTGGGATCTCAGGTTTTCCTAGCTGGCTACTACGAAAGGTCGTGTTGCCGAGTAACCTATCAACCGTTCGTGAAGGCAGGACGCTGTTTCCCTTTCAATGCTTGTTTCGAAAATCGGGTCACCGAAGCGACGCGAGCACCCCGGCTAGCCTGACGGCGCTTCGACAGGGAGATGGCATATCGTCCCAACGGATTCGTACAGCGGGTCAGCGGGTCACCAACGGTCACTACGTCCAGTCAACACGAATAAAAGGCTAACTTCCGTTATTACCATCATTATTGCAACGGACGGTATCTACTTCTATTGTAAAAAGTTGTACATTTCAGACACACTTTGTAACTCTTCCACTTCCCTTACCATGGCAAGCGACGCTCCTGAGGTTAAGGCCCCTAAGGTCAAGACTGAGAAGAAGCCCAAGGCGGCTCCCACCCACCCGCCATATATTGAGATGGTTACGGACGCCATCTTGAGCCTGAAGGAGCGCGATGGGTCTTCCCTTCCTGCTCTGAAGAAGTTCATTGAAGCGAAATACGGGAAGGTATGTGCCGCGACGCGCTTAGTACTCTACTCTAAAACTATTTTCCCCATTACATACCATTGAGTGAGCATTCCGGTGTCGCCCGGGTGCCCGGCCTCAAAGTCGGAAGCCTTCAGGCTCGCCATTTAGGCATTGCTGGCGGGCGCTGAGCTTTGTGATGACGACTTTCTGCAGGACATTCACGACAAGAACTTCCCCAAGACGTTGTCGATGGCCCTGAAGACCTTCGTTAAGAACGGCAAGCTCGTCAAGGTCAAGAACAGCTTCAAGCTCTCTGAGGTAAGCCTTTCCTCCGGCGTAACCGCCTTTGCACTTTGACCGATAAGTACCAACGCAAGATGCAGATACCAACCTCGTTTTGCCCGCTTTTGCGTCGTGACAGGCCCAGAAGAGCAAGGCTAAGGCTGCGGCGAAACCCAAGGCGACACCAAAGAAGACAGCGGCACCGAAGAAGGCCGCCGCGCCGAAGAAGGCCAAGGTGCGCAGCCGCAACTGCACCATATTCTCCCTCCCTCTCCCTCCGTCCTAATCTGAACCACCTTCTGTTCATACCTTTAGCTGCGACACGTGGAACATGCATTATCCCTTCTGTGTGTCCCTTAGCCGTTCCCCATTCCCTGCCGATGCGTGTCCAATGCTCGCGTCGCCTCGCACTTCAATCAACGACAAAGAAGGCAATCAACGACAAAGAAAACTGATCCAATGTCCCTCCGGCCCTTGTTTAATGTCGCTTGTGCAGGCCCCCAAGAAGGAGGGCGAGAAGAAGGCCGTTAAGCCCAAGACGGAGAAGAAGGCCGCTAAGCCCAAGACGGAGAAGAAGGCCGTTAAGCCAAAGGCCGAGAAGAAGGCGGTGAAGCCCAAGACGGAGAAGAAGGCCGCTAAGCCAAAGGCCGTCAAGAAGCCGGTGAAGAAGGCGGCAGCGCCCAAGAAGCCGGCCGTTGCGAAGAAGGCGGCGCCTAAGAAGGCTGCTGCGCCAAAGAAGGCCCCGGCGCCGAAGCCCAAGGCAGCTCCGAAGGCGAAGGCGGCCCCCAAGCCCACCAAGCCTGCGGCGAAGAAGGCCGCTAAGCCTGCTGCCAAGCCGAAGGCCACAAAGCCGAAGGCTGCCAAGAAGGCTTGAAGGTCTGGCTCGCCGTCTTTCTGTTTTCTCCGATACCCGTGGGTATCTAACCGGTGTTTTTCAACACCACCATCGCAAGTGCCTGCTCTGCCTGAGTAATCTCATACCAAAGCGGCTACAGACGGATCCGCCAACAAACGTGGCAATGGGGCTGTATCAACAAAAAAAACTCACGAGCGCATAGACGAAAAAGGGGCAGGTATAGGAAACCACCTGGCATGTAGGCTAGAATCATCCCGTACGCACCTCGTGCCGCTACAATATATTGCTCCCCAGCGTTTAGACAGAGGAACCGACGTACAAAACCCGCCCTGTGTCATGACATCCTCGTACATTACTTAACGCCACTGATACCAACACCCAACAACTTCACCACCACCCCTAAATGATGTAACCCGAAAAAAAAATCCATGAGGTCGTTCCCTGCATGTAAGCAACAAGTGCAGGAGAAATGGCTGTGCAGTAGTACGATAACGATTGTGTTCTACTTCTGATTCTCCTGCACTTGCTGCTGCGGTTGTCGCGGCTTCAGGACATACATGCGGACCTCAAACAGCTCCTTGGGCCAGTTGCGCTGTTTTACATTGTACAGTACCTGCATGTGCAGGCCAACGTAAAAACTGTTTTTAACCGTTAGGTGTCGCTGAGCCTTCTCTAAGCCTGCTCTGAGGGGCTACGGATTCCTTGGGACTGCCCCTCGGACCGCCACAGGACGCATATGCTTGTGTCAGAAGAAGAAACCGTTAGGTTACGAATTGCCTTATCCTATTATGCCAACACCCCGTCACTTGTGGCGCACTGTCTTTCGTCGCTATCCTACGTCTTAGAAGCAACGTGCACTACTTGAAGGTGACGTTGTACGGGTAAAGCACCTGCACGCCTGCACGTTGGATGAGCTCCAACATGTAGGTGTTGGACCGCGTGAGTGACGAGTCCTCCTTGTCCACCACAAAGCCCTCCCTGGAGAGGGACGTGTCAAAGAGACAGAGGTATAAGCACCAATTTTAGCCGGAATGAACGTGCTGGGCTGAGAGACCACCAGATTACGTCCCGATTGCAAGATGCCAGGCTGTCCCACAGTTGTGCTATGGTTTGGGTCTGAGTCAGCTAGGTCCTACTGGTCCACTTGCGCTGTATGTAAACCCGTGCATGCAACAACGTCGGCCACACTTACTTGCAGATGTTCTCTTTGACGAAGATGAGGCCATCTGGCTTCAGACCTTTTGCAGCCCGTTCAAATAAAGACACGAAGTCAGCTGTGAGGGTGGGTGGGGGTGGAAGAAGACAAGACCAGCAGAGAGTATGACGGCCACAAGACAGAGGGCATGGAACAGGAACGAACAGCACGAATTGCAAATGGATTTGCGGATGCCAAGCGTTCTTCCTCAGTTTCTTTCAATACTCAATAACAAACCAGGACGCAACAGATTAACGTAACAGATACACAGACATACATTCAGCAAGATGGACAGGCATAGGATAGCATCAGGGCAGAGAGTAGTAGCAAGTCCACTTATGGGGGAAGTCGGCATCATTCCACTAGCACTATTCAGCAGATCGGTGCTGATGTCGATTGGTATCCGGCGAAGAACGGCGGGGATGTATTTGCAGGGGAAAGGCGTCCTCAGCATCCTTCTGAAAAGGCATTGGCACTTGAAAGGGTGACATCACTGTGCATGGCGTATACCCACCATCGGTCAGGTAGAGAAGACACCACTGGATCCAAATGGCATCGTATCTGCGAATGTATGAACAAAGAAGCGCATGATGATCTGCCGACGGCAAGTAAGCGAAGGTTTAAGCAAGGAAACCTTATTACATAAAATCCGTAAAACACACTACGCTCATAGTATTCAGCATATCGTATGTGAAGGACACCCCAATTAGTTCCCACGACAGCCCTGTATATGTCACCAGCAGTGACGGAATGCCGGTAGTACAAAAATGACCCGGTTGCCCTCGTTGGCCCACACGCAGTGCCCACCTTCCCGGCTCAAAGGTGTGTTCCTGTCCGTCCGTGCTCATGAGTGTGTGATGTCACCATGGAGTGGGGCCAGGGAGGAAGGAGGAAGGAGAAACAGGAAATGGAATAAATCATTTATGTTTTCCGTATAAATAAGGGCCCCAAGGGTGGTAAAGACATAATTTAATAATGCGAATGTTTTGAGCACGAAAACCAATTCTATAACGTTTTTGTGTTATGAGCCCAAAGGTTGGGTTGGATAGGGTTGGTAATGAAGCAGAGGGACTGCGAGACTCAGCAAGAAGTGTTGGGATTCTGCTCGTTTGTGTGCCTGAATACCTGCAGTCCGGCGCAGTAGAAGTTCCCCGCCTTTCCACGCGGTTGCGGCACCGTCCGGGCTGAGAGGTTCTTGGCTGTGATGCCGATAAAGAGCGCGGTAGGGAAAAGTCATGAGCGCCGTAGGTTGCAAGGTATGCACCGTGTCGGCCTGATCTGGGCATCATGGAAGACCATTCATATCGCGGCCTTAGGATTAGGGCACAGAGCGTTTATCCTCGCCTTCACGATGCTCAGGTGTCAGCCGGCCAAACATACGGTGTGGGGAGTAAAACAGACATTAAAATAACAGACGGAAATTCGAGGTCCAAGACAGTGCGCGCGAGCGACCCCCGTGTGCTCTTTGAGGTGCTTTGCTTCATCATTTTACGAACCTCCCTGATGTACTGAACTGCGCAGATTTTGGCTTTGGGCTTTTGGTGTTACATTCATGCAGGTACGGTGTCCAAACTGTGCAAACCCTTCAGTGGCCCACAGGCCGGTGCACTTTGAACCTGCGAATCCGAAACCCTATTGCCCTATTTGCCCATCACCCGTTCACACATACCGGCAGTTTCAAGAAGGTGTTTACTCGGCTCCAAAAGGTCCACAATATGGAAGTGATGTCGCAATAGCTGCTCCGTAACCCGACCCACACCGGCCCCACAATCTGCACGCTCGAGTTAAGGTCGCATGCGATGGTTAGCAAACAAGGTGTTGCGAAGAGCACATGGAACACTGAGCCCAGTCCCCAGTCCTCCGTCGCGCCTCGCGAAATAAACTAGGCCAAAATAATTTTCACCTCCTCCGTACAAATTGTAACCGCCTATCACCCTCTATCATTGATCCACTTACCCAACGCCGTAAGCGTTCTCATCCCCTTGTCCGCTGCTTCAAGCTGTACCCGCATCGACTGTGGACAGAGAAGGCGGACAGGGGCGACGGTGCAGGGGCCAAGAAAAGTTTTTTCAAATCGAACCGCAAAAAGCGGCTAGTTAATTCCCACCTCCATTCATCAGGCATGGATGAAATAGCAACGAATCCGTAGGTCTACGAAAGAACCCACGGGTCGGCGATGTGGGTCAAGGTTAAAACTAAAAGAGGGCAACAGCCAAACGAATTCCAGATAAAGACAAACCAGACCTTGACGATTTTGGGGTCAGGGACTTTAGGCGGCAAATCACTAACAGAGTAGCAATTTAGGACGCATGCGATATGTATGGAGGTGTATATCAGGCAGACTGGCCCCGTCAATCATCTCGAACTAGCGTACGTACCTTGAGCAGTAGCGCCCGGCTGTCCCTGACGTCCAGATCCGATGTGTAACCGAAGCCGCCCAGGACGCCATTGTACGAGGGCTCTTGTTGGTCCCAATACGACACAGCTTTCTGGTACCTATACCGGCGATATTCATAGCAAGGGCCATCATCCCACGTGATAATAGAGTCATGAGAGTATGACATCTAGATACCAGGGCTACCAAGAGCCAGTGGCTAAGCTTTGCATCTGATCAATTGGCTAAGGATGCCGGCAACTTTATGATCAGCATCTTCAAGCAAAGAAGCATATTTTGAATGTGATAATGTAAGCCCCCATTGTGCTTATCTTTGTTGTTCGTAAGAGCCCGTGGAGCGTGGTATGGGTGCCGTACGTACCAGGTGTTGTGGCCGCCATCTGCGTCCGCTTCAACTGCCCAAAGTTCATCAGGCGACGCGAATTCCTATGTGGAACAGGTTAAAGTGAAATTTCTAGATCAGGAACATGCAATCTTTAAAAAGTGTCAAAGGCCCGTCCTCAGGTGGCAAGCAGGTGCAGTCGATGTTGCAGGACAGGCATGTCATGGACCATCGACAGGCGAACATATCGCATACATCTTCCTATTCCAGTTCCTAATTCAGCAGTTCCTTCCCATCGAGTGATCTGAGTTAGTTACAGCTCAGCCGGCACATGCTAGTCAACGCAAAGCCCTGGGCGTAGGTGAGCGGGGCTAGATGCGTGAAGAATTTCCCGGTATCCTGCGTGATCAGGCTGTGAGCATCCAATCAGACACGTCAGACGGTTCTCAATACTAAAACCCTAAGTATTGGGACTCACCCGGCCGTCTCCATCGTGTCCCGTCAGGTTGGTTGTCATGGCGCCGGAGAACGGCGCAGCTATCCTGTCTGAAGGGAATTCCACGGCTTTCAAAAGTATGGATTTGTTGAAATGCTTTATACAATATGTAGCCTTGTGTTGCGTGCGTACCGCTGGTTGAACACCGTGCGGTCACGGCATCATTTTAATACTTAAATCACCACACGAAACAATTATAAACCGCGTTGTATGTGAAACGAAATTATTGCGTCCAAAATAGAGAATTTGACATCACGAAGATACCAGCGAAAGACCATTCATAAGACTGCATTTGAGCACGCTCATACGGCAAATCGACCAGCTCGCGTTTCTGCCCAGGACAGTTCGTGCCTTCATGCACTTTATATAGCGCTAACATGCTTGTGCTTCTTTTCGATAATATTACTGTGATTTGTTGTTACATAATCCTTGTCTTTCAATGAGTTATCCTTGCGCCCGCAGTGAGCCGTGTCCTCAGGAAGCCATTATCATAAGTTTAACAACAATATAAATATGATAAGTGGGAATCGCTCAACATGTATGCACCGCTGTGCCACCAGATCATGCTTTCGCCGCTTCCCTAGGCGAATCCCCGCTCGCGCACCCTCGGTGCGGCCCCGCACGTCTGCAGCAAAAGTTAGTGCTCCCTCCAGGCAAGCACTCAAATGCAATCTGTGATATATTTTCTCGTTCGGAATCCTACCAATGCACCGTACCTGCAACCGCAACCGAAATCGCGACAACGGCAAGCAAAGCGGACGCTTTAAGCTGCTCTCCTCTATACTTTCGCTAACGCACGCAACATCCTCTTCCTCTAAATACCCACATCCACATCAGCCATACCGAGGAATCACCTGCTTTTTCTGCCGCTGCTTCTGCTGGGGCACTTCTACAGTGGGCTTGCAGCGGCTGGCCTGAACCTGAATACGAACATGACAGTCGGCGGCACCGATCGACTTCCCCCGCCTCCACTTCTGCGTCGTCATCTGACTCGCTTTTTACTTCAAAGTCCCTTCACCCAAATGTGGGGGACCCCGCGAATGGGAAGGAGAACGGGCCTAGCGCAGTGTTTCCGCTGCGTGTAGCAGCGCGAGATCTGGGGCCTGGTCGTGGCCGCGGTCTCATAGCGATTTCTGACGTGGCACCTGGGGAGATACTTCTCAGTGTCCCGCTGACTAGGGTTTTTACAAGTCAGGTGAGTTTCCGGGCCACAGCACATGGGGACAAAGACAGATTGATAGACAGGCAATGCAAACGAAGAATCGGTATGTGTATTTAATAGGAAATGTTGCGGCGAGGCAGGCTTCTCGGGCTGCTTCTGATTCAGGCCGCTGTATGAGATGTCAGCCAACGCCGATGAGCGTGTGTGCCGCCAGTCTCCAGGGCGTGGTGCGGAGGTGGCCAGTAACATCGTCCCCCATAATCCCGTATTGAATACGATATCTGAGACACAAATCTGAGACACGATAATTGTCCCACCATCCTCCTCGCAGCCAGATTCGGAGCTTCATTGGTCAGCCGAAATGGCCGTACGGCTGCTTCGTGCCAAACACCTCTCCGCACAACAGCATCAGAAGCAGCACGGAGAGGCTTTGCAATATTCCGACGATGAAGGCATCCAAGGACCCAAAGTCTCTAATGACCTCACGGGTCCCGAGGTGGCGGGTGAGGCGGGCTGGGGCCCATGGATTGCGGCGCTGCCATCTGCCGTACGGACGCCTTTGGAGTACGAGGAGGCGGAAGTGCGGCAGCTGGGATGTCCGTACGTGATGGAGGAGGTCCAGGTCATGCAGCAGTGCGTGCGGGACTGTTACGAGGTAATTGCAAGGCGCAAGTGCGAGTGTATGCGCACACGTGCGTGTGTGTGTGTGTGTGTGTGTGTATTGTTGCCGTAAGGCGCTGAGGTGCGGGCTTAATGCAGGGTGAGACTCGCCATGGCTTGCTCCGTTCTCTCAGATTTTCCTCACTTAGACTCGTAACAGTTCCTGAATCCCTACGGCTAGTCATGCCGCATCGGGCCCCGAGAGCTAGCCAGCCACCCCAGCCAAGTCCAGTTACACCTAGTCCCCACGCTGCTGCTGCATGCGCCTCTCATGCCTGCAGGTTTCACGCCTGCGGGTTTCGTTGCACCTCCCTTTACCCTCGCCTTGGGTTCCCACAACTTCATGCGTTAGCTGTTTTCCGACGCTGTTTGGGGTCTTAATCCATCCATTTTATGCGGGTTACTCGTCCTTTCCTTTCCTAAGTCCTCCCTTTCTCCCTCTCTCCCTCTCTCCCTCTCTCCCTCTCTCCCTCTCTCCCTCTCTCCCTCTCTCCCTCTCTCCCTCTCTCCCTCTCTCCCTCTCTCCCTCTCTCCCTCTCTCCCTCCCTCCCTCTCTCCCTCTCTCCCTCTCTCCCTCTCTCCCTCTCTCCCTCTCTCCCTCCCTCCCTCCCTCCCTCCTTCCCTCCCTCCTTCCCTCCCTCCCTCCCTCCCTCCTTCCCCTCTAGGTTCTCCGGCCGGAACTTGAGGGAATGGGTTGCGGGTGGCAGGACTTCCTTTGGGCTGTGCAGGTGAGAGAAAGATTGAGAAAGAGAGAGCGTAAAGAGAGAGGGAGGGAGGGAGGGAGGGAGGGCCGCAATAATATGATGACGACGGTCATCGAAAACAGTTTGGTTCGTGGGTGGGAAAGCAGACGAAAGCATACACATTCCCGGAGGTGAAAAGCTTAACGAGAGTGCAGCCTGGTGGATAGTGTACGCTGGGGAAGCAGCGGCCAAATTTAGTCGAGGGAGGCAACGAGGAAAGGTGAGGAAGAAGAGGTGGAAGAGAACGATGCAGAAAAGAGACGGACAAGATCATCTCGATGATGAAGAAATACAAATCCGGACACCGTACCTGCATGAATGTAACACCGAAAGCCCAAAGCCAAAATCTGCGCAGTTCAGTACATCAGGGAGGTTCGTAAAATGATGAAGCAGAGCACCTCAAAGAGCACCGGGGGGTCCCCGTGTGTACGGCGGGGGGACATTTAAGTATTCATTATAACCCCTAAGTACGGGAACCCTCTAGGGCTTCAGCATCGACCACCGCCACCACCCATCCCTCCACGCCGCCACCATCCATCCCTCCGCGCTGCCGCCACCCCTCCTGGCATGCCGCGCAGATCTTCCACAGTCGCTGTTTTTTTGAACCCTCCAGTGGCCTCCACATGTGCGTGCCGGGAGTTGACTTAGCCAACCACAGCCCGCAGCCAAATGCGGCGGTCCGACTGCAACACAGCCCGGGGGCCTGCCAGGGCTACGACGCACTGGCGGAGGTGGCGGAGCCGCCGCCGCCGGAGCCCAGCCGCTTCGATCTTGTGGCAGGCGAGGCTGGAATCCGGTGAGCCATGCTCGTACCGCCAACATTCACTCTGACCGTTACTCCATGAGGAAGTATTTTCTGTTTACCTGATTAGTAAAAACTACTTTCTGTGTAAAAATAGTTTTATATTCATCAGAACAGGAAAGAACGAACGTAATTGACTGAGAGCCAGCCCAGAGGACCGCAGCTGGTAAATCGTCCACTAGCGTTCATGCGTATGTGTTTACTGCCATGTTTCTTGATGGTGATTATGTTACAGACAGACAAACAACCGACGTTGATGCCTCGTGGGAACATAGACGGGGCCGCTGCACATTGTATATACCAAAACTGGTCTGGGGGGAAAGAATTGACCCACGGGTCACCGGAACCCATTAACGGGACGCAATGCGCACTTCATTACTACAAAGTTAGCAACCTGCTACCTCACTGCTGGAATGGGGCCGGGACCCGGGAGGGGCCCAAAATATTGGCCGAGTAACCGGCGCGCAGGAAGGGCAGTCGGGCAGCCGGGCCGGGCGCATAAGGATTATGCCCGGCCCGGCTGTGCGACTGCCCTTCCTGCGCGCCGGTTGTGAGGGCATAGAAAAATTGGAGTCCGAGGGAATCCGAATCCTTTGCCGGCTGTGCCAATCTGTGGCGTGCCCGTCAGTGTGTCATTCTTTCCCTTCGACGATTTGCACTGAGAGGATGGGAATCCGAATCCTTGGGGTGATGGGATGGAGGAGGGGGCCCCGGTCCAGGAAGGGGACAATTGAGGCATTTGAGGCGTGGTCGAGGTAGAGTTTGAACCACGAGTCGCGGTACGGAGCCATCAAGCGGGAGGTTATCACCTAAGACGAGTACGGATACGGGTGTCTGAGGATGAGAAGATCTCTTGCGCGTCACCGATCTGGAAATTCTACCGCCACTATTGCCGCCCAAACCACTCTGTTATGGGTCTGTGTACGAGGTAATTTCGACGAGATGATTCTATATTCGTAAGGCTTCTTCCCACAGGTGTCATCCATTTCGCCTTCCGCTTCTGGATTTAGATCCGGATTTGCAAGCTATCCTTGCCCTTGTCCGTATGCCATGGCCCAGGTGTGGCGAGGAGGTGACGATCAGTTACGGCCGTTGGCCCTCTGAGGCCTTCCTTCTGCTGTTCGGGTTTGTGCCGACAACCGGCACTTCGACTGCAGCAATTGGTGGGGGTGACGACAGCACTGGCCTTGTCGCCGGTGCCAAGTCCTATATCAATGGCAGCAATTGCTTCAACGCCAATACTAATGCGGGTGGCAGTGCCGGGGCCGGTGCCAGCATCCGCGCCGATGTCGCCACTGGCGCAGGTGCTATCAGTCCAGGGGATTCCTTGACGGTTTTTCGAGATGCAGAAGAGGCGGTGCACTGGTGCTTGGCGGCGACGATGGCGTCTCGGCGGCCGCGAGTGGGGCAACAGGGGCCAGGTGAGAGGTTTGGGTGGAAAACGTGAAACCCTTTGGGCGGGCTGCTACATTACACACGCTTGACACACGCTTTTCGTCTAAAGATGGCGTCTGAAGTCCTCCTGCCATTCCTGCCATCAATATACTCGTTCACATCTTCAGTTGGTCGCCTCATATGGTGAGAAATTGGCCTATTGCCACATTGGCGTACGGTGCTTGAGCTCGTGGGCGAACTCGGGAGTAAGGGTCGTGGGGGACATGCGAATTGGCAACGGTGAGGCTTAGATGGGTGCGTCACTGCGAGTGTTTACAACGATAGAGATGGCTAAAGAGCTAGGTGACGGGAGAAATGGCTCTCAGGTCGATTGCGCACATCTTGACCGCAGCTATAATGGGGATGCTGACTCCAGATTATAAGAGGGACAAAGAACGCAAGGTGGTAAGGATCGGGTTGGGGATATTGACTTAGGGTGTCATTTAGGGCAAATGAGATCCAGGGTCGGAAGGAACGGCCAAGCAAGACGAGAAGCGTGGGCCTGCGCGGCGGTGAGCCTTGCGCCGCTCAGAGCTGGGTCCCGGCCCCGGAATGGGGCTGATCGCCGGTCGCGGCCTGATCGCTTGGGCAGTTTGGGCTGCTTGTGAGTGATTGGCGGGTGCACTGGGCTGGATCTGATAGCTGTCCCTTCTGAACTTCTTTCCGTGAAGTTTTGGGGCCCTGCACTCAAGAAGGGGCAAGACGAAATCCACAGGTTAGGCAGGGTTTCCCTTGGCACATTTGCCAACAGTTTCCGACTGCCTTAAGGTCTCCTTTGTAATCGCTCTCCTTTGTATTTTCCTTCCTTGGCTATCCGAATGTAGGCGCTTGCGAGGAAGAGGATGTCGAAAAAATAACGGAGGCCATTGTCCGCGCCGTTGTAGAAGCTGCGCCTGAGGACTCCTTCGTTAACTTGACTCTCACGTTAGATGGTGTTGATGGCCGGCTGCAAGGCGTGCTGGAGTTGGTATCTCGTCATCTGGATGTGGGCCCGCGGGACTTGTTGCGCAGTCGTTTACAAGAGCGTTTAGGTGACTTTACCGGGGTACAAGGTGTCTACAGAGACGACGCTATTAAGTTATTTGTGCAAAGCAAGTGTGCGCTGGCACGACTTGTCTTGGCCCAACTGTGACGGCTGTGCCCAGACAAATCTCCCCAGAAGGTAACGTATACCTTTACGAATCGCGCCCTAAACATTCTCATCCGCCATCCAAGCTACTGCTGTAAGCCCAACAGAAAAACAGTCGTGCACCTGGCCAATTCGGTATTGGTCATCATTCTTGAGAGGTCAAATATAGCCGTTGAGAAGTTAGAATATACACCATACGTAAATAAGCTTTTTCTGCGAACGTTTCTTGAGCTGTAAATTGTTAATTGACGCGCTATTGACAGTTAACCAGCAGTAGGACTCTATAGGAATGGCTGATGAAGAGCTCTATAATGAGGACCTGGGTGAGGGCGAGGAGCTGGGCGAGGGCGAAGGTGGCGAAGATCTCGAGCAGGGCGGTGAGGTGAGTTGCCAGCTCTTATCAAGGCTCGGTCATGCCCTTCGTATACGGACTTGATCTGCACCTTCTAATGTGCAGGGTCTTGATGAACAAGAACAGGAGCTCGACGCCTTGAAACGTAAATTGAAAGACATGGAGGAGGAGGCTGCGCGAGTTAAGGCCCTGGCAGTAAGTCTGTAGCGACGGATTTTACCTGATAAATATATTGTGACTTTTTGGCAGTTTTATTTCAGGGTGTTGCGGCTGACGGGGCAGCAGCCGGGACTTCTGGAGCCGCCAGCGGTGCTGCTGCAGCAGCTGCAGCAGCGGCTGCAGACCTGGAAAAGGCGGAGATTGATTCGCGGTCTATATATGTTGGAAACGTTGATTACGGATGCACACCCGAGGAGTTACAGCAACACTTTGCGGTAAGAGCCCATAACGCAGCACGGGCAACTCAGACACCCTTCCCGTCTTGGCGCATTGCCACACTCCACCAATCCTACCGTGCGGCCCCCTGTCGAAGCATGTAAATTCCCTTCCTGCAAGTTTATGCAAATCGCTTTTTAGCTACCACGTATCGTTGACCCGCCTTCCTGCTAAGTCCGCCTTCCCGCTAAACCCGCCTTCCCACAGCAATGCGGCACTGTGAACCGGGTCACTATCTTGACAGACAAGTTTGGGAACCCGAAGGTGTGTTTTCTTCATCCCGCGCACCCGGGGAAAAGCCGTTCCGGGATGGCCCTGGTGTTGCCTTGTTGAGCGATGGTATTATGTAATGAACAGCGACATTATTAGCAGGAATTAGCACCGGCCCTCCTCGAGCCTTGCGCGTATTACGTGTATATAAATTTTGTGGCGCCTGGGGAAGGGGTGTTATAAAACAAAGCCTATGGAAGTTTAGGGGAAATCATAAGTCAAGTCTAGATCCTATTCCCTCCGCTGAAACACGGCGTTTCTCTGCTGTGAAGTTCTCTTGCGGAAGGCCAACCCTTCTTGGGCCTCGTAGCTTGAGCCATGGTGCAGCGGCCCTATCAGCCTATAAAAAGTAGTGCGATTACTTCCCACAGTGACCGGAGTCATCCAGTTGTATGAGTCCGGTAAATTCACTCATAGGGAAGGAAATGCAACGCACCGTTATTACTACAGGCCGCAAATGGCATGTTTTGGCTTGTGGATTCATTATTTTTTGCCTATTCACCACCGCATTCCTATAATTTGGGGATCTACCGTTTCCTTTGTACCCGTGAACCTCCCAGCCCGACACCTGGCGCCTGCCCTGGGTCCGTTCTGCCCTCATTCCCCTACTCCGCTCCCTCTTTGGAACCGCACATGACCACCCGCAGGGCTATGCGTACGTGGAGTTCTTGGAAGTGGATGCGGTGCAGAACGCGGTGCTGCTGGATAACTCGGAGCTGCGGGGCCGGCAACTCAAGGTGCGTGTCGTAAGCAGTCATGGCTCCGCGAAATCATGTATGCAGCAAAGAGGCTGTGTGAGCCATTACTGCTATGCTGACCTGCCTCCGGGTCAGCGCACCCCCCAGGGGCCAGGCCGACACGGGCCTCTGCCATCTGGGTTGCAAAATTATTGGCCTAGGACCGGCTAAGGTTGCGCATTGCCTGCCGGAACATAAGGCCAACTAGCATAACGATAATGAGGAGGATGAGGATGATCATTACCAGCGGTGGCGGCAGCAGCAGTACTTCACAATAGAGTTGGGTATTGCTGGGGGTTTACGTCAACGGGGACGTATCAGCTTTAGTATGAGCAGCAACACCGACTGGAAGAGTTGGCGTCAGAACCTTGACCGGGCCTTTCTGCTTTCTGTTCTAACAAAACCAGCAGCGCGCAGGGAACCGTAAGCATGTCGCTATTCCTGTCTACCCGCCGCTTGCTGCTCACTGGCCCACTGCATCTTCGCACACCGCCGTTCTGCCTCCCATGCACCGTGAATACACCGCCGTTGCCTCTCATACACCGCGTTTGCCTCTTATGCTTCTCATGTACCTCTCGGGAACCGTGCCTCTCATGCACAATTCCCTTCGTTTAGCGCAGCATGATTGTCTCATGAAGATATGCACCCTGGTGCCTGGTTTACCTTTCGTTCTCAGGTCGTGCAAAAGCGCACCAACGTACCCGGGCTAAAGGCAGCTCGCGGTCGGGGGCGGGGGCGGGGATCGCCTGCCGGCTATTACCCACCGCCGTATTACGGCGGCAGAAGCGGATACTATCCGCCTCCGTTTCGCGGCAGGGGGGGCTATTACGGCGGGCCGCCACCAGGGTGGGTGTCACGTGGGGGCTCTCGGGATGTCAATGATGGCAGGGGGGGGCGCATTGGCTTCACGTGCATGTGCGTGTGTGGGAGTGCGTAGGTTGCATAACGTGTGTGGAGTGCATTTGGATTAAGCCGCTCGGAAGAAGTGGCGGTGTGAAAAAGTATTTTGAGAACGAACAACAGTGTAATTCCGTATTTTGGTAATGCAGGTACCCCCCACGTGGCCGGGGCCGGGGCCGATTCTACGCACCGTATTGAGGGAGTGCATGGCAGCTGGAGCCGAAGCCATGATGGCTGGCAGAGAACTGAGCGCGAGGTTGTGGGGTGCCGGATGGATGCTCATATACGAGTGCTTCTTTTGGGGTCTGATGTCCCTTACTCCGCTTACTTCGTGAAGAGTGTGGCGTGTTTGGTGCTGGATGGGGGCCGGGTGGGGGGTGGAGGATCGTGGAGTTCCGGGAGGTGGAATAAAAGTGGAAGTCGGGGACTGGGGTTCACCTTGCCTGCACTCAGCAATTATTCAAGCCAGGACTGGATACAGGGCGGCCGGCAAAAAGGATGCAACCTTCTTTTAACCGGACATTTTTGCATCCGGTACTGTAATACTGCACAGACGCGGTTTCGGAGCCCGTTTCGTTTCACCCCCGCAAGCGAATTTCCACCACGGAACTAACAAATGGGAAGCGCTAACTTCCAAATCAACTGGCTGGAGTTTGGGAGGTACTATGTGTGCGCGCGCGTGTGAATGAAGCGCACACTCGTGTTGGGGTAATCTCGGGGATGAGACATGCATTCTACGTTGCTATGGATGACTGGCTGGTCACTTCGTTGCGGTGCGCAAGGAATTCGGGAACTGGGAGGGGCTCGTGGCAGGAAAGACGAAGTCTTCATGACTGGCGGTCATGGCGGTACTCCTCCCTGCGTGAATTAAGGCAAGGTCTTGCAGCACTTGTAAAGCATTTATAAGGCCCGTTGCCCAGTTGTCACCTCGTCTATAAGTCTTATGTTGTAACGTTGCTTTGTTGTCAACCACTGGGATTTTTTACGATGCGTATGTATATAGAGAGATAGATAGTTTGTTAGTTATAACCCTAAAACCCTTTACAATCATATTTATGTATTACCCTATAACCTTAGATATACGGGGTGTTAGGGGGCCGCTGGTAGGCGGATGTTGACGAGACATGGGATTGTCTTCCGCCATCTCTTCTTGCACTTCCCAGCATTTTGGCCCCCATTATCCCCGTGCGCTGAATGCATGCGTCAGCGCTTCACAGCTCCCTTGAAGCAGGCAGAGGCGCCCACGTGAAGAACCTCACATCAGCATTACCTGTCCAGTAGTTGTAGTGTGAAGCTGGGAAATTCACCGACAGTTGGTGCATTGTGGGGCAAGATCTCGATACTTACTATTGCAAGGCTTGTTGGAAAGTATCTAACACTTAAACTGAAGAACAGTGTTGTGAGGGGGGCTTATATCCTGGAAGGCCATTTGTTGAGCCAAACGGAGTTTATGACATGAAAGCAGAGCTGCCAAGGTGGCATACAGCTAGCAGCGCGCGGCCAGTTACAGTCCCTACTTGCCCTGCCCCAAGCTTTGCCTGATTGGTGTCTGTTAGCCCCACATGCAGCGTAATGATCTGGATAGCAATGCCAGCAGGAGCGCTAAACGTTTGGTTAGGGGTACTGGCTGATACTAGTACGATTGGGTACGGGTACCATGGTTGCGGAGGGGAGACAGTTTGAGTTATCACACCTCCATCCCTCACGTCACAAGTTGAAATCTTCCTCGGTTCCGGCAAATTTGAGACGTAACACGACAGACACACATATCTTATCAGATGCGCCTCCAGCTGAGTCGTGGTAAGCAGAAGCCATGTTAAGATTTTTTGACCAACAATCACACTGCAAGATTATGGTAATTTGTTCCTCTTGGGGGTTGGGTGGGAGTGCCTCAGAGTGCCAGTTGTGGAGGAAGCCAGGATGGAGGCTTCCCATGCATGGCTGCAAAACATCTGGCACCGTTGTCCCTGCTAAACGCGCTTAATTGCCACGACTGCACTTGAATAAACATTATATATATTTATTTTAAAAAAATGTCTGGAGGTATCATGAAAACACCGAGTAAAGATTTAAAATTTTTTAATAAATGATGAAACACCAAATGCAACTGCTATACCTTCAATCTCTATATTATTAATAGGTGCATCCGGATAATAGGCTTTAGGTAAATAGTTAGTCGATTAACTTTTTCTTATTATTATTAACTTTATTATTATTATATATACTACACATAGTATACAATAGAGTATAACATACTATGTATAGTTATATAGTTATAATATCACTCTCGGGCATGCCCAGTTCTCAGTAGCTCGACCTGTTATGTGCCGTACGTCCGGGGAATAACGAGTTAGGGTCTAACGCGTGACGGATGCCACCTTCCGTACAAATGAAGCAATACATGGGGGCGTTGCTGTCCCGCGGGCGGCGGCGACCAACCTTAAGGAGGTGTAGATATATGCGTGCTTTATGCACACTTATGCCACGTTCCAGCAATACAACGTGGGTCAGCACCTACAAGTGCTGGAGCATGGCATCTGTTTTCCGGTCGGTGGTTGACTTCTGGTCATATGCCACATTAGGTCTGCCAAGTGCGGTCGTTCTAGGCCCAGCTACACGTGCAGTTGTCGGACTTCAACACGCTCTCTTATGGGTCGTGGAGGTCCTGGATCCTGTTGTTTATAGGCTCGCATAATAATAACATAATGATAAATAAATATATATAATACATAATATAATATAATATAATACATAATATAATATAATATAATATAATATAATATAATATAATATAATATAATATAATATAATATAATATAATATAATATAATATAATATAATATAATATAATATAATATAATATAATATAATATAATATAATATAATATAATATAATATAATATAATATAATATAATATAATATAATATAATATAATATAATATAATATAATATAATATAATATAATATAATATAATATAATATAATATAATATAATATAATGTAATATAATATAATATAATGTAATATAATATAATGTTTTAATGATAATACAAATAATTTTAATCATCATCATCACCATCATCATCATAATAATAATAATGTTTTCTAAGGTAGGTGGATTGACGAGTTGTTGACGTGACAGCCGGGGCCATCATATGTAGGCTCTGACTGGTTATCCCTTAGGCACAGCAGGCAAGGTCCACTTTTGTGTTTGCCATCAGCGACCTGCCATTATTAGGTACAGTTTCGTTGCTGATGAATACGGAAGGGGCCTTGGGTGCTGATAACACCTGCGTAAGTCAGTGTCAGTGTCAAGCTGGTCCTGGAGGGCCTTGGTTTGCTCGTTGTTGACTTGTTTCCACTCGGCTGGGTATTTCATTTCTAGCCCGTGCCTCATGCAGCGGAAAGGAATGTGTCTGCCGGCGACTCTACCCCAGTGCTTCGGAGAAATCTATCTGGAGGCGCAGTCTGGAGCCCGTTGTAAGACACAAGTTACTTCCCACCTTCTATGATCTTTACCAGCTCTCTGGGTTCTTTCCCTTATGATTGAAACATTACATTCTAATGGGACGATCATCGCAATGCTGACTTATAAATCTATACCAACTGCGTTCAAATAAGCGCCTAGCGCCCTACACCACCAGGTGCGCAGCAAGTCAATTTCTATATTACCATCCATGCACGTATGATGTAGGAAGAAGTTATCATTAACTTCACCATATCACATGTAAGAAAACAGCTTGTGAAACAAGATGGATTGGATGTACGGTGGCGGTTGATCCAAATCACCGGCCCATGCACGTTGGAGTTCCTTGCACGCTACTTAATAATGACTTACTGATTATGTGGTTTTCTTTCTTCCAAAAACTGGATCGTTTTTTACGGTTTGTACGGTCTGCCAGTTAGCATGCATGCATTCGGCACCCGTCTTTCGGCTGCAGCATTGACGGTGATATTTACTTTCAAAGCATACTTTGCATTTGATGATTTGAGCCCCTTGCTAACAGTTCCGACCCGGTACCCCGCCGAAACGTATGACTTTAATTTTAGCAAATGAACTCAGTCTATATCTGTGGAAAACACCGCACACCAAGTCGCGAAAATTAAATGGACTATATCTAGGAAGCTGCCTAAGGGCGTGATGTGGAAAGCCCGGCTGTGAAGTAATGGGCTGTGCAAGTAGCGCCGCCCGCGCGGACGAACAGACATCAGCATCGGTAAAGAAGCAGGAGACAGCTACTAGCAAGGATCAAGTTGAAATAAAGAGCACGGTTCTTAGTCTACAGGAGTCTGGATTCGCTTTGGGATTAACGAAGGTAGGAGCCAAGGTGCCAGAATGCCAATATATCTTTCACATCGCACCTATTTACGCAAGGAATTCCTGTTGTTGGACGGGATGCTTTCCCAACCGTCCCGGTATGAACGGCTCAGCTAATAAACGAGGCCACAAGCGGCGCAAAGCCAAAGGACACATGGTTGATTCTCTACAAATGCACGGACCTCATCTGCTCTACGTTCGGTATTAAGACATGCAGGTGTGAAAATAATGCCCGTGCGTATTGAACACGAATGCCGCAAGCAAAGACACCTGACAGAATTAATTTAGCGAGCTTCACAATATGATTACAAAGAATGACACGAGTATAATTCATGCATGTTACAGCCCGCTTCTTATAGCCCGCTTCTTCCCTTTCCATCGCTGTCAGCATCGTCTTATATACCAGCACAGGTTTAAGCTGCAAGCTTACGTGCAATACGGGGTCGGTCCTGAACGAACTGGTCCTCCAACACCCGGATCTGCTACCCGCCGAAACGCTTGGATTCACCACCAGCGCAACCGCTAACCAGGAGACTGTATGCGTCGAGGTACGGTCACGCCAGATGCCACTGGGGCACATCACACCTTTGTGATGTACTATGACAATGAGGCTTTGTCCGCGGGCGGTTAAGGGAATTTACAATTTATAATGTACCTTAAGTTTTGGATCTGGGTTTTGGCATCTGGGTCCTCTCACAAAAGTATGCAAAAGCCGGTATGTCATATGTTACTGATCCATGAAGGATATTGTCCGCCCTGACGGGGGGACATTCTCTCCCTTAAAAAAACCCAATAGTGCTCCCCTGATGATGAACTTCTTCTGTCTCTGCCACTTCTCAGTTTGGCCTCTTACCGGATTGCAATTTGAACCCCAAATTTATCTCCATCAAGTTTTCTCCCTCTCCCTCCCCCTTTTTTCTGTGGCTCTCTCTCCCCCCGTTTCTCTTTCTCAGTCTCTCTTCCCGCCCTTCCTCTCTCTCCCTCTCTCCCTTTCTCTCCCTCTCTGTTCCCCCTTTTTTCTCTCTCCCCCTGTCCCTCTCTGCTCATGGTTCATTTGCTAAAATGCTCACATGCACATAATCGTCCGACCCCCCGTGTTCACAGGCCGGTGACGAGTTGTGGGACTCACTCGGCCGCGAGTCTTATGCGGACTTTCATTTGCTAACCGGCAGCCGAGGAGCCTGTACGGCACTGGCTGTACTGCCGTTATGTGGCGGCCCGAAGTGCCCTGGAGCTTTGCTGTTGGGGCACACGGCTCCGCTGGCCCCGTGGATTTCGCAGCAACGGTACTACGGACGTGGGTTGGGGCAGTCGACGCTTGCTACAACATACAACATAAGATATCCAAAGCCCATCAACCTGACGGAGGATAACGGCTCCACCTTTGCTTCTATCCCTCACCCAAACCCTAGCCCATGCCGTCCCTTACGTTCCGACCCTTGCCTTAACCTCCGATGCCACCTTAAGTTAACCGATGCCACCTTAACATTCATCCCGAACCCAAAGCCCCTGGGCACTTACCCGTCTCCCAACTCCCGCTTCCATTGTTTTTAATCCTCTACTCCTACTTATGGACGTAAATCCCCTCTCATCTTCCCCTCCTACCTTCTCCGCTGATAGACTAACCCTCTCCCCAACTGTCAACTGTGAACTCCCCGCCTACACACAGTTGGATCATGATGTTGGCTCCGTTGCTGGGTCTGTACGTTTCTGAGGCGTGCATGGTTCGGAAATTGTCCGTTGTCGAGAAGCTGGTGGATGCGGCTTCCCTCGGCGCTCTGGCCTATGCGGTGACGACTGAGCTGGGGGAAGTCTTTGAATGGTGCCATCGGGAGGACGTGGAGGCGCGGCTGGTGGTGCTGGGACAGGGTAAGCACGGAGGGAGCAGGCGGGAAAAGGGGAAAACGCTTGATAGGCGCCACCCGGGAGGTGTTGCACTGTGGATTGAAAAGCTAAGACACGGAACAACGCGGCCAGTCGAGCGGTTGAGGGGGGTTATCTAGAACAACAGACCTGGACAACGGACCTGGGCAAAGGAGCTCCGGGGCGCGGATGGGTGGGGGTGGTTATGGATGTGGGGATCAAGGTGGTGGTTATGGGGGGGTTATGGGGGTGGGGGTGGTTATGGGGGGGATGATGATGGGGGTGGGGGTAGGAATCATACGACCAAGGCACAGGAGCCTTCTCACGATGTGTGCCTTTTGCTGTAGGCTACCATCCTACGGGCAGTGCGGGCAATGGGTGTGCAATGGGTGTGCGATACGTCCACCATGTCCAGGCCATGCTGGGTATATAAGGAAAGCATGGTTACAGGGAAATAAGAAACGGGCAGGGAGTTGACAGTTGTTGAAAGGGTTAGTTGATCAGCGGAGAAGGTAGCAGGAAGAAAATCATCCCTGTCACTTGCGCTCAGTGATATCCGAAGGTTTTAAATGTTCCCCTGTCAAACTGCCCCCTTCCTGCTAGCTGACTGGTGAAGTACATGATTGCCGTAGGTTACCCGCCACGAGGAGGGAGGGGGAGGGGAGGGAAGGAATGCCTGTCTGTCTGACGTTCTGTTTGTCGGGCTTGCCTTCCCTCGCAGAGGCGGAAACGGCCACGGTGTACTGCAAGGTGCCTGTAGTCACCCTCGTAGACGACCGCAACTCTATGCGCTCCGGAATATCGAGCTCCTTGGCCGTGAGTCAGCGTGCGTTAATCCGTTTGGAAGGTTATTTCTTGGGCAAACAACGACTGGGCAAACAAGCCCGTATGGTGCACTGCAAACAGCGGACAAGTGGTGGGGAGCGGACAGCGGTCATGCTCACATCTGTCGCCCGATTTGAATGAATCCTTACGTTGCACACTCGCGGCCCTCCCTCTACCCTGGCAATATTTATACAAACACCACCACAAACGCCGCCACACTAAGGCAAACATTTGCACAAGCCACCACAGCACTACCCGCACTGACACGCACCGACACGCAATCGCACAATTGGATCCTATCCCTTCCCCATGTACCCGCCGTTTCCTCGCACCCACTCTCTTGTCTTCGCCCTGTTCCTCCCTGTACGTAGCGGAGCGGCCCCAATGCATTGCTGGAGGATGGGTTGGTGGGCACGCACATGTCCCTGGACAACACGTTGACAAAGCGGTGCCTCAATGGCCGGCAGCGGCTGCTGTTCGTCGCAGATGTCATGCAGGTGGGTCCCGGTTGGCTCCGGTGGCGAGGGGGGGAGAGGAGGGATAGGGAGGGATTGGAAGGGATAGGGAGGGATTGGAAGGGATAGGGAGGGATTGGAAGGGATAGGGAGGGATTGGAAGGGATAGGGAGGGATTGGAAGGGATAAGGAGGGATTGGAAGGGATAGGGAGGGATTGGAAGGGATAGGGAGGGATTGGAAGGGATAGGGAGGGAGGCGAGACGTTATAAAGGATTTCCAAAATGGGAATGTTGAGGGCGGGAAGGAGTGGGCTACGTGCGTGTTTGTGTGTTTACCCCCAAGGGAAGAAAACGTGTCCAATTGTTCAGCGTCGCGCGGTGTGTGCGTGTGTCTGTATGTGTGTATGTGCATGAGGGACGCTAGCAAACCATTCCGTGGGGGCCGGACTACGGGGTCCAGAAGGGGGTTGAGGTAGACATACTCGCTCGACTTACTGTGTGGACGCCAGGAGGAGGTACCCCCCTCCCCAAACAGCATCGCATCGCGCTGCATTTGCAACACTGAGGAAGTGTATTCAGCAAATGTACGAGCCAAGTGTTTACATATGTGTAATTTCGTATTGTTGATGTGCGACAGGCGTTGAAGCTGTACGGCGAGCCTTGGAAGGACATTTTCTTCGATAACGCGGTGGTTTTAACGCCCTCTTGGGTGCTGGCGGCACCGCTGATTCTGGAGGGAAAGAAGCTTGGGGCGGTGTTGTGGCTGTCGTCGTGCAGGTAGGGAGATATGTGCAGACGCCTACATCTATAATAGTTTTTTATGTTTGTCGCGTTGTCGGTGGATATCACGATCATCATGGGAAATGTGTTTTTAGTTCGCTGTTTTTAGGCGCTCCAAAACCACGTAACCCCTCCAACCCAGACGGGCGAACGGAACGATGCATGGGTCCACGCGTGTTTGTGTTTGTCTGTGTGTATGTGTATGTGTGTGTATGTTGTAGTAAATAAAAGGGTACCACTTCTGGTTAGATGTTAAGCCAACGAATGAATGGATGGCTACAAGCTGTAAAGAGGTCGTATGATTATTATGTACCGAAGAACCCCAATGGAAATCCCGAATACAAAACGGGGAAAAGCCACTTCTTGGGGTTTTCTTTTTGCCTTCACGCCAGCTCTGACAAAATCGTACACGGCTGTCATACCCGAACAGGGTTAACTCCGACGTCCTGATGCACACCGCCTCCACGTGTGCCTCACCCATCATCCATGCCATCACTCGCGCTGTCGCCATGCACCAGCTTTACGCCGCAGCCGGCAGCGGCCCCGTCGCCATGGTGGGGGGTGCTGTTCTAGGGGACTCGGCGTACAGCAAGGGGACCCTTGGAGGTGGCGGCGGCGGTGGCGGCGGCGGTGGTACCAGCCAGCACGGCGTTAGCTCGTTCACTGCGCTGTCCAGTCGTCAGAGCTCGACGTTGTCGCGCGGGCGGACGCAGAGGCTGGGGACGGGGCCGCATGAGGAAGGGGTGAGGAAATGTAGGGTGTCCAGGGAGGCGAAGAAAAATATGAGTGCAGGAAGGCCGATTCGATGTATATGGAGTACTTATCTCATATCGGGTCAGGCAGTAAATGAGACATATACTGCCAAGAGTGAGACAGGGTACGGCGCTCTGCTGCTGGACGAGCGAGCGAGCCGTAACCTGTTGAACGATTTGCAGGATATTTAGAGTGGATGACTGAACCGCAGTGAAATGGCGGGTTATTTATTCCAATGGCAGCAGGCGCCGAAGTACCTACCAGTGCAATATTGCTGCACAGTGCAGAAATATTCAAGTGCATCTCACTCTCACTCGGTATGAGACACTCACACGTCTCACACCGTTTGATATGCGATATCATAGCATCGAATATCCGGGTACTGAGGCGCCGCCAGGGGAATAAGTAAATCAATGTTGCAGAACAGCATACACATCTAAAGCTCCCCCTTTCCCCCTTCCCCTGGACCCACCGCCTTTTGTTTTGTACTGCTAAAGTCGGTATGTTTGGTTTCTTATCGGATCCCTTCCCGCCTCCTCACCCGGGCCCCCGGCTCCAAAACACATATTCTCGAAACCCACCTGGTTCCGAAACCTTCTGGCTAGCTGGCCGGCCGTGGCTCCAACGACCACGAAATGATTGTGGGGGATCTGGATGTCGGTGGAAGTCGACCCGGGGTTTCAGCACCGGACATACCCGTAAAGTGAGTGAGAGTGGTGGTGATGGGGAGATCTCGGGGGTGGGATGGGGAGATGAAAAAAGAGTATCTGATGACGCTGTATGTCGGTATTGGGCCCGTGAGAACGCTTCTGTATCCCCGGGTCCTGTGTTCATGGACACCCTTCCAGCTTAACGCCCTTTACATCTTCGCCCTGCCAAACCCTAGTACACCGGCACCCTAACACTCCCACCTCACTTCAATACCCCCAACACCCCCCAATACCCCCAACAACACAGGTACATATTGCGACATTCTCCCTCCACCAGCGCCCTGATGCGGATGTACAAGAGCACCATTGCGCAGAGGGCGCCGGCGGTAGATGATGACCGAATCACCGGTCAGTGAGGGAGCGCGGGGAAGTCACAGGCGAATAGATTATGAATAAATACATGACCTGTTGAGGAAAAAATATAATTAACTTTTAATTTATAAAATAAATCAATAAATAATTAATTTTAATCATGAAACAATTTGGCATTAATTTAATTTAAATTTTGATTGCATAATGCATCACTGGGTGCGACTTTGGGGGGAGGAGGAACCGGAGAGGGTGGACACGAGGAATTTATTGAGGCAGGCAGGGACGGACATGATATTCTGTCTTTGTGTCCCAAAGTATTGTTGACCCATGGGCCTGCGGTGCTGACCTAGTGTACATCGGTATCCATTCGGCAATAACAAACCAGGTACATCTCTTCATTTTTATAGTTTTAAAAAGGCACTTTTCCTCCTTATGGATTCATGTGTGAAAAACATTTCCCGCCCAAATCCAGGTTCCATACACGAGATCCGTATCTTATCAAAAGCCGGCGAGGGTGCATTCGGATCGGTGTACGTTGGCCGTTGGCGCAACATCGTCGTGGCGGTTAAGATCATCAAGGACACCTGCGGCACCCGCTCCCTAAAAACTGCCTGGGAGTTGGCGGTGAACAAGTCGTTGTCACATCCCTCAATTGTCACGGTGCGTAAGATGATGTACAAGCTAAATTAGGATGAAGCAAGATGCGTTGTCAAAGTATATACGTAATGTGATATGCAGATATATCATAAAAAGCAGAAGCCTATGCTTCAAACAATAATGAACCTGGGAAAACCACTGATTTCGGAGAAGTCGGCATGGGAGACTGGATGAGGGTGCCCCGAAACACCGGGGAAGGTAGGGACTGCCAGGTTAGTGGCCACGGGTGATGTACCCCCCTATCCTACACACAAATAATGTAATGTAATTTTAGACTATAATTATAGTTATATATTATATGGTATTAAATGTTATAATATCATACCATGTATTTATTATATTAGATATGAGCTAACTGAAAGAAATGATATTTAGTTTCAGGCGTTGACATCCTTAGCTTTTCACCGCCGAGAATTCGTCTGACAGCCCTCACCCTAACCCCCGCGACGCTCCGTCCCCACTAAAAGCCTTACCCTAAAACCCTAAAACCCCGAAACTTTATCACACGCACGCCGGCTGTGCAGGTCCATGCCATCCTGACAGACGTGCATCTTCAGAAGACCTCCACTCGAATCCTCCGCTTCATTCCCGCTGCCACCCTGGAGTCGCAACAAGTCGCCGCTGCCGCCACCAGCACCGGCCCGGGCTCCCCCTCCCACACCGCCTTCGCCTTCACGCCGTCCCCGCGACTGTCCAATCCCGACGGGGCTCCAGTCAACGTGGCCGCCACCCCACGGCCACTTACGGGCAACGGCAGCACGAGCGCCAGCGGCGGACCCGCCGCCCCCGTGCCGGCGTCACCGGTGCTGGCGACAACGCCGAGCTGCCCCCTCCCAGGCAAAGACAGCGCTCCGGCGGCTCTGGCGGCGCTCGGCGGCGGAACCAGCACCGTCGCCGCTGCCGCTGCAGCCAGCGGCGGCGGCGGTGCTACCGGCGGCCAGGATCACAGCGCCTTGTCAGGCAATGTCGCTCCGGTATTGCCGCCTTCCGTCTTTGGTCGCATGAGTGCCGGCAGTAATACGGGACTCCTGTCTGCGGCACTGCTGAAGCCAACGAAGCCACCGACGCCCAAAGTGCATGTGGGTATACCAACGTTGTGTGCCGTACTTTTAAACGAGACAGGTATTACACGGGGAGCTGGGAAATGTCCTGCAGCTCTGGGCTTGCTGCTCTTATCTCCTTAATCGTAGAGAATCAAGGTGGTCTTGGGGATTTTCAATGGCCAACCGCCCAACCAACTGCAGGCAACCAACCAGCCCTCTTCGTTCACCTGCTCGTATCCCCCTTCCCCCATTTCGCCAGGTTAGGGCACCCCGTCCCGTACCTCCACCCCAACCCAACCCTCACGCCGACGCACAAACGCACGCGCGAACATACACACACGCGCACGCACATGCGTACGTACGCGTATACCTTTTTACCATATCTGTTTCAGGCCATTCTGATGGAGTATTGTAATTTGGGCGGCCTGCACAAGTACATCGACAACCGCATGTTCTTTAAGGACCGCACAATGCCGGAGAAAGGTAAGCTTCGGAGTTGTGTGTGTGTGTGTGTGTGTGTGTGTTTAAATAGATTGGATGGGGGCGGGGACGGGGGAGGTGGGGGCAGAAGAGAGGAAACTGGGTGACATGTCTTTGTTTCCAGCATTTAAACACACACATGTACATGTGTGTATATATGTTATATTTATATAAATACATGTATATAAATAAATATCTGTGTGTATCTTTCCGTAATGGGAGGGGTCCGTAATAGCAGGGTTGGCTGCCCTTGGACGCAGGAGCAATGCTCGGGGAGATACGTAACACACATAGGTATACACATACACACACATACACACACATACACACACATACACACACATACACACACATACACACACATACACACACATACACACACATACACACACATACACACACATACACACACATACACACACATACACACACATACACATGAACGCGCGCAGGCAGTGACGCCGCCCGGGGTCTCGCCCCGCTCCCTCCCGAGTCCGTCCACATGGACTTCATCCTGGCCACTCTCAGTGAGGTCGCATCAGCGCTGCAGTACCTGCACACGCAGGTAGGGAGCAGGGGCTGTGTATTTGCATGGGAGAGGGAGGAACGTGAAGGATTACCGGACGTCGCAAAACCAGTTTAGTTGTGTGTGCGTGCGTGTGTGTGTTTTGAGGGCTAATATATGCTCAGATGAGAGGGGCCAGAAGCTGAGAGGGAAGGGAAGCGAAGGGAAGGGAAGGGAAGGTTACACCCCGCTTCTAACGACCTCATCGCATCTGAAGCGTTGGGATTCGATTCATCCTACAACCTTACAGCCTGTCGATGCAGTCGGTTGCGCTCCAGTTCCCTTCCCTGTTTTAGACATCCATTGTTGGTACACGGCGATAGTGCACATGAGCTACAGCTCTGGGGCCTTCAACTCCTGGTGCTGCTGCTGCTGCTGCTGCTACAGTTTTCACGTCACTTTTCACCTTTCCCTTCCCCACATCCACCCCAACCCACTCCAACTCACATCTCTCGCCAACCTGCGTCCAGGGCTTCGTCCATTGCGATCTGAAGCCCGAAAACGTGTTACTGAAGGAGGCTAACAACCGGAGGGGCTTCACGGCCAAGGTACGAGTGCATCTATCTTATTGTTGTGTGTAAGGCTGTACGGACAGGGAGACGGAGACAGGTTTGTGGTTAGGTGCTACGTCAACTCCTAATCCCCCCTGAGAGTTACATACGGCCCCCTAAACCTGGACAAAACCCCCCTCACCCTCACCCCGCTCACCCCCCTCACCCCCCTCACCCTCAACCCCCTCAATCCCCTCATCCTCAACCCCCTCAACCCCCTCACCCTCAACCCCCTTAACCCCTTATCAGTTGGCGGACTTCGGGTTGAGTGAACTCCGGTCTCCAGACGGCCAGGTGGTGGGGGATCTGGGGGGCACAGTAACCCACGTGGCGCCGGAATCTGTACTACACCGCCAGGTGTCGTCCGCCTCAGACATGTATGCCTTTGGGATACTTATGTGGTGAGTAAAATACCTATATCTCAGAATCGCTTTCTGCTATCCTAATTTGGTTTGGCTTTCCAATTTTTATTTCTGGCACCACCGTGGCCGTCACAAAATCTTGTCTTACCCTACCAGTACGCTAGCATATAGTAATAAATCATACTTGCCAGATGCATACACATGCACACACATATATGCACACAAAGATATTTTATTTATACATGTTTACGTATTGTGTACGCTTGGATACATTATTGTTTAAACATATACTTTGAGGGGCGATGGAAGCGCTCGTCGCGTGTCCACGGCTTGCTGTGAGAGCCCAGTAGATGGCTCTCTTCAATTCAAGTTAGCAGCGTCCATCCGGTCAGGAGCCATCTCCTGCGGGTTAGGTATGGAGATATCCCGGGACCCCGGTTCATCTCCCCGCTCTCCTACCCCCCGCCCATCCAAACCCCACCCCCGGTATCGTGTCCAGGGAGCTGTACACAGGCCAGCAGCCGTACCGGGAGCTGCTCTCACACATCTCCAAGCGGGAGGACCGTCATAGGGCCCTCCTGGTGCGGGTGGTGCATGAGGGGCTGCGGCCCAGCTTCCCGTGCGGAGTGCCCCTGGTGGGTGTGCGTGGGTCGGCGCGAGAACAGGACCGGGCAAATTGGCACAAAGAAAAGGAACGCCAAGTAACCTAAAAGCCATGAGTATATACTAGGAATATTTTGGTGCGTGTTGGCGTGTGGTGTACGTGTGTGTGTATGGCGTGAGTGTGGTGGAGTATGCGTGCTAGGTGCAGGGAGAAGGATGGGGAAAATGCGAAAACACGAACACACCGCTTTCCCATGGTTAATGCTTTCACATTAACACGATCCCTCCTTTCCGTAGCTCGTACACTCCAAAACGCAGCCGCGCAGCCACGCAAACACGCTCTCTTGTTTCCTGTCTATGCCCCCCCCCAGGACTACTTGTCTCTTGCATCTCAGTGTTGGAGCGCGGAGCCCTCTGCCCGCCCCACCACGGGTGAGGTACTGCAGGTGCTAGAGGTCATGTACACAAAGTACGCAGGGGCCACTTAGCAGCAGCAGCGGCACTAGCAGCAGCAAGACGTCAACACCAACATCTGCGGTGACAGACGGATGGGGACAACAGGCAGCACAGCGACTGCAGCTCTAGTATTTGTTGCAATCCTCGTCTTCCCTTTCCCGGCGCAGTGGCCACCACGGCGATTTGTTGCGGCAGGGATGGGGTTTTCTGGTAAGAGGGGTAGGAGGGGGCCTGTCACCGATGGCAACATCGATCTTCGACATTTTCGTGAGAGTGGATGAGTTCTATAACGTCATGATGAGGACCTTTGACCGCTTGGTTGCTAGCTTGCTGTTTGCCTATGGGGATGCGACTCTGTACACGTGGTGATCGGTTTGGTTTGGTTATGGCGGTTGCGGCGGTTAGCTTACGGTGGGTGGTCAGGTGTGCGCATGTGCAAAGCGCCTGTGTGTGTATGTGTGTTTGTGTGTGTGTTTGCGTCTGGCGGTGTGATGCATGGGATGGGCGCGGGGGGAATCAGGAAGAGGGCGCTGGTGGCAGACTTATTGCCAATTGTGTCAATTAACGAGTATAGCAAAAGACTCTGTCTACAACTCGGCGGGATCTCATCGTCGCCGTGGGTTCATTATACCGAAAAGTGTATATGTGTGTGTGTGTGTCTCCCGGGTCCGTTGGGGAGAGAGCAGGATATCTGCTCCTGCCGCTGTTGCTGCTACTGTTGTTGTTGCTGCTGCTGCTACTGCTACTGCTGCTGCTACCCCTCTGCTGTTTTATTACCATGCAGCAAGACTACTGTTATAATGCCCATTGCTACTAATACGTTTATGTACACTGAATAACCAACACAGAGACTACCACTAGGACTGTGTTTGCTTGGATGCGATAGCCAGCGTTGCATTACATCGCATCGAATGTCTTGTTCGGTGCTTGCATGATAATCCCTGACATCCCGTTGCGCATTATGGCATTATGGCTAGGGTTAATTTTATATTTTTGGTTTTAACCTATAACGGTAAATGTATGTATGATGGCGCAAAGAAGTAATTCCCTTTGTTTGCTAAGTACGGCAGGACTGTCTGAGTTTTTTACAATCAGGCGGCGTGGCTGGGTGAGGGAGCTCTCTGCGTGTCTGTGCGTGTGTGTGTGTGCGTGTGTGTGTATGTATCTGTGTGTGTGTGTGTCTGTGTGTGTTATGTATCTATATGGGTGAGGTGGTGGCCAAGGACATATGTGTATATACGGGTATTTGTGTGTATATGTGTGTGAGTGTGTGTTGCTGTGTAATAATGTGTCATGTATCTAAATGGGCCGTACGGTGGCCAGGATCGGCCGTCCAGCCTGGACGTGTAAGTGTGTATGCCTTTGTTACGGCGACGAGGCAAAGTGAGGAATAATATCCCGAATATTGGTGTGGAATAACGGCGCGGTGCATGCTAGCACTTCTATCAGTGTGCAAGCCAGCCATGCAGCCAGCCACACCTGCAAACAGGTAGGATGCTGTGTCGTACTGCTCGTTCGTGCGACATAAGATCTTTGGTGCAAGCATTTCTAAGCATCTCACAACTCAATAGTTGATGATCGCTTGTGATAGCCTAGGTAGGCAACCTGTTTATGTACTATCAATGCATATAGCCATGGGCCCCCGACTTGCTCGTTACTTCTAAACTTACTGTTAAAGCGGTTTTGGGGGGCCCCAGCTAGCGTGAAGCGCCTCGGGGGACCCCCCCTATAGGGTTCCCCATGTCTGTGTATGTCTGTGTGTATATGTGCATGTATGCCTGTAAAAATTTCGCAATCGCCAGAGAAACCGCTGCCGAGGCCATCACGCGGTACAGACGTTGAGGGCTCTCCCTTTCTTCCGGCTTCACGCACACCGACACCATCTCCTGTCCGTAGTCAGCGCCCATCCAGCTTGGATCTTGGTACAAACACCATACACAAATCAATACAAATATACCAAGTATGCCAATCACAAAAGTATCATACACATCATGTGCAGAATGATAGTTAAGAAGTTGCATGCATGTTAGGGTTTCGCAGCTTTTGTATTTATGCATATGGCTCCGCATGAAGCGGCAGCTCGCTGGGGCAGCTGTCGTCACAGCAGCGGTGGCGGTGCCGGGCGCTCACAGTACCGAACCAATCCGCTAATATAAGCTTTCCGAAGACTAGCTACGATTGGTGAAAGGGTCTCAGCGGGGGCAGCGTTGGGTAAGGGTGCGTGTGCTTTCCATCCGTTCCGTCCGGTGTGGTTTGAAAGGTAAAGGGAGGGAAAGGGAGGGAAAGACAGCGGCAATGAATATATTGTTCGCCTACGGTACCTGCCAAGCGGCGACGAAAGTGATCCGCTTACGACCGATGGCTATTGTGATACACCTTGCGTGAAAACACATCTGAGCAAGAAGAAGTTCTCCATCTGTCCATACCGTTCCATGCGATGATGTGCCTTGCCAAAGGAGGGATCATATCAGCCATGGAATATATTTGGCGTTGCGATTATTCACACCGTGACAACAATTTTCATATATGTAAATGGCAGCTATAAATGCTGGACCCCAAGGTGCCCGGTACGGCAAACGAAACATCGTGTGGCCCCAAGGGTGTTGCCCTCATGAACGCATATGCACCCTCCGACTACAGTTTAAAATATGTTCTCAGGAAAGCTAGCCAATTTAAGCATCTTGCCATTCATATTGGTATAACTTAAGTAAAGCCTTACGCGTACAATTAAATCATAACGTGAAATGCAAGCGTTAACCAGTCGACCCGGCGTCTCTCGGATCATCGCATCAGTTCCCGCCGCAACTCGGACAACAGGAAAGCTTGTCCCAATCAGCCAGTCGAGCAGCTCTCGTCGGCCTCAGATTGCTTGTGCGGCAACTCTAGGACTTGACCAGATTCCCTTGGAGGCACTTGCAGCTGGTGGAGTTGTGCTAGGTAATCGTCATAAAACAGTTCCTTCTATGATCATGTTTAGAATGTGTGTTGTTTGTTTTCTGATGTGGTCGTCTTGATGGGACGAAGCTTGCACTTCCATCTACGTAATTGCACTCATTTTGTCGTCCCTGCCATCACCCTAAACAAATGAATTTCAGCTGGATTCATCGGCGCTATCAGCGTACAAATGCAGCAGCAGTCCCAAACGTCCGAAGGAGGTGCGGTCCTGGCAAATGCTGCCGGTGCCTCGGAGGTTGCCCCGCCCCCGCCCCCACCACCACCACGCGAGAACGCAGTCCTGGTGTTAGGTGCCACTGGTCGCCTGGGGCGTCGAGTTGTTGCAAAGGTGTGCCGTCTTCCGTTTCCTTACACAGCCACCCCTTGTCCTTGGCCGAGCCGCGCGCACTTGCATCTTTTGTGCTTTCCTGCTGTATCCTCGTCCTCCATCAGGACCACAAAAGTATCTTCCGTATCGCGCACTCTGCATAACGCCGAATCCCAAGCACTCCATGAAGCCGAGAACTAAAATCATACAAAGCGCAAACAAAAATATAGCTGCTGGCATGTAAAGTGCTGCAACAAGAGCAAGCAATGGTCAGAAACACTGTTGGATTTAGGAGAGCGGGTTCTGGACATTCTTTCATATATGCGTGTTGCTCACACTCCAACAGTTCTCTTCCCAGAACCCAGGCTCCCTTTTTCCCTCACCCCGATTCATATACTCGTCCTTCCTATTCCACTCACTTTACAACGACGTGGTCGGGCGCTTTGTTGCCGTACTCTCCTTATTTCCCCTGTTCTGTTTCCTGATCCCCCGCTTCCTTCAAGGTAACATTCTCTCTGATTATCTCCCCTGCTATGCGCCCTGCTCTCGCACTCCCGCTTTGTTCGATAACCCCAAAAATGCCTACCAAACTAACCAACTCAAACACAACCAACTCAACCCAACCCAATTCATCCCTACCAAAAGCTTCCAATGGCAATCTCCCACTCATTCTCTCTGGTACGAATTTGCAGCTGCTGGCCGCCGGTCGCACCGTGGTGGCGGGCTGCCGCAGCCTGGATAAGGCCCAGGATGTGTTGCTGGGGAGCGGCGAGGGGCGCATGGGGCTGCAGGAGGGCTTCCAGGACGAGGAGCGCTCTGCCGAGCGAGGAATTCTGTTCCTTGAGCAGGTATTAAAATTATTGTCTGTGGATGAGTTTATGTATTAGCTGGAAAGCGTGTCAATGCGTGCGTATGTAATTTTCCAGAGGTTAACTATCGCCTACCTCATCCGGTCAGCCATCTTCGTTCCTCTCCCCCTTATCACTGATCGCATCACCTCCCAGAGCATGTTCAGTAGGATGCTTCTCGTCCATTTTACAACATGCCACTATACATCCCCCCCTCCCCCCGCCACTCCCCTCATCCCCACTCCCCCGCTTTCCCCCACTAAATGTTCCCCCCCTTACTAAACGGCCCCACACTGCCTCATTACACACACCCCTCCGTTTTTCCTCCGTCACCAATTAATACTTACCTTCGATTTAGGTTGTTGTGCCGTACCTCCTGCCCGCGACGCGATGCGGCCCTCCAGGTTGACATCACCAACCCCGAGTCGCTGGAACGACCCGGGCTGTGGGATGGGGTGCAGCAGGTGGTCCTGACTGTGGGCACGGTGTTTGGCCCGCTGCCGGAGGGCGGGTTCGGAGTGCTGGACGGCATGACGAGCGAGCGAGTGGAGGCGCAGGGTGAGAGTGGCGTGGCACGAGCAAGTCGGCACGGGTTGAAGCGCGAGTATGTCCGTGTACATGAACGTGTATCTTGGTGTTTGCATGTGTGTGGGCTCTTGTGTGTTTGTAGGCCCGTGCGACCCCTCTCCTCCCCCCCACCACATGTATGTGTCTGTGTTTGGACGCGTGTCTTTGGGTTGGGGGAGTGCTGCACATGTCATGTTTCCTAAACCCCCACCCCTGCCTCTCAGATACTTCATTGTTTCGGTCATGATGATCATGGACCTCACCTCCATCATTTCCTGTGACAGCGCCGAAGCCCACGGCTTTGTCCCTTGTACTGGTACTTGTACAATTTTGTCGATCGTGTTTTGTCATCACACCTGCGCCTCCCTTTCCTCCAAACTAACCACCACCACCGCAGGCATTTCTTCCCTCGTGTCTATCTTGCCGAAGGTGCTTCCTAAAAAGGCAAACCGCACGAGCAACCTGGTACGTCGGGGGCATCAATTAAGGCATGCTTTGTAGTTTGTGTCGTACATATTGTGTGTTCCCTTCGGTCATCAAGTTTGCATAATATGGTTCTTAAAATGTTCTTTACCTTTTACTCGGAAGCGAGTGGGTAATGGTAAAAAAAGTGTAATCAGGTTTGCTTGGAGTTGGAGGCGGTGGAGATGTGTGTGGTTATGAAAATCGACAGATCTCACTCTTTGGCATGAGCCTGAAAGAAAGGGGAAAGGTGAGGCACTGCCGCCGCCGCAGCAAACGTCTAGCAAGCAAACGTCAATAGTTAAATCTTCAAAAAGCTATCCTGCAACTTATCTTGCAACTTGCGATTGCAAGGTTTCTTCCCTTGCAATCCTGTTCTGGAAGCATGCAGGCCTTGTCCGTTACCCACCCGCATGGGAAGAAACTGCTGGATGAACTATGTATACTGCATACATCTCACTTTGCTCCAGGTGTTGCCAATGGATACGGCAGAGCAGCTGGCAGTTTGGCAAAAGCTTGATGATGTGATTATGGGTGGCGCCAGTGATAGCGGGTTGGAGGTGGCGCCAGAGGGTGCTGGAGTGACGGGAGCAGTGTGGCGGGGCAACCTGGTGGTCCAGGTGAGTACGACGCGTACAGACAGATGCCCCTTTGGTTCCATAGATATCGTCATATTTCTTGAAGCTCAGTTCTTAAATTACACAAGTACACGTGCCTACATACACATACATACATGTAAAAATGTAGGAGGGGCAAGCAGCAGGACAGATAAGTTTGGCCCAGTCAGGGTCCCCGCCCGGTGCTTGTCCTTTCAGGGCAAGTCGCCCACCGTGTAGCACCCTAAATACATGTCAACATGTATCCGTGCACGAAGATCTTTTTGCCTCTTTGTGACAGGCGGTGGATGCACTCATGTGTCTTCGTCGTTCTCCTGCACACACACAGTTTCTCACAATTACACGTGCCTACATACACATACACATACACATACACATACACATACACATACACATACACATACACATACACATACACATACACATACACATACACATACACATACACATACACATACACATACACATACACATACACATACACACACATGCCATGCAGGGCGGCGGCTTCTGCGGCACTCGGACGCGCAAGCTGGATTTGAATCTAGGCGACCAGGACGGAGTGCACCTTCGACTGCTCGGCGATGGACAGACCTTCAAACTGAACATCAAGACGGTGAGGATGTAGGGGCTTTGGATGTCCTACCTATGAGGCTGGTTGGGCGATGTGTTATTTAATAATGTGACAGGGCGGACTCGATCTCGGATTTGTTGACCAGGACTTTCCACTTAGGTTTTGTACATGGTCCATTCCAAGTTCTGCAGGTTTCATTTCCGGGGCGAAAATTGCGTCGAGTTAAGAACAGCTAATTATGTTTTCTGGGAAAGAAACATATCGTACTGTGCGGGGCTGTTTGAGCCGTTGACATTACAATAATTCACTAACCGCCAAACTGCCCCCAAGTAAAATCGCAACGTGATGTACGATTCCGGTGCCTTTGTATCATTTTTAGGTCGGGTGTACATCCGCAACACGCACGCCTGAGCCTTCCACACCCTGAGCCTCCGCATCTTTTTAATGACTTCCAAGTCCGTATCTTCTCACTATCCCTAACCCCTTCCTTGCTACCCTCCTCCCCTTCCACCCCTTCTCCCCACACACGCGCACGCGCGCACTTTGGGTTATGTCAGATCGACCAGGAGGAGATCCCCGAGTCCACGTACCAAGCCACGTTTGACACGGACGCGGGCCAGTGGACGGATGTGTACTTACCCTGGCACAACTTCGTTCCCGTCAAGAGGGCTCAGTCAGATCCGGATGGTGAGGCATGGACATGGACATGGAGGACAGGTCCGGTAATCGTCTCCTGATAAGGCCTCTAGAGATGCATGCGAAGTGCATGCATTCAGCTCCTTCGTATTTTGTGTTCTGTACAATGTATGACTATTGCAGAGGGGGTTGAGGCGCGTGTGACGTGCGTTTTAGTGTCTTATGTCACGGGTGGGTAGTGGGGGCGAGGCTGGGGGGGGGTCGGTCGGTCGGCCATAATAAGGCCTTTGGCCTTCACGCCAAAGGGAGTCCCGAATAGTACCGGAAGAAAGGAGATGCAATGGTGCGCTTTCGGCAGTGCTGAAAAAGTGTTTATAAAATTTATGTTTATTCCCGCATTCCAGTATAATGAGGTTTTACGGAGCGGATTAAGAGTTTCAGGAGGGGCTTGCGGGTTGGTCGCGTTAAGAGGGGGAGGGGGGAAGAGGAGTTTGTGAACGGGTTGTATCTCAGGCAAAGGACCATTTGGAAGATGTCCGCGTAGCAGCAGTAGCAGCAACAGCAGCAGCTAACCATACCCCTTAAGTTCCTTGAGTGCTGCAGTGGAGGGAGGGAAGTTGGGGCTGCACATGTCCACTTTTAAAAAATCTGTCAGAAAACCAACATGTACACACATGTATACACATATACATATATACGCATACCTGTATTCATAAATATGATAAAGGTATATGTATTATATCATGTATGCAATCATGCACATTTTATAGTTCTTTTTTGCTTCTTTCAATGCAACTTAACGCAGTCGCGCTTAAACCCCCCGCCGTCCCAACCTCGCCCGCCGTCCTGGCACTAGGTCTTCCCCTGGACCCCGCCCGCATTTCCAAACTAGGCCTCGTCCTGAGCCGCTTCGAGTTTAACAAGATGCCGAATCCCGACTACAAGGCTGGTCCCTTCGAGTTGCTCATTGACGGGGGCATCCGCTCATATCGGGACGTCCGGCCGCAGTTGGTGATGGTGAGCATGGAGGCGAGGTTGAGGGGAGGCCGTCTGAAGGGGTGCTGCTCTTCACTAACACTCTTCACCAAATCAATGAGAGATGTTTGTGCAATATATGTTGTATATAATTAAATATATAATAAATAAGTGTATGTAACGATTATGTAATGAATAATATTATATAATATTATAAATATTATTGTATGTTTAACATCTATTAATGTGCTCTTATTTATAGATGTATACTTTATAAATATATAAGATTTACGTAACGAATATGTGGCAGCGAACTTCATCCTGGACAGGACCCGGACTTTTGGGAAAATAACATATTTTCCCAAAACGCCCGGGAAAACGTTCAGCCCACTCCGGGGCTCCAAGAAGTTCCTTTATCGCGTGAAGCGCTGCTTTTGGGGGGCAGGAAAAATGGTTCCCGCGAACAAATTATTTTTTCACCCAGACAGATTTTGCGAAATGTAGGGCCTAGTCTCGGGGACACAGACTGGCTCCGGAACCTTACGACTTCACAGTTTGACGCTAAAAAGCTGATTTAACAATTTTCTGAATAACATCTATCTAAAAGTGTTATTGTGATATATTGTTATAGTGATATTGATATATCAGAACCTCTAACCAGCAATGTTCGATGCAAAGAGAAGCGTTTGGCTATCTAGGGATATTTCGAAGGCAGGCTGCTTTGGCGGGCATTTGCAAAGAGGCCTAGCTATTTCCCTGATGGTTGCTGCTTGTGTGTTTTCTCCCTACCCGAACCGCATGCGTCGAGCGTGGCTTTAACAGGCACTTTTACATAATTGTGAACCAGCTCACTAACGTACAGTGGAACCTTAACTGCGCATCGGCTTGCTGGGCCCACCTGCTGATATGGCAGCAAAGCCCTTAGTAGAAGAGTTAGCATGCATTCATGATATCCGGGAGTATAAGTCCAAGCTTCATGCACTATTTTAGGGGGCAAGTGCAGGAGTAGGTAGGCGGATATCAACTAACGGGCCTAAGATGTGGTTAAGCACCTGGCTGTAAGTATCGATTCCTTGTATCTAAACATTCCTAAAAGGGGAGGACATATCGGTATCAAACAACATGATATCATCTAGATGTGGGCTATGCCCCAGGGGAGGCTACGCCTAATCCCTCAATGCCCCACTCCCTTCACAACCGCCAGGCTACGGCCGGCGTACTAATGTTATAATCACTATTATTGCTAGATGTAGGTGTGTGGGTAAGTTAGGATATCCAAATATGATCAATATGATATTTAGGTGGAGATGGAGATGGAGCGAGAGAGTGGTTGGAGGGGGTGGAGGATAAGGAAGCAGAGGTAAAGAGTGCTGAGGAAGGTGGTTTAATTGCTGCCGAGCTGCTTGCATTGGGTTTCGATGAACTAAAAGCATCTTGGGATGTCAGTGAGTCCTATCTTATAATGTCAGAGCGTCTAGCTCTAGAATTCGTACAAATTCGTACGAAAAGGTTGACTGACGTTTTGCAAAGTCTCAGGACGGTTACGACCTGTCAAGCATAGTTTTCAGTCTTAGAATTCTAATCTCTCCTAGCTTCCTCCCAAGGGCATTAAATGCTCTTGTTGCACAGGAGGCCGAAACGACTTCTGTACGGTTTGGTGTCTCCTCGCTTCGAAGGTTACCCTCAAAAACCAAAGAGTCTTTCTAGCATCCAAGCGCTTCACCACTACGCCTGGTCGTTTCACGTTATAGTTCTTATTTAGGCCATCTTTATGCGGCATCTCGAAGAAGAAATTAACCTCGGTTCATTTCTATTTATTTCGTCTTAGATGCTACAACATATAAGGACCATGCCATTATCCATCAAACTCGCGACATTTGAAAGCATGCTTGCCTTGTGGTATAGCAAAAAAACACATTTTTGTCTGGGGTGCCCGGAACGATTTAGGGCCTAACCAGTTAAAGAGTTCCGGGGTGCTCTCGGCGGAAAGGTAATTTTGGGGTTCCGGAGACCCCCGCCCAGGGAACGAACAGCTACTCCCTTAGAACCTCAGAACCTCAGAACCATGACATATGTATCCTAAAACTTTGATTTATTATCACGTCGGGATTGACAAGGAGCAGGCTGGGGTGTGCCGGAACATTATGGGTTGATTGGGTTTTCCGTGGTCGAAGCCGAACGCCAGCATCCGCTCAAGCCACTTTGCATGTCGGATCTAGATCCATATCGGATCTAGATCCAAAACATTTGGCTCATCGGTGTAAGACGGAAAAGCGCCCGGCTATCTATCTCTGTCTTTCATCTTGATTTCCCACACCTTGATGCATATATGTGTGTGTCAATCATTCTCAACAATCCGTCAATAGATGAATCAAATGGAAAGTAGATATGTTCTCTTCAACCATTCTCAAAACCTTCTTTTCCTTTCGCGAGTTGCGGTCATCACACACATGGCCGATGCAGAAGATCACTCCGTGCTAAATCCTTACGCGCCGTTGGGTTTCAACGTGCGAATTTCAATATTTAAATTTCAACACTTGAATTTGAATTTCGTCCCTCCGCACTAAAAAATATTTTATGAACAGATTTCGTCTGCTGGAGTCGAGCGAAACGCCATCATCGGCGATGATGCAGTCCGTCGAGCTGCCGACATCCCGATTGTGCAGCTGAACCCCAACGGCACCCTCAACCATAAGTACACGGCCGAGATTGCAGTACGCTCATCTGGATATCCGTACTCGGTCGTACGATCCACAGGTGGGTCAGTTTTGCGACGTCTTGCGGCCAGGACTGGTTGAATGAACGATTGGTTGATTGGCTGATTGGCTAAGTGCCTACTCCTCTGGCGAGACGATGGGGATTACAATCTCTCCTCATACCGAATCCCACATTGTATATATGTGTATGTATTAGGTGTTACGCTGCTGTAGGCGACTTGACCTGCAAGAGAAGCACCTACGGTGGGCCCTGATGACCGGGCCGAACCACAGGGAGGGGGGAGGGAGAGACCAAGCACGCGGCTTCGTCTGCCTGTCTGTGTATATGTGTATTTTGTTTATGTGTGTTTCCCGTGTGCATTCGTACGGTCCACTTCCAGGAGCTTCTTACACTCCAGTATAAAACGTGAACACGGCGAATTCGAAATTGAATTTGTTATCATAATTATTTGAATGAATTTTTAATTTCTTTTTTTATTTTTATTTAGGGATGATTGACAGCTCGGAGGGCGGGCCGTACCTCCTCCAAGCCGAACAGGGCGACGACATCGTGGGGCAGATCAGCCGCGACGAGGTAGCCGAGTGTCTGGCAATGGCGGTCAACATGCCGGAAGCCACGGGCAAGGTACGACGGGCGATGGGGGACGCATGCTGTGCGTGCATGTGTGTGTGTGTGCTTGTTTCATGCCACATGCTATCAATCTCCCTTTTTTATGGAATCTGTTTTTTCTTCGGTCTTTCTTTGCACTCATCGCCCAACAGCACCTGCAACTCTGCATCATTCTCCAATCTCGGTTTTATGGTTGTTTGTCATTTACTTCCTCTGGCTCGTTGCATTTTTGCTCGTTGTAGACGTTTGAGTTGCGGCGCAATGAGGCGGCCGAGAGCAAGGGCAAGCGACCCATGGGTCAGTGGGACTACGTGCGGCTCTTCCTGAAGCTGGCTCTAGGTGGGAAGTTTGTGCCTACGTGTGTTCATCTGTGTGAGTGTGTTTGTCCATGCGTTTGCCTGTCAGGGTCGGAAACGACCCCCTCCCCTTTCGGTGGTTTGGCGGAGGACGAAGGAAGCGAAAATGTATTAAATCTATCTCCCGGTATTTGTCTTTGTCTTTGTTGTTCAAGTTCTTTGTGCTTATGTTGTATTTATTTTAATTAATTAACTTATATTGATACTCACGTTTATGTTTATATGTGTATTTGCATTTTATTTGTATTCATATTTATACTTGTATGATATTTGTATCATTCTTGTATATTCTTTATACTTCCATTGAGTTTTTTGGCTGCATCCGACCTGCTTTGATCGGAGTTAACCATACCGTTCGTTGGACTGCTTACGGGCCCCCATCAACTGCCTGCTCCCCCGCCGCCGCCGCCGCCACGTAGACAAGCACCGCTGGCGAGTGGGTTTACATCCCATGCCCAGGGCGGTGCCCCCGCCCCCACCCGTCACGGAAGAGCGAAGAAAGGAGATTGTGGCGCAGGTAGCGATCATCCGCGGCCAACAACAGCCTACCGCGACGGCGGTGGCACCGCAGCCGGGGGCAGGCGACGGCGCCAACGGCGCCTCCGTGCTCTCCAAAGCCACCCCACAGCCGGCAGCAGATGCTGAAACGGTGAAAGAAAAGGTGAACGCGAAAGAGACTGTTGAAGTGCGGGCTTGAAGATTTTGTAAAGAGTGATTGTTTGTATGTGTTTATGTGTGTGGAGGGGAGGGGAGGGGAGGAGGGAAAAAACAGACTCGGAGAGGGGATGGAAGAAAACGGAGAGTGAGCAGAGATTGGCGGATGTCTCCTCGAGGAAGCATAGGATTAGTGTGAGGTTGAAGCGGAGGGCGGAATCCCAGTTGAGAAACATCCGCATCCGCGTCCGGCTCACCTTAATCATATTTCATTTTGTTTAGAATCCATATGTGCTTTAGTGGCTTTCCGGGGTTTGACCCCGACGGCGGGAATGCGGCGAGGAGAGGAGAGGAGAGGAGAGGAGGGAAGATTTTTGTGGGAGGGGGAGAGGCAGAGGCATTGTGTATTGTCAGGAGGTCGATGGTGAGGGGGGACGAGGGGTCTTGAGGAGTTAATTTGATGCACTGGTTTTTCATGTCTGCGAAATATGTCAACCCTAACATTAATAATTACAATATAAGGTAAAGACTTCGTTGGCCGAGCCCTGCAATCTTCTATAACAGTATAAACGTAGAGTGGCTGCCGGGACCCCCCAGCTGCATGCGGGAGGCCGGGACAGGGGCATCGGGGAGCAAGAACAGTATGCGGGAGGTGAAAGCAAGGAGAAAGGCGCGGGAGGAGCGGGAGGTGTGGGAGGGGAACTAGATCTGGATCTGGATCGGTATGCCGGTCAAGTAAGGACATAATAATAAGACATGTGGAGGGGAGGGTAGAGGAGGGAAGGGCGATTGGGATAGCCAGCCATGGGAGTCGCCTTCATTGCCGGGCGCTATAGACGATGGAGGTTATAAAATAACGGTGAGTTCAAGAGCTCATTTTGTGTACGTGTGTGTATGTGTTTGTGTATGTTTTGGTGGGAATTGTGCGTTTGTTTTGCAAGGCTACAAGCCTTCAACACTTCCTTCTTCAGGGTTATTTGTTTTGTTTTGTTTTGTTGTTAGAGAGAATGTGATTTCGAAATATTGTATATTTTTAGAACCTGATATATATCATAAAGGCTCATTACGTCACTACGCCGGTGGGAGAGTCTCCCGGCACGATTGGTTTCAATTTGATGGATGCGCGACGGCGTGGTAATAAGGCCGGAGCGAGGGAGGGCGGCGTTGCTACATCCTGTCGAGCGAATCGGCTTGTGGCTGATTAGACCTTCGGTGCGCAGGAGAGTGTTGAGATGTCTTTGCCCGGTAGGTCAAGATTAAAAAGCTAATCACGATTCTTTATTAAAAAAGGCATTCGAGAATCCTTTTAATACAAGAAAAAATATTTTCCAGGTTACGACGTCCCAGAATTATTAATGAGTAATGCCCACGATTTAGGGGGAAGGAAGGGCTTTTTGAAATCCCGACTCTGGTGTTATGGGATTATTAGCGTTATCCTTGGAGGACGCGTCGGCATTGATCGGGCGAACTTAATAGGGCTGGCGTCTGCCTGTTGCTTCGGCGTACTACACAGTTGAAAGCTGAAGCCATTGCTGTACAGCAGACGGTAAAATCGTGAAGATAAATATAAAAGCTTCAAATCATCCAAGAGTTGCTGTGCTCCGCTTTGGCATATGGCCACGTTAAGTTCTGGTAGCAACTGATAGCGGAGAATGGGACCTCAGCCATCTGAGAAAGGAGCAGGAGAGCATTTAGCATATCAAGGCACCGAAGGGCTTTTTGGAATTCGTAGTTTTGTACCACACTAAAGGAGCTGAAAAGGGTTTGAATAGTCAAACATTATCGAGATGGCGACAGCTGCACGAACTATTTGCGAGGAATTCACTTTTTGGATTCAGGGGGTTGCAAGGTAATGGTGAATACCGAAGGCATATGGATAGTCGCAATAGTATCCAGGGCAGGCAGGCCCGCCATTTCACAACATCAAGTTGCACCCCATAAAAATTGAAAATCTGGGAGAAACTTAAGTCTTGAATCAAAGTATATATGCGTAGTTAATGTTTGAAATACCTGAACTTCGACAGGTTAGCAAATGTGAACTGTTGAGCTTTGTTTTAAGCTTTGCCAAAGACATACACCCAAGTATATTTGAGATTGTCATGAAAATTATCTGCTACATAACTGAACTTTAGCTCAGTGAATTTGGGATTTCCCATGCACTTAATGATTTATTTGTAGGGCTCGGACGAGCCAGGAAACTTAAATACAGGCTCAGGTTGTCTGGAAGACATTAACTTTATCATTAAACTACATCATAAAGTTTCTCACAAGAAATGACATCGAACACTAAGCATCGTGCCCGTCCTGTACGGCCGTATTTTTCGCCGATAAACGACACTTTAAGATCGCAGTTAATACCGTGTATTTCTACGATCTTAACTCTTTTCAAAATTGAAATCATATCAGTCTTCAACAGGGCTATGTGCTGCACGTTAGGATTTGAGCTCTCGTTCCTCATTACGCTGCAAAAAAATCATCCAGGTAGGCAGTTAGCCTCTAGAAAACGACTATTAAAAATAAAGCGTACATAGGATAGTGGCTAACCGTAAGCAGCTCGCAATGCATTTCCTTGTGGCGTTCTTCGTCATCATCAGTTTGGGTTTTCCCTACAACTTACTGGCGAATGAGCTGATCATTACTCGTAAGTAAATATGGATGATTTGCAATTGCAAGTTGATGTACAAAAATCAACATCGTAGGGCCATTGCTGCCAACGGCTCGCCTTGCCACACGAACAATCTGATGACCTCTGCCGCTTTGTTAACTGTTTCTCCTTCACAGGTGATGCTCGACTTAGGTCTCAGCGTAAAGCTCTTGCGAAAAGTGACGATCTGTCGTCTGCAGGCAGCTTGCCGGGGTCGCCCGCCACTGCGCCAGCTATTCCGTCGAGCCTTCTGTCAAGGGTACCCAATTTGCCATCTTCATCTTCTCCTCCGCCTCCATCGCCCATCTCTGCACTTGGGCTTCGTTTCCCCCTACCTCTTATCCTCCTCACCGCATCTTTCCCTTCACCTTCGCCCCTGCCACCCTCTCCCCCATCGTCAAACCTACCGCAAACCTCCCCAGCGACGAAGGAATCCTCGCAACCATCTCCCTTCAATGCCACATCCAAACCACCATCTCTCGGTCGGGGTTCTCCAAAATCACCGCCTCCACGTCGGATCCGCAAACCCCCTCCTCCGTCCCCGCGGCTGCCTTCACGGCCATCTCCCCTTCCACGGCCCCCACGCCCATCTCCCTCCCCACGACCTCCCTCCCCGGCACCACCTCGACTCCCACGCCCACCCCGGCCGCCCCCTTTACAACGTCCGTCGCCACCCCAGCCCCCGTCGCCACGGCCGCCGCGCCCACCACGTCCTCCGTCCCCTTCCCCGCCGCCGCCATCTCCGTCACCCCCTTCTCCACGGCCGCTGCCGCCATCACCAAAGCCACCTCGGCCTCCACTGCCACCGCCCCTTCCCCCCCCTCCGAAACTCGGCGCCCGAGCTTCTACCGACAAGAATACTGATTACAGTTTTTCAGCAGCTCAAGATGGTGTTCCAGGTGCACCCTGCTACAAACCGGGTTCGGGATCGTGTACGGTAGCAGAAGCCCTTCGTCCACATGGGACAACGCTTGACCTTTAAGCATCTGAAAACGTAAATAGTTTGAATTCCATGAAATGTCATTATAGACAAGATGTGTACGTGCGTATGTGCGGAAGTGTATGTGTGTATGTCGCCTTCCCTCCCCTTTCCCCTCCCCTCCCCTTTCCCTTCCCTCCCCTCCCCTCCCCTTACCCTTCCCTCCCCTCCCCTCCTGACCGTATCATTACGCATCTATTAATGTACGCAATATCCCCTTCCAGCCCTCCCCTCCCCTCCCCTCCCCTCCTCTCCCCTACCACCTTGCAGGCAGCAATTGCCCAGATGCACAAACAGTTCTCGACGTACACAACTTTTACCGCACCCGACATCAGGCTCCTCCATTGGAATGGGATGAAGACCTCGCGGCCGGCTCCACCGCCTACGCCCAACAGCTGGCAAGTCAGGGCTGTCCTCTCAGGCACTCAAATGGCAGAGACTACGGCGAGAATCTGTTGTTGACTCAGGGATATCCCAAACCTGATAGCTCCTGTACCTTAGCAGTCAAATCTTGGTACGATGAAGTCGAAAATTACGACTTCAACGCGCAGCAACCATTCGCCGATAACTGGCCGAAAGCGGTTGGTCACTTTACCCAAGTCGTTTGGAAGAGCACGTCCCGTCTTGGGTGTGGCGTGGGTGTCGCAGATATGCCCATTCAGTTGGGGACGCGAGCGGTCTACAACGGTGGCTGCAAGATCGTGGTTTGCCGGTACAGGCTCCCAGGAAACTACGCAAACGACATGGCGTTCCTTCGTAATGGTGAGGTCATCAATGGGGGCCAAATCGGTCCTTGTGTATGTGCTTACCTGCCAGACGCCCTGCCTTTCCCTGAGTCCTTCCTTACATCTTGCCATTATGTCTTATCGTTCTCGCAGTGCTGCGGAACATTTCTGCTATGAGCTAGCGGCTATCAACCGCATCTGTGGCACAATCTGGAAGAATTTGGAGATATCTGAAGGAATATGAAGGAAGCGCGGCGGCATGCAGTAAACGGCCCAGCCTTATTTGATGTGATATTATCTTTCGCAGACGTGGTTTCCAACCAGCCAGTCAAATATGTGGTCACATGGATATGCAATTATGCGTGCAGCGTGAGAATGAAATGACAACGACCGAGGTCTCTACCCTCTCCTACGTACCTTTTCTTTTAGCCGGCGCTATCGCTCGGTTTTCTCAACCTCAACCTAATGGCGGCATCGCGGCCAGCAGGATTTATCTAGAGGTTTTACGCTTGTCTGTTGCGTCCGGTCAGCTGTTAGCTAGGTAACATCGGATCTGAACGCACTTTCTTTTTACGTACCTTGCTTTTTCGTACACAGCAGATTACACACACAAGCTTGATTCCTTCAGCTCATCACCATACGTCATATTCTGCCGCCGCCAGAGTGTGTATGGTTTATCATGGAAACGTTGTGCTTCGTCGATCGCGCGATCTGGCACATGCATGCTTGCTCCATTTGCCTGTTTGCGGTGATTGTATGGGTTAGTTCGCTGTATATGTGCATTATTCTCATTAGTAAAATACATACAGGAGCGCTTGCAGGGCGTATGTTTATTTTGCATGTTATTATGCATTCCGTCCTTCGGCACGCACGCCGAGTCACACAGCCCGGCCGACCGCCGGATGGAGACGACGTCCGTTGAACATGCGTGCATGTCAGACATACTCGCATGGCGGCCAAGATGGAGACGACGTCCGTTGACGACTTACGGCCAAGAGCTGTACGTACGTGCGTGCGTACGTACGTACGGCGTTGTTGTCAATCAATGACCAGGAGTACGTGTGTCGTTCCTGAGTGCGTGTGTGCGGTAGCGGAAATCATTTTCGAAAGTAGCTACTTTGAAAATTCATGCAAATATTCCCGCCTTTTGCCCATTGGCGCGCGCGCGCGATCGCGTGGACCAAAGAGCTAGTGAAGAAATGAACCCACCATTGCGGGATGCGATGCAAACAGGACGCGGATCCTTTGGAATGCAGCTTGACTTTTTATATTGTTGGGTTGCGAAGCAAGAACGGCATACGTATTACCTTTTGGGGGCGGGGCTGGGCTGGGCTGGGCTGGGCTGGGCTGGCTGGTCCGCATTACCGGGTTACTCATGTAGTCGTTGCTGTTCGAGAGGCTAAGCGGTAGTTCTTTATCTAAATCGAAAACGATCATTCTAATCCTTTGATGCGATTGATCGATTTGATCCGATATGACTCGGCTTGGTCACCTTGACGATCGATCTGTTCTATATGTTTGCAAGTTGGCGAAAGCAACGCAAGAGGGACGACGCATTCATGAATGAATGAATGATATTGCTCGGGTAGGTGCTTTTGCTTGTCGAGATTCTCTCTTCCACTTCCTAAATATGTTTGTTGTTTAAGTCTCAGCAACTGGGTCAGAACGAAGGCTTTGCTGCCAAACGCCGCTGTACGCTGTTGTGCGCTGGCTCGCCCCTGTCACGGGGCCTTATGTTGGCACGTACGAACGTGCGTAGTTTTTTTGTTGTCGTTGCTGCTGCTGCTGCTGCTTCGAGTGTTGTTTATACAGGCCGCTGTACGAGAGCGGGCATCAGCTCAAAGCATGCTAACGTACCGTACTGCACCGTACGGCCGTTAATAATCCAAATCATTATGCCAATGTGCAACGAGTCGTCGATGCGTCGTCAGTGTTAGGGTGTGATCAAGGTTTTGTTTTTGGGATGAGCAGTGTTTTTTCGTTTTTGGGAGTCAGACTTTGGGTGCAGGTCAAGTAACGAAAGCTTTTTCCGTTCCGGTGGTTACAAACTTACAATGGCGAAAAAGGCCAGGGGGCCTTTTGCGCCCCTCAGAGCATGATGGAAACCCCTAGACACCACCTGGCCTCAGCTCGTAGGAGGTTCACTTTGTACCACTGGGTGCAATAGCGCATGATGCCGGGGTGCAAGCTTCCCCATTACAATCCTCCCCACCCTGCAGACGAACGTCCTCAACCGCCCCTGCCTGGCACCCCGTAGGCCAGCTTGCGCCTTGCACCCGACGGATGGGATTCTTCTGTTTTCCCGGCACTACCGCCCACTTTTCTTCATTTAGGGCGGCGGGTCGTAACCCTGCCTGACGCAGCGCCAGTCCGGATATCCACCATAGGGCAGACGGGATTCATGTACGGGATTCATCCTGTCGTGTTTGCATCAACCTGTGTGCGCTAGTCCGGGTTCGACCCGTGGAACCTGGGTCAGTCCTTGCAGTTTGCACCCCTGTAACACTGCTCTCAATAGCGTGAGATGCTGGGGTGTGAGTACTTCCCCTCCTGACTTCCCCCCCTTGAGGATGGCTCACTCTCACTATTGCCCTCTCACTATTGCCATGTATGTATCCACTGTGGTTGCTGCTCACCACGTCACCGGGTGGACAATTGGAAATGGTCTCTGCTTACGGAAATGTGCTGAAGTCCTGGGCATACATGCACAACATGTTGAGGGCCTTCAGGCTGGAGAACCCCACTGATCTGACGGAACTGCTTGCCATTGACTATGAACTAGCTTAGCAAATTGTTCTTTTGTCTTTGGAAGAGCAACAGCTTTGGGGGGCTTCATATCATCATTCGCATGCGTACATTGATAAGTTTTCCGGGCAAAAATGTCTGTTTTGTATAGTATCCTGGGGTATTTACGGGTAGTGTCCAGAATGGACCATGTATGGTCATCTTCCGATTGGGCCTTTGCTTAGGCGGACACAACAGAGATACATTTTTGTGAAATATACCTTGCCTGTGGGCCCGATGATGCCCAAGCAGTGGGAGGGGGGCCTTGAACCGGGGTGAATATCTTATAGTACTCTCAATATAATCGTTATTCTCTAAAACTTAAATACACCTGCGGATATTACCCCTTTGAAACGCCTTGAAGAATTGGTCATCTTGGACCGGTATGTACCCATACACATCCCAGGATCGTATCAGCCATCACAAGTAACCAGCCCAAGTCCCAACCTATTTTCCTGGTTAGTGCTTCTGCACTCCAAAACATTTTTTGGCTACGAAAAAGTAACTGGTTACTGAAAAAAACACTGGGGTTGAGGTTAACCAGATGCAATGCAGCATGTCCTGACATTTATTAATGCGACGGTTGGAGGATGGAAGTAGTTGGGAGCTGGCAATAAGTTGGCGCGGACTCGTCATGCTGGGGGAGAATGGAGGGGGGAATGCTAACCTTTGTCGCATAGATATCTGGGCGTGTGAGCCCAGCCAGGGGGATAAGTATGTAAGCATCGGTATGCTCCTCAGATAGCAGGCTGACAGGTGCTAAGCTAGCGAGCTGACGTAGCTGGCTAACCTTGCCTGGTCTGGTCTGGTCTGGTCTGGTCTGGTCTGGTCTGGTCTGGTCTGGTCTGGTCTGGTCTGGTCTGGTCTGGTCTGGTCTGGTCTGGTCTGGTCTGGTCTGGTCTTACAATCCTGACAATGTCCATGTGCATGAGATGCAAGTTGAAAGAGTGATACGCATAGGAGTGCGCAGGAGTAGTGCAGGACCGCGGGCGCATGCACATTCGGCCACAAGAGCAGGGCGGGGCGGGGCAGGGTGGGGTGGGGTGGGGTGGGGTGCGACGCCTCGCACCAGCCATTTATGACAGTTAGAAACATCAAATCAAAACAGAGAGATTGGAATCTTAAAAATAAAGTACAACCCTGGTTGGGGTGTCTACATACGGGTAGTATGCGTCCTTGATGGATGGGCCGTGTTTCTCTGCTGGTGGATATCTTCCGATCTGGGCCTTTGATGTTGTGTGTAGGATAGGGGGGTACATCACCCGTGGCCACTAACCTGGCAGTCCCTACCTTCCCCGGTGTTTCGGGGCACCCTCATCCAGTCTCCCATGCCGACTTCTCCGAAATCAGTGGTTTTCCCAGGTTCAGCACCCACCACCAGCATCCAGCGGAATCTGCCGAATCAACTAAAGCGTCAACTCCGCTACTGGTCAACTCGCAGGTCACTTTAATTGGGGTCGTCACCGTCCATCGACATGGGGGCACCCTGCCCTTAACTTTAGGGTCTTTGGCCCGCTCTCGGTCGGGGATGAGCCTGGAACTCCAGGGGCATATTACTCGTGCCATAACAGTCGTGCCTGAACACAGATTTGACGTATTTAGACGGAAAATGTAACAGTGATACAACAACACTAACAACAACGAAGTGCAAACAGTGTCTCATTGATTAGGTTGTCCAACGACAACGACAGCCGGCGCCAGCAGTGGAGCAAGGCAGGAGGGGGCCTAACGGTGGTAGTTCGCTTGTGTTATTCTGTTACAATTCAGGTGTGATTGCGATAGATAGGGATGAAGCTAGTTCAAGGCTTATAAACCAGGTGTATCCATATATGTGTGGTTTGTATTCCTCTTTGGGGGAATGAGATAAGAGCGAGCGTATCTATCGCATCAGTACACGCACGTTGTCTTTCGGTTTGCCCATCCTGTTACAATAGTTTCCAACTGTCATTGATGCGGCGAGAAACTGCTTGCTTTCATTTGGGTGATGGCAGCTGCAGGGATTGGAGGCGTGGTACGAGTTGAAAGCCCGCATTGACGAGACAAATCAATGTCGTACTGAAATGTATTTTGCTAACGGATGCATCTATATCCACCATATATATCCATTGTTACCTCTCTCTTTTTCTCTCTCTTCGTATTCACTGATAAGCGTGTTTGTGTGTATGTGTGTGTACGCAAAATGTAACGTGACGATGTAACAGTGTACTAGTGTACGGCACAAGACATAGCAGGGGCAATACAGATACTCAACGTATCCTATATGTGTATGTGTATGTTTCTGTTCATTTCCACTCCTCTTGCTTGCGCATCCAAAGTATTCGATGCAAGTGTGACCCTTTGGTCATAACGGCACAGAATGCACTTTTCCAGTGGTGCGCTTGGTTCACTCACACAGAGCGTTCATCTCAACGAAGAGTTCGACATATTTAAGTTTTATACACATATCTTCTGCAACTACGGTGTTTAGGGCTAGTCGTGCTAATCTGGGGTTTGGGGGCACACGATATCCACTGTTATGCCTGCTTACTACTGTGAAGGTCGAGGCTGGCTTTATATCTTTACAGCTCTAGATACTTAGCCCGCACCTAGACATCTTATGACTCGCAACTAGATACCAAAGACACCCCCCCCCTTCAGCCGATATCCTGACTTCCCCCGTCGCTGACATCATGTTGTGGTCAAAAGAAGTGCGCAATGCATGTCGGATGCATCGAGGATACTCGAATTAGTCTAAAGCATTATTGACTTGCGTGGTCAAATCTGTCTGCCCAGGGGACAGCTATCGGATATTAAAAATGTACACCTGCACATTTAGCTTGTGTAGTACATATCGTGATAATGCGCGCTTTTTACAATTCTACGCCTTTCTGCTTCACCTTGGCAGACCATACCTAAATTGCTTATAAGCTAACGCCGAAGATTGAGCTGCCGATGGCCTCTTTGCATCAGAGCCAGGAGTGTCCATCGGCATCTTTGGGGGTCGTCCTGCGTCCACCGCTGGAGTGGAAGCATATCTACTCAGTGCGTGCGTGGATTTCGCAAGGCTCCGACCATCTTAAAAATGTTTTGTAATTTCACAAATGGATTGAAATACCATTGGAGGCAGCTTTTTATATGCACAAAATGTTTCCCTAAACGCTGCTGCGCTGCGACTTTCGCTTTTACACACAGAAAATACTGTGTGAATTTACAAATACAGAAAATAATTTAAAAATCACGCTTAACAACTTGTATAGGTGTGAAGGTGCTGCGTGCATCAGAGGATCTTCGCAGCTAAGCCCTTTGCTCCAAGCAATTGCGCGGCAATCTTCCAGAGCTTCCGGGCGAAATCAATTTGCACGAATCGTCCCACTACTTTTTTCAATCACATATCATTGCATGGGTGTGAAATAAAACCGGATTGAAAGTCCAATTTTGGGTGACTGGTGGGAACCGTATGCGTGGCAGCTGTGTACGTATGCGTGGCTCGAACAAATCGAGTCTAGTAGTTGTCAGGGCCAGGAACTTAAATCATAAATATATGATACGTTGTTGGGAACATGCATGGGTCTGAAGGAAGGTTCTAATGGCGTCATCGTGGTCTGGACAAGGATGTTGCAAATGGATGGATGGATCGATGGGTGATCGTTGGTCTTAGATGATACTATCCAATTAAGCCTTGGCTGCTTGACAAGAGACAGGAATTGCTTACCCATATGCTTCAAAATGTCCGCTTGAACCGAATGCCCTGCTGCATGTGGCATCACGAGGCTAATCTGGATTTCAAAATCCGGTAGTATTTCAAAACTGTCCATGAATCCGAAAGCAGTTTAGCTCTAGCTGTTCGTCACGCAGGATATCCACCCTACGGAGCTTTATGTGACATGAAGAAATGAGCACCGCGACCATAATACAGTCCCTCCCGAGTCTCCCACCTGGACGATGCGATGGGCTGGTGACTGTGTACCTATCAACACCATTACCTCGCAGTTACATTTGAACCCAGCTCGAACATTAACCTCTCTGACAATTCCCTAAGAATGGCGGAGAAGCCGGTTTCCGGTGACGAGGAGTGGAATGAGTTTGTTTGTTTTAGAACTGTTGCGCGCGTTAGCAGCCACTTTGGCGGCAGCGGGCTCTGGCTCATTATGCCCGCTAGTTTTATCCAGAATACAACTTAAGTGGCACAGAAATGGCTTGCAAGAAAGTAGAGTAGATTGGTGTAGATTGGGTAGACGTAGATTGGCAGCCTGAGCTGTCCAAGGGCACTTTAACTGAAATGCATGACTCATGCAGAGAATGTACATCTATGGGCGCTTACAGTTATTATGATTATCTCATGTATGTATTCTGTGGCAATTTACAGTTTTAATCAATAACATCATGCGAGGGCTCGGCAACTAGAAGCAGTACAATCCTTCAATGTTAACAGGGCTAATACTTTCATTAAGCAAGTCTTAAGGCTTTCGTAGCTTGTTGAAACGCTTGATACAAAAGCCCTTGGTTCACCGTTCCTTGGGCGGCACATGCATGGTTAACAGAAAGGCAGTCGTGCTGAACCGGCATTTATAGCGACGAACCGCCGAAGCCACTTCAGATTCCGAGTAACACCGTCAATGTCTGAGAATTTCCGTCCGTTTTAAGGTCCTAAATATGCTACACGATCACATTGGCGCAAACCCAGCGGCGCGCCTACATATTGAGCAACCCCGTCTAAAACGTAGCCCTACCCCACCCCTAAATCGAGCCCGAGGAAACCAACTTCGTTCCTTTACTACGCATCCAGGAAGACATGACATTATGAGCGGAAACTGTGCGTTCCATCCGCCTCTTATTACCATAACTGCGCGGGCCCTGCGGGCCACGAGCGTGCAATTATGAAATCCTCAACCCAAATCCACAGATACTACCGTAAGAAATAATGATTATTTCAATTTACACAAATATACGTAGAACCGAAGAGGAATCCTGCTATTCAATATGCTGGCCGGCGGCTTGGGAGTGGGGACGCGCGCCCAATGTCTCGCGGTAACCAGCAGAGCGACAAAAGGGAACCGCAAATTTCGGGACTTGAATATGCACAGTCCAATTTGCTAATCTGGTGATTTTAAGTACGGAAATTCAAAGGTTCCTAATATTTACAGCGGTATTAAATGCCATACCTGCATCCCGATATTACTTTTCGCGATAAGTCATCCTATTTTTCACAGAGCTTTCCCAAAACGCGCAAAACGCGCGCCAAAGGCGGAGTAATAATAGTACTAGTAAAAATTGAGCCTTGTTTGATAGACTTCATTGTTCAGATTTACTTCGCACCGCGTGTGTTCGGGCTGTTCGCAATAATTAACAACAACATGTCGCGACGATTCGCAACACCATCTGCCCTTGCGGCGACCCTGGTCGTGGTGGTCGCACTGGCGCTGTCGCAACACCAGGCTGCGGCCCAAGAAACCGACGGTAAGTCGCTTTTCGACCATCGGCACTCATCGCACACAAAAAATGCATGCACTGACTTAAAGTCTATAATTCCGAACTATAAAGGTTGAGCTTTTAGCTACCTAGCTACCCGTTGCACCAGGACGCATCGCACCTTCCCCGCGTAACTAACTATCTTTCATATTCTAGGTGCGGGAGCTGACCGAGCGCTGTTTTCTTTGTATTATCACAACGAACTAAGTAACCCACTGATTAGGACAAGGGTAGTAGGCATCTGGACTAACTCTACTCTGCTGTACAGCAGATAGAGCCTTGGGTCGCAGATACTGACGATCTAGTTGGCTGCTTGGTAAAGCTTGCTTGGATTCACGGATATGCCATCATCATACGTATTTTGGTATCGCATATGTACATGATTATACGCTTGTACGTATTTCTTATGGCGTTCTGGAACCTGCCGTACACTGCTGCTGTACAAAACACATATGCCTCACGCTTACTTGGCTGTGTAATTCTCGGCTAGCGCTAAAAATAAGCCTACTCGTGGTGTTATGTTATTATTTATTATTATTTTCGCAGTTGTTACGACGACGAGGGCCGCCAACAGACAGCGACGCCCGCCAAAATCGAAGGCCACGCAGCCTCCCCGCAGCAGCCCCTCCAAGCAGCGCTTGCCGTCACCGTCACCGTCAAGAGTGTCGCCGCCGTCACCGTCACCGTCAAGAATGTCGCCGCCGTCACCGTCACCGTCAAGAGTGTCGCCCCCGTCACCATCAAGAGTGTCACCGCCGTCGCCACCACCGCCGCCGCCGTCGCCACGGTCGCCGCCGCCGCCGCCGCCAAACAATGGCAGCCTCGTGGGTGTGTGACGCACGGGACCCATACACAGCATCGCGCATGTTTGTGCGTGTGTATATGCATGCTTTGCTTTGTATGCGTGCATGAGTGTGCGCGTGCGTGCCATAATCAACATCTGCATGCGGCACCCTCATAAAGCAGTAGAGCCCAAGTATTCTACCATATTCAAGCACGTAGGAGAACGACAGAGGACAGACCCATGGTTGAAAACTTCCCCCGGGTGCTGTACGTACCTTCATTCAGGCTCATCTCAATCTTTCATGCACCGCTTGTTCGTAAAGACGGAGGTAGCACTTAACATTTATCATCTCGTTTTTATCATCAGGATCCACATTTTTATCTATCTAAGTACATATTTGCGTACGTACCCGTCCGGCCATTGATTATTGCGCTCCGCCCCGTTAGCTAGAATTCTTGAAACAATTCAAAGCAATTACATCATCTTTCTCCTCCTCATTAAATACCATCAGTAGTCGATTCAAGCCCCGCCCCTCATCCTCCTCCATCTCCTCCCCATCTTGTCGGGGCCCCATCTGATGATAATGATCGTCGAAAAGGCGGGTCCTGCCGGGACATCAAAGCGGTTCTGGATGTGCACAACAAGGTCCGTGCCGTACACAAGTCCCTGCCCTTGACTTGGAGCTCTTCACTCGCGGCTTCTGCTACTGCATGGGCCATGAACCAGTCTGTGAAGTGTGGCGCGGGAAAGTCGCAGTTTACAAAGCTGGGGGAGAACGTGTTCGTGATGCAGTCCATACCGCGCCCAAGCTCCGACTGTGCTCAGGCGGTGATGCCCTGGTACTCACAAAGCGAGTTATACAAGTTTGATCCCGTCAAGCCTTTCACGCTCAATCTTGACTCCGGCACCTCCCAATTCACACAGCTCGTTTGGAAAAATACTACGACCGTTGGCTGCGGTATGGCCGTTGGAGACTCGAAATATTGGGTGTCTGGTACACGCTACTTGCCAGCTGGTTGCTTGGTCGTGGTGTGTCACTACCTGCCAATGGGCAACGTCGCCGAGGACGGATCTTTCCTCGCAAACGGTAAGTCAGTCTATCTATCTATCTGTCTGTCTGTCTGCCTGCCTGCCTGCCTGCCTGCCTGCCTGTCTGTCTGTCTGTCTGTCTGTCTGTCTGTCTGTCTGTCTGTCTGTCTGTCTGTCTGTCTGTCTGTCTGTCTGTCTGTCTGTCTGTCTGTCTGTCTGTCTGTCTGTCTGTCTGTCTGTCTGTCTGTCTGTCTGTCTGTCTGTCTGTCTGTCTGTCTGTCTGTCTGTCTGTCTGTCTGTCTGTCTGTCTGTCTGTCTGTCTGTCTGTCTGTCTGTCCGTCCGTCCGTCCGTCCGTCCGTCCGTCCGTCGGTCCGTCCGTCCGTCCGTCCGTCCGTCCGTCCGTCCGTCCGTCGGTCCGTCGGTCCGTCGGTCCCTCCCTCCCTCCTTAGGGTGTTAGGGTGTTAGGGTTTTAGGGTTAGGGTTTAAACCCCTAAAACCCTCCCTAAAACCCTTCCTCCCTCCACCCATGGTTTCTTAGGTAGCAAGGTTAATTGGTTAATCTACTTAACTGAAGCTATTTCAGTATATATATATATATATATATATATATATATATATATGGGTGACATCTCATTGATGATAGCTAAGAAGTCTGTCGTGACTCTAGTTGTGGCTACCTGGCATACTGAATGAAAGGACAGACGCCTGGTTCATTACATGTGGGTTATTATGTATACATATATGCATGCATACCTACACATACACGTATATATGGAGTAGTTATCTCATATCGGGTCCGGCAGTAAATGAGACATATACTGCCAAGAGTGAGACAGGGTACGGCGCTGAATAAAAACCCTTTGGCCCTCACTCAGTCCCTTCCCATGCTCGTCCAGCAACAGAGCTCCGTACCCTGTCTCATTACTGGTAGTATATTTCTTATATTCTGCCTGACCCGATATGAGATAGCTACACCATATGCGGCTGAATCCGATTTCTCGCCTGTGGTAATTGGTGAGGCCTGCGTATACATCTGTGTATGTTTTCATTTAGACACACGCATATGTCTACATAATATCCACATGTGTACATAGTATCCATTCCCAAGCAATCTTCCACACACCCTCTACCTTTACGCTTTTTAATATGTGTATGCATGCACGCGTGCCTTCCGCAGTGCTGCCCAACACCACCTATGTGCCGCTGTAACAATAAGATCAAGGAACGAAGCAAACCTACGAAAATCAAGGTCGCAGAAAGATGTCCTCGCATGCGTGAAGTGGACGATGTTATTTTTTTGGACGACGACATAAATAGATGCGTAGCTGGGAGAAGACCTGCTTGGATGGATGACGACGATTGAGTGATGACATTTCGACAAACCCAACCAAGCAAATATAATAACTGCAATGCATCCACTCGTCATGAACGGTTTCTAGCGATAAAAGATGGACGCAAGCGAAGATTAAGAAAATCAACTTCTTAAATCAACAACAAACGTCAAAATACATTATCATTCGTGCAGTGCCGTGCATCCAGCCCTCCAATTATCATTCATTCATTCCTTGCACTATTCGTGCTGTTGTACCGATGAAGACAGCTAGCTAAATTCATGCAGACATGCATGTAGCTAGATAAACTACTGCTACATGCAGATTCGTCACTTGCTGTCTTCATTGCTTGCGTGCGCCCAAATACGTAGGCAATTCATTCTGTGTATCATGATCTAGCCTTGCTTGGGCGTTCTATCTGCTAGCTGGTTGCATGCTTGGCTACCCCTGCCAACCATACTATAGGCGGACCGCCCTGCTAATCAGGTCTGACGCAAGCTTGCTGAAGAGGGCGGTTGTGTGTTATGAGTTCAGAGTCATGAATATCCATCCGGGGGCTCGGTTCCACCAACAGTGTGTGTCCTGCCTGATGACACGTCAGGCGAGGTGCCAATTGATCGTCCTACGTCCGTGCTTTCGTTGCGAGCCTTGCATCAGCGTCCCTCTCCAGCGTCGAAAGCTGCTACTCATGCTAGGCCGTGAATGTGTGAGAGAGTGTCCAGGATGAGAATCGCATGCACGGGTCGATTGGTTCCATCCGATCCTAAATACATCTTCAACTGCTGACCTACTTATTACCCGTTTATTTAGTTCCTTTCCAGGCACTTACTTGACTTGTTTGACGGGTTCCTTATTGTATGTAATCCGTCCCTCGTTAATTAATTTTCGGTTGTTTATTTATTTGATGTTGACGATGAGAAGTTGCATTATACATACATACCGCCATACATACCACCGTACCTGCCTTTCTAGCTACATGCGCGTGTTGCTTGTATGCGATGCATTCGTTGCGCTTGCGCACCGCGTATGCGTTGACTCACCTATGGATGCATGAAATCTATCTATTAATCTATCTGCGGAACCAGTTTACTGCAACTGCGCCAAATTTACTGCGTCAGAGCTCGCAAGCCATGATGATTACACAAGCATGTGAGGCAAGCATATGTATGGAGTAAATGCGATACATGGTCGCTTGGATGTGCGTTGCTTGGACGACGTTAGTTGGACGATAGATGGATCCATTGTGTGGCCGTTGGACAGATAGAAAGAGCCACTTATGTGCTCAACGGTGAATCCCAACGGAATAATAATAATAACGTATGCATGGTATGTCAGCTGCGTACATGTTTGATTGTCCTTGCAGGGCAATGCAAGCAAGCCGCCCACAGTGTAACACAGGTAACTCTGGTGTAACACGCACCCTTTCATACATACATCGATTGATAAACGGAGGAAGCAATCTTGCTAGCTCTATGTACGTACCGTGAGTTACTTACCCAGCAGCTGAGCAGGGCTGAGCTACTGGGAACAACACTTGAACATGGATAGCGCTTGATTTTTTATTTATGTGAACACTTTGCTTGCCCCGCTCCTGCAAGAAATATTGTGATGTATGACTTGCATGTGATGACTCGCATGTATATCGATATATCCATGACTCGCATATGTATATACATATATACTATATATAACATATATACCAGCTATTTAATACATATATATGTATATATAATAGCTAGTAGCGTACTACTACAGGTCAGCAGGGCGGGATACATAACCTTGCTCGCACACACATGCATGCGTACACATTGGAGGTTAAACTTGCAGGTAAATGCACGTAACTGCACGCAGGCTCCGCCCAATCATTTATTCTATCATTATTCATTGATTACGAATTTATATGTTGATGCTAACGAGTGCATGCATGCAGCATCAGGGCTAATAAGGCGGTCGTGCGTCACCGCGAAACGACATACATTCTGTCCGGACACTCTGCCTCGTCCGCAGCGACGGACGGAATGATTATAATAATACTCGAATTATGAAATAAACGTATAAACAGTTCAAATGCAGGTTTTTTTTTGCGAACTCAAGCGCACACCTTCTCTTCCGAACCTACGTACCACTCCAGCTATCTACTCTACGTACCCCACCCTTGCATTTACCTTGCCTTTGCCATACCCCGTTACTGTCTGCCGTTAAATATTAGCCCAAGTTACATTAAATAATGCAGAATCAGATTGGAGTCTTTCACGCCTATGCAAAACCCTGCCTGAATGAAGAGGATTCTTTAAGCAGCAGGCAAAACGCCATCAAGTCACACGCACGCGCGTGCGCACAAACACACTCTGCGAATCCATCCGTCATGCCGCCTCATATGCTTTGCTTATCCGGTTAGCATCCAAATATGTTTTGGGTTGATTGCTACCTCATAGCGACACACCATGTATGTACGACGCATGCATGGGTGGAAATGAAGAGGCGCGCATGCAACTGAACAGGCGCATTCGTTAACATTATCATGGGTGACGACCGAAGTGAGGTACGGAAGAACGAAGCTATTGTCCAGTCTAAATGATAGTATAAATAATGGTATTCACTCAGAATTAAACATGTAATGTAGTTTTTTCCCTACAAATATACTCTCACATTCTTTATATTAAAACGTAATAATCTCACCAATCTAAATATACCTATTCCATCATCTGTATTGTAAACTCACATTATTTACGTTGCACCGCGCGCTGCGTGCGGTCGCAATAATTAACAGCAATGGCGCGACGATTCACAACACCAGCTGCTCTTGCGGCGACTCTGGTCGTGGTTGTCGCCCTGGCGCTGTCGCAACACCAGGCAGCGGCCCAAGACCCCGACGGTAAGAGACACATACAGTAGTTATAAACATAAGAAAAGCAATCAGTATTATAAATACTGTCTAATTCGACATGAGTATTACTACGTTAATTATACATGCATACCTATATACAGGCACTTCACAATATATGTATTAGAAAGAGAGAGAGAGAGAGAGAGAGAGAGAGAGAGAGAGAGAGAGAGAGAGAGAGAGAGAGAGAGAGAGAGAGAGAGAAAGAGAGAAAGAGAAAGAGAGAGAAAGAGAGAAGAAGAAGAGAGAACATAAATATGTAGAGAGATTAATTGCAACCCTGATATGGATTCCGGTGGTGCGGGCATACAGGCGTACCATATTGTAATAAATGTTGTTATTGTATTTTTAATCCTGATCGATTTCACATATGTATACAGTTATATACAGATGCCATGTTTTGGATGGACATGCATACAAATATACATACATACATAGGCGCCCACAGCGTAACACCCGTTCATGCATACATGCATACATCTCATGGATCGCACCTTCGATTGAAGGCAGGAATCCTACATGGCAAATTATTTAGCTCTTGCTTTCTGCGCTCTCTATCTCCCTCTCGCCCTCTCTCTCCCTCTCTCTCCCTTTCTCTGTCCGTCTGTCTGTTTGTCTGTCTGTCTGTTACTCCTCTCTCTTTTTTCTCAGAGAGCATAATTTCATTCACATACAGAATTAGATAGATAACCCTTTTAATAATTGATTTTTGACGCCGTCCATTCATTCTCCGTGCCACCGGGCTTGATTGGTGTGTACGTACGTACGCACCATACCTCAGCCGATACTGCGGAGCTTCGTAAGAAGCTCCAGACGCCCCCGCCAAAGGTGCTTCGAGCTTACAGCCCGCCACGACGACCCCCGAGATTTCCAAGCCCGAACCCGCCATCGCCACCGAGTCCGCCAAAACCCCCAAGGCCGCCGAAGCCGCCGCCCCCAAGCCCGGAGCCGTCACCACCGCGGCCACCGCCGTCTCCAAAGCCACCGCGGCCGCCACCGCCATCACCTCCACTGCCGCCGTCCCCACTCCCACCGTCGCCGTCACCACCGCCACCGCCGCTGCCGCCGTCTCCGAGCCCACCGCAGCCGCCGTCGCCGCCGCCTCCTCCATCGCCGCCATCGCCACCAAGACCACCACGCCCACCTCCAAGTGAGTTTTTTATTCCTATCCTATAAACACTTCAATTGTTGATGGATAATAAGCATAAGTTGATTGTTAAGTGTTAAGTTGTTGTTAACCTATTTATAACCCCCGATGAATATAGCTTCATAGATAGATCCATAACTTCCAGATAGATCTATTCGTCCTAGGGTTTCGGGTTTCGGGTTTTAGGGTTTTAGGGTTCCGGATGACAGTACATAGAAATGCCTACGGCGAAAAAACGTATAGGCATGCATGTTGAATAGATAACATATTTCTTCGTACAGCAAAAAGTGTAATAGAGCTCCGCTCCATCTAAATGTCCTTCTATCTAGGTATCAGCATTTTATCGATTTATTTGCATATATAGATCAGATATAAATAAATAATAATTAACCGTAAAAATAAAAATAAAAATAAAAATCCTAATTTCGCCCCATCCTCCCCTCCCCTCCTCTCCCCTCCCCTCCTCTCCCTTCCTCTCCCCTTCCACCTTGCAGGCAGCAATTGCCCAGATGCGCAAACAGTTCTCGACGTACACAACTTTTACCGCGCCCAACATCAGGCGCCTCCATTGGAATGGGATGAAGACCTCTCGGCCGCCTCCACCGCCTACGCCCAACAGCTGGCAAGTCAGGGCTGCGCCCTCACGCACACTTACAACATAACTTATGGTGAAAACTTATTCAGTTTGTTCCACTATCCCAAACCTTCCACTTCTTGTACCGAGTCAGTCATTGCTTGGTACAGTGAAGTCGATAGTTACAACTTTAACGCGGAGCGTCCACTTGCCGATAACTGGGCTAAGGGTATTGGTCACTTTACACAAGTTGTTTGGAAGAGCACGTCCCTTGTAGGGTGCGGAATCGGCACACGAGATGTACCCATCGATATTAATAATAATGGGGTAATCTACCCTGGCGGCTGCAAGATCGTGGTCTGTCGATACAGGGAGTCTGGGAATGTGGGAAATGACGCGGCCTTCCGATTTAACGGTGAGTCATCATCGATCGACCAATTAAATTAATACGTCCTTATTATTACTGTCAGCAGATATACAGAGAGCGAGCATTTACATTTCTTCTTTACCTATTTAACTGCATTCCTTGCATTATTTCACTTTGCGTATCTTCACACTTAATTACTTGCTGGATAGACTACTACAATTATACAGCATAAATATCTGTATATGTTGCTCTGGTCATTATTACCATGTAAAGATGTTGGCTTCTCCGCAGCAGGGGATGGATTTGCGCGTCGAGCTGTGTGTGTATGAGTTGAGAATGAGCGGTTCATGCATAAGAAGGAGAATGAAAAGGAATGAAGAACGAAAGAAAGAAGTAATACCGCGAGGGAGGACGGGGCGCTTCCCTTTCTAACACTGTGTGTCATGTTGCATATATGTGTAACCTAGCTATCTGCTGCCATCAACTTATCAACTTGCTTGTACAGACATAGCTAGTTAGTGTAGTATCCTGGGGTATCTAAGGCTAATATTCAGGATGATCAGGAAACTGGACATCTTCCGATCGGGCCTAAACAGTTTGGCGGATATAAAATCAGAGATATAACAGCTACATATATGTGGTAGTAGTGAACGAAGGATAACACCTATCGATCTTTCTAATAAACCATATTTGGATATGGATAAATCCTGGGCCGCTGGAAGACACCATGCATGTATATATATGTATATATACATACATACATAAACAACCATATATACCAGCTGGCGGCATGATAATCATATTTGCATGTCTAACACACACACACATATACATATATATACACAGTAATAAGAATATACACCTTGCTTGTAGTCTGCATTCATCCCTGGGCTTTATGCATTTCCAGAAGGTCTGCCCTTGCATGCATGTTAAGTCATTTATTTGTTACTTCTTCTGTAACCTTCCTTGCTACCATGCCGTACATGTCATGCTTGCAGTGCTTCGGAAAATTACATAAGGCAACTAGCAGCTGTTATTGAGGGCCAAGCATTATGAAGAAAGCAAGGACACGCATGGAAGTAATAACGGCCCAAGAATCGATATGCTTATGTCACAAAGCAAGCAAGTTCCAAGCAAGCTGACGGATGATGAGTCGTACAATCGAGATTAATCGATATGGGACATCTATCGATCATTTATTCAGTTGGGTCATCATGCAGCTATATATATATGTATATATGTGCTAGCTGTGAATGAAGTTTGGCTAGCTACTTCATCATCATAGATATTAGTTGACAATTATATATGTATATATATATATATACGTTATATACACCATATACACCATAGACATCATAGATATGCATCACCCGTGTACATGCGTGCTGCACGCATGTACACGGGAAAAATGATAACGAACGAGCTCTACCTCCTAACTACATATTCACCTCTTCTTTTGAGCCGGTGTACATTGGTTGCCGGAATGTACGGAAACCGACGTTGTGCTTCGTCGGTTGCTCCATTTGCCTGTTTGCGGTGATTGTATGGGTTAGTTCGCTGTATCTGTGCATTATTCTCATTAGTAAAATACATACTAGAGCGCTTGCAGGGCGTATGTTTGTTTTGCATGTACGTATGCATTCCGTCCTTCGGCACGCACGCCGAGTCACACAAGCCGGCCGACGGATGGAGACGACGTCCGTTGAACGTGCGTGCATATCGGGCATACTCGCATGGCGGCCAAGATGGAGCCGCACGTATGTGGCTGGGTATTATCTTCGCTTTACTGTATGGATGGGGGGTGGACATTGCAGTGTATGTGTAGCTAGGTTGGCTGTGCGAAATGCCGCAGATCATGCATGCATCTATCTATCTGCTAGATATAAAGCTGAAGATTGTCGTCGTGCAGGGATCAATTATCATATTTAATAACTACTACATACTCTGCATTATTCCTTATTGTCCAAATGCACATCTATCGTTCCATCTACTTCAAGTTGGCATAGCAAACTTAATACCGGCCAAAATCGAACACATACACAGAAACATAAAATATATGTATATATACATACATAATTGATATGTCGAGTCTTCATGCAAGGCTGGACGACTTGCTTTATGCATACTGATGAGACCGATCGATGTGTAGCTTGTGTTCAGGCAGCAGAAGAGCCGCATGCGTGCGTGCCTTCTTATCAGAAAACCAGTAAGGCGAGTCCGTCCGTCCGTCCGTCCGTCCGTCCTACATGCACATACACACTGGCGCGACATATATAACAGTAATAGTGACGTAAAGGCACCATGCATATATATATATATATCGAAGTATGGTAAATGTTTCGTCGTAACAAGCAGTGCATCGTGCATATAATTAATTGCTTGTTTCTGCGCATCTACCATGACTGTCATGATGACTCATCACCATGTCACCATGACTGGATCACATCACGCAAGTAATAAGGCACCATACAAACAACGCACCAGCACTTTATCGCAGGATTCGTACATTATTCGCACTATCTCGACATATCGCTACATAGGTACGTACTGCATACTTGCTGTCAAGTATATTTTGTAATCTTAAAATCCCTCTTTTGGATTTTGGAATTGATGTGAGTTTATAAGATACGTGCATATAGTACCTGGCGATCACGCGGTATATGTAGACGCAAGTAAATTTACTTTAAACATACACGTAGGCAACGTACGCGCGTGCGTACGTGGATGCAAGGTAACATTCAACAGCGCATTCGGCAACTTGATTCATCAAGGTTAACCTTGATGAATTAACAACGTCGATCTTTGAGTTCCAAGCAAGGAAATTGTCTCTTGAAATCTTAGTACCGAATAAAGACCCTTTCTTTGTTGCCCGTTTCTTTCAAATTTCAACATGTAGTGTAACTAATGAATGTGTGATGTGCGCGCGCCCAACCAACTGAAATTAAATTGGGAAGCAATCGACCGATAAAGTTCTGTATTATCTATCTAGTGATGTACGGGTGTTACGTACTAACGGAAAAAAGGACAGACACATATACATATTGCAGTTCTGGAAGCCAGACGGCTGATGCGCGGGGCAGGTGAGAGTTCATACTAAACCTACAACATGAATGTGTTTATATAACTGCTTTATTCGCACGAGCCGTGCGTGCAAGTAACAAAGATCGATAGATCTTTATGACTACTAGCTAGTATGGATGGGATGGAGGCAAGCTTTAATGACGATAACACTTCGCCTCCAAGACTTAAGAGGAAAGCGGCATTCATTTAAGCTCTAGGAAGCTGAAGTTATATATCCAGTTCACCGGTGGAAGATACCGCGAAGCAGCGAGCGAGCGAGCGAGCTCCATTGACGTAGCTACGTTCGGCAATTGAGCTTGGGGAACTCACGTCGAATTAGGAAAAGAGTACGAGTATGTTTAGAGAAGCTTGATTGCTTGTTTACATTATCTTATTTGTGTGGATAGATCTGGGACAGTAATGTCTCACATTTGATTCCGGCCTGATGGCCTTTTCAAATACCTACTTTCTAAGTAGAACCTTACATAAAGTTGGCAGACTTTAAACATTTTTATTTAGTAATTCGCAAGATGGTAATGTCCAGGATGGACCGGGAATGGTCATCTTCGGATTGGGCCTTTGCTTAGGCGGACACAACCGAGATACATCACCAATTATGATCTGTGAAGTATTCACACCAGTACTATCACCGAGTAGCTAACGAAGTGTGAGGTGTGACACTATGCCGTACAAAACCTGATTAGCGCCCTACAAAAACGCAACTGTGTACTTGTTGCAAACATCAAAATTTTTTGTAACCCACGTTATCATTAGTACCTGGATTTCAATTTACATACGGGCTGAAGGCAACATCGTCTTCGCTGAATGCTATTTGTGCATTTCGACAGCTGCGACTGCACTTCAACGAGCCTTTACATATAGCCGCTTTATAGATAATATTAAAACAATATGCATGCAAATCTTACTCACCAAAGAATTTCGATGGCGCAGTGGTTTATGCGGTCCTCGTTGGCGGCTCTCCTCCTCGTCGCACAGCAGGTGTTAATGACCTCGCAGCAGGCTGGAGCTCGTGAAATCATCCTCCGAAATCGTGAGTAAGGATTGGCTTTTATGGACGGTGCGTGCATGCCGTATATGGTGATGATCATCGCGTATGTACGACCATCTCATCGTCATCACGCACCGGCTTTATTTATTTTCAATAATAAAAACCTCCCTTCTTTATACCCTAGCTCGGTACTCACGCAATTTGTTGAACATCGGTCGGAACATTAGTGGAGACAATGCGCTATGGATAGGACAAATGCGAGTACGACATTGGTACGGCTATCCATTCTCCCTATTACATGGAGTTGGCGCATTGTGTCAAGACTTCAGCAATTATGTAACAAACTACGGAGTTGCTTCCCTATCAGACTGCGCGTGTCTCATTCCAATACAAATTGCCTCTCATTAGCCCTCGCTACTCGCACGCACTGTGAGTGAGCGTCAAGGCATTTGCTTCCTTTCTCATTCCACATGCTGATTATTGCCATGCATGTTCGATTCTTGATTAGATTTCTTCCTTGCATGTCTTATTTGGCTTAAATATATAAACGTATAAACGCACACAGGCGCCGTTAACGTGGGCGGCCGTCGGCGGCAAGTCCTGCAACCCAACACTACCGTCATCGACGTACCAAATAATGCTTCACAATCCGCCGATGATGGCACCCTAAACCTTACATCTCCTCTGCTCAACAATTCCTTGCCAACGCCTTCAACACCGCCTTCAACACCGCCACCGTCAACACCGCCGCCGTCAACACCGCCGCCGTCAACACCGCCACCGCCATTGTCACCCGCCGAGCAGCCGCAGCCGTCACCATCCCCTCCGATCCCGCCGCCGCAGCCACCAGGGCCTGCCATACTTCCCGGCAGCATCTGCCCCGACACCCAATCTCTCCTGGAGCGTAAAAACCTCTATCGTGTCCTGCATCAGGCACCCGCCTTCCAGTGGAATCTTTCCCTTGCGGCCTCGGCAGCCGTCTACGCCCAACAGCTCGCAGGTGACAGTTGCCAAATTAAGCACTCAAGCTCCAGAAGCTACGGAGAGAACCTCTTCTCCATTCAGGCGATTCCAAAGCCCGACAACTCATGCAGTGTTGCCGTACAGTCCTGGTACAGCGAAGTACAATTTTACAACTTCTCCGCCGCACAGCCATTTTATGATAACTGGTACCAACCACATCAAATCGGACACTTTTCACAACTAGTTTGGAAAGGATCGAGCAGCGTGGGATGTGGTGTAGGTCTGGCGGATTTTGCCGTACAGATTTCGAACAAGAACAGGACGATGGGGTGCAAGGTTGTGGTATGCCGCTATAAGGCCCCAGGAAACGTTGCCAACGATATGGCCTTCCTTAAGAACGGTGAGTACCGAGTAGAGAGTAGTTCGTTGCTCGTAGTTTAATGGCCAGCTTCTGTTGCTCGTCCATCTGCACATCCGTCTGTCGAATGCGTTCTTGCTGTCCTGCATAAATAAATAAATAAATTTATATGTATGTATATACGAATAATACATATAATATGATATTAGTACAAATACATATTTGCATGCATATACGTCTGTGACTATCCGCATTGTAAAATACTACAAATTTATATATTCAGAACGTTTCCTATTCTTTGTCTTATGCCAAGAGCAATTATATCAGCAATATCACCATTGACTGTTGTGTATGAATGTGCCTGTGTGTAGATATGAATAAATTAAAACCCAATAAAGAAATAAAGAATAATCCACAGAAGATGAAATGAATATTTAGGGGCACACCTACGTAGGTATGTACGTACGTAGGTATGCGATGATTGCTTCGGTGCCGCTTGTGCGTAATTATGTGCGTGCGTGGCCCCGTGCGTCCAACCTCGCTCACTCGTTGCCTTATTACGTGCCTATCCCAATCTCGCCTTGTCCCGCTCCTGCTAATTCATCATTCATGCCTCGCCGACGGTTATAAATTTGCTTGCTGCTGCCGCGCCGTACCTGCGTGCAGTGCTGCCTAAAGTTTCTGTGACTACTACGGTATAAAAATAATAATAATGCGGGAGAGGGTGAGATGCAAGCAAGCTGACAATAATGTTATTGCTGGGGACGACGGACGGTGATCCGACTGAGTGATCGACAAATTAAATGAATGCACTTGACGAGCTTCATTTGTTGGAGGGCAAAAAATGTTGGACGCACGAGATGGGACGTACGTACGCCTGTGTGTAGATATATTTGCAAAATATTTTCAAACACGTCTGTACGTCTGTACGTACGTACGTATGTACGTGTCTATATAGCTAGGTAGACACATACACAATAAAATGCATATAAACCCATCCATCCCTCTGGGCACAGGTATATAAGACCAACTAAGTTGTTACCATGATAAGGATCGGGCAATAATTCTCTCTCTCTCTGTCTTGGATGATGAGTGAATGATTGTGATGACGATGACGATGAACGGCAGCAACGCAACGTTTTTAATTAAATTCACATATGAAGGCATGCTATGTGTGACGAACGAATTTGACAACAAAGAAGGTTTTTTCCTACATATTTAGCTGCCAATGCATATTCACGTACCTAGGTGCTGCATGGAAGCAATGTTTATTCAATAATGCGGATCACAGGCCATATGTTTCATTTAGGCCGTTATTTACGTATGTAAAAAATATATATAATATGTATATGCTCACTTTTGGTGAAAAACTCCCTCGATCATCGTTCGATTCTTCGGCACGCACATAATCATCCATGCATGCGGAGATATGTTTATGCATTCGTCTACGATCTAGCAGCTACCCATAACCAAGCGTATATAGAGAGTATAACACCGTCGGTAAGAAATCCCGCCCACCTATCCATATACGTTCCGTCACGCATGGCGCTATGTTACGCAATCTTCGGACGAAAATTACCGTCTAAAGTCGGCTTTGTTTGTGTCGTATTATTAGATGGCTTATGTGGCTGGTAGGTTCTATACATATCGTGCGTCGGTATCTATACATATGCAATTCGGATCTACCTATGTTTTAGGCGCGCGTCACGGTGGTACAACTCATCGATGGGACGATCGCAGGTTCGTAGATAGCATCTGTCGGTAATCCAAACGAACCCATGTCAACAGCTAGCATGCAGATATATGGACAGATAATCACCAGAAAGATAGATGCACGAATATGCAGGAATTGCCTTCCGAACTCAAATACCTCGACAGTGTACTGCCGTGTACCGCACCAAAAACGTGGATGTTGCTAGAACGGATCGCTGTAAATCCCAACTGATACAAAATTTGATAACTTATTATAAAAATAATTAATTGAAAATGTTATTAAATTATGAGGAAAGGACAGGAATATAGATATACGTACACGTGCATATATAAAACATTTCATGATAAAATCCATAAAAGAAAGGTTCGCAAATTAAAAGCACCGTGCCCGCTGAACATTCAGCTGATCGATGTCACCGTCCTTGTCATCGTACATACATGTACGTATACAGCATAGAGTCGTACGAAGCAAGCCGCATGCGTGGCCTACCTGCGCTGCGGTTCGGCATCAGGGTCATCAGGGCCCCCGCACGCGGTAGCTAGCTGCTCGTCGTCCTTGCATGCAGGGCGAGCGACGGAGTACGTCGTCGCCCACAGTAGTGGTAGCTGCGTTACAGCACCCCTTCCATACCCCTATGATTTCTATATTTACATAATTTATGTATATTTATATAATTTATATTTATATGTATGCATAATATTACCCAGGTATTATATATATAGTTAAAGTTGTAAACCAGCCATGCAAAAATCCAATTCCACCTGCAAATCTTATGTCACCTGCTATGTATGCATGCATGATAGCTTGTCATAACATGGAATTCGCGCACTACTTTCATAACGACTCCTGACAAATCATTATCGCTGTAATTGGGTACACTGGAATGCCTGCTCTGCCAATTTCTCTAGTTGCGTGCTCCAGGGACGGATAATCAAGCAATTTCAGTATTACTTTTATCTTCTGATTATTCATTGGTAACCTATACTTAAAACAGGCTAAAAGAAGTAACAGTAAAAAACATTATCATTTACGTTATTCTTTCTTCCGAAGCAGGCCGGAAAACGCGGCTGTAAAAGATTTACCCAGTTAAATCGTAATTCCCTGGGAATCGAAATGGATCATTCTGGAACAGCAGAACTTCTAACAAACATAATGCGTACTAGAAGCTAGTTTACTGCTGCAGTTATTACACCGATTGTTATTCTAAAACTCTGTTTTTTGTACTGGTGGTTTTCGATGAAGCAATTTTTTCTCCGATGTAGAATGATAAAAATGTAACGTCATCTATCAATTGCGCTAATGGTGAGGCTTTTGAAATACCACACATGCAGCCAGATAGTTGAAGCAGGGCAACGATTGTATACATTTCTGTATTTTTTCTAACTACCGCGTGTGCTTTACGTGTCGCTCAATCTAGTTACATATCGGCACACACATGTATGTTTATTTAACCGTCCATGAACAGTACTACATCGATGCATGCTTCGACATACTTCGATGCATGCATAAATATCACGAATTCATTTGCGGGTGCATGAACATAAAAAACGTTTTCCATGTATACATTTACATCCATCATGCATCTCAGCACGCAAAAAAGACTCTTTATTTCATATATATAAGACGGCGTATATAATGCGTTCTCTGTTGATTGCCTGCCTGCTGGTGCCTCCGTCCATCAGCTGCCCAAACATGTGTGTTAGATTATAGATACGATTGTCGAATTACGAATCACTGCAAGGAGATCCAATGGGAGGCCGATAAATATATGGGTTTCATGTGTTAATTGAGTAAAAAGAAAGTGGATAAAATACGTACAGGTGCCTGATGTATGCATGTTTTCAATATTATCCTGCATAAATCTAACTTCTTCTTCAGTAATTTTTCTAATAAATTTTTTACTAACCGTAAGATTAAATCTCAACTATTTCAATTCCCTTCCGTATAGTTTTAGGCATATATACAGAAGCGGGCATTCGATGCATTTGCTGAGTTATTTACACAAGCAAACACACACATATATGTATGTATGCGTGTGTTTGCTTGTGTGTATGAACGGGTATTACACTGTGGGCGACTTGTCCTGAGAGGACAAGCACCGGGGGCCCTGCACAGGGGGAAACACACGGCTTAGTCCTGCCGTGCACTTCTCCCCTCCCTCAGCCAGCAAGGGGACACAGACCTGACGAGCCTCAAACCTGGCTACTCAAAGGAACAAGGCCTCAGCCAACCCCACCAGCTCCCAGACGGAGAGGGCAAGAGAGCACCCCTACCTCCCTAAGCAAGGAAACCCCTCCTCCTCCACCTCCACTGCCTCCCAAGCAAAATCCTTGGTCCCCCCTCCCAGGGACACTCTAGGGAAAGAGGGCAAAAAGCTCGGACCCTCCCAAACTGCCCACCAGACAAGCTAGGGGGGATAACATCCCAAGCCACCCCTCCAAAGACGCGGGGTGGGGGGTGGGGGGATGACAAGCCACCAAGGCACTCCCCCTGAAAAGCTCAACGGCTACGCCCACTGAGAGCCTTCCCTATCCCTACCTGCAAGACAGGCTGGGGAGCCCTCCCTCTCCACCCTCTAAAACCCTCCCAGCCCTCAAGGCCAAGGAAAACCCATCCCTACCCAGGAGCAAGCAAGCATCCCTGTATATATATATATATACATATATATATATGTGTGTGTGTGTGTGTGTGTGTGTGTATACACATGCAAACACAGTCGCCCACAGTGTAACACCCGTTCATATGTACACATATGTATATGTAAGCAAACACAGTGACTACAAAACATATAGCGGGTGCATAATGTATCTATGGTATGCATGCATTATTCGAATAATATTAATGATGACTACGTCCTCACCGTTCTTGAGGAAGCTATTATCGGTCGGGATATTTCCGAAGTCCCGATAGCGGCAGACGACAATCTTGCAGCTGCCCATGTACATCTTGGCGCCAAACCGCATGGGGACTTCCTTCGTGCCGTACCCACAACCCAGCTTGGTAGAACCCTTCCATACTAGCTGGCTGAAGTGCCCAACCATTTGAGTCTGGTACCAGTTTGTTGTAAATGGATCCGGTACGTCAAAATTGTAGTACCTGATCTCGACATACCAATCTCTTGTAGCAGACGCGCACTTATCATTCGTTTTGGGGTAGCCATTCTCCTGCCACAGGTTTTCACCGTCTACTACCTTAGAGTGCCTCATGATGCAATCCTGAGTAGCGAGGGTAGCAGCGTAAGTGGTTGCGGCGGCCGCCATGGACGGGTCCCACACCAAGGGCGGAGCGCTGTGGAAGGAACGGTAGTAGTTGTGCCTATCAAGCAGCTCCTGGGCGTCAGGACAGTTACCGCCTGCAGAAGAGACAGCGGCAGGGTGATATAAAGGAAACGACGACGGAGGGGATGGGGGGGGGTAGTTACCGACGTGGGTACGTATATGCGTACACATGTACGTACGTACGCACGCACACAAGCGATGTTGTGCATACGTGTTCAATGGTGATTTGTTACGTATTACTATAATGTATGGCTTAGTGTGCTGGGTGGCTTGAAGTATCTTGACGGCTCGCTCGGGTATGTACGGCGGGTATGGTGACATACCACGGGTTTCATTACCTAGATTGGATCCGAGATAGATGTCGGCTGCTGCTGTTGCGTGCTTGGGCATACATAAGAGTGGGCTTTTTAGTTATGCACGTATGGTAGGCAGATATCAACTTATAAGAAATAGAGATATCAAACAGGCACGGTAGGCGGCACCTACCCATCTACCGTCATATAACCTACGAACGGCAGAGGTACACTAATGAACTAGGCAGTAGATAGCTCTACTGCTTTCCAACAATTCCTTGTGTGGCGATGCATGTGTGCCGACGCATGATTGATGATTTGTTAGATATATATAGATATAAGATATGTTATTGCGAAATGGCGTCCGGATGCATGGTGGCACGGAAACAAAGATAGATAGGCAGGAAACGACTATATCTGTAAATCTATCTGTATACGTATATCCTTAAATTGTATTCCTATTTTGTCCTCTACCCAAGTCATCAACGAAACGCAGTATGTATCGCAGTAACGCAGTATGTAAACTCGTGAATGAGCTTGTTAACGACTAAACAGTATAGAATCCTGTTATCATTACCATTATCACGAAACATGCTTTATTAGTCCTTTATTAGTCCTTTATTAGTCGGCAAGCTACATACGTCGGTAGGTGCCTCAGATCGGTTGATGGACTAAACCGAACTAACTCCAACGGCACAACTAGAACTAACCTTGCAAGCAACAAGTAACTAATACCAATTAATATTGAGCCTGAGATTTAATAATAAACAATCGTGATATGTAGTGATGACCAACCTGGAAGTACGCCAGTCCCGTTGATGATTGCGGCAGGCGGCGGCGGTGGGGGTGATGATACCGGTGGGCGTGGTGGCTTTGGTGTAGGCGGTGGCGGCTGGGGTCGCGGGGGTGGGGGTTTATCCGTCTTCAGGTTTGTTGGAGGACGCGGCAGTGGGGGAGGGAATGGGGAAGGGCTGCGACTGGGTGGGGGTCGTGGACGGGGTGGGGGTCGTGGACTGGGCGGCGGTAGAAGCAATCTTGGAGAAGGCTTCTTCAGCTTTAACAAGGGTCTTGAAGATGGTCCGCCTCCGCTTGCTGCTTCCGTTGCTGCTCCTGTGAGCCACGAAGGGCCGGCTGCGTGTAAAAACACGCTCGCAAACATATATACACTTAACTTCAGTAAAGGCGAATGTATTCACCTTGACAGGCTTTAATTACGTACCAAATGGCTGTAGTATCCTGGGGAATCTAGGCAGCATCACAATTCCATACAGACCATCAGGATTAACTAAGATTTCATATAAATAAAAAGTGCCACACAACATGCCATACCATACATTATATTTGCAAAAAGCACTGATTATCTCCTAACATAATTATTATCGCGCAGTTGCCATGCATATGTAATGAATTAAATGCTTTGCAATGATTTTAGCCAACGTACATAGCTGGGAAACAATTGTGCATGCATGCCTACATGTATGCCAAGCTAACTATGTAAAACATAAAGTAGCTATTTCAAATACACAAGCAGAAAAAATGTACTACCAGAACGGTAATAAATAAACAGTTCATATACGCACATAACTAACCGTTTATATTATATATATATACATAAATATATAATACAATAAAATATATACATATATATAATATATAATAAAATTTTGATATATATATCAAACATTCGGACGGAATTATCAAAATTATAATGCATATTTAAATAAGCCTCGAGTGCATGCAAGCGGGGCTATAAAACATGTTTTAACATGTTTATTCGCATACATACATAACGTCTCCTCCCACGACTTTGAAGAACATTACTTGGCCAGGTTCACGCGGCATAAATTATATGCGTGTGTGCAGTGTGTGTGGTGAGTGTGCAGGTGCGTCCCGGAAGATGGACGGAAGATAGGGTAGCGGAAAAAAGCTACCAGAAAAAACGATTCGGACTTACCCTCTACTGCTGCTGCTGTTTGTGCTGCTGCCAGGAGTGAAGCTAATAGAAGGGCGAATTCCATTAAGATGATGAAAGTTGATGTTGATGTTGATGTTGATGTTGATGAGGTCCTTTGATACGCCATTATTATTGGCGAAGTAATGCACGGAGACGATAGATGGAGAATTAATCTATGGCGACGATCGATCCGACCCTGTCAACTACTATTGGCTGACTGGGCAAATTAACTAGTCTGCTGACAAGTAAGCGGGTAGGCAAGATAGCACAGATCGGTGGTTGATTGTTGGTGGAAGCGGAGGAAAGGGTAGGTAGGGTAGGGTAGGGTAGGGTAGGGTAGGGTAGGGAGGCGAACCGACTACTCCTGGATGGAAGCTTTTTCGTTTTTATGCCGTATATTGTTATATATTGTTATATATTAATTATGTATGAATGTTGTGTTAAATATTAAGTTATGACAAGACATGACGGCATGAATCATGAAATCAAAATAAAACATATTTCAAATAATCTTATTTGACAAACAGAGAGCTAGATTTATATATATTTGTAAGGCTAAATTACCTAAAGAGTTAAACTTAATTATTAATTTTAGTAAGCGGGGAATATGGAGCGGCGTTCGTTGCGTCGTACTTTTGTAGTGTACGTGTCTCGTCGCGTCTTCATTCGGCGGCATGCGTCCACCCGGCAATAATGATAAATAAATTCAAGTCCATTTTTTTATTGCAAGTTACGTTACATGAACATTACATAACATTTGTTTTGCCATCAATTGTTAAAATTTATTTCCTCATGCATGGCAAACAAGTAAACAGACAACCAAGCAAAACTGTACATACAACTTCCATACATGTATACATATATAACATATATATAACATGTTTTCTCTAAGAGGTAAGGAGATGATGAAGCTCACTGTCGAGGGATGAAAGCAGCAACTGAGATTGTGACGATCGAGCTAATCGAACCGAGCGATATTTATCATATAAGGGACGGTGTATATATGTACTATAATGATGAAAGTAACTATGATGTCTACTCTTGACGTTAAATCGCGAGCTCTTTGTTTAGTAAGGGCATGATGCAACGGACGAGGAATGATAAAGCAAGCATGAGCGGATAGCCAATCGTGGATATAGCCAGTCCCGTCTATATATGTGTGTGTTATGTTATAGATAACATATATAAATTTATATTATATGTTACATGTATATTTATATGTAATGTCTACCGGAATGTATTAGCACAGCAGAAAACAATTGCGGCAAGGACAGTTAGGTAGGGGTGATGGGGCGCAGGATAGATACTGCAGGGTGGAAAGTACGTATAGTACGGCTATGGTACGTTAATGGCGCAATGCATTGCGGCCATCCGTGAGCACGATCAATAAAAGTTAATAATTACGGAATTCTGGAAAGGGATTTCTAACATTTAATTGACAGCTAGCTAGCGTTCATAATTCGGCGGCACGCGCGTACGCCTTGCTTATTATAAATCCTTGGTTGCGTTTGATCATCGTCGATCGGTTTCTTTGTCTATGGTTCGCTGCACACACACACACGCACAAATATATAAATATATATGGAATATCGGGTATATACATAATATACATCTGTATTTATACTCATACCTACCACAACGAACGACGGACAGGCATATATACATGAAATCGCACATAAGGTACGGACGCAGACACGCACGTAACACACGTATATGGTGACAGCGTATGTGGTGACAAAAAGATGGTAATGGCAATAAATAAAGAGCTCACTCCTGCTTGCAAACAGGTGGTGTTTTTATGTCCTTATATAACATATATGCATGTATGTATGTAATTATGTATGAAATGTACGTTATTTATATCTTCGTGCTTGTGTGTGCTTGTTGATAGTTGTTTATGCTTGTTTGTGTACACGCACGCAGTCGCGCGATCGCCCGCGAACTCGATCCCAAATCTGACCATTACCGTCCATCTCGCTCCTCATAATTGAAAAACAAAGAAGTCGTCGTATCCTCACATCTATATCTGCGAAGAGAAGTGATAAATGGAGTTGGAGAGTTGCTGCCGCATCGCAGGCCGTGGGCTCGCCCTAACCGCCTGCTCATTGATAAAATAAATTATCGACATTCTTTATTTCATCATGATAACATTAAATAAAGATAAGTTATTTTGAAGGAACTTTTAAAAAAGAGGTGCCGAAGAGACATAGTACGACGGCATTGAGCGCCGCTTCACATTACCTAAAAGCAGTCGTTTTTCAGCACTCCAAGCAAAAATAAATTTAGACATACCTGTAGCTGCATTACTTCTGTCGCTGCAATACTTCTGTCAAATTATTTCCTCCAAGGACACGCATAACTTAACCTTTTTGAAGATTGATAACAAAAATAACACTTGATATATATAGAAAGAATGTATCATTGAATCGAAGTGAAACGTCGCGTCATCTGCCCGACCAGACGTACCCAAGCTAGCAGCACGCACCGACTTATTACATACTTAATTATTTATTACGCAGCTACGCTAACCTGCATATGTATATATAAATGTGCGTATGTCTGCCTAAGCTCAAATCGCCGCCTTCATAAATCCGTTCATTCTCGTCGTGCGGCCTAGCTTGCTTGCTTCGTTCCAACTATAATTACAATGGCGCAACAAACGGTCGCATCGGCATCAGCATCAGCATCAGCATCATCAGCTTACGCAATGCTGACGTTATTAGCACTTCTGACGCTTTCGCAACTGACAACGGCACAAACAGCAGTAGTAACATTAGCGGGTACGTAAGTTCGCGCACTCTATCTGCATTGATTATATAACCAACCATATACACCTTCCTTCATCACTCATATTTTTCTCGCTGTATATATATTTTCTGCCGCCATCGTTTTTTATTTTTTTGTAGTCGATGATGTCTGTGAGCAAAAAAAGATACGAATCATATTAATTAACCAAATATATGCTCGAACGTATATGTATGTATATGTATATGCATTCATATGAGTAGCATACCCATATGTATGCATATACTCATATGTATATATGAATAGCGAGCTACGCATCATCATCAACCAGCAGCTGTATATATATATGCGCAGGCGGCTACTCATATACGCTGATTTATTTCGTGTTGCTTGCCACAAAACATACGTAGTCCGAGTATTGTATGTACCAACTGCATCTCCTAGCCATATATAATACATATATATACAATATACTACTTGAAAATGTAATTGTGTATTACATGTTAAGTATGATTATGCATGAGCATGTACATAAGATAGAAACCATCAAGCAATTACGTGCCGGCAGAGCAGCGGCATATGTATGCTGATCGATAGATATTTAAGATATTAAGGTTAACGTGGAAAACAAAATCATTGATAATTAAGTATGGGATATAGATTTAATTACTTGTTCATCAGATGCTCATTTCGTTCCTTGTTTAGTTGCTTGCTTTTTCAATTGCTTGTAATTACAATGCGTGTGTATCTAATTTATGTGATACTTATATGTTGTCTCTATATATGTTTGTGTATATACTTGCCTTGCAGATAATAGCACCACCACAAAGCCCTCATCTCCAAGACCCTTGTTAAAGCTGAAGAAGCCTTCTTCAAGATTGCTTCGACCGCCGAACAGTCCACGACCCCCACCCCATCCACGACACCCACGCCATCCACGACACCCACCCAGTCGCAGCCCTTCCCCATTCCCTCCCCCACTGCCGCGTCCTCCAACAAACCCGAAGACGGATAAACCCCCACCCCCGCGACCCCAGCCGCCACCGCCTACACCAAAGCCACCACGCCCACCGGTATCATCACCCCCACCGCCACCGCGTACCGCAATCATCGTGACTGGCGTACTTCCAGGTTGGTCATCACTACATATCACGATTGTTTATTATTAAATCTCAGGCTCAATATTAATTGGTATTAGTTATTTGTTGCTTGCAAGGTTAGTTCTAGTTGTGCCGTTGGAGTTAGTTCGGTTTAGTTTATCAACCGATCTGAGGCACCTACCGACGTATGTAGCTTGCCGAGCAATTCATGACCAATAAAGTATATATCGTGATAATGGTAATGATAACAGGATTCTATACTGTTTAGTCGTTAACAAGCTCACTCACGAGCTATTTCTTAAGCGAGTAGTGGTATGCATCACGATACAAACCGGCAATAATTATTTATTTTGCTGCCGCTGTCTCTTCTGCAGGCGGTAACTGTCCTGACGCCCAGCAGGTGCTAGATGAGCACAACTACTACCGTTCCTTCCACAGCGCTCCGCCCTTGATGTGGGACGAGTCCATGGCGGCCGCCGCAACCGATTACGCTGCCAAACTTGTTAAGGACTGCAAGATGGTCCACCACAAGGGTAATGATGGTGAAAATCTGTATCAAATGTCCGGTGTCCCAAAACCAAATGACAAATGCGAATTTGTGTCAAAAGGCTGGTATGCCGAAGTGATGAGTTATAATTTTAGCGCAATTTACCCATTCCTAGAGAACTGGCCCAAAGGCACGGGACACTTCACCCAGCTGGTTTGGAAGGCTACGACTAAGCTCGGTTGTGGATATGCTTTAAAGGACATGACTATGAAGATTGGCAGCAGAACGCTCATGGGCGGTTGCAAGATGGTCGTCTGCCGCTATCGGGAGCACGGGAACGTCGCCAATGACATTTACTTCCTAAAGAACGGTGAGCTTATATTACTTCTGCATATCGCTGGTAGGTGTTAGATATTTTAGGCATTACGCTATGGGCGAGTTGCCCTGAAAGGACAAGCACCATGTTGCATCTCTGTGTAAATATCCGCCAAACTGTTGAGGCCCGATCGATCGGAATTTGTTCAGTTTTTTTATCATCCCGGATATTAGCCATAGATACCCTAATCAGGATTATATATGACATATAATATATAATATAAATATAAATATATATAATAAATATATAATATAATATAAATATATATAATATAATATAATATAATATAATATAATATAATATAATATAATATAATATAATATAATATAATATAATATAATATAATATAATATAATATAATATAATATAATATAATATAATATAATATAATATAATATAATATAATATAATATAATATAATATAATATAATATAATATAATATAATATAATATAATATAATATAAAAATATAACATAAAGCATATAACATAAAGCATATATGGCATTTAACGCATAGACATGCATTATTATTACTATTAGGGGGGTGTGCATATACATACACGCATGCGATCGCTTGATGCATGACACCCGTCCATCACACCGCATCGCATCACGCTATCTAGCTACATATATGTCATGCATAATTGCGTATAAGTATTTATGCATGTATGCAATCCGAGGAGTATATGTTTTATATCTATGTACCCTATCAATGCGTGCATGTAAACTATGCCTATATATGCAAAATCTCGATCTATCTGCTTATTACTTCCAATCTTTCTGTCGCCCGCTCTTCGTATATATTTTCTATCTGTATGCAGTACTTCCAAACACAACTGTCGTACCGGGAATTTTTTCCGGGCCAACTTTCTTCTAGCCAAACAAGCCATGGCATTGACGATGATCTGGTGCGCGACGGACGACTGAGAATGCAAGACTGTCTATGTGCCCAGAAGTTTACTCTATTTTATTACTTCTGCTACTGATAAAGTGAATTGATGAATGGATGGATGGATGGATGGATGGGAACATGAATTTTATTCTGAGCTTACAAGCCAGCAGCAGTACTCATGCATGCATGCATGTTTGCAAGCTTGCAGGCAGGCAGCAGTCTACAAGGGGGAACCATGCATACATACATGCATGTCGAAATGCGGCAAGCAGCTAGGGATGTAAAGGTGTGTGCGCGTGCCTGCCGTGCTACGTACTTGCGTACGTGTGCATGCATGCAGTCGAAAGCGTAATAAAATACCACGAAAAAATAGTGGTGATAGATGGTGGCATGGCGAGCGGCGACGGCGTTTATACGTCATGAATGAATCAACACAACATTAACATTAGATTATTTGCATGCATGGCTGGCGTATATACATTCATCCATTTATTGATAGTTAGACAATGCCGTAATTGACGATGTCGTCATCATATTATATCTGGCATTAATTGCAGGTTATCCAGTCATTACATTACATTCTTCGTGATATACATTTTATAGGCATGATCTTCTCCACACGTGCATCACTTGCTTACAGCAGATGTTTTAGCTGGCTGGTGACCTTTTATAATAATCGGTGGCAGGAATTTTCAGGAATTTCTGTTGTTGCTAATTAATGGTATTTAATGGGCCTTGCTATAATATTATATGAGAGCGGAAACTTGGACGCAGTTGGGCGAAGCAAGCAAGTGTTTGTATATACATATATGTATGGGTGCTGAGAGGTTGCTAGCATGCATGCAGGTATACGTATTGTGCAAGCTGCAGCCGAGATATAGATATAGAATTGAGGCAGTTATGAACAGATGGACCTATGAAATATAATACAATTTCGTGGCTTAAACCGATCGAACTAAGCCATGCACGTACGTATGTACGCATGCATGCGTGGAGCATTTCTTTTGTTTACATATTGTTATTATAACTGTAACATTATCAGGGTATTGGCTTCGCTACTCGCGTGATGAAAGTAGCCAATATATACGTGTACAAAATATATACGTGTGTGTGCAAATACAAAATATGTGTGTGTGTGCAAATACACCCACACCCACATACACCACGTTTAATAATAGAGAGTAAGGCGGGAAAAGTCTGCAATCCAAAACGCTGCATCAGAGCCCTCAACTGCTGCTCACCTGCACGAAGTTCCGCCTGATCGTTCAGATAGGTAGACAGACTTCATCTCGACTCTGCAACTGTAATTTTCATCCTTACCGGTACCATGCATACATATGTACATACCAGCCAGTAAATAAAACCGAGCACACTTACGCACTGCCCGTGTTGATGCCTGCTTTCTAGCCTGGCTGCCGCCTAGCTAGCTTAGCTAGGTGGAGTTCGTTCAGGACCCTGCCCATCCTGCTGCTCTGATCCATGCAACCTAGCCACCTAGCCACCTGCTGCATCCACCTATCTGATGGCTAAGTCATCATCATCATCATCATCATCATCATCATCATCATCATCATCATCATCATCATCATCATCATCATCATCATCATGACCAGGAGCTGCTGATAGAAGGCAAAACCGTAAGGTGATGCGATTTTTATGAGATATGCAACACACACAGATACATACAGATAACATACATTAGCTTGCTTTTTAAAACTACCTGCTCATACCTAACACCGATGTGCCCTTGCTTCCAAGATAAGGTTCATGCGTCACGACTATCGGTCTGCTGGAGTATCGTATTCCGGCAGACCGATGACGTACACTGACCATCCCTCCCCGCCGGAAGTCCTTGTCGCCCGCGTACTCTTCGAAGACCAGTACGGAAGGCATCCACTCCATGGAGTACGGAGGAATCATCGACAAGGCGCCGCCGCGGGCCGCCGTGTTGTTTCTGACGGTCAGGCCGCGGTGCAGCGCCGGCGGCACCATCTCAGCTGCAAAGTACAAAGCACCGCCGTCCCGCGAGGCTGTGTTTCGGAGCAACTCGGTTTCCGAAATTTCCAGCTGGATGAAATGGGCGAAGTCCTTTTTGTTCTCCATGACCAGAGCCAAGCAGCCGCCGCTGTGTTGGGCCGCGTTGCTGACAAAGGTTGAATTGAGATCCGTACGACATTCATGACACCGGAGAAGACAGCGCCGCCGTACGTGTAAGCGAGGTTAGAAGTGAGCCTGCGTGCGTGTACGGCAGCAAGGATAGGTAAGGATAGGAAACAGAGCCGACGTGTTCAGAAACATAAATACAGGCGAGGCAGCTGATGATTAGAGAAACGATTGTAGTACGGCTTACCGTACGAGCATGCTTAAAAAGTGAGGCTGTGTGGCATCATGGCAGCAGCGCTTGTTGGCAGGAAGAAATGTTGTGGGAAACGGAAACCGAACAACTGATCTAAAAGGCAGGCCACGAATTCACGGCCAAGTGCTGCAGCAGCAGCGGAAGCAGGTGTGACATCGACAACGGTGACCGCGCCGATACGGCGCCGCCATGGGCGCCCAGTGCGCTGTTGTTGTCGAAAACACTGCCGTACAGGCCGACCATTCCCGACGTGACGGTCGAAATGGCGCCGCCGTCACGGGCCTTATTTCCTGTGAACGTCGAGTTCCGTACAAGCAGCGAGTGCCACCAAGACGCCGCGGGCCCGTTAGGAATTCAATCCGCTACTTCCGGACTCATTATAAACAGCGGCCTCAAGTTGCTATTGGTTCAGCGCGTTCATGCTTTAAGACTTTTATCATGAATGGCAGCTTGGTACACCTTTATTCATCTTAAAAACAGCGCGCAAGCACTATATATATATATATATATCGGATTTAAAGGTATCGACCGTTGCCTCATACAGTATCATACATACATTCGTCATCATCATCAGAATATTATCCGATAACCTACCCGCTGCGAACAATTTCAAATTTCTCGAATATTTCTCGAATATTTTTAATTGGACAATAATTTCTTGTTAATTTCCGAATTGATTTGTGCTGGCCTGCAACACGCTTCCTAATCACGCATATTCCCTGCCGATCTAGTTTTTATTTAGGCTCAGTCGTATTTGGGCAGTAGTCAGCGGTCGGAATGATGATGAGGCTCCCCGCCACAAGGACCGGGGCGGCACCAATCGCGGTGCTAGTCCTCTTCGGCACCCTGCTGCTTGCGCTTATGCAGCAGCATTCGGGTGCGAATGCAGCAGCCACGGTGAAGACAGCTGCGGTAAGAAAACATGCTCAATCGCGTTGTTTCATTTGTTGCCACCGCATATCTTAAATCATTAAATCATTATTTTTAACCAATCTCCTGGGCACATAAACGTTTTACCAACCGGTCTGGTTGGTAGAAATTAAAATAGTATTATACACATTTGTACATAATGGCAATTATTAACGATGACAATTATAAAGTTAAATGATTCTTTTTATCTAATAATAAAATATTGCAACAATTAATATTAATCTAAAATAATAAGTATTGCAATAGATAATAAGTATTGTACGATTGTAGAAAACATATATATGTGTGTGTTCAAATACGCATTCAGTACTTATTTGTTGCTGTGTGAATCCAACAGCCACAATTGGGAGTTCCCATCCCTACTACTGAAGATAGCTAGCTTCCGCTACCCGCTATTCCGGCTTCTCATAACTTTCCCACTTACCTCTCCATCGCCTGCCCGCCTGACACGCCCCCGGCTCTTCCATTTTGCAGCCGCCGCCGAAATCGCCGCCTTAATCGCGGCAGCCGCCGCTCTCTCGTGGCATCCAGCCCGTTACATGCCAGGTAACACTCATCGGAACCGCAACGGGGAGTACACCCTCCGCGGGGACGGTCCAATAGAAAATTGTTCAGCAGGCCGGCGTCAAGTGCGTTGGCGGCGGCTGCCGGTGCCACCACTGCCGTACAACCTGTTAATGTCACCGTCGGCGGCCATCTGATGGGCTTCGCGGCAAAATGGGCAGGTATTGCAGTGTCACAGAAAGCCGGCGCCGATGACGACTGGACCATCACATTCAACAACGTGCCGTACTTGCGGCTTCGGGGATAGTGTTGTACGGGATCTGCCGTACAGCAGCCGTAGCGCGTTACTACAGTACGCTAACTGCTGCAGGGTGAGTGATGGGTTGAGCAATCGGGCGGGCCTTGGTGCTGGATTGATGGAGTCCCAAACCAATCTCCTAACAAAATAGCAATCTTGATATCTACCTACCTAGCTATGTGCCTGTCATGCAAAGTGCGAGATTGCACCACAAATCAATGGTTAATAATAACGGTAGGTCGTTCCCACCAACGAACCAGAAGTACTGGATTTCAGCGGTTGTCATGAAAACCCCGCAATCTGGGAAGATGAACAGGCAGGCCGAGGTTCCTGATTGCTTGTAGAGATCTATCGCGCTTGGAACAAATGACATCTGTTCATCATCAGAGAGATCCCATAGGGCCTTATAGGGCCTCATAGGGCCCCAGCCAGGTCTGGCCTGGGTGTCTGTCAACGACATGCTGACGGCCTCTCAGGTGACAGTTCCATGCCTCGTATCATGTGTCGTCAGGTCTGATATTTTATTAACTACAAGCAATTATATTATATATCATATGTTATATTCGGTATTTATAGTATGTATAGTATGTACAGTATGTGCCACACACAACATAACTCTATCTCCTATCACCCCGCCTGTCCCGCCTGCCCCCTCCTGCCCCCTCCTGCCCCGCCTGGCCCCCCCTGCCCCCTCCTGCCCCGCCTGGCCCCTCCTGCCCCGCCTGCCTATGCATAGGTTGAGCTGCTCAACGTGACGACGACGAAGCTCCGACCGGCGGCCAACGCCAAGTCCAGCATCCTCTTCCACGGACCGATACACGCCACTAACGTGTCGTACGTCGGGCTAACCAATTTTAACTGCTTTGAAGTTCGAGACGCATATGGCTGGGGCTGTGTTTTCCTGCAGTACAATACCCGCAACGTGTCGTCAGCGGCGCCACCAGCCCTAGCCGTGGTCGACAGCTCGTTCAGGAGCAACTCCGTTACCCGTCGGGGTCTGTACGGCACCTTACACGCGTTGAAAACTGAAACGGTCTCGCGGTCGGTTGGGTTGGGCATGGTGGTGGTGGGGCCCTTCGACCCCGTCCCCCTTCCCAGCACTGCCTCGCTGGAGATTGCTCTGTCCGGCGTTCAGGCGATTGACAACTCCGGCGGCTTTAGCACGTTCCTCTCTGTCATGAGCAAATGACGATGGTGGGTGCATCAAGCAAGACAGCAACATAAGCTGGCGGTCCGTCTGTGAGGAGGGGGTAATTGATGGTGGATGATGTGGATGCAGGGGGATACAGTTTATTTGTTTTGGAGTTTGTTAAGAAATTAAACTTTTAAAAGGCGTATAAATAAAAAATCACAAATAATATTAAAGTTTAATATTAAAAAATAAAACCTACAAACAAGTAGATGTTAATTTAATTTTTTCCGTGTCTACGGCATCTGCGGCGACGTGCAGGGCTCCCTGGCCATCAGTCAGTTCCTGGACAACATCGCTGATGCCTCCGGCGCCGCAGTAAGCCTTGTGGCTCCCGTCAACTCCATCAGGATTGATGCGATGCGGTTTGAAGGCAACACCGCCATCAACGGCGACGGAGGTGCGCTCTTCCTGGCCAACGGCACCAGGGTTCTGTCGATTGCGGTGAGTGCGCGGCGAGCACCGATACTGTCAGTATTTAAAAATTTATTAAAATATATAGTTTTATTGTTGCGTATTCATTTCTTTATTAATCATTATTTCGTGCGCTTGCTTACAGCTCGGCGTGGAATCTTGGGCGGTTATTCAGTTATAATTATTCAGCTGCACCGTTTCTCGGGATGGGCTGCGTACGTCTATTCCTGCCTTTACAGTTATCTTTTAACATAGTTATTTTAAATAACTAAATAATACGTTTCTTTTCTTAATTAATGGTTTATTGATGCTTAATTTTCAGGGCAAATCGTCGTTCCTCAAGAACAGCGTCGAGGCCGGACAGGGTGGTGCCATCCATTCCACGTCTGGAGTTCAAATAATGCGTTTGTATCAGGAGAGCTGTTTTGAAGGAAACACCGCTGCCTTCGGAAACGGCGGTGCGATTTCCGTCGGTGCTCTTGGCGCCCTGAACATGACAGGTAATGACGGCATGACTACGCATGACTAATGCAGCCACGCTGTTTGGTACAACGATCTGCAACGAACTCCGCAGTCGTTAATTTAAACGTAATGCCTTCGAGCCGCGACCTCAACATCACTAAACAGCTACCTACGACACAAAGTCGTTAACCCTGACGCTAAACCCAACACGCACAGTGTCGGCTAGCTACCAATAAACCATAGACAAGACGCATTTTATATTTTATATTATTTTATAGTGAATAATCATCCCGCATTCAACTTTTAAACAAATTGTGCCGTACAGACACAATAACCATTAACCAACGTGCGCACGTGTGCGCACTAACCCGTGTTGCCGTACGGACGCAGGCAGCTCCCACATGTCACAAAATGTTGCCAGAATCGGTGGCGCGCTTTACGTCGCCGCTGGCCTTACCGCCTACATCACACTGGAGAGCGGTTCGAAGTGTTCTTCGAATGACGTCACGGAATATGGCGGCGCCGTCGACGTGGCGGGGGGAGGGCTGGGCCAAATCTCCATCCTTGGCGGTAGCGCTCTTCTGTACAATCAAGCACAAACTGGCGGCGGCGCCACTGCCGTGCTGTCCGGTGACGTCGGCCGCATCCGGCTGGCAAACGGATAAAAGATTGCCGAGTACCGTACAAACCCCGGTGGGGACGACGGTGCCGTCCTTGTGGCGATGGGCAATCTCCTGCAGGTCGAAGTGATGTACGGCAGCGAAGTACGTGATAATGTGGCGGTGGGTGGCAGCGCTTTCGCAGCGTACAGCAGCTCGAGCGCTATTTCCTTTATTGTCAATGGCACGCGCGTCAAAGAAATCATCATCGCCGACCTCTACCTCATCGCCGCCTCTAACTCCACCGTGCAGCGCAACATGGCCGGCGGCGCCGGCGGTGCCGTACTGGCGACGGCCAGTGAGACATCCGGCCTCGGTGTCCATTTCGCCACCTGCACCTTTGACGCCAATCGCGCCAGCGACATGGCGGCGGCGGCGGCGGCGGCGGCGGCGGCGATGGATGAGGTGTTGACGACAAGTGAGCTCGTTGATCCCGGCCTTGGCGGCGTCGTGGCAATAGCTGGGCTCATGGACGACATCAGGTTATGGCCATCAATCAATACAGCAGCCCAAGCGGCGCTGTCACCATCGTCGTACGAACCCATCAGTACGGCCCGCCGGTCATGCTACCAGCCGGTCTTCAACTCCCTCTTCATCAACAGCTCTGCCTCCAGCAAAGGAGGCGCGCTGTACTTGACGACCTGTACGGCGTCAGTTGACGGTTCCCTCTTCACTGACAACACTGCCGGACAATCTGCTGGCGCCATCGCGATGAGCTCCCCTGGAATCCCCACTGCTACAATTCCTGACGGGACCGCGGCGTCTTGGTGGCACTCGCTGCTTGTACGGAACTCGACGTTCACAGGGAATAAGGCCCGTGACGGCGGCGCCATTTCGACCGTCACATCGGGAATGGTCGGCCTGTACGACAGTGTTTTCGACAACAACAGCGCACTGGGCGCCCATGGCGGCGCCGTGTCAGCGCGGTCACCATTGTCGATGTCGTTTGGCCATGCGCTGGAGATGTCGTCGTGCAGGTCGGTTCATTTGGAGGCTTTAACCGCTTGAGGGCTAACCGAAATCAGAGCGGAAGTTGGTTGCGTTTTGTACGTGCCTTGTACTATGTTGTAGGTCTGTGTTTCTCACCCAGCGACGTAGTCACACCTGCATCCGCTGCTGCTGCAGCACTTGGCCGTGAATTCGTGGCCTGCCTTTTAGATCAGTTGGCTTCGTTCGGTTTCCGTTTCCCACAACATTTCTTCCTGCCAACAAGCGCTGCTGCCATGATGCCACACAGCCTCACTTTTTAAGCATGCTCGTACGGTAAGCCGTACTACAATCGTTTCTCTAATCATCAGCTGCCTCGCCTGTATTTATGTTTCTGAACACGTCGGCTCTGTTTCCTATCCTTACCTATCCTTGCTGCCGTACACGCACGCAGGCTCACTTCGAACCTCGCTTACACGTACGGCGGCGCTGTCTTCTCCGGTGTCATGAATGTCGTACGGATCTCAATTCAACCTTTGTCAGCAACGCGGCCCAACACAGCGGCGGCTGCTTGGCTCTGGTCATGGAGAACAAAAAGGACTTCGCCCATTTCATCCAGCTGGAAATTTCGGAAACCGAGTTGCTCCGAAACACAGCCTCGCGGGACGGCGGTGCTTTGTACTTTGCAGCTGAGATGGTGCCGCCGGCGCTGCACCGCGGCCTGACCGTCAGAAACAACACGGCGGCCCGCGGCGGCGCCTTGTCGATGATTCCTCCGTACTCCATGGAGTGGATGCCTTCCGTACTGGTCTTCGAAGAGTACGCGGGCGACAAGGACTTCCGGCGGGGAGGGATGGTCAGTGTACGTCATCGGTCTGCCGGAATACGATACTCCAGCAGACCGATAGTCGTGACGCATGAACCTTATCTTGGAAGCAAGGGCACATCGGTGTTAGGTATGAGCAAAGTATCTTTAACAAGCAAGCTAGTGTATGTTATCTGTATGTATCTGTGTGTGTTGCATATCTAATAAAAATCGCATCACCTTACGGTTTTGCCTTCTATCAGCAGCTCCTGGTCATGATGATGATGATGATGATGATGATGATGATGATGATGATGATGATGATGATGATGATGATGATGATGATGATGATGATGATGATGACCTAGCCATCAGATAGGTGAATGCAGCAGGTGCCTAGGTGGCTAGGTTGCATGGATCAGAGCAGCAGGCCTAGCAAGCAAGCAAGCATAAGCAACATCAGTGTGTTGAATGTTATTGGCTGGTATGTAATGGCACCAGTGCGGCGGATACAAATACCCTCAACTGCACGGGGAATTGCATGGAGATGCAGAACGAAACTGATGTGAATGACCTACTACTTATGGAAGATGCTGTGCGTGTATGGTGGCCCAGGTGAGGGCAGGGCGCAAGCAGCTGTTGTAATTGTGATGCCACAGCACATAATGAGTACGGTTTTCATTATTTTGTCGTGACAGGTGTTTTCCACCATCATAATTGGGCAGACAGGGAGGGAGAGAGGGAGGCAGGTTCAGAAACCCATTTCCTACTCAGCAAATTGGAACGTCATCTAATTTTATCTTGAAGTTATGAGAAATTATAGGAGTTTACTTCTACGCTAAAAAACTTCTTAATAACTTTGCGCCACAGATACAATGATCTGCATAATACTAGGTTAATGGGTAGTTGGATAAATGTAGCATCCTGGGATATCTAAAGGCTAATATCCAGTATGGTCAGGAAACTGGACGACATCTTCCAATCGGGCCTAAACAGTTTGGCGGATATTAGCACAGAGATATAACAATAATTGGCTGGGACTAAACGATTGGCTGGGGTGGAGCGTGGAGGACCAAAGATGCATGCAGCAGCATGTGGAGCGATGAGCCGCCCCTAACATCACGCATAACTACACACTACATACTAACCCGCACAAGCTGTTGTATCTCTGTTGTGTCGGCCTACAAAGGCCCGATCGGAAGATGACCGTCGACGGCCCAATCTTTGACACTACCCGTAGATACCCCAGGATACTACACAAGCAACACCCTAGGCAAGGTTGGTTCGTCATTTTTGTGAAAAGACGAAGGATACATCCGCCATTATATATGTGACGCGCGCATTTATTTCTTTTTAGTCGCATTACTTTATTGTCGATTTATGATGTAAAAAATTGCAACTGTTCCAGTTCTAAGGAGCGAAGCCATGCACAGCGCACCCTCCTCTCGCTGCAGGTCACGCAGAGTAATTCTTGATAAACATCCAAACGGACGTAGCCAACATCTATGCCATTAGGTAAAGGTTAATTATGGCAGATGAGTAATTTTGAGTTTTTGTGTTCCTACTATACTATGTACTTGAGCGCGCGGGCGCCCGCGAGCGGGGCGACCTACGTACCGTACATCCACAGTAGTCGTACCTAGAACGAACTTCGTTTCCACTACTAGTGATAAGAAACGATGAAGGCATATTTCAAAACCACACTGGAGGCTACCACAAACTAGGCAGCATGCAAGAAAGCAGGATGCCCCTCGCCTGGACCACTCCACCTGCTTCCTACCCAGCGACCTTCATGCCGTACAGGTCAGCAAAGATTAGCTTGCGCACCCATGCGTTACCCCCAAGGCCAGGCTGGTTGGATATGAAAGTATTTCTAAGTAGGTTGCATTTGACTGGCAGAGACTTGTTAGAATATCAATTTCAAGCAGTGGTAACAAAGCTCGACTCAGTTTATAATATTATATTTATTTTTAAAGATCAAATAAATATAATGTCTGAGCACGTAATCACGCACTGGACACATGTGTAGCTTCTCAGCGCCCATCCATCTCCGTTTGTTGATTTGTTGTACGCCGCACGGCAAATGTCCCTGCTGCGCGGTCGACATCTTTGGTGGGCCCCCCAAGCCATTTGATCGTAAATTAATCCATTGTTAGCATCATATTTCAATTCTTCCAATGATTATTGCGGAGGTATTATATTGATTATCGTTATGTCAGACGTTAAAGCAAAGAAAAGCAGCGAAATAACGATTATCAATTAAGATAAAACAAGAAAACATCATGCCGGGCGAAATTCGTCGGTCGCGCACAGCTGCCGTGGGCATTATTAAATACGGCTCAGAACGACACGCCTTCCACACATATTGCAGAAATTTTTGCTTGTAGCTTCAACTTGGATGTCTTTCAAGCGTTTTCTAATCTCACTTATTCGTCACGGTGTTTGTTACAAAACGCATGAGGATGTCCTTGGCTTCCTTGCGGTCATCGAGCGACTCCGCACCACACTCCACACACTTCACTGACCCCTGGGGTTAACCACTCGACCCGGGGACTTGCATTTGCCCTACGGCCCGTCACGTTTGACTATTACTTTCTGGTATGCTTTCGTCTACTTCATCCTTCTATTATTAGGGCAAAGTAGCGCAAAGAATACAGACATGCACGCACGTACGTTTGTCCATAACCATGCGCGTTGTTACGCTTCATCCCTGTCAAGCTCGTGTCACGCAGCAAGTGATATTGACGCAAGACTTAAGATGTAAATGTGCTCACAAGCAACAAGCACTTAGACCTCGGACGGCTTCTAACGTTGGCCCGCCAAGGGAAGCACCTGCAGGCAGGCAGGCGACTGTCCGCGTCTGTCCTAGGGGATGCGTGCGGTCGTAAAACGTTCCATGAAAAGTTGCAGAAAGTCACCGGTGCTGACGCGGATGCACAATAGATTGATAGGCGGGAGAGGAACTTTTAAGTTTCTGCATTGGTGCAGAAGCTGCTTATAATAGATGGCGGGCATTGCGACAGAACAAAATGCTCGGCCGTTCCGTTGAACAGCGGTTGGGCGGCATTACTAAAGGAGACTTTCGAATAAGTACGGCGGGTCAGACCCTCTCAAATGGTGTGCCCTTTTCGCTTCAGCGTGTAAGCCTCTGACAGGAGAGAAGATTGAAATCTGGTCGTTCAGGTATGTCGCTGTGAAGCGGGATTGCCAGTGGATCAGATTGGCGGATGTCCTTCCGCGCTCACAAAGTTCAAATTGGATGATTTGCCGGCCGTGACTGTGATGTGTACTACTATTTCAAAGCAACGATTACGATGGCCTGGAAAACCGCCTTTTCCAAGTAGTGGCCGTGTAGCGAATTCATGCGTTGGCATTACTGCAGTTCATAATACTATGTGAAATAAAATACGCCGGAACACTATTAGGCCAGTTAGATGCGCTTATGGCTTCCGCAGACTGGGTGTGCGAATACGACGATAGCCGCCTTCCTAGCCCGCCATTTCATTCAAATGGACACTTGGTGGATCATCCTATAATGCAGATTAATATTCTATGTTGCTCGCAACGAATATGATTATTATCTGGATTCCAGGAAACCGATAAATGAAATTAAAAGTGCACGCAGCTATTGCTACTGATTCAATGAATAGTCTGAGGCTGGCGCTTGCGATTTTTCGTTCGAAGTCCACAAGAACCTTGGGCCGCTGCAAGCGCTTGCCGTTCCGTACAGGCTTATGAACTACGGCCAGGTACTCCCGACGGCTCTGCATATATATTGCCGTATTAGCCATCACTATCTATAGCAGCTTACAGATCGACAACACTTACTGCTCCTGGTTTGGTAATTGAGCTGCACACCGCATGGGTTCTTGGCCTCCCCAATACATCACATCATTAACGTGACATCGCTTTACCTCGGATATACGTCTTATAAAGCCTCGGACAATTTTGAACTGGGGAGAAATGGCCTACCTCGGCGTTTACTATGTGCTGTCAATTCTCATCATCATGTTGACTCTTACGCAAGTCATGGCCGAGGAAAGCTTATATCACCGTGAGTTAATGATTGTGTGCCCATTTCATTAATCGTATGATTCTTGTGCGCTTCCTGACCAGATATTTTTGAAAGTGCACGGATAGAAATGTCAAATGGCGCGTCAAACGCAGCTTCCTTCCACGTCCCCGTCGTGCGTACTGCGTATTGCGTAGGTGCCATCCGGTTGGGAAGTCGACGCATAATCCTCGACGCTGTCAACGCGCAGCTTGCCCCTTCCGCCGCTCAGGACTTGTCGGCTGCTGCCACTCAGCAGCCTTCGTTGCCAAAGCTTTCGCGACCAATCAAACGCCCCCCTCCACCGCGGTCCGTTAAATCGCCGCCCAGGCCCTCGCCTGGCCGAAGTCCGCCCAAGCCAGTCATTTCACCACCCCCACCCCCACCACCTCCACCCCCACCGCCCGCTCTCCCGCCGCCGCCACTACCATCCCCACCACCGCCCCCTTTTCCGCCGCCGCCACAACCACCCCCACCACCATCCCCTCTCCCACCCCCACCACCTCCACCCCCACCGCCCGCTCTCCCGCCGCCGCCACTACCATCCCCACCACCGCCCCCTTTTCCGCCGCCGCCACAACCACCCCCACCACCATCCCCTCTCCCACCCCCACCACCTCCACCCCCACCGCCCGCTCTCCCGCCGCCGCCACTACCATCCCCACCACCGCCCCCTTTTCCGCCGCCGCCACAACCACCCCCACCACCACCCCCTCTCCCACCCCCACCACCTCCATCCCCATCGCCCGCTCTCCCGCCGCCGCCATTACCATCACCACCACCGCCCCCTCTCCCGCCGCCACCGCAACCATCACCACCACCCCCTCTCCCGCCGCTGCCACTACCACCACCGCCACCGCCCCCTTTCCCGCCGCCGCCACTACCATCCCCGCCACCGCCCCCTCTCCCGCCGCCTCCACAACGACCCCCGCCACCGCCTCCACAACCACCCCCGCCATCGCCCCCTCTCGCCCCGCAACCTTCATTACCTATAAAGCCCCGCTCTTATCCGCCGCGTTTAGCTCAGTTTACTAAGCCGCCGCAACGTTTTGTTAGTAGCCCACCATCACCTGACGACGGCAGATCGGCGGATCCTATGGACGACTACTACGGAGGTATGTACGACCTCCTCACTGCGCCCATATCCTCCCTCCTTTATCCGTATCCTTCTACCAGCAGCTGGCTCTTTTTACGTGATGTATTATCATGTCTGCCCCTGCTTGCGTGCTTAAACAAAGGGCTCGTGGGCTATTGAGCGAATTAATGACGACAAATCATTACACGAAGTAAAGATTCTTTATCTTATAATCATTGCCATTATCACGACAGGTACTACACTACACGATAGATAGTGTAGTCACTAAGCCCATGTGCTTATATGGTCCTCCTCCCTGTTTCTCTCTATCTCTATCTGGACCATTTCATCCGTCATCCCACATGTACTGTTGTTCGTATTTGCCGTACCGTATCAGCTTAGCCCGTCTGGTCAGCGTGTGCGGGCATACGCGTGCCTTTACCTTACAAACTCACCTACTCACCCACTCTACCTGCCCCCGCGCAAGTTACTGAAGTCTCTTCTCTCGCTCCTTTTTGTTCTCACTCTCACTCTCACTCTCACACTCAGAGACCCTCTTCTCCAAACACACACACACACTTCCATCACGCTTCAGCCGCTTCTCTGCCCCACCTTTACCTAAGCCACAATCCCTCGACTCATCCCGTTGCCTCTCCCTCCACATCATACCTCCCAACTCCGCGCCTCGTCTCAATGCACTGCTGCCCCTCCCCCCTCCTCTGTCTCCCTTCACCACCCCACCGCCGTACGGCGGTGGTGTTCACCACCTCACATACCACATATCACATACCACAGGCACTAGCTGCCCAGACGCGGAATATGTCCTCAATAAACACAACACATATCGTGGCAAGCACCAGGCCGGGGCTCTCCAATGGAGCGTCATTTTGGCCCAGAGCGCCACCGCTTACGCCCAAGAGCTGGCGAGAAAGGGCTGTCCCTTGTGGCACTCGCCTGGAAATGACGTCGGCGAGAACCTCCTGGTTACCCAGCGCGTTCCGAAACCCGACAACACGTGTGGCATGGCGGTTCAAGCCTGGTATGAGGAAGTGAAGGACTATGACTTCTCTACGCCCCGGCCCTTCCGTGACAACTGGGCCAAGGGCATTGGCCACTTCACGCAGGTGGTGAGTCCATATCCCCAGTGCAGAGGATAATGTGCAGACAAACTAACTAACTGTTTGCGGTATCCGCTCGTGCGTTTACAACAAACTGTACCTAACTGTACCGAAGCAACTGACTCCTCCCCTCTTTACCTAACTGACGTACTACCTGTTAACAATTGCGAAATAATCACTCATTGAATCACAGGTATGGCGAAACACGGTTTACCTGGGATGTGGAGTCGGGGTCGCGGATCAGAACTTAGAGATCATGCCGGGGGTTACGCTCAAGGGGGGCTGTAAGATTATCGTCTGCCAATACAAGTCCTCCGGCAACATTCCCAACGACGCAGACTTCCGGAGAAATGGTGGGTTTTATTGAAGCATGTTTTCCGGACATGTGCTTGGTTGGTTGCGTAGCGAAGTTAATTGGACGAGCTGATCTCGTCCTGCTCCGTTAGCTTGGCGGACTCCACATATACGTTAGTATACGTTAGTACACCCCAAGCTGGATCTAGATCCACTATCAGATCTGGATCTCGAGAGCCAGCCAGCCAATCACAAGCATATCTTGCTTGGTTTCAGTATTAGTTCGCAAGCACGCACAGCTCGTTGTTCCCCTGGCTATCTCAGTGTCACATTGGTGACGGCATAGAGTTACGGCATAGGATCTGCAAAGAGAGAGGAGAATCTGCAAAGTTGGCAAATACTAATAAGTCCCTTCCTGCAGGTTAATAGCTACTACCTATGATGTGCACGGCATGATTTTACCCACCTAAAATTTCCGTGCGACAGCTTGTCACCACCACCAGCACCGTCACCTGTTCACAGCCGTTTCCCGATTCAGCGCTGCGCCTTCTCTGTCATCACCCTCTACTGATCCCCGTTTCTATCACCCCACCCTACCCCCCATAGTTCTCCCCGACACTACGTACGCTTCGGAACGTGCCTTGGTGACGGCTAACGACCGACCTGGTATTGACCGAAGTGAACCAGGTGTGTGTGTATGTTTATATTGTATGTCTATGTGTTTGTGGATGTGTGTCGCAGCTGGGCTGGTGGTCCTCGTTTCTCACTGCTTAGGACCCCCCTTGTCGTCATCTCCGCGCTCTTCCCCTTGCCGATCCCAACAGGCGTCGTCTGGGAGCGACTGATTATGTGAAGACGCCTCCAACCGCCGGCCCCGTGAAGGGGGAAAGAGGAAGAGGAACCGGCGGGGGGCGCAGGGTCCGTTGTGCCCGTTGCCCTCTCCGTTGTCCCCGTTGCCCTCTCCATTGCGGCGGAGCGCTCCACGCACATACGTGTGTGTTTCATTGACACGTACAGTGGTGGTGGTGTTGGGCGCTTTGCACTCGCAACAGGTGGGATGGCATAGACAGACAGACAGACAGACAGACACACAAGAATGTATAATAGAACGAAACCCAGCATTGACCTGCTGCACGGCATCCGTCACGACATCCTGTTCATCATATCATACACAGCGGTTGCTAGTGGGGGGGCCCTTGTGTTCCTCGTACGTCGTACATACATAGGTGTATACCTATGTATCGGCAGGAGAATCACACCATCTCTCAGAACCACACCACCTATTCCGTGGCTACATTGGCTTAATTACAAGCTAGAGTACCTGTGGTGGGGAGTGCATATGCACTACAAGCTGCGACGACGTCAGTGCGCAGCTCTCTCGAGTGTGTGAATGGCTGGGGGCGCGCGCGCGCGTGTGTGTGTGTGTGTATGGATCTCCGGATCTCCGTCGGAAGTATTCATTCGGGCGAGGAACGACGAGGAGGTGGTAAACAGCCGACCGGTGCTGCCGTACATGCGTTTCCTGTTTCCTGCTCGAGTGGTGCTGCTTGGGGCGTACTCATCGCCACCGCCACCGTCCCCGCGCCTGCCACCGCCGCCGCCGCCACCGTCACCGTCACCGGTGGGTGAGGAACCGCAACGATATGCCGCATCAAAGAAATGATGCATTGCCTGTGACGTCGCTGCATGTCACCCTTAGCTTGCAGCTGCCGGGTTTGGAACACGCGAGCTTTGCTATCTCCTGCTACTGCATCGTCGTGACATCATCGTCATCATCATCACAGTCCGATGTTGAGGTTGTTTTGTGTTAGAGTTGTGGTTCTTACCGTACCATACCATGCCATGCATGGTTTTGTATGACGCGCATGATACATGAGAAGATATGTATAATGTGCATTTATGGATGTGTGTGATGCTCGGATCTACCGGATGTTGATGATGATGGTGGTAGTAGTAATAGCAATAGTAGTAGTGATGCAGGTGGTGGTAGTGGTTGTAGTACCATTTAGTAGACACATCTGTTAGGTTTTGGCACATCATGGTGTTAACTTTATCTGTGCATGTGATGGGATGTCGTTGTCGTCGTGGTGGATGCCGGTCGCCGTTACGCCGTACGTTAGGTCAGGTGCCAGTGGACTTCGACGACTGCTGTACGGTTGCGGATAGATGACGTCTTCCTTCCGCGCCTGCTTTTTTGTGTGTGCGTATAAGTCATCATCTTTATAGAGAACGCAGCTTGTTGGGAAAAAGCTGAGCTCTCCATTCTTCAGTTAGGCTGAGCCATATTCTTCTTCTTCTTCCACTTACCGCTTGGATGGAACGGATGAAGCGGATTCTGTAGGGCGGATGAAGCGGATGCGGTGGATCGCAGTCCCAGTAGTAGTGCGTTCAGAATGGTTCAGAATGGAACGTATATTTATCTCGCGTTAACTTGAATCTTAGACTGAAGACTTCAGAAGAAGAAGAAGAGGGGATGTTCATTTTGCGCGTTTTGGGTATCAGCCAAGTTCGAGAGCGCGCGCGCGCTTTTCCCCGACGTGTACGGAAAGGAATGGAATGGAATGCGCAGCGATGGCTCTCGCGTACTGCGCCAATGCGCTCGCGATTTGGGAGTTTGGGGAAGAAAAGAGAAAGCTAGCGAAATGGCGAAATGTATGTGCGCTGACGAGCTCTCAATCTGCAACGGTTTATGCGTAACTCCTAAGGGAGTTGTGAGGTTTAGTTAGTACTTGCTTGCGCAATCTACGATCGCGTTTGTTTACTTCATACAACACGTTTCCTTCCTAGGTTCCGTAAATGTGCTTTTTGTGAGGGAAAAAAGTTTTAGCGAGCGAGGCGTGAAGTGATTCATGGCCCTCATTTGTGCGTCTTAACTGTCTGGAGCTCGTGAAATAGAAAGGCCAGCGGCCTGTGCTTTGATCTGTCAATGGTGGTACCGACATGATGGATGGCTCGAATGCAGTATCAAATATGAGTTATTGCACTTGATGCACGTGTATGTGCGGCTGCAGTTGCTTGTAGTGCATCTCTGTGTATCTGTTTGTCTGCGCGTGTGTTCGTTCATGTCTGCAGATTGTCTTCAATAGTGGAGAGCCACGCAAAATTGCGCACTGATATCACATTGCGGCATTCATTCATCCTTCGGTGACGTATTCGCGAATAGAGCCTTTGTTAATCCGGATTCCCCTGCATTCTTGGCTGCCGGTGGACGAAGAGATCTCTCGCGCGCGACCACCCCCCTCCTTGCCCGCCCATCGTGTTGGAATCTTGGCAGCTTCATGCTTGCAAGGGAATAGGTAGCGGTAGCCAGGGGAATTTGCATTCGGCCATCATCAGCTGCCTTGCGCTGCAGCAGTCCCACCATCAGTCAACTGGACGATCACGTACAAACGCCGCACGGGCGATTTTAGTGGACAGGAGTTTTTATCTAGTTCATGTATTGGGTATGTGGGTATTGGGATTTGGTTGCTGCTTCTACCTGCCGTTGTAGAAATGAAAAAAGTTGGTGATTGTGTGTACGGCGGGCGGAACCGCCAGCTTGTTTGAAGGCTAGCTAAATCAACTGATGCCTGTTTGTGACTGGCCCCGCAATACGCGCGAGGAACCCGAGAAACAAATCAGCCATGTGTCGCAAAGAAACTTTATCCCGAATGAAGGGGGATCAAGTGTGCGCGAGCCGTGGGCTCGCGTGCCGTGGCCTCGGTGAAGAAGAAGGTTTTCAGTGTGTGTTTCAGTGTGCGGAAGGAGCACCTTTCCTGTGATCAGCCAAGAAGTCTCATCAGTAGTTTGGGCGGGGCCGGGGCCATCTGCGTGTACAGCCAGATTCATTTCGACAACAAGGCTTTGATTCATGTGGGCCCTCTTTCTATTTCATGCTGCGGCCGTGGCGTGTGTGCACACGACTGCATTGGATAATGGGTTGGGTTTGTTGATTGTTGCTCTTGCTGGAGGAGTTGGAGTTGGTGGGTTTGTTATCGCGCATCCCGCTCGTTCGTTCGTTTGTTTGTCAGGGCCCGTCAGAGACAGTATTCTCAACCCAGCTAGCAGCTCATCAATCAAGCAGCAACGGTCAATGTGTGGCTTTCACTTTTCCAAAGCTTTTTTACTACTGTAGTACGTAGCCTTTTACTGCCTGTGGCAGTTAAATACGGCAGTTAGGTATGGGTGCATGTGCACGTATTTTTGCACGTATGTTGGTAGAGACAATGCCGTATTTGTGCACGTATTGCCGTATGTGCGACTATATATTAACATCACCTCCCTCTCAATCAACCCATCTAGCTATCAGAGCACGCACATAGATAGAAGGGTTTATGTGGTTTATGTGGTTCTGCGTAATGGCTACGAACGGTCCGATCTTTAGAATCCCGTACAAGGCATATGGAGCGTTGAATTCGCGCGCAGTGAATGCTTTTGTTGTATATACACCCTAACACGCCAGCACTCTGAATTGCGAGCTGATGTAACGAAGCAGATACTAAACATCCTATCGATCCGCTCATTCACCCCCTTTCTTTGCTCCTATCTCCCGGGAGGGTGGCCAGGGGGATGATTCGGAACCACTGATTTGGGTTATTGTCGTATTGTAATCGATCATTCGATGAACCTGCTGCCGTACAGTTGAACCATGTTGTCTGCATGTGTGCTGGTATGTGCATGAGTAGCCTCAGGACCGAGATGGGACGAAAACAACCGAGCAGTGCAGCTGTTGCCATTGATCATAAAGGATTTTAGGGTTTTAGAAATTGTTTGTTTATCTTATTGTCCCCTTTCGTATTCTCCCTACCCGCCTTCACCTCCCTCCCCGCCTCCCCCTACTCACCCTCCACCTCCCTTACCGTCTCCGCCCTTTCCAACCCCGCCTGACTCTTCGCCGCCTCTAACGCCTCCTCCATCACCCCTACCACCCTCGCCTACACATCCTCATACGCAAGATAGTCTAGTGTAGTAGTAACTGCCATCAGTGAGTATAGTAGTCGAACATGTACGTCACACGCTTCCACAAAAGTAAGGTGCAGAGGCACCTTCTCGGCATCTCGAGAGGCCCTTACAGCTCTCAACTACTACAGTGCGTGGGGTTGCGAGCTCCTAGCATTCTGCCACTGGGGGGGGGGGTTGTCCAAACAGTCACATGTAATGGGCCCTCAGAAGCGAGCTTGCAAGGTGCACAACAAAGCGAACAAATTTACACCTTGACCCCTCATGTGCATAAGGCCCCTAGCCCTTTCAAACATGCATGCATGGTATTTCATTGACTCCATGCCAGAGTCATGTGCACATGTAAGCCTCATCTCTCTCCCTCGTAGCCTGCGTACGTATGTAGGCCCATCTACCGGCGCGCCTATCGCGGAGATGAATGGCTCAGCAGCAGGTCATGCATTGCAGCATTCCACAGCAACGCGCAGCATCGATGGGGAACGGCGGTCGACTGCAGATCAGGCAGGAAAGCCGTACCTACAACAATCTATTTGGTTCCAGATCATACGGTACGGTACACGCCAAGTACTTTTAAGACCGTCAGGGGGCATGCACATGGCAGAGGTCCGTGCTAAGTGTAGGAGTTGCTCGTCTGTTGGTACGCCCTGGAATGTCAAAGGGGTACCTTCGGCTATTACAATTATGAGTGGCATCGTGCATATTTGAGTCCATGGATACATGCAGTGTTTTCCTCGTTGCCCTTGACGCTTCGCAGTTTGTATTCCATGGCGAAAACTGCCGTGCGTTGCAACGTAATTATGACGTTTCATAAGACGTCATAAAGTAATAACGATTAGCATACAAGGATAGCTGACGAAAAAGATGCACTGTGCCAATGTAATGTAATGCTGAAGTAGTGACAGCCGATTGTGGCCGATGAAGAAACGTATAAACGGAGCTGGTTAGCTCATGTGAGCTGAACGGAGCGGACAGATCGCATATCGGAAAAACTATTTCCAGATTCCACTCTCACAGAGAACAATAAGATTATAACATTCAGAAAAAATGAAACGACTATGTGAATCTTGTAATCAAATCCAAATCTTAGTCAGGCTTCGGAGCGTCGAACTAAAAACCGCAATTCTCGAAATTTCGTCATCGAATCAGTAGTAATATTTAACGTATAAAATAATTCGAGATGCATATTGAACGTTCGTTGGCATGCATTTTCGTCACGTTCGAGCGGCACAGAAAACTCCGAGAACCATCGGTTGCGACAAACGTCACATCAACATTACGTCATTATTATGAACAATTGACCGTACCGTGGGAGCATCGATTTGCATGCTGGCTCAGCAAAACTATGATCGCGAGAAATCGCGCCATGAGATTCGGGTATGACTAAGACCAAGCGACTGAAATTCCGTCAGATATTCAAAAAAAATAACTTCCGGTAATATATATCCTAGGTTTCGATGTCGGCCTCGTACACCATTCGGACACTCTCGCCCGCCACCATTTCGCACACCTCACCCGATGCAGATGGGATCGAGCTGTACAGCAAGATCCATGATGCGTGATACGGCGTTAGTACCTTTCATAGCATAGATGGTTCCATGGATGGAATTCCTCACACGAATGCCTTGCGCTTTGAAAGTATCACACGTCCTTCTCTCAGGAAGCTATAGGCCACACAAGACAGATGAGGCCCCTGTTACCCCTAGGTAGCTGCATAAAATCGTCGGCGGATATTCGATTTCCTCGAATTTCGATAATATTGATCAGAGGTCAAATCACTACATACCCGACGAATCTGATTTACCAAAAAGGGAGAAAGAATCCGCACAACGCTTCATCTACCTTTCCCGCAATAGGTTATCCAATTGAAAATCCACAAGCACTACACTCGTACTTGACTCAGGTCATCACAACGGCCTGCGAAAAGGGCCTCGATTATCGGGTGGGCGGCCGGCCGCATCTTCACGTAGTTCCTCGTGCGCCCTCAATAGCTCCTCATAACTGGATCGCGCTTACGTTCGGCCTCACTGCGAAAATTCATTCGGTTCAGAAATTGATTCAGTTTGATCACTTAGTGTCTGCTTTAATCGAATGCTTAGCCTTCGAGTTAGTAAGAACCTGTAGGAATGAAGAGGAGGGTATCAAAGGGCCTCAGGTGCTGTTCAGCACCTGGTTGATGTGGATATCATTTTACTTGTATCTAGATGCCGCGGCAAGCTAGATGCCAGCGAGCCAGGTAGCCCCGCCCCCTCCAGATGCCCCAGATGCGAGATGCGGCGAGCGAGTTTGTGCACCCTCTGGAGGAAGCACGTAGCAACGAACGTGAACGGATGACAGTTCGATGTTTGTGAGCAGGCCGAGCCAGCAGAAATGGATGTTCCTCGACTCATTCTAACGCATTAGTCCAGAATGCCTGAACTCATGCATTACTTTCTGCATGTGATGCGAAGCACTTTATTTTCTCCCGATCACAGCACCCACCAGCGGAGGTATCCAACACGCAGACCGGCTTGAAACAGTGCCCAACTAAATACCCCTGACGCTCTGAGCTTGGTAAGCATGCAACTTTATGCTATGGGCGCGGCCCTGCGCGGCCATACCGTGATGTTTTCTTTCTTTTCCTGGATATGTTTTTTGATGTACTGGATTGGGAATAGGTTCTCAAACGGATCCTCCGATTTTCACCGGGGCTTTTCTGCAGGAGAACCTTCTTCTGCAAGATCCGACAATGATCCAAGAACTCGGCAGGACGATATAATCTTTTAGCTTCTTTTATTTGACATAATCGACAGGTTAGCCGAGAAGATAAGATTTTTATCACTAGTGTCTCTACGAAAATCCATATTCGTACAAATCGTGAGGAAAACTTCTTGGGAATGTCTGTGATAGTGAATACCCGTTGTCGGGATAAACTGCCCGAGATAATCTAAATACTTTCTAATGCATGTCTAGTAATAGCGTTGGTCTTGGTTTTTGATTCCTCTAAAGATTTCGCGCAGTTTAATAACGCTCACTATGCCAAACGCGTCAAGAGACGGAGATGCACCCACCATTCAAAAGAAACTCGAAGTCCGAAGCGACGTTGCCGTATTCAAGATATCGGCATACGGTCACTTTGCAGCCTCCTCCGTAAACTCGACCATTCAGGGTGAAATTCAAATTGGCTATTGCTGCTCCACAACCAATATTGGAAGAGGATCTCCAAACCTGCGCATTTTGATTTTGTACAGCAGGGGTTGTAAGAAGTGGGAAACAGAGTTCCCCACTGCTCCAAACTGTTCCAAAGCCCGGCACTCACCGGGCCGTGCACAGCCGTAACACTTTTACATTTTAACATTCTGGAAACCGCACGCCCTGCGCAGCATGGATGACGGTCTTCGACCCGTTACACGCTCAAGCGCGTTGGATCAGCCCATTTGAATCCCCCTCTGACATCTCATTAGCTTCATTGGGCCATTCGGGCAAGATCGATGCTTGGACAGATAGACAGACAGACAGACAGGCTCAGACCTCTATAGTAAGGGAAGTAAACAAATACATAGGTAGATGGACGTACCAGCTGGGAGAAATGACCCGTTTCCCTGGGCCAGTTCTCTTGGAATGGATATCTGGCGTTAAAGTCGTACATAAAAACTTCGCTGTACCATCCCCGAGTAGCTGAAATGCAACTCATATCGGGCTTCGGATAACCCGTTTCCTGTGTGAAGTGTTA